>JAESUZ010001194.1:2400000-3602500 GCA_017311185.1 Proteles cristata cristata
AGAGCATATTGCAAGGCAGTGACCTATTTATTAGCAAATAAAACTATTAAATAGCATATACTTGGAGACCTAGGATAGTTTCATTATGTTGACTACTCTAGTAACTTCTACAAAATAAATAAAATTTTTTATGTGCATGTGGGGACAGTTGATTCAAATAAATAATTTGAAACAATAAAAACAATGGCTGATTGAGATTCTGCGTCTTAATGTGGCTCTTTTTTTGTATGTATGTTATTTTCGCTTTTTTGTTTTGACGTTTTATGTGATACTAGTTTCCATTTAAATGTAATAATATTTTTAAAATACAGGTCATGATACACATCAAAGATAAAAGAGAAAGAAAGAGGACGGTAGGAAGGGAAGGAGGGAGGAGAATATGGGGAAACAAGGGAAAGAAAGAATGAAAGAGTGAGTGAGAAAGGAGAGAGAAGTTGAAAAAGAAAGAAATAGAAAAAATAAAATATAAAAATCACATTTTCCAGTAAATAACATTTAATTGCAATGCACATGTTTTCAAGTTCTGTATCACAGGAAAAAAATACTCTACGCTTAAGTACAGTCTCAGGATTGTCAGAAAAACTGATTAATTTTGCTCTCATTCCCATTTTCTCAACAATCTTTGTCTTCAGAGTGGATAAATGCAGTGTCACTCTGGGTTCGCTTGGCAATCTTAAAATTGTCACAAGAATGGATTGGGTGCCGTTTTCTCTTCTTGTTACAATCTTTGTCATGAGCTCTCACAGACCTTTTAATGCTTGATATGCTCTCATTCTCATTACATATTCTCATTCCCATAACAAAGATTATAATGAAAGAAGAAAATGTCATAAAATTAATCCATTCTCATAACAGTCTGTAACGAGGGCAGAAAATTGAGCAAAATTAATCCGTTCTCATAACAATCTGAAGATTGTAATGAGAACAGAAAATGGCATGAAATTTATCCTTCTTTTGACAATCTTTAAATTGTAACAGGGCAGGAATGGGATACAAGATTAACAAGCCCTTGGGACAAAGGCTCTAACCAGAACTGAAAATCATACAAAATTAATTTGGGTATGTGTGTGTGTATGTGTAGGTTTGTGTTTGAGAAAGGCCTGAAAGCCTGCAACTGTAATGCCTGGTTCCATTGGGATACCATATTAAAATCAGTACTCATTTTAATTTGCCTTAAAATACTAGAGCCTGGGCGCCTGGGTGGCTTAGTCGGTTAAGCGTCCGACTTTCGCTTAGGTCATGATCTCGCGGTTCGTGGGTTCGAGCCCCGCATCCGGCTCTGTGCTGATTGCCAGCTCAGAGCCTGGAGCCTGTTTCAGTCTGTGACTCCCTCTCTCTCTGACCCTCCCCTGCTCACGCTGTCTCTCTCTCTCTCTCTCTCTCCTAGAAATAAATAAAACATAAAAAAAACAAAAATACTAGAGCCTGACACCTTTGCTAGGGTAGTGAATTAAAACAAATATAGATGTTCACTCCTCAAGTAGACCCGGAGGGCAAAACTGTAAGTAGGATAGTAAAGAAAGTGGAATCTGTTACTGAATTCATCAAGTTATGAATAACCCATTTGTTATCCAATAACTTTAATTTCAAAATCTTCTTTTAAAACAAATGACACAGTAGATACAGCTTAATGCCGAGTGATAGATGTGTGACCACAAATTTTAACTTATTTGTATGAACAACTGACCTGTGTGTTTGTATGTATACATTCTCACTGGCATACATCCCTGGTCAGATAGCCAGGATTTTCATGTACACTTAATTTTTTATGGTTTGCTTATTGTATAATTTCTTCACTTAGTCATTTAATGAATTGCATTTATGATTGCCTTTCAGAGCATTTTTGTTTTAAATATCCTCAATTTCTAAAAGGAAACTAAGGTCAGACAATACTTGCAGAGGCTGCAAATCTATTCAAGCGGAGCATGAACGGCTTTTTATTTGCCTTTATAATTGAAGAATAAACAATGTAGTGAATTAATGTGCTAGTTATTCTTACTTAATGAGGGCACACATATTTGTGCATAGAATGGATTTTAAAAACATTTATATAGCATTTATGTTAAAACATCCATTATAAAAGGATTTATGAATATGTTCTCACTTTTGTAAAAATTATAAACTTTTTTCCATAAGTACAGGACTTGTTACAAACAAGCAATGACTTCAATTGTTTAAACAACAGCCTGTCATTTTAAAGGTACATATTAGGAGCTAATAACAAATGGCAATAATATTAAATACTTCACAAAGTTTTATTTTTATAACATCAAAATGAAAAGTCTCATTTACATTATTGTTTTCCATCTGTTAAGACTGTACCTCAATAACATTTCAGAAGATTGCAAGCATATCAGTGAAATTGCAATAAATTATTGGGATGCAGAACTATTTTGTGGTATTTCACTCATACTTTAAAAGGAAATATCTATTTGAAAACCCTCACGGTTATGTATAATGATATCACTGGTTGGAAATGCATTATCAAACATCAGTAGTCTAAAACATAAAAGATAGTGTTTCAATAAATTGGCACCAGAGTTAGCATGTTTTAAATATACCCTTATTTTTAGTTGCAGCTGTTAGAAGTTTCATATCCAGAGCTTAGTTTGAATGATTTGCTAAACTGTGTCTTCTGTTTCCTTTGGCAAGAAATTATACAACTGTAACTACAATTAAGAATGCTTTTCTGATAAAAATAAAATTAAAGTCTAGGTAAAGTAAGTAAATTTGGACATAGTTAATGGTGCCATATTTTGAGAAACATGCAAGGCCTGGGCTTAAATTGCCACCCATTTTTCTACATCCAGAAGAAAGATAAATATAGTGATTCATAGTACTCGTGAAACCTTCAGAAAGTAAACCTTTTGCTTCATGGAAAAATGAGAAATTTGGGAGGTGGCACTTTTCATCATCAACAAAAGCTATTTTTGCAGACCAAAGAAGAAATGAAAAACTTTTCATTTATTTAGCTGTTCCTGGAAAGGTTGTAAAAGGTCCTATCATGAAAGACGAAAAGGAAGAGCTGTTCATAGAAAGCTTTTAAAGAACAAACATCATAAGCTCAGATTCATATGGTAGGTGGAATATTGTAGGAAGGTGCAGGGGGCAAAAGCACCAGGATGTGATCCCAGAAAGAGGAGCCTCTTCTCTGTACTTTTTCCATTGTTCCTACCTTTTATATACTTGGCTTTAGGTATGTTCCAATTTAATGTACTATTCTGTGTGGACATCCAAGTTTTCAAACAAACTATGAGTGGAAGTTCTCTTATACATTAGTTTTATTAAATAGTACACCATGGGACAGCTTTACAGAGTATACTCGTATAATTCTGGTGCAATGTGTGTCATTATCAAAATGTGTTCATCATTCAAGGTAGGCTTTTTCAAATTGCACTGGCATGCAACATCACGAGTCTTTGTATGTGATTATATTGATACATACTGCTAATAACTATATACCTTATTTTCATTGTTTTGTTGAAATAAAAATAGCCATTTCTGACATGGACAAAACTGATATTTTTATTATAGTATAATCATTAAAACAATTTTATATGAAGTATATGGAGAATGTTTTTACCAATTGTGAGAATTCCTTTGTAGTAGGAGAAACTCCAAGAGACTGAAATGGAAGGTGAAATGGAGCCTTGGGGAAGGAAAAAAAGAGACTTGAAATACGGGGAGGACTGGAAGGCAAAGCATTGTGCAAGGAAAGGCTGGACAGAGATAGGAAAGCTCTAGGTGACAGTGGTGATAAAGGGTTTGTGGACTTGTTTAAAATGTTTGTTCTGTGTATATGATAAAAATACTTTCCTCTGTATCATCGACAAAATATTAAATAATTTGCATATTGCTCAGTGATTTACCTGCATAAATGGAATTTTGTCTTGGAAGCTTAAAGAACAGGGTGAAGCGATATTGAAGATACTGAATTATATATGTGAAGAATGAAAAAAGATAATATTCAAAGGAAAAATAAAGCCATATCCTGTATTCAGCTACTGGATAGAAGTTTTACTAAAATAGAGACAATTAGACTTGGGATGTAATTCTTTCTTTAGTAAGGGTTATCCCTTCAAATTTTGTCAGCCTGGGAGTACAGATATGATCCATTAATGTAGAGATTATATACCAGATGGTATTGAGAACTTCCGATCCAATTTCTCAGAGATTACTTATTAGTCAAGTTCCTCCAGCTCCTACATTTCCTAAGCATAGCAAACCATTGCTCTATCCCAAGAAGACCTTGCCAGCAGGGTCAATCTCCACCCATCATTGCAAATGGAAGGGTCCATTCTCCAGCCCTAGATGTTCCTTGTATACCACTGGTATTAACTCTTTACTGTGGAAGCTGTGTTTATCAGGAAACATAATCTCTTTTCTCTAGTATCTGAACTATGGATTAGTCTGTCCATCTCTCTTTCATTTTACTTTTGGTGATGAACCTGAAATGCCTCTAATCATCTTCACGTTTCTCAGGGACCTAATCTACAAAAGCCTGGGATGTAAGGCAGGAATTTGCTTTCTGATTCTTATGTGGGTTTTTTTTTTTTTTTTGCATTTCTTTATTTGTTCCCACACCATTTTGTCTACCTTTTTAGATTACTAGACAATAAGTTGCCATTGAGTTCCTATAGTTTATCTGTTCTGTCCCAAAATTTTATTTTTATTTTTTCCTATTTTCAACACCTCTCTTGAATTATAGTTAGGTTGTATGCTCCCCTGCCAGCCCTCAAATTGAGATCATAAACTTTATAATTTGTGTGTCAAAACCCTACCTTTGAATTAAATCCTGTGGGTCAAAACCCATTGAAAAGATGTAGCCGTACACTCCATCCCCCAAATAAAGCCCAATTTAATATGTTCATTCAGTAAAATTATCACAATGTGTTTCTTTAGCAACACTAAAATGATGAAGTGATTCTGCTCGCCTTCTTTAAGTAGTGTAGGTAATTTCCCTTGGATTTCACTGATCATGTGCAGCATTGCACTGATAATTCATTTTAATAAGAATGAGACAGGTGACATAGAGTCTAGCAAGCAACATGAATGGAGAGAAAGTGCTTTGTTTAGACATAGAAGAAAAATACCACTTTATAGGTAGACATTTATTTAGCCTTTATTTTAGACATTTTAACAATTGTATCCTGTCACTTCTGACAGCTGTTTCTTAAAAGCAAAGCCTGTCTTGAAAGCTAGTCCTGAGTCTTAATAGCTGTGAGACTTTGTATAATGCTTTATAAAAGAAAAGAAAATAAGCAATGGGACTGAAATTGAAATTAGGCATGAGAAAGTCTCAACTGGATGGAGGTGGATCACACTTAAAAAAAATATCAAGAGGGAGGTCGTTTTTATTTAAGTCTCCCTGTGTTTTCAGTTCTGTTATAAAGCTAAAAGTGTAACAAAAAGCTTCTGTTTGTCTCCTTGTTTTCTTAGTAGTAGTAGTAGTAGAATATAAATTATTAGTAGAATTATTAGTGGTAGAATTAGTAGTAGAATAAAAATTTGGTTTGGTAGTAGGTAGTTTTAAGTTAATTGCACTGAATGACATTTTTTAAGTATATTTCTACTAATAACAAATACAATTTATTTTCCTTAGAGAACTAGCCTTCATATTGTGACAAAAACTTTTTCCAGAACCTTGTTTTAAAATCTGTTATTCAGAGGTACCTGGGTGGCTCAGTTGGTTAAGTGTCAGACTTCAGCTCAGGTCATGATCTCACAGTTAATGAGTTTGAGCCCCGCATCTGGCTCTGTGCTGACAGCTTCAGATTTTGTGTCTCCCTCTCTCTCTGCCCCTCCCCATCTTACACTTTCAAACATAAACATTTAAAAAAATTTGAATCTATTAATTAACAAAATAATAAAATATTTTTTTAACAAAAGAAAGATATGGGTGTGTAAAGAGGAAATGTTCGCACACACACTGCACACTTAATTTATTTGCTTTTTTAATATATTTGAGATAATAAAAATATTTTTTTTCTATTCAATAATGATTTCTCTGCAGTCAGTAATTTCGTCTCTCTTCTTCTAGGTGAAATGGAAGTCCAGTTTATTTCAGATTCTGCTTCAGTGAATGAAAGAGAACAAAGGAGAGAGGTAAACAGTGAGTTTTAAGTTTAAACTTATACTAACATATCTAGGAAGTATAATTATTATATTTTGCGAAGACATCTATGATCTTTTGCAAGTGGGGGGCTTAGATATTGCACATGAAACATGAAATAATTAAAATATTTAGGTGAACATAAATTACTTAAAGTGGTAGTTTATTGTTTTTTATCTTGATTTGTACAATTTAGTAATTGTACAAAGTGGAGGATACAAAACCATGACTAATGTTGGCAGCTGGCCTCATTTATTTTTGATGCATACCCAAAAGGTATTGAGAGTTTCATATTTCTAAAATTATATTTAGGGTGTTTCCTTCTGGGAAGCTCATGTCACCTCCTCCTCCAAAAATGGCCATTGTATATCAGAGGAACCTCAGTTGGATTCCTCCATTTTCCATATGAGTCTCTCTTAACCCAAACCTGCCACTCTGTTATAGTCCTTAGAGAAAAGTGAAAAGCCATGATGAAAACTATATCCAGAATTTAGTCAACATATAGAGGCAGTATCCCTCCATTTTGTTTCTGAAGAAACATAGACATTTCCTTGAAACAATGTAAGTTAAGTTTCAAGAATTTTCAAAAAGTTTAAATGTTTTTGAAATAATGCTAAACACTTGGTATCAATGTATTAAATGTGAAACTGATGATGAATTACATGAATTATTATACTTAATATTTATGGAGAAGAATGTTATGGGTATGTACTTCAAAATCTACTATATACTGTGTTTTTATTTTCTGCTATATCTCTTTAAAGGCTGTTAATCATTTTTAGAGAAAAAGATCTTCACTAATAAATTAATGTTTTAGCTTTTAACTTGTATTTATGAACTGAGAATCAATGAAAAAATTAGAGAAATAGTTTTATTTATCATTGCCTTAATTATTGTTTAGCTTAATCATGTGAACTAGTTAATTTATACTGATTATAAGCAGAGGAATATCATAATGATAAATTGCAATATATCGTATTCATTATTTTACTTCCATTATATAATCAAGAAAACATATCTTTAAGAGGTAAATTTTAGCTTTTCCTTGTAAAGCCTTCCTATAACTTTTGGTGCTCATATTTAACCTTCATGTTATAGTTGGCCCCAAAAGATTTTTCTATTAAAATAAGTTCATTTAAAAATTATGCAAATAGTATATATAAATCTATTTTAAAATGAAAAATTAAACACTGTGTGTAAAAATTGTGTTGGAAAGAGATTCCATTGAAATTTTGTTGAGTCATGTATGTACATTTACATATGTCCCTATAGTAACATATTATGCTGTTTTTCTTAATTTTTTATCTTAATATGTCAGATGGACAAAAATTAGGATTGAATGTGACAAAAATATATGGAAAATTTGGTTAAGTTTCTTTTTCTTTTAATGGGTTGTTTTTGTAGCTACTAGTGCTGCATAAAAGTTGTCTCCAAAACTTCAAGGCTTAAAGCAGCAGTAATCGTTTCATTATTTCTCAGTTTCTTATGTTCAGGTAGTTGGGAATGTACTAGCAGCATAGTCAGGCTTCAGGTCTCTCTTAAAACTGTGGTTAGATGTAGATAGAACTGAAAGAGCTGGTGACTGCAGAAGGTAGGGACCTTGCTGGGCATCTCTTTTTTATGTAGTTTCTCAAATGTGATCTGGTCAGGTGGACCATGAGAAGTCCTCCCAGCATAGTGGCCTGAAGGCAGTCAGACTTTTTACATAACAGCTCAGTGTTTTACATAACACTCCAATGTTAGTGCTGACATGAGCAAGTCAGAAGCTTGAATCACCTTTTATGATCTAGCTTTGGAAGTCATCTAACATCATTCCCATCCTATTCTTTTTGGTGAAACAGTCACAAATATAATTACCCTGTCTACAGGTAGGGGATCATCCATCTTGGTTTGTTTGGAGATGGTCTTGGTGTTAGGACTAAAATTCCACACCCTGGGAACACCCATGGTACTTAGTTACCCCACTCTCAATAACAGAAAAGTATTGAAGTTTAATAAACTTCTTTAGTAAATTTCAGCAATCTTATGGTTTTTGACTTTAGAGTTCTCTGTAGTCAACCTTTATTCCATTAAACCATGATGTCTCCAGCATTACATTCTAGAAAACTGATTGTTTTCCTTTAATTTAGCTTTTAATCTATAATTACTTTTTGCATTGTGGTATAAAGGAGAAGTTAAGGTTCATTTTCTTGCATATAATTTAATGAATTTTTTGAAAAGATCACTTTTCCCCCAATATATATGTAGTGGCATATCTAGATAATGTAATTTTACATGATTTTCACTGTCATAATTAGTAGAAATTTCTTGAACTATAATAGTAAAAGACCTGCACCTTTGTGTTCTTTTTTTCAATATTGCTTTGGTTATTCTAGATACTTTGCATTCCCTTGTAGATTTTATAACTCACTTGTCAATTAATAGAAAACAACAAGGGGAGGTTTCTACGATTGTGTTGAAACCATATATCAATTTGAACAAAATGAGCATTATAGATAGACCCAGGCTTTTAATACACTAATCTGGTTTTGATATACATTGATTTAGTTATTGAGTTTCTTTCAGTAATTCTCTGCATTTTCTAATTTCAGGGTCTTGCTTATTTTCATTATATAATTTCCAGGTATCTGATATTGATACTTTTGTACATAAGTGTAACTGATGCTGGAGCGCCTGAGTGGCTTAGTCAGTTAAGCATCCGACTTTCACTTAGGTCATGATCTTGTGGTTTGTGGGTTCGAGCCCCACGTCGGGCTCTGTGCTGACTGCCAGCCCAGAGCCTGGAGCCTGTTTCAGAGTCTGTCACTCCCTCTCTCTCTGACCCTCCCCTGCTCACGCTGTCTCTCTATCTCTCCTAGAAATAAATAAAAATAAGCTATTATTTGCCATGGCCAGTTTCATGAGAATATAATTTTAACCATGGGATGGTAATGAATTTTAGCAACAATCTTTTCTAGCTCTTTTGGTCTTGCCCATTATTCTGCTAAAATGGTAAATTATGAGGAATGTTTTTCCAGAAATAAATACCACTTTCTTATTAAGTATTAACCATTTGATACATCACTGGATTATATTTTCTAATTTTTTAATCAGTTTTTAAATTACTGTTTTATGATTTTTTAGACTTTGTGCTTCTGTTCATTGTTACTCTGGTTATTACAACATGAATTTTTTAATTTATTAAAAATTATATTGAAACAATACAAGTCACTTCCTAAATGGTGTCACAGGTAGACTCTATTTATCCTTTATGTACCTTTTGTTCTATTGTTATCTTATGTTTTACTGTTATGTATGTTGTAAATTCCATAATAAACTCTTACTGTTACACTAAGACATCAGTATTCATTATATTTATTAATTTATTTACTATTTTTGGAAATTTTCAGTCTTTCGTAAAGGTTTATGTTTTCATCTGGGATTCTTTACCTTTAGTAAAAATAATTACTTCTGGTATTTCTTACATTTCATATCTGCTGGAGACAAATTCTTTTAGCTTTTCTCTTTTTAAATAATATTTTAATTTTGCCTTTATATTTGAATAGTATTTTTTGCCATGTTATACCTTTCCTTACCTTAAGCCTATAATTCTATTCTATTCTGCATCTTAGAGTTTCTCTTGAAAAGCCAACTTTCAGTGGTATTTTTTAAGATAATTTGTGTTTTTTATTCCTTCTGCTGTTTTTAAGTATTTTCTATCTGTATTTATTTTGTTTTTATTTTTGAAATTTTGCTACAGTGCATTTATCTGTGATTTTCTTTGTAGTTACTTAGCTTTTTAGCTGCTGAATTGCTTGAATTTGTGGTTTTATATCTTTCATCAGGTTTAGAAAATTCTTAGTCATTTTTTCTAATATTTTTTCCAAAATTCTTTGGTCTCCTCTATACCACAATATATTTTTTAAATATTTTGAGCTCTTCTTTGTATATCTTTTGTTCTTCCCCTTTTTCCCTTTTACATCCATGTTCAGTTTGAATAATTGTTTGATTTTTTTATGAAATCACTAATCCCATCTTCTCTTGGTTTCAACCTTCTGTTGAACCCTTCCATCAAGACTTTGACTTCAGGTAGTTGTATATTGGTGCTTATAATGTTTACATTAGATTCTTATTTTTATTGATTTCAAATATTTCTTGAAGTATTTCTTTCCATTCATTATGTCCATCCTTTATTCCATTTTACTTAATGTCTAGTCACATTATTGGGAAATCTTTTCCTGTCACATCCAATATATGAATTATCTCTGGTTCTATTGCTATTGGCTAATAAGCATAATTAGTAAATTTTTAAAAACACTTTGACATTTTAATTTCTTCTGAATATAAATTACTTTTTTTCAAGCTGAGAAGCAGAATTCAGGCCATTTAGTCCTCTAGGGATCTAGGCAACAATATAAGATCATAATAGATGGTGCCAACACTGGGGTTATAGACCCTAAATAAATACCGTGTATTTGTTTCTCCCTTAGTAAACAGCCACAAGTTCAGAGCTTAAAGGCAAGATATACAGCACATCTTCATCTGCAAAGGACAGAATCAACCAAATTAAATGCTTGGCTAATCCGGTGGCAAAACAGGTCAGAACTAGCCCAGGTTTAATGAGCAGGGGAAATTTTTACATTTTGAAGACTTGCTCTGAGGTTTAAAAAACTTCTGATTGTTGTTAATAAGAAAGCTAGTAAAAAAATTATGTATGTAACTACACTGATATTTAATTTTGCCGGGATCTTCCACTAGTTAGAGATTAGTATAGGGGATAAAATACTTAGATATTTTAATATTTCAAACAAATTACCCCACTTCCACCTGTGTGTGTCCCTCCCCAGACCATCTAGGTGCTGAATATGGAATGGTATAAGGCAGTGCACCAGAAGTCCATAACTAGCAATTTTGTGCTTGCTAGATTTATGTATTTTATATTGTAGGATACTGGATGTTTTTCTTTTCTAAAGATTATTGAATTCTCTTCTGTCATTCACTTAAAATCTATTATTTATTACCTTTATCCTATAAAGTTTTACTTAATATTTTCAGGACAGGTTCTCCTTTATTTTGGTATTGAAAATGTTACTGCTTATGTGTACTTTTTTTTTTTTTTTCAAAGTCAATGGTCTTTCTGGAATTTCAGCTAAAGGTCCAGGATGGTCACCAAGGCCATTCCATACTGGCAGGTTTGGGCTCCATACTCCAAACTCCATTTCTTAGCTTTATATTGCCTCTAAAATACTGTCACTTTTCCTGCACCTCCCAAGTGACTATATTCTACTAAGCGTGCACACATCGGGAACATTTTCTCTGAAGCCCTTTCACTCTAAGACTATCTCTTCAGATGCCACTTGACTAAACAATTTTTACTTGTAATATCTGTCTTGTCTGTCAATTGAGATCTCTCTTTTTATGTATTTTCTTCCCCCACAGTATGATTTGGACAGTTCTTTCAAGGAGAAAGCTTCTGTAAATATTGGCCTCATCTTTGGACAGTTCTTTCAAGGAGAAAGCTTCTGTGAATATATTGGCTCAGCCTTATCCCTGTTCAGCAGCATTAGGTTCAGTTGTTCTCCTCATAGAATTCAAACTTTGTCTTAACAGTTGAAACTTTCATACTCCCATAGGCATTACAAGAAACACTGCCAAATTTTTTCACTGGCTCTGTACCTGCATGTTCTCTTATGAGCAGAATTCTTCAGATACATGTGGGTCAACCTCTAATGATGCAAAACAATTCCTTTTTCACCCCGTATTAGAATACTCCACTTATTCATCAATTTATTCCCTTTTCTGCTTTATATAAATATGATATAAACATATTGCAAGTATGAATATATCAACTGTGTATCATAGAATAGCTGACAGAATAAAATCAAATATTCTGTTTAGCTCCTATATTTTACAACATTGCAACATAGTTAATATACCAAATACTGGAATCAATATTAAGAGACCATTTCCATCATTTCTGATAATACAAGAATTCTATTATACAGGTCTTACTCTTCTGACATGGAGATATGCTTTCATTTGTTTATTTTTAATTTTCATACAAAATAAGTATGTGGTGATCTAGGCACAAAAATTCTGTGGTGATCTAGGCACAACTTTTGATTCTTATGAACTTTAAATTAGGTATTTGAGAATGTCTGAGAGGCATGTATTCTATGAAAATTAGAATTTGAACATGACATATTTAGTGGAGAATATCCCAGTAACATCAAATAAACAGAGTGTTCTATCTCATTTCATATTTTAG
Organism: Proteles cristata cristata; assembly: GCA_017311185.1. Taxonomy (NCBI): domain Eukaryota; kingdom Metazoa; phylum Chordata; class Mammalia; order Carnivora; family Hyaenidae; genus Proteles; species Proteles cristata. Next base: position 2,412,360 of record JAESUZ010001194.1, read on the forward strand.
TGCTACATGGAACAGTTTTCTAAACTTATTTTAGGTTAACAAGCTAACACTGCAGCTATTACTTTTTTCCCCCATAGTTTAATTTTAAGACAGAGTGTGCAGGAGGGCAGCAAGAGAGGGAGAGAGTTCTAAGCAGGCTGCACACTGACAATGCTGAGCCCTACACACGGCTTGATCCCACAAACCGTGAGATCATGATCTGAGCCAAACTCAAGGGTCAGATGCTTAGTGGACTAAGCCACCCTGCAGCTGTTACTTTTACATGAGAGGATTTATCTTCTGGTTCATTCAGTTCTTGGTAACCATATAAAACAGTTTGCAAAAATATATTTCTTTTTCCATTTTTGCCTGAACTTTTGGGACTTTAATTAATCAGATTTTACATTTGACCTGATTTCCAAGAAGGAAATGTACATAATACAATAACACTTTTTATAAAGTTGTACATTTTTCTAAAGAATAATGTAAATAGTAAAAAGGGAAATTACCTTATTTGTCATACTTTAATGACATCATTTACCTGGTCCTCAAAGTCCTCCTACAAGAGATATATACACTATTTTAAGCCACTTTGCAGAGTGTGAAAAAAAAGTCTAGTAAGAATCAGTAAAATAGTATAAAAGAGAGACTTTACTTCAGTTTATAAAATTTGGTGAATATGACTAAATTCCCTGACTGCTGGTTTATAAAGAGAATACCAATTAGAAGTGTATGGATTTTAAGAACTAGAACTCCAATTCAGGCAAACTTTTCTTTTTAGGAAACAGGATGACTATAGAAAGATAGATTTGGTCCAAGCTTCATATGAAACTTAATATTTATAAGTAAAATGTAATATGTAATTTCCCTGGTGTACATACCCTTTTAATGTTATTATATCCCTAATGCAGGCCTGCTGCTCAAAAATGTTTCTGTGTTTTGCTTTCCTATAATCCAGTTCTTCTTAAATATGAATATACGTATCATTGGTATAAATAGCTTGTTCATAGTGTATGTCCCTTGGCTTCAAACAGAGTTCCAAATACTGACTGTAGGTTGGGTTCATATATATGCATTATAATAATGGAAATCTGATCTAACTAGTCTAAGGACCTCATTTGGTAAATACTATTTCAAGTGCTTTATTAAGTACTCTGGCATTGGGGTTGTTGCTCACTAATTCCAAGACTCAATTTTCCGTATTTTAATACATGAAATGAGTAATCTAGCTTATATTTTAGGTAGAATTTTAGATATATAGTAATTATGGCAATATTATCTATTTCTGTATTTGCCATTAGTCAGAAATCATAGGGCCCAGGATGAAATAATGGCAAACTTATTTGTGTATAATACTTTATACATCTCTGGTGTTTCATACCTTTTTTCTTACTTGGTGCACATACATGCAAAACTGAAAACCAAAATCAAACAAAAAAGCACTGGAACCATGAAAAGAATGAGGCCTAAGAAAGAATAAATGACTTTTAAACTGAGTATAAAAGGACTGAGATGCAATCTGAACCCAAGCTTACAGATTCTGGATTCAGTTCTTTTCTGATTATACTGCAGTGTTTCCCCATTGTCACAGCTAATGAAATCATCAGAGAATGAGTTGACCTACTCATTCTGCTAATATTTATTTAATGTAAACTATTAAAAAGGAAATACACAAGATACTAGATATCTCGTGTTAATGAAGCAAGCAAAAAATCCTTGCCTTTAAGCAGCGTCCATTCTACAGTAGAGAGAAAAGAATGCACAGAGGGTGTGAGCCATGTGTAAGTTGCTGACACCATAAAGTAAAAAGGTGCCTGCCATATATAAGAAAATCAAGGAAATCCATGTGATTGTGACTAATTAGAAAGGAGAAAAGCAATAGGAGATAAAATAAAAAGTCTGAGGTATTTTGATAGACCATCAGTAGGATTTTGGCTTCTAACTTGAGTAAGATAGAAAATCATTCAAGTTTTCTGATGAAAGAATTAGTATGATCCAACTTATGTTGTACCACACTAATTTTGGTTACTATTTTGAGATTATTGTGAAAGAGTTAAGTGCATAAGCAGGAAAAAAAAAAACTTACAATGTTATTGAAATAAATGACATAAGTAATGTGAACCAGCTTGGTAGCTATGGAAGTAACAAGATACTAAATTCCCTATTATAGGGATATAAATAATAATATTTTCTAGCAGATTGGATATTGGGTTTGAAAAAAATACTAGATAACATTTCATCTTCTTGACATTTTATTGAGATGAGGACAGTTGTGGAGTGTCATAGACTCTGGGTCTGGAGTTCTAACTCTTGTCCAGCAAGAGAGCAGGATGCAGGATTTAAATGTGAGAGAGGCTAACGTCTGGGAGAAGACAAGAGCACCAGTAAGGGTCCTTGCTCCTTGTTTATTTAGATCAGAAGCCTTACAAGTGTGATAGGAGTGCACAAAGAGATAATGAAACCGTGAACATTAACTCATGGGCGTGAGAGAAAAGGGTGTTTTGAAGATACGCAGTGTGAGGGGTTTGGGTCAATAGAAAACAAAATTCTGGTGCTGAGTGATAGGTTGTTTACCTCAAACTGGGGGTGCCACCCTCTGTTTACCTAAACTGGCCTATGGACAAGAAAGACAGAGAATGTTACCTCAGGGTCAACAAGACACCTTTCTTTTGCTAATTAGCTCCACTCTGGGCAACATCACCCTGCTGTGGCCTTAAGTCCTATTTACCTGTATACCTCTTTTGGTCCTTACTTTCTATGAAAACAGCTTTCTGCTATTGTACTAAATTGGGGGGCATTTCCACCCTGAATACCTATTCTTGTCTACTTCTTTTTTAATGCCTTTATCATGAGGCTTTTCTATCTCTATATCTTTGTCCTACACTGGGGGCCTTTGCCATACTTACCTAATCTTGTTTATCCAGTCTTAAGTGTGTTCATTCTGTGGCTTTCTAATTCTTTATGGCTTGTTAACCCATTGGTGCAAGCTCAGGAAATTCCTAAGCTTATTCCTCACAGTTGAAAACAAGTTTTCTTGGCGGAAGCCCATAATTTTTCTTTGGACTTTCTAAGTTTGATATGCCTCATAGGCATTCAATTGTACATCCTAATGATGGAGATGGATTCAAGAACCTGGGGTTCAAGGAGAGATTCAGATTGAAATAATAAATGTGAGAGCACTCAGTCTATATATAAAACTATACCCATGAGATTGGATGAGGTCACCAAGAGAGTAGACACAAGAAAAAAGAAGAGGTCCCAGGACAGAAGTTGAGGATGTAAGGATGAACTTAAAAGAAATGAGAAATATCCAGCTATGTAGGTGTAAAGCAAGATAAATGTATAACTTTGATATCTAGTGAAAAAAGTGCTTTGAAGACGAGAACATGATCAACTTTGTCAGAATGTCCAGAGAGATAGTAATCTTTCATGCTGTGTCTCTGGATTTTTCATAAGATAGGAAACATTTCAGTGTTAAGGGTTTTTATAAAAGATGCTTATGTTTAACATATAACTTGTGTTCTCTAACAGACAATACAAACTCTCAACTTTAGAGCCAATTTTCAATTTGAAAACTTTGGTAGCCCAAAACACTTTTCCTAAGCACTGTGCTTTTACTTTCTTTTGCTTTTGTGACATCAGTTGACTTCTCTCTCTCTCTGTCTCTCTCTAGCTAATCTTTATATTTTCCTTTCAGATATTTTCTAATTTATTCTGCTTTTCTCTGTTAACAGAATATCAATTTACCAGAACCAGATTTATATGATATTTTCCTGTATATTCTATGAAAAAAATTATGTGTCTTGCTCCAAACTAAATATAATATAGAATAAAACCATGTAATAGGACAATCCTGTTTTAAAAATAAATATGCTCTGTTTTTGTTTTTGTTTTTTTTTCAATTTGAGAATATTAGATAGTTCCTCTATGGCTTGGTAATCTCATTGTATGAATTAGTTCAGCCAGTAATCTATCCGGACTCTTCAGCACAATGAGTTCATTAGGTTAAATCTTAAAATCATTTTGCTAAGTTCTCATGGTACTGTAGAAGTGGTCTTTTTGTTTGTTGGTTGGTTGGTTTTTTGAGGGTTTTTTTTTTTCTTTTTTTTAGTCCTTGAAAAAAATGGAGTTAAATTGCCTTGATGTCGCAAGAAAATTCAGGTGTTGGTTGAGTCTTGATAATGTTAATCAGTTTTGAATACATTAGAATGGGAAAAATAACAATTAAACAAGAACTGTTATCTAGTATTCTTAGCACCTAGATAATGGCTGGTGTCTACTCTCATTTCTTTACTCATGCTTTCTGGGACTCATAGTAGATTGAAGTTCTACTTGAAGTCAGGTATCTCTATTTCCCTCTCCCTTGACTTACAAGAATGCCAAAAGAGAGAACCACCAAGATGTTCAGTCCCATTTTCACTTAGCATGCAGCCATTACATGATTTTAGGTCATTAAAATCTATTGTAAAGAAACTATAATCATAAATTTGAATAATTGGTCCTTAAACAAGAGAGTTCAGCTGATACTGGTGATACTTGCTTCCCAGAAGAGTCTAAGCTCTGCTTATTAATAGTGAGTTCCCTAAGTTAGCTGATCTGAGCAGATTACACTTTCTAGAGAAAAGGTGAAAGTTTGGAAAAGTCAAAGGCCAAAGTCATATCCACTGGGGAATAGAAACAAGGCCTGATGTGGGCAGAATAGTGTGAAAATGATAAAAAAAAAAAAAAAAAAAAAAAAAAAAAAAACCTCTAAGGACAAGGCGAGGCACTTAGAGAAATGTGCCTTCAGTGCGGCATAGTCAGTCTTATTATTATTGAACCAAATGGTTTTACATTACACCAGCCAATGCTTTCATATTCATAAAGGGATTTTATTTATGGCAGTTGATTTGGTAAATGGAACAAAGGGTAGGTCGTCTTATCTTCACTGTACCAGGAGGAAGCTTTATTGTTTCTTTCCATTTTACCACCTAGCCTTAAGAGTAGTACAAGATCTGGAGAACTGAATCAGTTTCAGAAAACTGTAAGTTTGTTGTCACCAAGTTGTTTTTATCACTCCTATCAGGGATGGAGCTTACCCTAGTGTAAGTAACCAGGTTTAACATCAGGTAATAGGTACCCTCATTTCAGAAAAAGAGCCTGGGAGAGAGGAAGGAGAGATGGGAGGGTAACAGAGAGGAAGGAAGGAAATAGAAGAAAGTAAGAGAGAGAGTGAAAGAATATGAGAATTTCTTTCCTGGAAACCAGAGTTGTCTGTCTTCTGACAGATAATGTTTTAAAGGGAGAAGAAAATTTTCCATAGCTTCTTTCCAGTATAGAACACCTGAGGCTACATCCTGATATTCACTGAATCTATTATGGCCTTATTAGTAAGTCCTTGATGAATGTAATTTATTGATGGAATACCTGGAATTTTCTTTTTTAACTGTTTTTTTAGTTTTATTGAGAGAGAGAGCATGAGCTGGGGAGAGGGGCAAAAGGAGAGAGAGAGAATCTTAACCAGACTGCACGCTCAGCACTGAACCTGACATGGTACTGGATCAACCCTGGAATCATGACTTAAGACAAAATTGAGTCAGATGCTCAACCAGCTTGGCAACCCAGGTGCCCCATGGAATATCTAGAATTTTTAATAAACATTCTAGGCAGGCTGAAAGGTACTCACAATATACATAAATTTACAGGAAATGAAAGTTTTTTCAGTTCTGCTTTCTGGGAAGACTTCAAGGGACCAAAGCTTAAATCTGTTTTATATATTCAAGATAGGGAACTATCCTAGATGCTAATCTTATTCTTTTTTTTTTTTTATTTTTTTAATGTTTTATTTATTTCTAGGAGAGAGAGAGAGAGAGAGTGAGACACAGCGTGAGCAGGGGAGGGTCAGAGAGAGAGGGAGTCACAGACTGAAACAGGCTCCAGGCTCCGAGCTGGCAGTCAGCACAGAGCCCGACGCGGGCTCGAACCCACGAACCGCGAGATCATGACCTAAGCGAAAGTCGGACGCTTAACCGACTAAGCCACCCAGGCGCCCCAATGCTAATCTTATTCTTTCTCCATGTTTTGTGGTTTCTTAAATCAACACTGAGACCAAAAAACAAAACAACTAAAGGGGGGGAAAAAAAGCCCTAAGCTTTGTGCTTGTGGTTCTTGTCTTCCTACTTTGCACAGCTTACCTTTTCCCTACCCTTTCCTGCCCCCAGCTGTGGAAACTTCAGTGGAGAAACTCTTTAGATTCTGACCTAGGTGTTATAGGGCCTGGGTAAAGATCTATTTTCTCTTTCTTTATACTGTAAAGTAGGCTCACCTGCATTTCAGTTGTTTTTCTTAATTTGGTATTCTTTATACTGTATTGATTCATTCTTCTTTTTATACATAATTATTAGAACCGGTTATTATTTCCTCATAACATAATATAAAAGTTGACAAAAATTCAATGTATACAGATACCCAATGTATGAAAATACTGTAATAACCAACTTTATGCTTTTTATAGAATATAACTATGCAATCAAATAGGAGAATATGATAGCTAGTATTTAGTGTTTTACTTATATATCCTTGGAAATTTTCCAAAACAAAGCATTTGTCAGTTTAGCTTTTTAAAAAAAATTAAATGTTTATTCATTTTTGAGAGAAACAGAGAGATGAAGAAAGACACAGTGTGTGAGCAGGGGAGGGGCAGAGAGAGAGAGATACAAAATCAGAAACAGGGTCTGAGCTGTCAGCTTAGAGCCTTGTATGGCTCAAACCCACAGATTGGGAGATTATGACCTGAGCCAAACTCAGACACTTAACCGACTGAGCTACCCAGGTGCCCCTTATCAGTTTAGCTTTTTAAAGACAGTCTTCTGAATGGATCAAGAAGATAAAATTTATATATACAATGGAATACAACATGGCAACGAGAAAGAATGAAATCTGTCCATTTGTAGCAGTGTGGATGGAACTCGAGGGTACTATGATGAATGAAATAAGTAAGGCAGAGAAAGATAGATATCATATGTTTTCTCTCATATGTAGATCAGGAGAAACTTAATGGAAGAACACAGGGTGGGAAAGGGGAAGAATAGTTATTGAGAGGGAGGGAGGTAAACCATAAGAGACTCTTTTTTATTTTTTTTCCTGAGAGAGAGACAGACAGGGTAAGCAGACGAGGGTCAGAGAGAGAGGGAGACACAGAATCTGAAGCAGGCTCCAGGCTCTGAGCTGTCAGCATGGAGCCCGATGTGGGGCTCAAACCCACGAACCATGAGATCATGACATGAGCTGAGGTGAGATGCTTAACTGACTAAGCCACCGAGGTGCCTCAACCATAAGAGACTCTTAAATACTAAGAACAAACTCAGGGTTGATGGGGATGGGGGAGAGGGGAAAATGTGTGATGGGCATAGAGGAGGGTACTTGGGATGAACACTGGGTGTTATATGGAAACCAACTTGACAATAAACTATGTTTAAAAAATTATACACAGTCTTGCATTTGGTGGTTTTGATGTGTTAATTAAACAAAAAGGATTCCTTCAGTGTTAGACAAGTGTGCTGTTTCCAGGATTTTACAATAGTAAATAATGATATAATGATTAAATGTGTGTGCCTATGTATGTGTGTGTGTGTGTGTGTACCCTGTAAAAGCATATACGTATGATAAATATTTGAAAAATTAGTAGATCAAAGATCAGATGCCTTTTAAATTTAATTTCCTAGTTGTACTTTGAAAGTTAGAGATTCATTTCCTCACCTGTGGTATATATGTACATGTTTCCTCATGTGCTTATTGTGCATTGTAACTGTATAGTAGTTGTTAATCTTATAAGGAAACTTTTATTTTAACATGGTTCTCCTTTTTTAAGTTAATTTATTTTGGGGAGGGGGAGAGCCTGCATGTACGTGGGGGAGGGACAGAGTGACAGGAGAGAGAAAATCCCAAGCAGGTTCTGTGTTGTCAGCTCAGAGCCTAAGGTGGACTTGACCCCCAAGAATCATTAGATCATGACCTAAGCGAAACTCAAGAGTTGGATGCTTAACTGAGCCAAAACAGGTGCCCCTATTCTAACATGGTTCTAATTTGAGTCTTCTAATTATGTTGAATTCTGTTTTATGAATATATGTTTTGCGTATGAATTCCTATTTGCAATTTTTTTCATTTGTTTTGGTATTTGTTCTTTTTGTCTTATAAATTCAAATCATGTTTCTGTTTTAAATGAGTAACTCTATGTCTATCATAGTTGCTGCAAGTATTTTACATTCTTGCTTTGATTAGATAATTTTTGCATTGAAGGGATAGTTGTGGAACAAAAGTTCTATTTTAATGTAATCACATAGTAAGCAGATAAAACTTAACTCCTTGTTCCTGCTTCCACCGACATGACTTTAATGTATCTTATTTTTTGGGTCTTATATAATATTTATATTTGTAAGGATGTATATTTACTTTTATATTTTATTTGAAAATAATATTTATTTTTGTAAAACATTAAAAAAACCCTCTGACCCCTTTTATTAATATAGTCATACCTTAAACTGGTAATAAAATGTCTCTGCGGTATGACCACACACTATATTTAGTCTTTGATAAATAGAAATCTATATCATAAATCCAAACCATATTCTCTATTCTATTTTCACAGTCTTTGTTTCCTGCTTTTATTCTGTTCCTTAATGCCAGGAATGTCTTTAATAGTCTTATTTTTATAAAATCTTACCAGAATTCATTTTTTTTTATAAAGTAGTTGATTGATCCTGACAATTACTCCATTCACTTTACTTTATTTTTTTAAATATTTTTATTTATTTCTAGGAGAGAGAGAGAGAGACAGCATGAGCAGGGGAGGGTCAGAGAGAGAGGGAGACACAGACTCTGAAATAGGCTCCAGGCTCTGAGCTGGCAGTCATCACAGAGCCCGACTCGGGGCTCAAACCCACGAACCGCGAGATCATGACCTAAGCAAAAGTCGGACACTTAATCGACTAGGCCACCCAGGCGCCCCACCAGAGTTCATTTTTGAAAGATATTACAAGAGAAAACAACATGGGACTTCAACAAATATTTGTTTTTCTGAATTGTCATAGACTGCTATTATAGACTTCTTAAACTGATTGCAGTCAAGGAATTTGGTTTGTGTTCTAATGCCATTACCTAAATAAGTATAACTTTTGATAAAACTAAGTCACTTTTATGAGACTATTCATTTTAAATTTTTAATTTTCTTATCTATAAATATAGAGATTATATAGGAATATTGCCAGGTTCCTGTGAGATTATGTTAAATAATTTTAAAATAAATAATGTTTGTACTGGTGTGAAAATGGACATATAGATCAATGGAAATAAATAGAAAGCCCAAAAATAAATCCACACTTTTACGGCCAGTTAATCTATGACAAAGGAGGCAAGAATATGCAATGGGAAAATGACAGTTTCCTCAACAACTGGTGCTGGGAAAACTGGACAGCTACATGCTAAGAATGAAACTACACCACTTTTTAACACCATACACAAACATAAACTTGAAATGGATTGAAGACATAAATGTGAGACCTGAAACATTAAAACTCTTAGAAGAGAACACAGGCAATAATTAGGCTCCAGCAACAGTTTACTAGACATGTCTCTTGAGGCAAGGAAAACAGAAGCAAAAATAAGTTATTGGGACTACATTAAAATAGAAAGCTTTTGCACAGTGAAGGAAACCAGGAACAAAATGAAAAGGCCACTTAAGAAAATTGGGAAAGAAATTTGCAAATGATATATCTGATAAGGGTTTAATATCTAAAGTATGTAAAGAATATATACTATTCACCAAAAAAAAAAATCCAAATACAAAAAAATGGGTAGAAGAGATGAACAGACATTTTTCCAAAGAAGACATACAGATAGCTAACGGACGCCTGAAAAGATGGTCATTATCATTAAGTATTAGAGAAATGTAGGTCTAAACCACAATGAGGTATCACCTTACACCTATCAGAATGGCTAGAGTAAAACACAAGAGATAACAAGTGTTGGTAAGGATGTAGAGCAAAAGGAATCCTTGTGCACTGTTGATAGAAATGTGAAGTGATACAGCCAGTGTAGAAAGCAGTGTGGAGGTTTTTCAAAAAATTAGAACTAGAAATACCACATGATTCAATAATTCCACTACTGGATTTTTACTCAAAGAAAATGAAAAACTAATTGAAAAGATATTTGCACTTCTATGCTTATTTCAGCATATCTATAATGGTCATGATATGGAAGCAAGTGTCCGTGATAAGTGTCCATCAATATATGAATGGATAACTAAGATGTCATACATGCACACACAGACATATGCCCCACAATGGAATATTACACCCCCATCAAAAGGATGACATCTTGCCATTTGCAACAACATAGATAAACCTAGAAGATATTATGCTAAATGAATTCAGTCAGAAGGAGAAAGACAAATACTGTGTGATTTCACCCATACGTGGAATCTAAAACAACAAATGAATAAAAAAACAAATCAGAATCAAACTTATAAATACAGAGAACATTGGTTGCCAGAGGCAAGGAAAATTAAGTGATGGACAAATAGGTGAAAGGAACAAAATGAATAAGTCATGGGAATAAAAGGAACAGCATAGGGAATATAGTCAATTATATTAAAACAATTATGTATGATGACAGATGGTAGCTACACTATGGTGATTACGGCATGATATGTAGAGATGTTGAATCACTATTGTACACCTGAATGCTGTGTGTCACCTATACTCAAAAGTAAATAAATAAATGATATTTGTAAATACCTTTTATACCAAAATTTTTAGTCTCAATTATTATTATCACTTGAATATAAAATTGGATGGATAAGTATTCACATGGGTTAAGGTTTCTTTTTTGCATAATTAAACTTGTATTTTGTTAACAATTGGTTAATGGAAATTGACTTAATTTTTAAGCATATGTTGTTCTTAGTCATTAATAAAGATTAATAGGTCATTTAAGGACAGAATATACTCTGCCCCTTAATATTACGGTCTGTTGAATTATTTTCAGAACTAAAAAGCTGGTATATAAAATCTGTTAATTAGCTACATAGGTCTAGTAACTGTGATCTTAGCCTATTTAAAATTTTTTCAAGCTTTCTGGGCTTTGAACCTAAAGTTATGAACACTTAAGGAGAATTATCTATGATATATCCAGTTAATTGACTTCCTACATTATGGTTTATTTTTCTATGAAGGCTATGGAGCCTAATTTGTGATAAACATATTGAATAAAGAATAGATATGATTCTAGAAGTTTCACTTCTAGATTCAAAATTTAGTATTTATGTTGCTCCTCCATCTGCCAAAATCTCTTTGTGTGGGATCACAATATACCCATTCATGCAGGCACCAAGTCTTAGTGTCGGGCTTCTGTTTCGCCAAGCCCTTTCCTGAATCCTGTCAACTCTACTTTCTAAGTGAATTTGCTTTTCCATTCTGCCTGTACTGCCACTGTCTTATGTCACTTTTCATCATTTCTTTCACGTGAATAATTATAATGATTTCCTATTTGATATAATTACCTCTAACTTTTTTTCCCTCTTGCCCATGTTTCACAATGCTACCAAAATGCACATTGAATCATGTTGCATTCCTTTCTTATATATCCACATTTGCTTCCTATTCCCTATATTCATTTAACACTCCTATTCCCCTGTAAGATCTATAAGAGTACTCAGAATCTTGCCACAGCTTATTTTTAAAGTTTCAGCATTAGAAATAGCAAATCCTCTTAACAATTAGATTATTTGTTATAGGTTGCTTTGGCTGACTCATTTAGTTGGAATTTCCTTTTTCCCACTCTAGCCTAATGTCACCCTATTCCTCCATTATAACACATGTCAATGTCACTTTCCTATGGGAATATTTTTCTAGCCAACACCCTGATTATAATTACTTCCTCCTTTATTTATAGATCTTCCAACATATCGGCATTATTGATATTTCTATATTTGTTTTGTAATTGCCTATTTATTATTAGATCAAATTTGGGTAAGAATCAGATGTCATGTTTTTTTTTTCCATAGCTATACTTTTTAGTCTGTGGCACATATTTGGCCCACTGTGAATATTTATTGTTGTTTGGAAAGAGGAATAATGAAAAAGAGAACTCAAATGATCTGTGAAGAAGGGGAAGGAGATAGGGCATGTGAAACGATATCCTTCACAGAGTAGCATTTTTTTATTCTCTCACAGCACTCTTGCCATTTGCAATAAGTCTCATCATTCATGGGTTGTTATTACTGAGGTCCTCACAGAAGAAATATTATTCCATTTCTGGCTGCTCTCTGCAGCACTTATACTTCGTTATTTCCCCATGGACTTCATGTCCTTCAGTTTTTTTCACACTCCTTTTTTCTTCAGTAGTATCTGTGATGAAGGACTGATGCCAAGTAATCAACTTCGCTTCTTTTGGAAAAAAAAAATCTCAGTCTGAACTGATGGTTTATTTTATAGACAAAAGCATCCCTCCATATTCTGTGCAAAACCTTAGAAGCATTTCAGCACAATGTGGTAGGATATGCCAATTGTTGAAATGCCAAAGCTCTATAATGGAAAAATAAGAAAAATATCAAAATTCTTTTCACCTAAGAAATTGCTATTAGTTCAAGTAGCACTTAACTAGTGAAATGAATATGCCCTGGAGTACACATTTCATCTTTGGCAGCTGTCATACCTAAGACCCACTGGTGGCTGTCCTCTGTTCCTGCTTATTCAGAGAGTCTCATTTTAGAGGGAGGATAATTCAATTTGGATTTAATTCCTCCTCTTTTTTTGTAATCATAAAATGAGGTGTTGGCTGATCATATAGGATTCTCCCACTTGCAAATCACTCATTATTTAATGTAATGTCAGTTTAGCTCATGGAAACACCTTTTGTGTTCTGTTACCCATTTTTATTCAACCAGAGTGCATTTTTATGACATAAAACAGAGAGGAAGTGAATATGGGCATGGAGTTCAGGAGACAAAACAGACAAAGTTGGCAGGTGGTTAATGATCCTTCTAGTTATAGCCTCAGGAATAAGATGTTAAAAAGAAAAAGGTACCTTGGTGTGTCATTATACAAGAAAAAAAAAATAAATAAAGCAAGATAACCTGAGTTGAGAAAGACATTGCAGTCCTTAATATATATCTGTGGAAAGGTTTCTGATAACTATTTTTATGAGAAAACTTTAGATAAAATATATACATCTTCTATCTACTTCCACTTGAATAAAACATAAGGAGTTCGGAAAGACAGATAATAGACTGTAGTTACATTTAATTTGTAGCTAGATTATGTGGCACTGGATTAGTCACATCTTCTCAATGTGCCTGCCAGTAAGTTGGGGTGCTTCTTTTGTTGATTAGCCATCCAGTGGATGGATTATTTGTGAGGTTGCCAAATTTAGGAAATAAAAATAAAGAACACTGAGTTAAATTTGAATTCAGATGAAACAGAATTTTAAGCATAGTATATCTCAGGCACTGTACTTAAATACTCATTGTTTATTAGAAATTCTAATTTAGCTGAACATTCTGTATTTTATTTAACAATTCTTTATTAGGATATTTGAAGTCTCTTATATAGGCATAGATTTTTCTCCTGTTGTAGAAACATGAATTAACACAAGATGAGCAAAGAATACAAGACATACCTAACATAGAGGGTAGTTTCCTCCAAACACCAGATCTCTTTAGCAAAAATATTGTAAATTATACTTTGGTTTTCCTAAGCCTCAGTATACTAAGCGAGAACGACTAATATAAGACTGGCCACTGTTGGATACATGTATTACCTGAGACTCCCAAATAATCTACCTAAAAGGATCTCTTTTAGGGAAACCAAGAGACATATTCAAGAACACTTATTACATCATTGTTTACAAGAGTAAAAAAATGGAAATAGCTGTTTTGTCCATCAGTAGAAAAATACATACAAACGTATGGCCTGTTATTTGATTTGAACACAGGGTATTGTGATTAACATGTGAGCCCTGGATCCAGTCAGCTTGGATTCAAATTCTAGCTCTACCACTTACTACCTATGTATCATTCTAGAAGTTGCTTAACAATCTGTTTTCCATTTGGATCATCTGTAAAATAACAAAATTATAAAAATATAAATAAAATATATAAAAGTAACAAAAGTCTTCCCCATAGGACTATTGTGACAGTACAGCAAATTAATATATATGAAGTATTTAGCACAGTGGTTGACACTGAGATCATCTAGAAAAACTTGGAAACATTCAGTGAATATTAGCCTCTCTCAAAATGAAATATTATAGAAAAGTAAAATAAATGAATAAATATAGGAAAATAAAAGTAAAATATGGACAATTAAGTAGCATTTGTGTGAAACAAAGCAGACAAACAATAGTATAAATTATTGGATGTTTAGGTATATAGTGAATATGTGAAACCATATATTAAATGACAAATATAAAATTGTGATGGTAAATGTCCCTGAGAATTGAGGAAGGACAGGTCTAGAGAATAGAATAGTTACTTATAGAGTTGTAATCATTTTATTTAGACACATGAAGTTAAAGTCATAAAATGTTAATGTTTGCTAATTTTTATGGATATTTGTAATTATTTCATAAGTGGTTTGCTGTATGTGTTCAAATGAATAAAAAGTAGACAGTGTATAGATATAATGACTTGTAGTATGATGGAAGTTCTTTGTTAAACTCCTAATTTTTATATGACATCTGCTGAATTAATGTGCAGTTATGATACTGAAGAATTTTACCAAATAATGTAAGAGATAACAGCATTTATAGAAAGTCTAAAATATGCCAGGTGCATTTTAAACATAGCCATCACGTGAAGTGGATTTTGTTCTTCCAACTTCAGTGATGAAGCTAAGGGTGACTAGCTGATTGCCAAAACAAGAGGTGAGAGAATTGGGAATCCTATCTATGTCTGCTTTACTTCAAAGCTTATTCTCCTTTAATTTCGTTTAGTGAAACCAGGTTCTACAAATGTATATCTATCCCACTTATCATAGATTAGTAATCTACTTTTAGAAATATTACTCTCATGTTGGGGTGCCTGGGAGGCTCAGTCAGTTAAGCATCTGACTTCAGCTCAGGTCGTGATCTCACAGTTTCTGAGTTCAAGCCCCACATCAGTAAAATAAATTTTACTCTCATGTACTTAGCATGTATTGGAATTGTATATGATTTGTAGTATATGTATGTATATGTGTATACAGTAGATTTCTCTATATATATATATATTTTTTTTTCTTTTTCAGTTCTACCCAAGCTATTAGCAGATTTTTACATGACCTCCCAGGCATTCAGGGGTAAGGAACATAATGTAAAACATAGAGGGAATAAGTAATTTAGTTCAGCATAGAATTTGGGGTCAGGATCTCCTTGACATGGTATTTGAGTTTTAGAGCAATACTACATGAAGTCCTATTTTTAAATAGAAAAAAACCACATTAAACTTTATTCTATAGTTATATTTTTTCAAATGTTAACTTAGTTTTAGTCTTTAGGGTTTGTTTCTGAAATAGGTGATTCTGATAATACAGAAAAATGTTCTGGTTAATCAAGATTCTATTATGTGACATAGGGGCGCCTCGGTGGCTTAGTCGGTTAAGCGTCCGACTTTCGCTTAGGTCATGATCTCGCGGTTCGTGGGTTCGAGCCCCGCGTCGGGCTCTGTGCTGACTGCCAGCTCAGAGCCTGGAGCCTGTTTCAGTCTGTGACTCCCTCTCTCTGGCCCTCCCCTGCTCACGCTGTCTCTCTCTCTGTCTCCTAGAAATAATAAATAAAAAAAAAGATTCTATTATGTGACATAAACTATATGTGTACTGTATAAATCCATAAAACACAAAGAATTAGGTTTATTAATGAGCTCTAGATGCAGAACTATAAAAAATATTTTAAAATATTTTATTTTGATTTTCATTTGAGGCAAAGTTTTCATTTCTTAACACATGAAGCAAAAAAACATAAAATTTACTACTGGCAACAGAATTAATTTATCATGTTTCATAAACAGATTCAAATGCATAGTCTTCAAATAGAATAGATGATGATACTTAAATGCATCTAAATCTGTAGTATTTAATAAGAAAATATTTGCTCACTTAATTATTTGAAAATGAGAATAAGAAAAAGACAAATATCTAATCCCTTGGTTAGTTTTGAATGCTGGAGATAAGTGCAAGTTTAATGATATAATAAGTAATGGATAATGATATTGACATGCATGATTTTTGAGTGCTTCCCAAAAAGTTTATAGTAGTAAGCTAAATTTTTAGAATAAAGCAAGTTCTAAGAAGAATTACAAACATAACTAAATACTAATGTAGTATATTCTCCTTATATTTTATAAAGGGTCAAAATCCTCTTCAAATAAAATTATTGAAGATACTCATGAGATATTTCTTCTTCTAGGCTTAATTTTTAGTGGGAAAAAAAGGATTCAACTTAATTTTATAATATATTGCCTGAAATTTCCAAGGGATTTGGAGTTTGTACACATGTATGATTTCCTTTTTTAATATACATTAAAACCTATATTTATATGTGATTAGTGTAAATGTATGGTTAAATATAACTAACAGTGGATGTGAGGCAAATAGTGTGTGTGTGTAAGAAGTGAAGGGATGATTATGAACCATTTTTGTAAAATCTTAAAAAAAACTTTTTTTAAACTTGGTGAAAATCTTGCATCATGCCAGACACACAGTCTGTGATAGTTGAAGATTAAGTAAATTAAAGTATATCATTCATTGATATTTTCAAGAAAATTATTTAAACTAACATTTAACTTCTACATTATTTTAGCTGAAAAAAAGGATTAAACATAACTCTGATAAGTCACTTTTATACATGACCATAAAACTTCACATAATCTTGTTCATCTTCACAAATGTTCTACAAAATTCTAAGTACAGACTGTGAGAATAAATATTATATTTGTCTTCTAATTCTTTTTTTTTTTTAAATATTTTTATTTATTTCCAGGAGAGAGAGAGACAGCATGAGCAGGGGAGGGTCAGAGAGAGAGGGAGTCACAGACTGAAACAGGCTCCAGGCTCTGAGCGGGCAGTCAGCACAGAGCCCGACGCGGGGCTCGAGCCCACGAACCGCGAGATCATGACCTAAGCAAAAGTCGGACGCTTAACCGACTAAGCCACCCAGGCGCCCCATTTGTCTTCTAATTCTTTATTCTGTCCCTAACACCTGGGACAGGACTTGACACATAGTAAACACTCAATAAATGTTTGTTAATAATTGAAGGAAATACACAAATCAGGGCTTTTCTTGTCTTTTAGTAAATATGCAATTACACACATTCAGTTTTAAGTTTAGACAGGGAGGATACTGGAGAATAATTTTTAAATCCTTGTATAGTTATTGGTAGATTAGTTTTATAAAAATTTTGAACAGTTTTAACAATTCTCTTGATGGGAAACTAGGTTTAGATTTATTAAATATTTTGCATAAAAACTTCCAGAACAGAAGTAAAATAAGGATTTTTTTTTTTAATTTCTCAGACTATTTTGACTGTGTGAAAACTGTATCATGTAGGCCACAATTGGAAATGTTCTTTAATTGATGCTTGGTGATGAAGCTTTATCATTTAGTTTAATGAAATTATAGGGCGATCTAGTAAGTAATCTGTTTAATTACAATTCTAAATTAATTCCATTAATGAAATATACCTGTATGTAGTGTTCCTGTGCTTAGGCTGTGATTGTCCATTATCATTCTTTTACCAGCTTTGTGAATTATTGAGCTTGGCTAATTCAATTTCATATTATGAGGTGTACATTAGTAAGTATGGAGGAAAATGCATCTTCTTTCATAGAGATAATTTCTTGATTATTTGCTTAATGCCTACTTAGCACATATGTAAACATCAGAAAATTTTGTTTGCTTTTAGAAACATTCAACACAACTAAAATATAACCTAGAAAATGAATTTCAATCAAAGAACCTAATTCATATTGTGATAATATCTGACCTCTAATTTATTGTCTCTTCTTTTTTAATGGAATACAAATTTATTACCAAAAGATCAGAGTCCACATTAACAACTCTACTCATTATTGTGATAATAACCCAGAAATGTGATTTACCAGGAAAAGTGGAGTGTCAGTGAAAAAAGTTCCTGGATAATGACTCTTCACAATGATCAAGAGTGTAATATATTATCTTTATATTAACCTCAGGAAATCTAAGTGCAGAACTTTCAACATTTAAACATAGTTTTATTTTAATTTTCATCGTTTACAATTCTCTAAAATGTGCAGGCAGATCACAAATTCAGGGGATGTTCATTGCATTCCAGAAAAACCATCTCAGAATTTTTATTACTGATTTCCTCACAAGTGTGCAGGAGAAATCAGAACAAAATTAGAATCAGCTGATGTATAGCAGGTTTTCTTATCAATTGGCTCTTGTATTCATGTGTGACACATCTACGATTCTCTAATAATTACGGTTTAAAAATAAATTCCTTCTTCTAAGCCTGTGTTTGAACTAATGTCCTAATGGGTATACCTGAAGTCATGCAACAATAAAATAGAAGAATAGAATAGATAGAATAGAATAGAATAGAATAGAATAGAATAGAATAGAATTAAAAACATCCAAAATGAGGAAATTCAAGTAAATATTGCCATTTAATATCAAAATGATATAAAGTGCACATCTTTAAACTTTTACATTAAGAAGGAACTTTTAGAAAAGATCATTTTAGTTCAGTTGTACTGAGGGTGTTTTCTAGTTTGGTAGATAGCTTTTGGTTTTGAACATCCATTTTATTTCTGTCTTATATCTATTTTTGTTAAATGAACAATATTTTCAACTGTACTGATATATCAAAGTTATTCATTCCTTCAAAGTGAATTGCATAAATGTTTTACTTCAAAGCATTTTAATACATACATAATATTTCTCAGTCTCCACGCCATGAATAACTAGTGATCTTTATGCTGCTGCTTGTTCCAATATTGCTTTCACTTTGCAATTAGGTAAAATTCCACAGAGGGCTACTGTGAGTATGTCTGGCCCAATCTTTGGCAAGGATACACACAATTAAAGTTAGGGCTACCTTCCTGTCACCCAGGGTACAGAGAGATGCATTAAAACTAACAAAGCTATAAAAGGGGCCTGAAATTGAAACAGTTTAAGAAATGACAGTTTAATGAAAGCAGTGTAAAAATACAGTCACACTGATGGAAAACATCTGTCCTCTATGAATCTTGAATGATAGAAGGTTGTGTGGCTCTTAAGAAATGTGTTGCCACCCTATGGTTATATCAACAGCAGGTCAGGCATGGTCTGTCTCCTTTAATATCATAGTTATGACTGTCCAAATGTATACCATTCCAGTCGATACTTTGACCTCAGCATTGCAATAGGTTGCTTTAAAGTTCTTTCCACTGCTTGTTGGACTTTCTCAGTGTAATGTGGGAATAATGCTACTGAACCTTAAGTAGAAAGAAAATAAATACATTGAGAGGTGTATGTAAAGCAAAAATGTATATAAGTATTGTAATTCTGGTTATTGTAATAATAAAAATGTGACATAATCTTCTATTTCCTTATTATTTTACTAACCATGGTTTTAATCACCAGTTCATGATTTCTTTTGGTTTTATTATAACAGGTAAATGTTTATAACAACAGTACATTAAAGATTACTGTTGTGTGATGAAAGGGTTAATGTTAACATCTATGGCATCCAAACTATTATGACAGACTTTCACAGGAGAGAGGAAAGAAGTTATTTATGTTCCAAATTGGCAATAAGCAAGTGGATTAGTCTCATGTCCCAGATTTGGAAGAAAATGGAAGCTAATACATTCAGTTAAGATCATTATTTGTTTTTTATCTCTTATTCACTAAGAGGTAATTTTTGAAATCAAATTTTGCAGGTGAAAAGCCTATAATGTGGAATGAAAATTTTCCTTGGAGATAAGAAAAAAATTGAATTATTTCTCACCTGCAGAAGTAGTTAATCTAGGCGCTATTCACACATGCTAAATGTTTAGTTATATGTGAGATTAAAATAAATGTGAAAACTTTAGTTCTTCAAGGAGTTCATTTCTCCATTTATTCTACTGATGGGAATATTTTCCTATTTTTTCCCCTAGAGTGAATTTATCAAGTCTATCAAGGTATTTTTAATCATTTATTCAGTCTTGTCTATCATATATCTAGAATTGCATTCCAAGAATGTCAGAAAGTTGGAGAATAGGATGAAGGAGGACAGGAATACACAAATATAGTAGCTATGTACAGAATATGACTTTCCTATTTATGTATCTTTCAGTATTTTTTCTTTTTGAGAGAGACAAAGAGACAGAGTATGAACATGAGCAGGAGGGACAGAGAAGGACCGAAAGAGAGAGAATCCCAAGCAGGCTCCACACTGTCAGCACAGAGCCCAATCCAGGGTTCAAACTCAAACCGTGAGATCATGACCTGAGCCAAAAGCAAGAGTTGGATGCTAAACTAACTGAGCCACCCAGGTGTCACTCTCAGTAATTTTTTTTTAATAGAACATGAAAATTGATATCATAATTTGCATGATTTTAGGTTATTAGTCTCTTTTCTATGATCCACAGTAGTGTTATCATTGGAAAAGCTTCCCCATACAAATCCAAACATACTTACCTGGTACTTGAACTTTGGGTTATTCATAGACTGCACCAAATTTTTTATGGTACCTTAGGAAACCTCAAATTGCTGAAAACCTTATTTCAGAGGAGAGCTCACTTGAGTTTTCTAGGTTATGTAAAATAGTGATTTACTTGTTAAAATCATTTGATGAAATAGCAAGTATTTGGAGACTTCTCAACATTTTTATATTACGTAGTTAACATGTTTTTGTGTAAGTCACTATACTTACAATAAGTGGACTTACCCAAGTGTGAAAGTAGGTCAGATTTCATATCAATACATTTTAATTCACTTCTGTAATCTCACCCAATAATATATTTTCTGAAACAAATTCAGCTTACTATTAAGGTATAAATTACCCTTAATTTTCAGAAAAGAAAATTCTATGGATGCTTTAAATTTAAAAATCTTTAGGTTTTTTTTTTTCTGACACATACTATTAAAAGTAATCTTTTTTTTATCCAGCACTCTTCTCTTTACAATTATATTTGAATTTTCATGATGTATCAGGAAGAAAAACTGAACTCGGTGCTAAATAGCTTTAACAGTGTTCTTTAATATCTGAGTTTTAGGTCAGAGGAGTTTATGGTGTTTGTCAATTCAAGTACAATGGATTTTTAAAAGCATGCCAATCAAAAATAGAATATATTCAGTTTATAAAAAAGCTTTTAGTTTTACAAAGCCATAGTTAGATATAAATGAAAGTAAGGAGAAGTCTAAGAAATGGTTAATAAATGATATTCTATAGCTGTCATTTCAATGTGATAATATTAAATATAAAAAATGATAGCTAAATATGTTCTAAAATTCTATTATTTCATCTCTACTTCAGTTATATTAACATTTCCAACAGAATTTTTCTTATAGGGGTGCCAAACTGGCTCAGTCAGTAGCGCATTCAGCGCTTGATCTTGGGGTCAAGAGTCCAAGCCCCACACTGAGCTTAGAGTTTATTGGACAGAAATTTTAAAAATAATTATTTTTATATATTTTGTTTCTCTTGCATTTCTGAGTAAAATATTTGATTGTTTCCTCTGCTGGAAAAATAATGTATGGCAGTTTGCTACATGATTCTTACCATTTAGCATTACCTTAATTTACATAATTAAGGATTCATAATTTCAAGTAAGCTCAGTATATCTTCTTTCATTCTAAGGAAGCTGTAATCTAGATTTAGACTTTTCACTAATATGTTAGCCTTTTCTGTGATCATCTCTCTTCTCTTCTTTGTAAGCCTTCTTCCCATGACTTACAAAATAGAGAAATGTTATACAAATCTCCTGTCTTCACACAGAGAGTATGGTATAGAATGTGTAGTTTTAGTCCAGTATACCCGGCTTCGAATCCTAGGTCTCCTCACATTGTTGGTATAGGGTCTAAAATTCAGTAGAATCTCCTTAGTTTCAATTCTTTTTCTCTGCTGCATCCACTTCATCCCCTTTGATTCTTTGCAGTGTTAAGACATGGTCTTATAGAGGTCTACATACTGCAAATAACCTTTGTGGCATTATGATTTCACTAGCATCAGAATAAAAATCTCAAATACATAACAGATACAAACTTAATTTTCATTGTATCATTCGTTAGTACAAACAAATAGAAGTATCACTTTCCAATTCCTATTTTTCTTTACAACCCTAAAATTTGGTTAACATGTGAAATTTCAGTCCTGTCTCTAACAGTCATCATAATATCCTACTTCTTTAGGATTATTATGATGTTAACTTTCACAGCCCTCTATGAGACTGCTGATTAAGTAAACAATTTCCATGTATATTACTGTTTTGTTTCCAGGGGCCAGAAGCCTATGGGGCATTCTCTTCTTAATCTAAGGAGATTAAGAGAGTGAATACCACATTGCATATTTCCAATCTAGAATCACTTAGACCCATCAATTATTTACAGCAAACACACACAGAGAAAACACTCCATGTAGGATTCTAAAGTAGAAACTTCATAAGCTTGTGTTGTCTTGCAAAATATTCCCCAAAGCAAAGACTGGAGAGCAGATACAAGGAAGGGAAAGCACATTAGGGCTCTGAGAAGCAGCAATGATAGTTGCAAGGACATTTTATTTTTTTATACTAGTGTTTAAATGTTTCATAATAATTTTTAAAGCCTAGCTTTTAAAATAACTTCTAAATCATATCCCTAACACAACTGGCCATCCAAAGAAAAGTGGAAATAGAAATTAAATAAAAAACATAGACTAGAATAATTTCCACTGCAGTTGAAACTTAAACTAATTTGTTACTGAAATAGTATTCTTAATGTCTATACTCACCGTTGGGGAACAGTTAGTATAGTATAAATTAATAGGATTTTCTCTATTTCACATGTATATAGATTCTTTAAAAACAAATATATAATGGCACATACTATTTTAAAGGCCTTTAAGCCCCTCTTAATCAGTTACTGTCTTTATATGTCATTAGCTACTATTTTGGAAGCTTTTTTCCCACCTTGAAAAATGTTATGGCATTAGTGCATAAATAATCTATGAGTAACCTGAATTATTCTCCATATCAGTTGGGGCAATAGCTGTTTGTCAAGTCAAAATTTCAGATTTTCTCTAACCAATCTAAATCTAGGTAAATGTAACTAGCCTTATTCAAAATACAAATTTCAACTGCAGTTTAAGTCATGTGATTTGTTTTTTTGTTTTACATCTCAGCTTTGGCAAAGTGTAAAGGAGCAGAACATCTCACAAAAGCTATATAATATAAATTCTTACAACCAATCTGTTGATAATAGGGCTTATGTGTTTTTAAAATTTAGACTTTAATTTGTAGGACAATTTTGTTTCTATAAATATAGTGGTCATATAAAAGTAGGATGGATGATTATCAAAATTTGGTTTCTTACTATCTAGTGATTTTACATATAATTTATAAAAAAGTAGTATTTAATAGTATTTAATATCTTTGACTCTTAAATAAAGCTACACTCTGGTAGGATTCTGATAAAAAAGAAAATTTACTTTCTGTTTTACAGACAATGTGAGAGACAGCAGAGTGTATGATATAGCTGTATCTCCTTCTTTAATTACTCAACATCCTAACATCAGCATTAGACCAAGATCAGGAAAGTGTAGAGTTACTTTTCTCTCAATCTGTGTCTTTGTATGCACCTAGAAAGTAGTCTTACTGTGTAGAGAATGACATTTATCCTTTTTAGCATTTTTGATAGTATTCATAAGTGTTAGGTATTAAATGTAAATGGTAAAAAAATGGTGTTGCTCATTTTACCTGTTTTAATAAGTGAGTGGGGGCCTTCCTGTTATGTCAGAGGGACAGAGAGTATGCACAAGAATGAAAAGTAGAGTGAGAATTAGAAGGAAAGAGAGAGAGAATCACTTCAGTAAAACAGTATAATTAATTTTTTGTATAATATGTAAAAATTGTCATAGTGATATGATTGCATGTGCCATGTAGAACTATTTTAATGAACGATCCAATTAAAAATATTTGTTTGCAAAAGAGCTAGAACAACCAACATAATCCTAAAGTAAAATAAAATTGAAAGACTGAACTATACAACTTAAAGCCTTGCTATAAAGCTGTAGTAATCAAGATGGTAAGGTATTAGCAAAAGAATAGACAACTAGATCAATGGAACAGTCCCTAAAAACACCCATATTAATATAGTCAACTGATCTTTGAGAGAGTACAGGTAATACAGTGGAGCAAAGATGGCCTCTTCAGCAAATGGTACTAGAACTAGACATCTACATGCAATAAAAAATGTATCTAGACACAGATCTTACATCCGTCACAAAAATTGACTCTAAATCAATTGTAGATCTGAATGGGAAACACCAAACTGTCAAACACTTACAAGAGGACATCAGAAAAGACCTTGAAAAATGACTTTTTAGATCTAACACCAAAGAAACCATCCATGAAAGGAAGAACTGATAAGTTGGACTTCATTAAAATTAAAAATCTTATGCTCCGCACAAGACAATGTCATAAGAATGAAAAGACAAGACATAGACTGGGAGAAAATATTTGTAGAAGTCACATTTGCTAAACTATGTGAAGAACTCTTAAAACTCAACAGTAAGAAAACAGACAACCTGATTTAAAAATGGGCCAAACCTTAACTACCTTCCAAAATTCACATGCTGAAAACTGATCCCCAGTGTGATGGTATTTGGAGGTGCGTCTTTGGGAAGGTGATCAGGTCATGTTGGTAGAACCCTCATGAATGAAATGAACACCGTTATAATAGATTTCCCAGAGAACTCTCTTCCCCATTCTACCTGTGAGAGCACAATGAGAAGATGGCTATCTATGAACAAGCAAATTTATTCTCACAAGACACCAAATCTTCTGGAACCTTGATCTTAGATTTCCCAACCTCCAGAATTATGGAAAATAAGTGTTTGTTGTTTAAGGAACCCAGTCTATAGTAGTTTTTCTATAACAGCCTGAATAGCTGAGAGAAATATCATTAAAAAAAAAAAAGATATAAGAGAGAAATCTGGGTGGCTCATTTGAGTGTCCAGCTCTTGATTTTGGCTCAGGTCATGATATCAGGGTCATTGGATTGAGCCCAGTGTCAAGTTCCTTGCTGATCATGGAACCTGCTTAAGATTCTTTCTCCCACTGCCCCTCCCCCTGACTCATATATATTCTCTCTCTCTCTCTCCCCCTCTCTGTCTCTTTAAAAAAAAGAAAAGAAAAAAAAACCAGAAAAGATATACAGATGGCAAATAAGCATAGTAAGATGCTTCTTATCATGCTCATCAGGGAAATTCAAATTAATACCATTATACCTTATAATGGTCAAAACCCAAAACCTAAAACACTGAGAACATCAAATGCTGGTTATAATATGGAGTGACAAGGACTTTTTTCTTTTTCTTTTAATGTTTTATTTATTTTTGAGACAGAGATAGAGCATGTTTGAAGCAGGCTCCAGGCTCTGAGCTGTCAGCACAGAGCTCTACGCGGAGCTTGGACCCTCAAACCATGAAATCATGACCTGAGCTGCTTAACCAGCTGAGCCACCCAGGTGCCCCAACAGGGACTTTCATTCATTGATATATGGAATGTAGAATGGTACAGCCACTTTGGGAAAGAATTCTGAGGTTTCTTACAACACTAAAACGTAATCTTACTACATGAGCCAACAATCATAGTCTTTTTCATTTACCCAAAGAATTAAAACCATCACACAAAAACCTGTACAAGGATGTTTGCAGCAAGTTTCCTCATAATTGCTAAAACTTGGAAGCCACTAAACCGTATGTCCGTAAGTGAATAAATTGTGGTACATCCAGGCAATGGAATATTATTCAGGTCTGCAAACAAATAAGGTATCAAGCATGAAAAGACATAAAGGAACCTGTAATATCTATTAATAAGTGAGAAATTAATCTGAAAAGGTTATATGCTGTATGATTTCAACTATATGATATTCTGGAAAAGACAAAAATATAGAGGTAGTGAAAATAACCAATATCACTGGTTGCCAGAGGTTGCACTAGGAAAAAGGGTGAATTGGTGGAATACAGATGATTTTGAGGACAGTGAAAATACTCCATATGATACCATAATGGTAGATGCATGTCATTATACATTTGTCCAAACTCATACCGTATGTAAAACTAAAAAAGAGCTATAACGTAAACTATGGACAAAGGGTGATTATCATCTTTTGTAACAAATATACCCTCTAATGGAGGATGTTGGCAATGGGGGTATGCTATGCATGTACATGGGCAATCTCTGTACCTCCCCTCAATTTTGGTGTGAACCTTAAACTGCACTGCAACAAGTCTTAAAACATTTTTTAAAACCACAAAGGCCACCATTTAGGATAGATGTGTTTATATATGTGTGTGTGTGTGTGTGTGTGTGTGTGTGTTAATATTTATATATAACATATGTTATATATTGTATAACATATGTTATATATAAATATGTGTTTATATTTATATAATATATATTATAAATGTAATATACATAATATATAAATAATATATACACACATATATATTGTAAAATGTATATCTATTTACATATATATGTTAATGTAAAATATTTTATTCAATGGCATTTAATAAAAAACACTAATTTACTAATCAGCATAAGAATCATATAATCAGATTATTTTCTTGGAAATGCATTCTTCTTATCTGCAACTATATGCATATAACTTTTTCAACAATATATGTGGGTCTTAAATTACAATACTAATTCATTTGTGCTAATTTATTTGGAATCACATCATATTGAGGATATTTTGCTTTTTTATTACATGTGTGTATATGAAACGAGGTGCCCCTCATATTTAAAGGTCCATAGATTAATATATTTTGGCTATATTAAATCCACATGTTTAGGTATTTACACTTTGAGTATATATGTTACACATGAATGTATTACACATGGGGACATTTGGGTGGTTCAGTCAGTTAAGCGTTCGACTCTTAGTTTCAGATCAGGTCATTCATTATCTCATGGTTTATAAGTTTGAACCCTGCATTGGGCTCTCTGCTGATATTGCAGAGACTATTTGGGATTCTCTCTGTCCCTCCTGTGTCTCTATCTCTCTCTGAAAAGAAATAATAAACATTTAAAAAAACCATAAGTATATTACAGATGATAATAAAGATGACCATTGTATTTCCTATTTATTGTCTACAAGGTATACATTCTCTTATTTAGTCCAAAGTATCCTCCTGGAGGGGCACCTGGGTGGCTCAGTCATTTAAGTATCCAACTTGGGCTCTGGTCATGATCTCACTTTGTGGGTTCAAGCCTTGTATTGGTCTCTGGGCTGACAGACAACTCAGAACCTGGAGCCTGCTTCAAATTCTGTCTCCTTCTTTCTCTCCCCCGCCCTGCTCATGCTCTGTCTCTATCTTTCAAAAATAAATAAATGTTTAAAAGAATAACAACAAAACCAAAGCACCCTACTGGAAAATGTACTGCGTTGCTCCTATTTTGAAATAAGTAAACTGAGGCACAGGAAGAATGTCAGCTAGCTAGCACATGGCAAAATTTGGATTTCATACCAAGTGTTATTAACAGCATGTTCTTTATCGCAGTGCCACAGTGCCACTTGATGTCCGCATGAGAGTCTCACTTGAGACATGTTTGAAATTATTCCTGGGGCACCTGGATGACTCAGTCGGTTAGGTGGCTGACTTTGGCTCGGGTCGTCATCTCACGGCTCATGGGTTCGAGCCCCATGTTGGGCTCTGTGCTGACAACCAGCTCAGAGCCTGGAGTATATTTTGGATTCTGTATCTCCCTCTCTCTCTTACCCTCCCCTGCTCACGCTGTCTCTCTCAGAAATAAATAAAAACATTAAAAATTTTTAAAAAAAGAAATTATTCCTAAAATTCAACAGATGTTTAGAGTCTCATCATTTTTCTCTTGAGACAAAACCCTTTTGTACTATACAACATTTTCCAGCATCACTTTTGTATTTATATCTGTGATTTCACAGTTACCTTCACTCTCTAAGGAAACATTTTTCAGTCATCTTGGTTTTACAAAAGTGTACTTCTAAACACTATTTGATAATAAATGTAACAAAACAGAAGCAGTCATTAATTTTGACCTAATCATATATACAAGTGTGAGATATACTACAAATTTCCAAGTGAAAGAAATATCAAAATTACCACAATTTTATGATTACATTTCTTCTGGGCCTTACTTATGTATACATAGGATATTAATCATATTTTGGCCTAGCAGCTGTTAAATATTTTTCTACACTCGCATTTAAAAGTAATTCAATTATGTAAACACTTTTTAAAAGTGATATCAGGGCCATAAAGTCTGCATAATGATATAAAAAACATATACTAATAGTGGGAATACAGAACATGTCACATAGAATTTATATGTATTAAATGTAGGTAAGATTATAAATAAATACTAGAAGTGAAAATATATGACATCAGTAAGGCCCAACTTGTCAATAATCTTTACCATGGATTGTGCTTTGGTGTTGTATCTAAAAAATCATCACAAAATGCAATGTCATGTAGACTTTCTCTTGTTTTGTTCTAGAAGTTTTAAAGTTTTGCATTTTACATATAAATCTGTAATGGATTTTGATTTAATTTTTATGAAAAGTATAAGGTTTCTGTGTTCTTTTCCCTCCTCATTAGTTGTAAAGATTATTAGTTCTCTTTGCACCTTTGTCAAAAAATCAGTTGACTATATTTGTGTGTGTCTATTTTTGAGCTTTTCATTATATTCCATTGATCTTTGTGTCTATTTTTCAGGCATACTACACCATTTTGATTATTGTACCTCTATAATTACCCTTAAATAAAGCTGACCTCTCTGATTTTTTTTCTTCTATTTTAGTATTACATTGGCTATGCTAGGTATTTTGCCTTTCCATTTGAATTTTAAAATTAATTTGTCATAGGTACAAATAGCTTATTGGGATTTTGTTTGGGATTATATTCCATCAACAGATCAAAACTTGACATCCTAACAATATTGAGTCTTCCAATTCATGAATATGAATATCTCTTCACTTATTTACATATGCTTTCATTTTCCTCAGCATTAATATTTAGTAATTAGGTAAACATTAGGTAAAAATTAAGGAAATATTAATAAAGTATGGCCTTTACTTAATAACATATCAATATTGGTTCATTAATCTTGGCAAATGTACCATTATAATGTATGATGTTAATAATAGGGAAACTGGATGTGGGATATATTGGAACTCTACTGTCTTTGGCATTTTTCTGT
Source organism: Proteles cristata cristata (assembly GCA_017311185.1). Taxonomy (NCBI): domain Eukaryota; kingdom Metazoa; phylum Chordata; class Mammalia; order Carnivora; family Hyaenidae; genus Proteles; species Proteles cristata. Next base: position 2,441,735 of record JAESUZ010001194.1, read on the forward strand.
ATTTCTAAAACTGTACTAGAATTAAAAGTTTATGTAAAAAACTAAACTGTTTTCATAGTAATTGGGTTGGGCAATTTTTTCCATTAGTTTTTAAAGCTTTTATCATTATATTTATATATTCAAAATGACTCTACTATTATAGTTAGGAAAGTCACTATAAATTACACAAATCTTACTCCTTGTTCTTAAAATATATAGTGGGTTTATATATAAAGAACTATTTTACATACTAATCTAATTTGTGATGACATTAAATGCCAGATAAATGTTGCCTCATTAGCCTAGAATACTAGAAAAACCTACTAAAAGGTTATATTTGTTCTAGGAATAATTTACAAACCAGGACAATTTAGATAAATAATATCTAAGCATTTACTGAGAGGAAACACACTTATTATTCTATTATTAAATGCTGAATTACTATTAAGTTAAACATTTTTCTATTTTGTTTTTAAAATATACTCTAGTGCTTATATTACAAACTGTCATCTACAAGTTGCCTAAGAGAATGAATTTGCTAAATATATTAAAAATTTGCAGAGCTCTTTTGGGGGGCAGAATAGTTTCCTGTGGCTGCATTAATAAATTGCCACAAACTTTGTAACTTAGAACATGTTCTGTCATAATTCTGAAGGCTATCAGTTCAACATCAGGTTCTAGAACAGAAATCAAGATGTCAGCTGGACTGTACTTTTTCTCTGAAGGTGTAACAATTTGTTTCTTTCCTCTTCTACCATTGAGTGGCTGTCTGCATTTCTTTGTGGTCACATAATTTCAGTCTGTGCCTTTGTGTCACTTGGCCTTCTCTTCTCAGAGCAGCTCAGAGCCTAAAGCCTGCTTCAGGTTCTGTGTCTCCCTTTCTCTCTGTCCCTTTCTTACTCATGCTCTCTCGGTCTCTCAAAACTGAATAAACGTTAAAATTTTTTAAAAAATAATTTTAGACAAGGAGCAATAACACTAATAAACTATATATCTTGAAACATAAAAGACATTCACCATATTCATTTTGTTAAGATCATTTTGTTAAGAATAATTTGTAATTGACTCATCACATTATCATAATAATACCTTTCTACTTATGACATCTTATTGTCATTATGAATGTCACTTAAATATCCAGTCTTATTTCAAGATCATTTGTTTCAAGTCTAAAATATTTTGGTATCTTAAAGAATTTATATTTGTCTCATTAAAACTTAATATCAAAGTATGTCTAAAATTTAAAAAAAAATCAGCATTTGTCAAATAAGAACTTTTAAAGTAAACTAATACTTTTTGTTTTGTTTTGTTTTTAGTGTAATATCTGGGTGGCTTAACAGATAAAATGTTAACAAAATTTACCCTGTTATTAGTTTATTGATAGTAGTAAAGTTCTCAAGTTGAGTTTTTTTAAGGATTTTATTTTTAATTTTTTTAAGTTTTTTTTTTTTTTTTTTTGAGAAAGAAAGAGAGAGCACAAGCAGGAAGGGACAGAGAGAGAGAAAGGGAGATACAGAATCAGAAGGAGGCTCTGATCTGTTAGCACAGAACCCGACAGAGAGCATGAATTTACAAACCATGAGATTGTGACTTGAGCCGAAGTCAGAAGCTTAGCTAAATGAGCCACTCAGGTACCCCTAAATATTTTACTTTTGATTATCTCTATGAATCCAATGTGGGGCTCGAATGCACAATCCTGAAATCAAGAGTCACATGGTCTACCCACTGAGACAGCCTGGCACTGCTCAAGTTGATTTTTTTGAAATTTATTTTGTTCTTGGTTCTTGGCTGTTATTCAGTAAATATTCTTTTAAATGTATTTTGCTTATTTTTGAGAGAGAAAGATAGAGACAGTGTGAGCAGGGGAGGGTCAGAGAGAGAGTGAGACATAGATTCCAAAGACAGGCTCTAGGCTCTGAGCTAGCTGACGCAGGGCTCGAACCAATGAACCATCAGATCATGACCTGAGCCGAGTAGGACGCTTAACCAACTGAGCCACCCAGGCGCCCCATTCAGTAAATATTTTAAAGCTGAAATGAAATTTTTTATAAACTAGATATAGTTGGTTATAAGATACTGTCAATCATGGTATATCTCATTTCATTGTTCTTATAGAAAAAAGACATGAAAATCTTTCTATTTCACGTATCACCGCTTTTTAATCCAACCTTTATTGATTCAGACCGATTGAATCAGAGACCATTTAATGAATTACTTCTATTAATAGCGTTCATTAGATGATTCAAAATAAGTTATTAAAATAGCTGAATGAACACCATAATTTTCATTCTCAATTTTTGCTGAGTATGTCAAAATTATTTTTCCCATAAAGTAATCATAGCATGGAGCATCCTTAATCTTTAGAAATTAATGTTACCAAAAAGCTTCTTTTAATAAAGAATCTCTCTTTTTAAATTCTCCAGATTATAATCTTAAAAGTACAGCTACCAGTGAAGGCTTTTTTCCCCCAAAATCAGAGCTTTTGAAAACTCATTTTTAACTTTTTAAAAATTAGTCTTAATGATTAGAAGTTTGATAAATGACCTATGAAGACTATACCAGCTTGTGAAGTACAATTTATCTTAAATTAAAATGCTCCCTTATTTGACAAGACAATAAAATGTTCTGTGTCATGCCATGAATTATATGAGTATACCTGTCAGTATAAATTTTCTGGCAATGGTAATAAAGAATTCTATCATTCATTTTATTGATGGAGAGAATCATCGTTTCTTATTCATACTAACACAGCATTTCCATTACTTCTCACAAAAGCCTTGGCAATGCTTCAAAGTGAGTGTTATTACAAAATATTCTATTACAGCATAGTAAATATACGACTTTCTTTTTCCATTTTGTCCACAGTTCTTCAAAGAGGACTTTACTTTGATTATCCTGATCTCTTGTCTAGTGAGAAAAACTGACTTTCAGATTTTGCCTACTGGAAGTATGATTTTTATTTTTCCTGGAAGTCCTCTCATACACCAGATTACATTGTCATGTTGCAGACTTTGTTACTGCCTTCTCTTTTTTTCACTTCAGCACTTTGAATATAAAACTTCTTTGGAAAGGCATCAAATACCTAGACACAAGGTAACATATTTAGAAGTCAAAGATGATAATTAATGTGTATTAAATAATTTAGTAAAAATTCAAAACATCTGAAACTCATTTATTTTTAATTACTAACAGGAAAGGGTCATAAAAGTAGCTTTACTTATTGAAGAGTTTAGGTTCTCTATTATTAAGAGTGGTACTGATGAGTATTGCTGAGCAAATACTTGACAGTGCTCACAAGCATTCAATATATGTGCGTGTTGAAATAATATGGTTTAAAGTTTTTCCTAAAGTCATTAAAAATATTATTAATTATGAAAAAAAGAGTGTAAAAGGTTTCTGCCTATAGCAGTTATTATACACTGCTATAAAGTGTATTTAATGAAATGTCATGATATAAACTTATCTACAATTTTTATTTTATTATTCAGTTTTAATAGATCTATCAAAATACATAAACATGTTATAAAAAAGGGTAATAGTTCTTTGTGTGTGTTAGAAAGGATAGGGTGACAAAATGTAAACAAAGATTAAATATTTGAGTACATATAGTTTATTTAAGAATCATAAAATTAGCATATATTTTCTCAATTATGCTTTGTAGCATGTACATGGATATAAAATGATATTCAGTGAGCTCTTTGAGCTTACCATTTATTTTTTCTCATATTGGAGTTTTCATTTTGAACTTCCTTTATTCTACATCTTCCTCTTTTTCTTTTCTTATTTTTTTTTATATTTATTTATTTATTTATTTATTTAAAGAAAGAGAGAGAGCACAAGCCAGGGAGGTGTGAGCAGAGAGAGAAAGGATGAGAGAGAATTCCAAGCAGGCTCTTTGCTGTCAGTGCAAAGCCTGACGTGGAGCTCGATTCCATGAACTGTGAGATCATGACCTGAGCTGAAATCAAGAGTCAGATGCTTAATCTACCCCTCTACACCTTCCTCTTTTTCAGTTTGTTGTTCTTCATTTTCAAGAAAATTTTTAGTAATGGACTATCATTCAGTCCATTAGAAATCTACATATATTGCAGGATATTCACATAAGTTTTCCAAGCTGGGGAACATGAGTAGCTGTTTTTCTACTTCCCCAAAGTAACACCAAAGATTGTACCATACTTGCCATTTTGACAACCATCCATCTTGAGCCATTTCCATAACCAACTTTCTCCATTCTCCTTCTTAAATTATTTACTCCATATTTCTTTAATTGCTTCATTCTTTTAATTACTTTTTTTTTTAAATGGAGTTAAACAGTTCGTTACATATACAGAAAGCAAGATCATGGTTTCAGCTCCCTGTATCCGTAGTTTCACAGAATGACACAGAACCAGATGGGCCAGATGGTAAGTGACATGAGCAGTGAGTCATTTTATCATTTAGAACTCAGCTCTAGATTACAGCCAAGCAGTTTTATACTCTAAGAGAATGGGACAGAAAGGGAAGGGAAGTATTCCCATCTCAGTTTTCCACAGATAGAGTGTTTCTGGAAGATAGGGAGGTGACATGTACATTGCACCCACCATGTTCCAAGGATGATCTTGGGACATTTTATCAAGACTTGGTTCAAACTGTGGTTAAGCTTTGCCTTTGTCTGCCTTACATGGAAATGTGCAAACTTTCCAGAGCTCCATGATGGATATATTCTACATTCATGGAATAGTTACTACTCTTTGTTTTCTGTTTTTAGTCCAAAGATAGGCTTTAATGATTTCCTCATTATACTTAGTACTGTTTTTCTAGTGATTCTCATAACTAAAAATTCTCTCCAGTTTCAAAAGATTCTTCCTGTTAACCCTATAGCTAGCTAATATAGCAGATCAAATATAAGGGTAAAATTAATCTGATCAAAATCTATTTAATTTCTTCATTGCTTTTGGAATGAAGTAACATATCTATATATTTTTTAAAGATTACAGTCTTGCCCAAAACCACTTTTCTAATCATTTCCCAACAAGTATATTATTCCATATAATCTGATGGCATCATCATTTCCTGAAGATCCTTTGTAACTTGCACTTATATTTCTCAAGCCTACAGCAATTTTGCATGTCAGTATTCTCCTCAGCAGCAAATATTCATCACAAATGCTTCTTTCTTTACCCTTCCTTCTCTAAACATTAGAACTGAACTTCCCTACCTTTGACTTTTAGGTGTCTATTTACATGCTTCTTGTAATATATTACTTCTAGCTTGTCTTATTGATATTTTCACATAGGCAACATGTATCTCTACTGTATAAAATATAGGAATCACATTACTTTATATTTCTTTCTTTTTTTAGTACAGTAAAATGTGCTCAATGAATTCCAGCTGATTTACCATCAGTTTCAAATTCAGGCAATACTTGTCACTTTTGTTAGCTGAATTCCATCCATCATGGTTTCATGATCAATAAAGTAGTTCATATTAGATAACTAACTTACAGAGAAGTGGTACGTATTATCTCATTAACTGTATGTTATAACCAACCTGGCTTCATGAAGTTGCTGACTCACTGATAATTTGTATCTCTTTTCGTCACATAAGTTAATAACAGTAGAAGCACTGCTTTATTGCTTACTTGTATTTCTAAATTGCTATGGTTTGAAACTAAAACATTGATGGATCCAGCACATATTTTTGCAACTAGCATGTTATTGATTCTTACTCTAGGAATTCTAACCCTCATTTTGGTTCCCTTAGCATTTCTTTTAAGATCATGTTGGGAAGTTGACACAAACAAAGAAAAAATAGACAATGAAAAAGGAATAGGATGCATTATAGGCATATCTCAGAGATATTCTGGTTTTGTTTCAGACCACTGCCATAAAGTGAATATTGTAATAAAATGAATCAAGTGAACTTTCTGTTATCCCAGTAAATATGTTATGTTTATACTAACTTAAATGTAAGGTTTAGAAGATGTAAGGTTTAGAAGAATATGAAGTCTGCATACTGAGAGAACAGTAATATAAAATACTATTTGCTACTTTATAAGCTTAGTTTTTCTTTCATATATTTCTATATCTATGCCTTTTATTCAAATTGACTTTAAAATATATAGAAATAGAGAAGAAGTTGATGTTCTCCAGGGATTAGAGACATTATGGAGAGGAAGGTTGTACGTATGGCTGAGATCTTGGTAGTGATGGTACTATACTGTATCTTGACTATAATGTAAGACTTCTGACTATAATAGTTTATTGTATTTTGCAGGACATTGCTGTTGTTGTAAACATGGTAAAAGATACATGGGATCTCTATTACTTTTTGTAATTTTATGTGGATCTGATGTGTTCAAAAAATGAAATTTCTAATTGTTACTTTATTAACACAGTAATATTTTAAAATTGTATCACTTTGAAAATGTGCTGTAATAGATATAACTACAAACCATATCCGGACTATTAAAAATATATACATATAAAATGTTTAGGACAAATATTGAATTTATTTACTGAGTCAGAGTAGCTATAGTGAAAAACATACTTTGATCTGTTGGAGTAGTATAATATGTTATAACAGGAAGCCGATATCCTTAGTAGTGGTTTGGGATCTCCTCTTTTCCTTTTTCATTCACCTATTGCTTTAACATAAATCATATGATCCACATGTTAGGCTTTCTCTTAGGTCAGTATGTATCTTAGTTGCTTTAGTATGCATACAGATAGCAAGCAATATCATTTTAATTTTCTTGTTGTTCTGCTCTAAACCAGGACCAGAAAGTCAAAGAAATTATGTTAAAATTTCTTTGATATATCTATATTATAATTTAATTCTTAATATTAAATGTTATTCCTGGCATTGTATTAACACTGTTTGACCATTAGAACATCCTGCAGGCCTAAGTAACTTCTTCTGTAAAATGTGAGTGCAAGGATTTCCTTAATCTAAATATTATGACTCTCTAAGTTAGATTCTTGTGACATTTCCCAAATTCAGTATGCTTCCCAAATAGAGTGGAAGCTGCTAAAGTGCAGCAAACAGAGAGTTGTCACACCTAAGTGGTAGGAAACATTCCTGGAGGAGATTTAATGGGAGAGACCAGAGACACATTTTTTAAAGCCCCTCATATACCAATGTTGTAATTATTTGGATTATAGTTATCTATAATATCTTAGCAGCATTTGCTGTAGGTTATGACATGAAATTTATATTTTACAGATAATTAGGGAGGACATTACAGAATTGTGTAGCCAACTCTTTTATTTCTTTGTTAATATATCTGTTTTCTATGTCCACATACAAAAGCAGAAGTATTACTTACCATTTTGGCTATGTTTTATTTTTAAGATTGAAAATTTTCTTCTTTTTAAGTTTTGTTTTTAACTTATTTTGAGAGAGAGAGAGAGAGAGAACACATGCATGCACAGGGTGGGGTGGGAGGATAGAGTTAGATCAAGAGTCAGGCACTTAACCACCTGAGCCACCCACCCAGGAGCCCCTAGACTGAACATTTTTCTTGTTGTACATAGTGGGAGAAGGAACCAGGAAGAACAATATCTTCACTCAGAATCTAGAAATAATTTTTATCTGATGGGGACAAAAAGGCACATTTTGAAGAAAGAAGTGTAACAAATTTAAAAAAAAAAGTTTCCATTCATATTTCTTTTCTTTTTTTAAATTTTTTTAGTGTTTATTTGTTTTTGAGACAGAGACACAGTGCAAGCAGGGGAGAGGCAGAGAGAGAGGGAGACACAGAATCTGAAACAGGCTCCAGGCTCTGAACTGACAGCACAGAGCCCGATGCAGGGCTCGAACCCGTGAACTGTGAGATCATGATCTGAGCTGAAGTCGGATGCTTAACCAACTGAGCCACCCAGGTGCCTCTTCATTCATATTTGTAAAGTGTAAAATTCCTTTGCTACCTTGTTGATTGAAAATGATTTTGAAGATCCACTCAGTCTCTGGCCACTTCAGATTAGGTTTTTTCCATGTAAAGTAGTTACCTGCTGAAATGACTGCTTTCTCATTCTTTATTATTTTTGTTTTTTGTTCTTCCTAGTGAGTCTCACATCTAAAGCACTTTGAGCACTTTAGAAAGCTTCATATAATGTAACTACCTAACTTGTGCTTTCTGCAGTTCAACCATTTTACGAATAACAAGACAGAATAAAGCTTCTTCCTCAGGTTTAGATATTGATTTTTTTTTCTGCCAAGAATGCTATTTATTCCAGATATACCATCCTTAGAACAACTTCCTTCCTAGACAGTGATAATCTACAAGGCATAAAGATCAATATCAATTATCTTAATTCAGAAGTGAATAGTAAATCAGTAAGCTCTAAAACATAAACAAAATGGTGGAACCTGTCTAAGCCTTTAAAGACAATACAAATATTGAAGAAATTGGAAATTAAGAATGTAAGGGAACTATTTATTATTTACTCAGATCATTTTTCTTGATTAATTATTCTTTGTTTTTGGATCTGTGGATAAGAAGAAATGTATAAAGCAGCACATAGTTAAAATCACAGAAATACCTGTTTACTTTTGGAAAGTGAAGATTTTTTAAAAATAATTTAAATGGCAACCATGACATCATTAAGCATTTAAAACAAAGAGACTGACTTTTTGTTTCATTTTTTTCTGTAGGCTCTTCTATTCTCTTCTATTCTCTCTTCTATTCTCTATATTTTTATAGAATGCCTGACTCTGTGAGGGTAAGAGTATCCAAAATGTGAACAGTTATCTAATTTTGTCTAAATATATTTTATCTAAAAATATTTTTTAAGTTTTTACTTAAATTTCAGTTTGTTAACATACAATATAATATTAGTTTCACATGTACAGTGTAGTGATTCAACAGTACCATACAACACTCAGTGCTCATCACTTGTTATTTTTTAAAAATTTTCTTTATTTTCTTTTCATCATGGTAAGTGTGCTCTGAATTCCCCATCACCTATTTAACTCATCTCCCCACCCATCTCTCACCTGACAACCATTAGTTTGTTTTCTATAGTTAAGAGTCCATTTCTTGGTTTGCATCTCTCTCTTTTTTCCCTTTGCCCATTTGTTTTGTTTCTTAAATTCCACATATTAGTGAAATCATATGGTATTTGTCATTCTCTGACTGACTTACTTCACCTAGAATAATGCCCTCTAGCTCCATCCATGCTGTTGCAAATGGCAGGATATATTTTTTTTTGTGTGGCCGAGAAATATTCCATTGTGTGTATATATATAACATGTTCTTTATCCATTTATCAGTTGATAAATGTATGGTCATGTGAGCTGTTGCCATAATTTGACTCTTTTTTTTGAAATATTTTTATTTATTTCTAGAAGAGAGAGAGAGAGAGACAGCGTGAACAGGGGAGGGTCAGAGAGAGAGGGAGATACAGACTCTGAAATAGGCTCCAGGCTCTGAGCTGGCAGCACAGAGCCCGACGCGGGACTTGAACCCACGAACCACGAGATCATGATCATGTACGTGAAAGTCGGATGCTTAACCGACTAAGCCACCCAGGCACCCCTGCCATAATTTGACTCTTGTATATAATGCTGGTACAAACATCCAGGCACATATATCCCTTTGAATTAGTTTTTTTTTTCTTTTGATAAATACCTAGTAATGCAATTGCTGGATTATAGGGTAGCTCTGTTTTTAACTTTTAAGAAACCTCCATACCGTCTTCCATAGTGGCTGCACCAGTTTTCATTCTGATCAGCAGTACAAGAGAGTTCCCCTTTCTCCATATCCTTGCCAACATCTGTTGTTTCTTGTGTTGTTCATTTTAGGAATTCTTACATGTGTGAGATGATATCTCATTGTAGTTTTTATTTGTATTTCCCTAATGACCAGTGATGATGAGTATCTTTTCATTTGTCTGTTGGGCATCTGAATGTCTTCTTTTGAAAAATGTCTATCCATGTCTTCTCCCCATTTATAAGTGGATTATTTAGGTTTTGGGGGTATTGAGTTTTTTAAGTTCTTTATGTAATTTTGGATATCAGCTTTTTATCAGATATGCCATTTGCAAATATCTTCTTTAAATCTGTAGGTTGGCTTTTAGTTTTGTTGTTTCCTTTGTTATGCAGGAACTTTTCATTCTGATATTGTCCCAGTAGTTTATTTTTGCTTGTTTCCCTTGCCTCAGGAGACATATCTAGAAAGAAGTTGCTAGAGCCTTTGTTAAAGAGGTTACTACCTATATTCTTCTCTAGGATTTTTATAGTTTCAGATCTCAGGTTGAGGTCTTTAATCCATTTTTACTTTTTTTTTTGTGTTCACTATAAGATAGTGGTCCAGTTTCTTTCTTTCTTTCTTTTTTTTTTTTTTTTGCATGTTGCTGCCCAGTTTTCCCAACACCATTTATTGAAGAGGCATTCTTTTTCCCATTGGATATTCTTTCCTGCTTTGTCAACAATTCATTGATCATATAGTTGTGGGTTCGTTTCTGGGTTATTCTCTTCTTGTGCCAGTACTATACTGTCTTGATCATGACAGCTTTGTAAGATTACTTAAAGTCCAGAATTGTGATATCTCCATCTTTGCTTTTCTTTTTCAAGATTGCTTTTGCTATTCAGGGTCTTTGTGGTCCCATACAAATTTTAGTATTGTTTGTTCTAGTTCTGAGAAAAATGTTATTGGTACTTTGATAGGGATTGCATTAAATGTGTAGATTGCTTTGGGTAATACATACCTTGAAACAGTATTTGTTCTTCTAGTATCTTCTCTCTCTAAAATTCTTTATTATTTTGCCATTAAAAATATTTCCAAGTATCTGGCCATCATGTAATTTGTCTGACTGATATTAAACTTGAAACAGAGAAACTGTGTTAGAAAGAGCCGATAGCATGAAAACTATTCCTAATTTAAAACACACACACACACACACACACACACACACACAACACAACAAAACAAAAAATAACCAGTGTGGTGTCTATTACATTGAAATAGGACAAATGCAAACCCAAGTTGATTCAAGATATTTTGTAATTAAATTTAAGTTTTATTGCTTTTCATATATTATAAACTCAGTTTCTCTGGAAATCCAACCCATTTTGTCAACTAATTATTTATTGAGTTAAATAATAGTAACAATCGGGGCGCCTGGGTGGCTTAGTCGGTTAAGCGTCCGACTTTCGCTCAGGTCATGATCTCGCGGTTCGTGGGTTCGAGCCCCGCGTCGGGCTCTGTGCTGACTGCCAGCCTGGAGCCTGTTTCAGTCTGTGACTCCCTCTCTCTCTGGCCCTCCCCTGCTCATGCTGTCTCTCTCTCTCCCTCCTAGAAATAAATTAAAAAAAAAATAGTAACAATCTCCTTTCTTCTTGTTAAAATATTAAAAGTGATAATATAGTTTCAGAAAAAAATCTTGATATCATAAACTTTGAGAGTATCTACTTATGAAGCAGATTAATTACAGGAGAAAACAGGCAACATTTTCAGGATGTGAAACTGTAGGTAGTCTAACCATATTCACAGCTGAAAATTAATATTATCTAGAACTCACATTGTTGTAATTATATTGAACTTGCTACTCTATGTATGGTGTAAAGGATTTACCTAGTTTCATGAATAGAAGATACAGGAAATCCTTGTTATTCATCACAGAATTAGCTATTCTAAATTTTTTTAACACGAATAGGAAATTTACTGAGTAAAAAATGTTTTTAACGTTACATTTTCCTTGAACAAAGGTACGTTTAACACAGATTCTTAAATCTATGGGCTACTTATCGAAATCCTCCATTTGATCAAATTTCTCCCACCTTTGTCCGGTGGTCATTTTGTCACTGACAGATTATCAATGGTCCTTGATCATGTATGCCTTATAAACATCTTCAAACAAGCAAATCATATTGCCAGTGATAAATTACTGATTTAAGTTTGTTTTTTCCTCATATACTTTTCTCTGTCTTCCTTTTAACACAGTCCTCTGAGTAAATATGTTGTAGTGACCACAGATTGCTATACCACACTTGACCCTGTATTATCATTCTTGCTTCCTTGATTAAACCATGAATGGAACTTTCTGCAACAACTGCGTAACTAGATAACTAACTAACCTTGGTCTTATATTCAAGATTTTTAACTTTTAATAAGTATACTCATCAAGTAGTCACTGGAATGATAAGTATAATAAAGATGTACTTCAGTGCTTCCTGGCCCAATAGCCTTTTTTCAGACTGATTTTTGAATTTATCATCTTTCCTGGCTGCCATGAAAGAGAACCTACATACCTAAACCATCAAAAATAATGATTATTTTCTCTAAAAATAAAAAATAAAATAAAAACTCCATTGTACTTACTTTTGGCTAGCTTTAACTCATATTTTGCTAATAAGGCCCCACTGTATGTTTGAGGGTGGATATATTCCATAAGCTACACACCCTCATTCATCCTAATTTGAAATTTCACAGGTGCTTTCTCCCACACCTGGACATTTTTTCTGTGGTTAAGGAACAGTCAGGGAGAATGACTACCAAATGGGGACTTGAAAATAAAATTGGCTTTAAACTATTACCTGTCTTCTTTTATGTCTAACGTCTTCTTTCATGTCTTGATGTTGTCATTGCCATAGAAGAAAAAACAAAATATCTGTGTGCACATCTGAAATATGACTTCAAGGCAAAGAACTAAAATTAAACACATCAGTGAAAGGAAAGACACCTTGGACAAGTTTACTTAGATTTGGTTAAATATATTAAATTGTTTAATACTGTTTTGTGGAATTTAACTTATTAAAATTATTTCTTTGATCATTATACTTAAAAAGTAAAAATATGTCATAAATACTTTTAATGAAATAAAATTAAATCAGAAGGCAGAAAATCTTTCAAGTCTAATTGGTCACTAATAAACCTTGTTCTCTATGATTGTAAATAATACATTTCCTCTAAGTTCCTACTTAGCTTATACAGGCAAGATGCTTGATTGCTCTTTAATTGCTATGTAAGGTGGCACATTTTTTTCTATAATATTAGAAAACTGGAAACAACCATTTCCTGTTTGCCACCCCTCACACTTCAACTCTCATTCATAAATATTTCCTGATTTCCCCCTTTTTTACCATTCCTCTGTTACTGGCTTAGTTCCCAATCCAATTATTTGTTCCTTGAATAACTGATATACCCCTCTAATAAATAACCATATCTGTAATTTTGCTCTCTCTCAGTTTAGGCACTATGCCATTGTCAGCATGATATTTCACATAAATAAATGCTCTTCATCTTGAAAATCTCAGTGGTTTACGGTAGCTTCAAATAAAACCCCTTGAGTTGCTGGGAAAGTTTCCATGGTTTGATTCCTGCCTACAACAGTCAGTCATTCATGCCCCTCATAGTTCTTTCTTTGCAATTCATGACTCAATTATACTAAACATTTGAAGATTGCCTAATTATGTGAGTTAAAATGTGACTCCCTCTTTTTATTTCCCTTTTCTCCTCTCTTGGCTCCCTCTTTTTATTTCCCCTTTCTCCTCTGTACCTAGAACAATTTGTCCCTTTTCTTATCCTAGAGAATTCCTATTCATTCAATATGACTCATTTTTGTCAGGAAATGATTCCATCATTCTAGTCTTTAAGAGCTTCTCTTATTGGCTCCTTAGGACCCTGCAAAAAAGTTTGCCATGTGTTCGCACTAAAATAGTACTGTATGTTTATTTTCAGTTGTTGGAAGATATGCACATATCTCAAGGCTTAGTTTAGTAGATGGTAGGCATTCATCAAAGAATAACAGTCCACTAGGAAATAAACTTAAGGGGCGACTGGGTGGCTCAGTCAGTTGGGCAGCCTACTTCGGCTGAGGTCATGATTTCACCATCTGTGGGTTCAAGCCCTACATCGGGCTTTGTGCTGACAGCTCAGACCTGGAGCCTACTTCAGATTCTGTATCTTCCTCTCTCTCTGACCCTCCCCTGCTCACACTGTCTCTCTCTCTCTCTCTCAAAAATAAAATAAACATTAACATTTTTTTTAAAAAAAGAAAATAAACTTCACGGTAAACACCATGGATGTCTGAATCCTGATAAATTTATTATATATGTCTAGTGCTTTGTATATTGAATGCTCATTAATCTTGTTGGGTGAATGTATGAATGAATGAACTTTATTCCATTTATTTTATATTCTTCTTGATCCCTTTGTTAAGAATGTCTCTGAGCAAAACTTTTCCACAACATTTTTTTTAAGTTTTAAAAGTTTTAACACACACTAGCATAAGATATTTAATTTAAATATCCTATAATTGTAAATAGATATCAGATCTTTATGCATGCAAAATTATATTAATTATAGCAACAAGAGCATTCATAACTCATAAAAATTATTATATTAGAACTTTGTCTCCCATGGTTGTTACACACTGAAACTTTTATGTATGTTGCCTTAGGTTAATACACAAATATATAAATAGACATGTAACATCTGCTGAATGTCCACTTCTTTTGTCTTTGTTTCACAAGTACTTGAAATAACAAAACACAATTGCAACATGTCATCATAGGGCAGCCATGCTCCCTAGAATTGTCTTGTCCATGTAAGATTGAAAAGGTAATTTAATATTAATTAGTTTTGGGGGTTTATTTATGTAACAATATGCTACTAAAATATGGTGCACTTGATAACACATAATTGTGTACTTTCTCTTCCATATTGCTAGTTATTATTGAGTTTAGCAATGCAAGGCAGTTAAAATATTAAACACAGCACAATTGATCTAGAAAAAAATAATCATGCCAAAAATAACAGCTAAATATTTTGAAGATTAACTGAACTTTTGCCAAAAAAATTCAGTAGTTGGGAAAATATATACTAGCCATAGGCTATTGGTACACTCTGTTTTTTTTTTTTTTTTTAAGTTTATTTTGAGAGAGACAGAGATGGCACAAGCGGGAGGAACAGAGAGAGAATCCCAACCAGTTTCTGCACTGTCAGCACAGAGCCCAATGCAGGACTCGAACTCACAAAACTGCAAGATCATGACTTCAGCTGAAGTCAAGAGTTAGATGCTTAACAGACTGAACTACCCAGGTCCCCCTGGTTAACTCTCCTTATCATCTTAGATATTACCTGCAAGCAACTGTAACGTGAGGCAGACCAGATCAGGAAAGTTGTTTTCACTGTCCTGCCTATGGTCTTCTACTCATTAGAGGCCACCATAGCAGTTCCCTGTCTCTTTCTGTATATGAATTTAAATACATTTGTCACTCCAGAGACGGGGATTAGATCCAGGGTTAAAGTAGCCAGTATTTCTTCATTGATAAGAATGTGAATTCATTTGGCCTGAGAAGAATAAGTGAATCTAGAATATGTATGGCCTATATTCTCAAGGAATTTATTTTTCTACTTTATTAATTTGAGTGTGAGAACCTGAAACTAGAGATAGATGAAGAGGGATAGATTGCAGTAGATCACACAAAGCACAGAATGCTGCCTATATAGAGAAATCAGAGCTGAGATGGAGATGGGCAAATTTGTTTGAAACCTGAATCAAGCCATATTTAAAACCAGAAATACCCATGAATTATAGTTTATATTAGCCATTAAGTTACTTCTTTTATGCGTAAGCCAATTGATTTGAGTTTTATTTTGCTTGCAATGGAAAAATATCTTGCTTTTATAATAGTTAAATAATGAAAGTCTTTATTCAGCTAGATTTCCGTTAAGAAACTTTCTTTATTCTGTCCTATTGAATCTAAGTGTATACATTTATATCTTTGTATCTAAAGGTGTTATTTCACAGGATTTATGCAAGTGTCATTCTGGCTTTTTGTTCATCTAGCTTCTCTTTCTACTGGAAAGAGAATATCCATTTCACAGATGGGAAAATGGAGGTTAGAGAGGTTAGGTAATTTATCTACCATCATGAAGCTGTTAAGTGATAGAACTAAGATTATGAGTCAGACTATGTGAACTCAGCATGACCTCTTAATTGCAATGGAATGGTTTGAATACAGCTTTACTTATGTTAAGTCCAAATGAGTAAGCAGAATAGAGGACAGATGGATACAGCAGAAATATTAGGAAGGGAGAAATGACTGTGCATTAAAGGTATTGCAAGGTCAGTTCCATCCTGGAAACACTAAAGAGCAAGGTCAATTTTAGGTTGAATCTGAAGGCTCACATTAGCTTTTACAGGAAGAAACAGGCTGGTTAGGAAGACAAATTTGAAATTACTTCCTTTATCTGTCTTGTGTCCAATTTAGCCCTTCCTAGTTGAAGTCCAGACCTCTGGGCAGAGGTGATTTCACAAACTTTTTATCTCATCTCTAGAGCTGTAGCCAGGTTTAGCTTTGGAGGGTCATAAATGGATATGGATATGAAATGTGAGTCACCACAGTGTATTCCCTAGGTAATTTTTACCAAAAATTTTTTCATAGAAAAAAAAAATCCTTGAAAGAAGAGGTATGAAGAAGTATCAAAAATTGTTTTGTAGAAAAAAAATCCTTGAAGGAAGAGGTCTGAGGAATTTGGGGAATACTGCACAGACTATCTTTTTCTAGAAAGTATAATGTATATTAAAAAAATTAAAGTCTCTGAAACATACTTAAAGTATATTCACTTAGCACAGTTTTTTCCTAAATGAATTTGACATTAATATTTTCCTGCACAACACTGATTAGCATTTTATGCTAAGAAACACTGACACAAACATCAGTGTAAAATTTCAAATCATATTATGACTTTTGTCTTTCATGACATTTATTTCTTAATAAAATCATAAGCTCACATTCAGATTAGCAAAAGAACAAAAGTACAAATATGAACTGAATCCATTTTAATGTATTGTTTAGTGCTATTAAGTGCTTTTGATTACATTTGATAACATTTGCATATTCTATTAAAATTCTTATTTGAGTAATTGATACCTGTATCAGATACCTGTATCAAAGGTCGATATGTTTTAAATATCACATAGTTGTACTTTGAAATGCCTAATACAGAGGTATATATGCACAATTGTTTATCATGATCTGTATGTCTGAGAATTTTCCATCTCTCTGGCAAAATAGCCTCATTTCGGAGTTCCACGTTTTCCAAGCAGCAAGAACACTGAATACATATAATTAGAACAGTGTGAAAAGCTAAGCTCAATTATACTCCTCAGTGTGAGTTATACGAAGACCTTCCCAGGTTTCATTTTCATGAGATCCATTCTGTTCAGCTACTGTATCAAAAGAGGATTAAAACCTGAAAGATACTGAGAGTGGAACAGACCTGTGCTAAGGGAGCTCTCTTAGCACTAACACTTGAGAATATTCGGCCCTGATAAAAACGATTGTCAGATTTTCTAGAAACCTTGAGCCTGGAAGTGATAGAAACTCGAGTTCTAATTGGAAAAAAATGTGTGATAACAAAAATAGGCTTTTCTATGTGAATCTTCTTTAATTTTGGCCACTTAAATTATACTATCCTATGCTTTGGCAGTCATTGTTTTACATACAAAGAAAGGAGATGTTGAAGCTGTTATGAGAATCCTATAATTTCTAATAGATATTGTAAAGCCCATATATAGATGTATTCTTCTTAACTTTTTGTAGACATAATTCTAAAAATGTATTTCATATTTTGCTGTGACTAAAATTATATACTTTCCCTTGCTTATAGGGTTAATTTTAATTCCTGAGGGTAGACAGGGGCATGCTGCCTCTATTTAATAAAATAAAATTTTAATTTGCAAATGTTTAACACTGAAAGGAGTATTTCCAGAGATAAAATAGCAGGAATGAGTGGCACTGCCTCTTTTACTCTGAATTTTATCTTCCCTTGAGGTCTTCACTCGCTTTACCTGCCATTAACAAGCAGACTGTCTGCACATATAACTCATGTTTTAACTCTCTGTCCCAGTAATACACAAAACTCCTTGTTCAGTAGGGGACCTCTGAAACTTCTGAAGGACTTTATTAAAGACAATAAAGAAAAAATAGGCATTAGATGCACATCATACAGACAATAGTGGGACTTCCAAAATATAATTTTGGAACTTATTGTATCAAGCTTCCTCCCTAGATACATACACCAGATTTATTTCCCTGTCGAGATTAAACATTTCTGTGTTAGGCTTGCAGTTGAGACATTAACTTAAGAGCTCTCTTGCCTAAATTATTTTTTGTCTAAATATGAGCCTACCTTCACATGTAGGATGCTATCATGACATGGACTCTTCAGGAATTGCCTCCTAGTTATTTTGGCACCTTGATGGTTGTGGAAGATTATATTATTCTCATCAACTGTTTCTGTTTCTTCTGTGGAAGAATTACATTTACCACCCTATAGATATCCAGTCTTGCCGTGTTGACCTTGTGACTCTGTAGTGCCTTCCCTGTGAAGTTAAAGCTTAGCCCATTCCAGTGATAACAGTTTTGTCTGTGTGACTGGTTTAGGCCTATGTAATATAAACTGAAAAGATATTTGTCATTCTGAGCAGGATCTTTAGGAGTCATTAATTTCTCCCATCATTTTTGTTTCTTTTAATAATTCAGATAAGATGATTACATAGCTCTTGGTCTCAAAATGAAAAACATGCAGCTGACTGATGATAAATATGTAACATAAGGGAGAAAACAAAATCACGTATTACTGAATTGCATTAAAATGTGGGGGTTTATTTGTTACAACAGCATAGCTTATCTTAATCTGACAAATACAGTGGTCAAAACCGAGTGAGGCAGTTTGTACTCCAGAGGCTATCAGCTCGAACATTTACGATATACTTTACGTTTCCATTTTAACAAACTTCTATTTTTCTTCATAATATTTGCACAATGATAATAACCCTGATTTATGCTAGTTATGATTGGTGTAATGATAAATGAGAAAATAAATTTTAAAATGCCCTTTATAGTCTAGAATCCTGAATAAGCATTATAATAGTCATAAAAATAACTGTAGGTCAAAATGTATTATTTTTTATATGATAACACAGTTGTTTCACAATTGTATCTTTAAAGTTGTATTGGTAGAAGACAGAATGTCCACTGAGGCAACGAACAGATCATTTTAAGGAGTCCTAGCTTAATAATGGAACTGAAAAATTCACTGTATGCCCTGAACATCCTCCAAGGCATCTCAGGAGTCATCATGCTCAAATTGGACAGTTCATTCACAGTGAGGTGAAGCTTCTCACTGATGCATCTGATTACTCTCTGGTACTTGATGCAGATGCAAAGAGGAATTGATACAGCTTTTTGCTTGCAGTCAAAGCCTGCCTATGGTTATTGGGCATGTCCAGCTCTAACAGCATTTTTAATCATCTGTACATGATAAGATGTAATAAAACCAATTCAAGTTGGTTTTATTTCTACCATCAACACCTATGACCCATATGAATCAGGCTTGTCCTGGCCTTCTAGCACCTTTTACTTCCATTTCCTCTGCTGAACGAAAGGGTCTTCCTTCAGGTTGACATGTTCCATTCTGAGGATTTCCACACTACTCTTCTTCCAGCCCTGCTCAGTATATTAACTCCTTGAGACAAACACATACACTTACAGATACACATACACACACACATATAGACACATACAAACACTTCCCTTTCTTTGTAAGTCACTCTATTTGTTTTCATTATGGAAATGTAAAGCAGCTTATTTTAAGAATGTTTCTACTTAAGTAAGAGATATGAATAACTTATATTCCTTTATTTGTGGTAGAAGTTTGGATAATAAAGCAGAAGGACAGAGGAAATGTTTTGCCATATATATAGTCTTTATGTTAAATCTAGCAGTTGAAATAAAAACCAAAGCATATATTTATAAAACATCTTATTTAGTCCTCAACATAACATACTACACATTTAAAGACAATAGTTTTTTAAAATGTTAATATTTCCTCAATCTTATATTTAATATTCCTTCTACATAATCAAAAATAAAAGTTAAAAAAAACAAAAAGATATTGATGTCCATTGAATATCCCCATTGAGATTAATAATGGGTTAAATTCTTGAAGCTGAAAGAAAAATGAGACTATTGCATCTTTTTACTGTATCAGCATGATGATATATTACAAAGTTTAAAAATTTCGGTATCTTTTATTAGTATTTGCAGATTGCCTCTCTTCATAATTACTTCATGTTTCTGACAAATGCAGGGATGCCTTATAGTAACTCAGTCTTGGCTATAATGCTTTGTTCAGTGTTTATTTATTGACTAAAATTTGTTGATTTCCTTTAAATAATACTAAATATTGCTCTCATTAAAAATTAATGCACTCCACAGAGAAAACCTTGTTTAAAGGATAAATTGTAGTCTGTTGACTTAGAAATAAAGTGAATAGCAAGCATCACATTGTGTGATCTGTCCCTTTTCAAAATTTATAAGCAGTTAGCACAATTGTATTTTTTAATTTAAAATTTACTATTTCATGCATCATCTTAAATAATGATATTTCTTTTCCTCAAATAATACTTATGAAAACACTTATGAGCCATATATTTTTATTTAGATGGCTAAGGCTTATAGATTAAAGTCTTGAGTTCAATTGTTACAATTAAGGCATAAAAATGAAAAAAAAAAGCTATTTTCCTCAATTACCTACTTCAAGAAAAATCATAAAAATGTACTAACAAAAATAGGTACTGAACTCAGACTTAATAGAACTTGAAATATACATGGCTTTCTCATACTGGTAAGCAAACTAATGTTTTCTTTGTTTATGGAGAAGAGTCAAACAAAGCACTGGTTTAATTGTCTGATAATCTTAAATCAATTTCCCCATTCAGATACGTGTGTGTGTGTGTGTGTGTGTGTGTGTGTGTGTGTGTGTGTGTGTGTATGTTAAAGAGATAGAAACAGATTTCTGAAGAAACTAAATCAGGAAGGATACTGTAGGTTTTTACTAGCTTTTTTATTTGTTTATTTGTCTTAAGGGGGCAGCAAAGGCACACAAAGCATCTGCTGGTAGTATATTCATCTGAGGTATCCTGATCTAAAATTAAATGCAAGCATTTTTGTGGTAGTAGAAGTTAAGAACAGTGAGGTGATATTTCTCCTTTCAGATCTTTATGAAAACAAAGTCTGATGTTTTGGTAGGATGAAACCTTTTTTGGCACTTATTAAAGATGAACAATTTGCCCATTCATTCAAGTGTTTGCTACATGTCACAGAAATTTGGCTGGACAGATATAAGGTGGTTGTGCTCGCATGAACTATAACTTCATAGGGATGTTTTCACAAACATAACTTATCTGCAATTTCTTTCTTTAGTCATTACTAAAAGCCTAGGAGACTTTGTATGTTAAAAATAAGATGCACATTTCATACATGATTTCTTAAGAGCCACGGGGTCCTATACTGACATGGTGATTTAATAAATGACTTAAATACAACTCACTTGATCTAATACAGTTTGATTTTGAATAATTTTTAGATTCTGAAAGGTAACATCAAACTTGTTTTTCTAGAATTAGACAACATTGGTTGTGAATAATGCATACACTTTCAGAAACAAGAACTTAATCATTGGGAAAATATTGAATCTTCTTGAAATTACTAGGAAGTTATTTTTAGTAGCCTATAGCTCTAAAATGTATTAGAACAGATGTTAATTTAAATGACTATTGTATTTTCTAGTCAACTCAGATTTAGTGCTTAGAAATGTATGAACTTGGGGCACCTGGGTGGCTCAGTCGGTTAAGCGTCTGACTTCGGCTCAGGTCATGATCTCACAGTCCGTGAGTTCGAGCCCTGCATCGGGCTGTGTGCTGACAGTTCAGAGCCTGGGGCCTGCTTCAGATTCTGTGTCTCCCTCTCTCTCTGCCCCTCCCCTGCTTGCTCTCTGTCTCTGTCTCTCAAAATAAAATGAAAGACATATATTTTTTAAAAGAAATGTATAAACTTAATGCAATGCCTCTGAAAATATGTACTTCTGTAATATGTGTCTATGAGTATATCTGTATATATTTGTACAAAGTAATGTGTAAAAGCTTAAATATCATACCAGTTTTCTAATCAGATAATTTATTTATATTTATATGTAGTTCTACCAAGCCTGGTGATCTGGCTTTTAAACCTCCAGCAGATTAGAAACAATGAATTGGATATTATAGGCAGGCACACAGGGAAACAGAAGTGGTAAGACATGTACTATGAATAGAATCAAAGAAACTGTTTTAAAAATCACAATAGAGACTTGAACAAATTCTTAACCAAAACGCCTAAGAATACTTTTAGAAATCTAAATAATTTTTGACCAAAAGTATAGTTTGTATCACAATATTATATAATAATTGAAGTTCAAGATGATTCCATCTTCTAAGAAAAGCATAAATTCTCTTGAAATTACTGTTTAGTAAAATAAGAAATGAATATATAGACAATATAATAGTTCACAATTATAAATAATGTAATTTTAAAAATTTTTTTAAGTTTATTTTGAGAGAGAGAGAGAGAGCATGAAAATACATGAGCAGGGGAGGAGCAGAGAGAAAAGATGAGAGAGAAAATCCAGAGCAGCTTCCTTGGTCAGCATGGAGCCCAACATGGGCCTCAATCTCATGACTGTGAGATGATAACCTGAGCTGATATCAAGAGTTGGAGGCTTATCTAACTAAACCACCCAGGCACCCCAGTTATCTAAATTTTAAACAACAGACAAAAGTAAATTAATGTTTGGTATTTCCATATGTTAGTGTATTATGTGCCCAAAATTATGCTATTTTCAATAATATTTGGTTAAAATAAAAATTAGTACTATATATTAGGTACAAAATGCAGAATATAAGAGCATATATTCAATGTTACCTCTTTTGGTAAAATATATTTTATATTTAACAATTCACTAGAATAAAAATATTTTATTTTGTTGGCTACAGAAATATCTGGACTATAAATATATACAAATGTTTTATATTTTTAAAATGTTTACTTATTTTGAGAGAGAGAGAAAGAGAGAGCACAAGCAGGTGAGAAAGCAGAGAGAGAAGGAGAGAATCCCAAGCAGGCTCTGTCCCATCAGCATGGAACCCAACATGGGGCTCCATCTCATGAACCATGAGATGATGAACTGAGCCAAAATCAAGAGTCATACATTCAACTGACTGAGCCACTCATGACTCTACATACAAATGTTTTAAAGAACGTAACTTGAACTTGAGTTTCAATTTTATAAAATGTATTGTTTTCCAAAATATTGAACTTAAGAGTCTTTGGTGTATTTTGACTTGTCAAATATATTTTGCTCACTCATTTTTTTGTGCTTTCAACAAACATCTTTTGAATGCCCACTATGTACTATATGCTTCTCTAGGTCCTAGGGTTATGCTACTGAGAACACAACCCTCCAAGGGCTTATAAATTTTTTTAATCCAAGAGCTTACAATTATTGGTATAGATAAATATGCAGTCATATCACTGTTAGGAAATGGAAGTTGTTTTACAATAGGGGTTACAAGGAGCTATAGAACCACAAAGAAGGGGCTAGGAAAATTACATAGAAGATCATGGCAAAGTAGTTTCCCTGAAATAAAAGATGGGAAGATAAGAAAGATGAGTAGGAGTTACAGATAAGATGACAGGACAAGGACAAGGGAACACTTGTGAGGGCCCACACATGGGAGAACATGGTGTGTCTGTAGGACAGAAAAAGGTTTTGTGTATCTAATCCAACAGGGTAAGTAGAGAAGTGGTAAGACAAATTGGACAGGAGGGCTCTCTAAACCTTAATAGTATTTCTGGCCTTTATCTAAAGGCAAATTAAGGATTATACATCTTTAACCAGTCAAATACAATGACTGAATTTGAACTTCAGATTGTTCATTCTGATTATAGAGTATAAAATAGATGAGAGGGAGTGTCGGAGGCCGCCTCCAGCGGGTCCAGGGGTCCCTGAAGGATAGGCGGTGTCGGCGAGAGAGAGAGAGAGAAAGAGCCGTGAGATTCTTTCTGATCACCAGGCAGGCATCTCTGTCCTGTCGGTTTTGGTGTCTTTATTTATAGGTCAAATGTTAACATGTTGTCAGAAAATGGAATTTTTACAATGGATAGTCCTCTGTGGTAAGATGTTTTTGGAAATGTACAGAAACAGGCTTTATAGAAGTCTTCTTGCAGAACTGCCCCTAATATAGTGAGGTTGAGTAACTAAGAAAATAACGGTGTTCACATTTTAAGAACACTAAGATTAAGTCATAGGCTTGTAGATACTCTTATCCATCCTCATCGCAGTTGCCAGGGTAAGGGAAGGTGTTTGTGGAATGTAGGCCTTAAGGAAGGGGTTGCTACACATCATCAGTTAGCAAAGGTATATGTAATAACTTATCTTCTGCCCTTATCTGTTCCCTCTCTCTTTGTCTCCAGGCAAGACTTGATTTTCCAGTTATATTCTTTAAGGAACTGGAGAGCCAACCATACCTTTAAAGAGTTTAGCTAGCCTATTCGAGTGCATTTACCTTTGTGTCTAGTTTTATGATTTCCTGAATAGCTAGGCCATGAGAGACATTTTTGCTTAGTTGATTTACATGTTGAGCTATATGAATCTCTTGAACTAATGCAACAGTAGAAACAGAATTGTATATGTAAAGGTCAATGTTTTATGAGTAAGGGTCATTAGCCTGTTCATAGCTCAAGGGAAAGTATGGAGGGAAACAGTACCTGCTGGAGACATGATGTCTGTTCCCATAATCAAAGGAAGAAGTTCCCACAATTAGTTCCTTCACAAGGTGCAATCATCGTATCAGGGCTAGAATAAGAGGACAAGTCACTCCTGATATTGATCAACAAGGTGCCTTCGGGGTCAGTGCTCAAGTAGTAATAATTGAGTGGGGGTGGATATCGGTCGTCATCTGATTGGCAAGAGACTGTGCAAACTTGCTTTAACCTCACCAGGAGTTTTTTTTGCCTAGTGGGCTCAGAATGTCTCCCACCAAGGGAGACATACATAAAACAAAGAGACTTAATGCAATGATCAAAGTATTGCAATAGTTTAAATCAAAGTATGGGGATCTAGACCAGGATTATCATAGTGCTGGAATTTCAAATTGAAGACTGACATATAATCAAGGAATTGAGACATTGAGTCATCCTTGGTGAACCGACTAAACTGAATTTCATTGCCTCTAAAGCCAGGAACAGGCTCTGGGATCAGTGACCCCACAAAGGTTCTACCATTCTGTCAGATGCTAGGTGAACAGCTTGCTAGATTTCTCTTCTTTTTTTACCTTTTAAAATCCAACACTATCTCTTTCTAATGCTGCAGAACAGAGGTTAAGTCAGGGATTCTTTTTTGCTAGTTTATGTTATCTTCACAGGGTGATTCAGTGAAGCCAGCTGGCCTAATGCAGGCCTCTTTGGGCTCCTTCACCTGCTAATAACAGAGAGCTGCAGAATTCTCAGTTGAGCACACAAAGAATGAACTTGCTCAAAAGGTATCACTGATCACTTGCACACTGTTGCCAATTACCCTTTCCTCACTAGTGCTGATGGATAGTCTTCCTCAACTAGCTTTATGCAGATAGCAGCAATCTGGGATAAAGTTCTCCTGGTGAAGGGTACATTCAGTATTAGCACTTGCTAAATTTTAGTTTTTGCTTTATAAAATGTACTAACTGATCATAGATTAACTGCTTTATAGAAGCATGGGAGCTGGAGGGAATGATACATTTCAAATATTGAAGCGTGTCTATTAATTGGCTTACCCACATGTTAGCACTTTGTGTATATTTGATGCAATCGAGTCCTGTTTAGTTTGCGATGAGTTACATCATTGTATTATTGCTGTGGCATGAAATATTTTTGTAGGAAGATGTCTGATGTCTTGTAAACTTGTACTGAGAATGGGTTCTTAAAATTCAAAGAAATATTATCCAGTTTTCCACCAAGTAAATAGGAATAAGAAGAATAAAGAATTCTTGACATAGACAAAAAATAGTAGAAAAATGGATCAATTTTGAGATACACTTTGTAGTCACCGTCAACAGAGTAAATAGTTTGTTATATGTTTTCATTTGGTAATATATAAGCATTGCCTCGCATTTTACTGTACATAACTGGTGGTGACTAGATAGTAATAGAGCAGTACTTCACTTGTTATTCATCGAACAAAGAGAATGTGACTTAGTGATCAATGGCAATTACATTAGAATTGCAGCATATGGTAAATTGAGTGTTTTTGTACAGTGGCATTAAGTTGTTTGGGACCATGTACCAAATTAATGGGGACATCAGGTAAATTTAACATCTTTACTGCTTTAATTGATCCTAAAGTAGGTAATTATGTTATCTGTAAAGTCAATTTGTCCTTTTTCCATTATTTATGATGTGCAGTTGTATACCAAGCTATACCAGTCACACTGCAATTGCAACATATATGGTTGGAGCCTGTGCCAAATGCAGCACAAAACATGAAAGAGAAATAAGCTGGAAGTTGCTATGTAGCAGGTTTTTGTATTGAATTGAAAGACTGTTTTATTATGTATACTTTAGTTGTGTTATGGATGAAGTAAGTAGAGAGCATTTAACATTTTAAAATTTCTAGTAACCTGAAGAGTTGTTTCTTTTGTACTATTTTCTTTTAAAGTCATCCTGACTCTTCTGTTTCTTCAATGTCCCAATATGTATCTTGGTAAACCCAGAACTTTTGCATAATTAAAAGTTGCTAAAAATTTTTGACTCCTCCTTGAAAGGAGAGGCAGTCTTTTCAATGCTCCCTTCATCACAAGCTATCAACTCTGGCTGCACATTTGGATTACCTTTGGAAATGAAAACAAGTCACAGTCCAGACTCTACCTCTAAAAATTCTGATTGGGTCAGGGTAGAAGGACTTTTACAATCACTGTAGGTGATTATGATACACAGTAAGAGATGGTAAGTATAACTATAAATATGGTTCCTATTACAACAGAGAAAGGTAAAGATTTCAATTTATTTGGTCTTATATGGCCACATTGACAGTAAAATTAGAATTTACTGGCGGTAAAAAGGTGTAAGGCTAACTGACATTAGGAAAACAGATTAAAATTGAGCAAGATGAGCAGTTAGCAAAATATTGTTGAATAATATTATTATTTAAAGACTTATAAATATAAAAGTTTGACAGAAGTTTCTCTTTTACAACTGAAAAACAAAACATGTTGACATTTAGATCACTAAGAGGCAACTAAAGCAAGGAAGTGAATAAAAATCATCTCTATTCTAGTATTTGGTGTTTACATATTCTGGTGCCTAAGAGAAATGTTCTCTGCTTGAAATTGACAAATCATACAGACAGTCATTAAGCACTTTCTATTGTAGGTATTTCATGCCCTTTTACTTCTCAAAACAATGCTAAGTGTGTACTGTTATTATTCCAAGTCTGCAGAGCCCAAAATGAACCGCAGAGAGGTTCGGTTAATGAAGCTACTAAGAGTCAGTGAGTCAGTAAGTCATTTGGTCCAGTTGGACTTAGGAGCCTGTGTTCCTACACCAGGTTCTGTATTATACGATAAATGGTCTAGTAATGTGTACTGTGGTCAGATAGCCAAAGCCTGGACCTGACATGAAGGAGAAGGAAATGACTCCCCTTTTTTTCTTACAAATCTACTGCTGCTTTTTTGTCTGCATCTTGTTAATGATCTTGCCTGCATCTAACCCAGAGAACAGAAAGCTTCCCTGGCTGCCTGCCCTTGCAGAAGCCTGTGGGGGTCTCTGGAAGGAATAAAGAAATGTGATCAAAGATAACCATTGAAAAACTCATAGCCTTTTGTTTCCAGTCTTGTGGAAAAGGTAAAATATTCTTTGATACTTGTTTATCTAGTAAATAATATATTTTCCTATGAGAATTTTTGATATTACAAGAATTCAATATCATGGCTAAATTAGATTTTCAGTTTTCATAGTTGTAAATGTAGAGGGTGAGATAGTGGTGACAAGGAAACAAAAATATTACTGTATTTTAAACATTATGTTATCTATTCTTTAGTTTTTATATGTAAACAGTAAAAGAGATTTAATCTCTGCATTCCAGCCATTTAAAATTAGAAACAGAGATCAAATTCACACATGTGCAGGCCACAAATAAAATCTAAGAATGTTAAAGTAAATCATTCATTATACAGTAGAGTTTATAGCAAAAGTTATAAGTAGAAAAATTTGTTGTGGAAAAGGGAGACTGGTAGAGGCATTCATTCTATTTTGTGTTCTTAAAAAAAAAAAAGGAATAAAAGAAATATGGCCTTACATACCAAGTGAAGATGAGTTTTGATAAGCACATCTAGTTTGAATGTCACGTGTCTAAAATAAGTTGAACCTAAGAGATGGATGGACAGAAATACTAAGGAAGGTATTTTCACCTGTGACCCAAATAAAACACAGAGAAGGGACATGGATAGAACAAAGAGAGACAGAAATTGAGAGAAAGACACAGAGACAGAGTGAAAGAAAGATAAGGGATAATGGACTGGAGTCTACCCATGTAGCTGAATTCCAAAGGAACTTCTGAAGAAGACAATGTGGAAGTAACTAGAAGAGGTAAATCCAGTGAGCCTGTGAGATCTAAACCTGAAGAAAGTATCAATGATGTCTGAATTGCTGACAACTCACCACAAATGTGTGGAAGGAAAATGTAAACCCATCGGAAAAGGCAGGAGAATGCCTTCATTAAACTTCAAGATTCCTGGATGAAAGTTTTGCACTGGAGAGTTTGAGCTTCTCAGGATATCAGATGGTGTTATAATTAGCTTTTTAAAACAGGTTTATGTACTTTAGGGATGATATCAGATTCAGTTCCTATGGATGCAGTAAATAAAAACAGTCTAAATTTATTTCCTTTCTTTCTGCATTTTTTGAGGTAACCATGCTGTTTTTCATTAACAGAACTTTTGTTGTTGTTGTTGTTTTTTATCTCTAAGCTCCTTACATAATATCAAAAGGATTATATATTCATAATGAAAAGTAGATGTCCTTAGTGCTTGCAAGACTGTCTTTTTTAAAATATCTGTTAAACTAACCACTATAATACGTTTAGGAAGAAGTTAGGAAACAATGGTATTTATTAAAATCTAACTACTGCATTTTTTATCATCTTCTTATAACATCATCGTGTGGATTTAATTTCCAGACAAGAAGTTGTATTCAAATGTTGAGATAAAATTCAAATGGTTAGTTACAGCTGCTTTATAAAGTATATTAAAATTCCACAATTAAAATCATATTGTAAAATAATATTTGATGACATGGAACATTATTCATGATATAGTTTTTATTATATACAATTTTAAATTTAAAGTATAAAATATGCATTAATAAAATAATATGCATTATATGTGTAAATAATGGAAGACAGCGCTCAAAATCCATACCACAGTGTTATTTATTTATGGATGGTGAAGTTAGAAATTTATGGGAGATTTTTACTTCTTTTTATGTATCAGTGATTTCTAAATTATATACAATAAATGTTTAATTTGATAAAAAGTTTCATTTTTAAATGAAATCAAATTAATGATTAAATTCCATTTAGGAAAGGAATATGAGGTTTTTGATGGATATAAGGAACTTTGTAAAAGATGTGGGTTTGTGTGTTTATCTCCTTTGAGGATTAAATTACCATATTATTCAAACTTTATATATTTGTAAATGACATAAAAAATATATAAAATATGCTGTTAAAAGCAGCACTATTTTTGTAATAGTCACACTTTAATCTCTTCACTGTGATTTTCTGCCAATATGATGAAAGAAGATCACTGTCCTTGGGTACATGCACAATAGAGCATTTTCCAGACTGTAGAGATGGATTTTAAGCTACCTCTGACCAGTAGTTATCTTAAATGTGAGTTGCATTATTCTTAGCTTCAAAAATCCTTTGATCTTTTTATGATGGGGTGAGGAAGAAGCTAACAATGTTTCTATTCAAAACTTTTTGGAAAAAGTACCTTGACTAATATTTCCCTTTTCATTTACCTACAGAAGTCTAAACCTAGAAGTATTTTGGTAAGCAGAAACCTTTTTAATATTTTAACTTCTATTTATCACAAGATGAAGTTTTCCAAAAGGAGTTATATATTTATATCCTTTTTTTCAAGGAGAGTAAAAATCATCAGTTAAATAAAAATTTAGTTTATTGAAATGAAATCTTTACAATATTTGTAAATAAGATGTGCTTTAAGAAAACAAATAACAAAAACAATAAAAAACCAATTGCAAAATGTGAAACTAGATTGGTGTTTTCTGTTGGTGTCTATACAGCATTAAACAAACAAACAAACAAAAATACAAATGGTGATTTTAGCCAACCTTGGCTTTGCAGCAGAGGCTAACTAAGTTTCAAAACAAATTGGTACAAAACATCACCAATTTAATCAAAATAGTCAATCTTCTAGCCCCATGAGGACACAACTTAAATGTGCCTATTTAAAGATCAAAGATACTGGGGTACCTGGGTGGCTCAGTTGGTTAAGCATCTGACTTCGGCCCAGGTCATGATCTTGTGGTTCATGGGTTCAAGCCCTGTATCGGGCTCTATGTTGACACCTCACAGCCTGGATCCTGTTTTGGATTCTGTGTCTTCCTCTCTCTCTGCCCCTCCCCCACTCATGCTCTGTCTCTCTCTGTCACAAAAATAAATAAACTATATAAAAAAATAAATTTAGGGGCGCCTGGGTGGCTTAGTCAGTTAAGCATCCAACTTTTGCTTGGGTCATGATCTTGCAGTTTGTGGGTTCGAGCCCCGCATTGGGCTCTGTGCTGACTGCCAGCTCAGAGCCTGGAGCCTGTTTCAGAGTCTGTCACTCCCTCTCTCTCTGACCCTCCCCTGCTCACGCTGTCTCTCTCTCCTAGAAATAAATAAAAAACATTAAAAAAAATTAAAAAATAAGTTTAAAGATCAGAGATATACTAAGATGTACTAAGATATACTAAGACAGTTTGGAACTTTGGTCTTCACATGACTGTGGAGTTTCAGGTAGTTATTGGACCCTATTTTTTCATCACCACTCAACTTTTTCCAGCAACGTGTGTTATCTGTTGAACAACAAGTGCATGGTTGGGAAGAGTACAGCAATTACGCCAGAAGCCCAGGGCAAGGACAGCTCTGGGGGAAACACCTGTTCTATTTTATATACAAGTGATTTTCCGCCATCAAGATGGATATTTAAAAATGCTTGTGCTAACTTGAAGAGCATTCAAAATATATATTTTTATTTTTAAAGTAGATTTTTTGGATGCATCAAGTCTTAGATACTGTAAGAGGTCATTAACCATAATGTTTAGGATTATAAATGTTCTGCATTAATTATAGTCACAAATAATTATATGTCAATCACAATGCTGTTTTCAACACAAAATATATATTAGCTCTTTAAATAATTGTTATCTCACAGAATATGAAGAAAATAATAATTTCATAAATCCTGTTTGCCAGAAAATAGAGAATCTCTGTGATTAGACATTTTGTTAGCTACGTCTCCATACACTGAGACTTAACCATGATTCATAGCTTGATAGATCACTCTAACTTTGCTTCCCATAGTATATTATAGGATAGTAAAGAATAGTACTTTACTAATACTTTATATATTGATACTAATACTAATAGTACTTTACTAATAAAGAATATATTATGTTAGTTAAGATGGTAAAGAATGTAAAGTATAGGTAGTCCATTTAGAATAATTTTGTAATCACTTTATACTCTCAGATCAATAATGACCTATTTATATTTGTTAATGTTTAATGTTTTACTTTTTAGCCATATCCATTAGTATTTTGTTCTATTTTCTGTCAAGATGATTTCCAGATGGAAACAGGCAAAACTAGTGAGGGTAATACGGAAATGATGCCTAAGACAAGTCGAGTTTTAAGTTAGCTTTTAACTGTTTCAAATAAATATTGAATAAATCCTGTCTTGCTTTTATGATGTAGTCTTATAGAGGATGCTATTAAATCACTCAAATTTACTAAATCTTGGGAAAATCAAGATGAATTTAGACAAGGAAAGAGGTGATATACTTTTTATTTTATTTTTTTTTAATTTATTATTTCTAGGAGAGAGAGAGAGTGCGAGACAGCATGAGCAGGGGAGGGTCAGAGAGAGAGGGAGTCACAGACTGAAACAGGCTCCAGGCTCTGAGCTGGCAGTCAGCACAGAGCCCGACGCGGGGCTCGAACCCATGAACGCGAGATCATGACCTAAGCGAAAGTCGGAAGCTTAACCGACTAAGCCACCCAGGCGCCCCGAGGTGATATACTTTTGATTAAAATATAGACCATTAGCTTGGACCCATTGCTAAGAGTATTTGGAGATGTAGTCTTTTTAGAACATTTAAAGCAAAAAGAATCACTCTTTATGTGGAGGCATCATGGATTCAGTATGAATAGTTTTTCAGACTTCCCTCATTAAAAGCATATTCAGAATTCAATAACTCATCGCGTAAAGACTTCCATAATCCTCTTGTGAGTAAGATGGAAAAATGAGTTGAGTGACATTGATAATATTTGAAGTAGTTTACTAGTGATCTGATAATTAGCTTCATTTCACTCTGAAAGCAAGTTTGGAGAGAAACATATCTTCTGGCTATGTATATAACCTTATCTATTAAAATTTTCATTAATTCTTAAGGGGAAAGAATATAGATTTCATTTAGTGAATTTGCACAGGCTATGAAAAAATGAACTTTAGTTGCTAATTTGGATTTTGGAATGAGACTACAAGAAATTTGATCAACTGAAGTTACATATTACCATCTCTCAAGATGAGGTTTAATTTGGGGCGCCTGGGTGACTTAGTCGGTTAAGCGTCCGACTTTCGCTTAGGTCATGATCTCACAGCTCGTGGGTTCGAGCCCCGCGTCGGGCTCTGTGCTGTCAGCTCGGAGCCTGGAGCCTGTTTCAGTCTGTGACTCCCTCTCTCTCTGACCCTCCCCTGCTCACGCTGTCTCTCTCTCTCTCTCCTAGAAATAAATAAAACATAAAAAAAATTAAAAAAAAAAAGATGAGGTTTAATTAATACAAGTATAAAGTCCTCTACATTAACAAACAGGCAAATGTTAAAAATCAATACAGTTAAAAAACAGATGAATATGAATAGCAGTAGGCATGCAGAAGTTTGTAATATATCTGCCAAAATTTATTTTGAAAGCATCAGTATGTAGCCCAAATAAAGCGGGGCCAACTTGTGGTTAGGTTCAAACATGCTTTCACATTCAAAAGAAACAATATTCAAATCTAATCAGAATATCACAGGGCAATCATTACTGAATCATTACTACAGTCTCTCAAAGATGTTAAAATAGTAAATTTTTATTCACTCTCAAAATAATTCATTATAACACTTCCTTTCTAAATATATCTCTTTTATTCTTCCTCACAATTCACCACCCCCATCTAATGCATCATTATTCTATTATCTGCTTTTATGTGAGAGTCTTCCACCTATGTTGGATCTTAGCTTGCATATTGCCAAATAAAAAGACATTTCCTAATAACTCTCTCTATGTTGGTTAAGTCATCTGGTCTAAAATCCTCATATTCATGTTTTGAAAAATTCATTTTACCTCTGTAGTGTAATACCTGAGTTTCAGTACAGACTAGACCATTCATCAGGCTTCTTTTTCCATATGTGTACTCTGATTATACTTATCCCTTAAGGTTATACCTCTTATAAATGGAAGAGAAGCAATATAGTTTTATGAAAGAAAATAGTTTTACCGTCTTTGTTTTCCCAATAAGATAATCTCTTCCCTCCTCTGCTTCATAAATTTACTAAAATGACCTGAAGTTTTTTAATTAGAAACTCCATTTTTTCCACTGATGCTTACTTCAAAGAGTCCCTTAGAGTTTACACTTAAGCAAGAAGAGAAGTTAGGGACTAATGCATTGCAGTATATGGGAGAACTTGTTGAATTTTATGTGTTTTGTATTCTTCAAATCATACTTAATAACTGCCTAAATCAGGACACAGTGCTGAAAGTTATATCTATACTGTCGTTATAAAAATTAGTTTTTTAATTGTAATGTAAATAAAAATTTATCAGACAAGAAAAGTCTGTGTGACTATTTCTGAGTACATGTTGGGTCAATTTCTTTGAAATTTAAGTATCAAATCGAACAGGTTTATGAATTAAGAAGTATTTATTTGAGATAATCCTGAAATATTTTCATACTTATGTAGAAATCTTACCTTATTTATCATGAAGTAATGAAACTTTGGAATCTTAAACACAAAATATTTCAGTTGTATGTCCTTTTAATCAGATATAATATTTATATATGGTTCAAGAGGTATCTGACAAAACGTAACAGAATTGAAAGCTAGCTTTATAGAGAATGAGAATTTGGAGGATTATTACTGTGTATTAGGTCTTCTTTTTCTCTGTATTAGATTTAACAAATTTTATTTCTTTTTGGATTAAGTTTTCTAATGTTTGGCTCACACAAATATACAGACTTCAAGCAGCTACTTCTTATTTCATGTATTAAGATGTAGCAACACTGAGGAGAGGCTAATCAATGGTCTTACAATTCCAAATTTCAGAGAAACTGCCTAGTTCACTTAGGTCTAACTAGTAATTGTGAAGACTAGAGAACCACCAAACAAATAAGACTAGCAACTCAAAGGTTCATTCTAAATAACATAGATATCCCAAAGTGCCCATTCCCATCTGATAACTGTAACTTTTTTCTCTACAATTAAGACTTTATTTGGTTTGTCTCTTTTTTCTTTCTTCATTTGTTTTGTTTCTTAAATTATGTATAAGAGGTAAATCATATGTAGTTTATCTTTCTCTGCCTTATTTCACTTAGCATTATATTCTCTAGATCCATCTCTGTTTTTGCAAATGGCAAGATTTCATTCTTTTTTATGACTGAATAATATTTCATTGTATGTGTATGTGTCTTCTTTATCTACTCACCTATCGATGGACATTTGGGCTCCTTCCATAACATAGTTCTTGTAAATAATGCTTCAATAAACATAAGGGTAGGGGTGTGTATATCTTTTTGAATTAGTATTTTCATATTCTTCGGGTAAATACTCAGTAGTGGAATTACTGGATCATGTGGTAATTCTATTTTTAATTTTTTAGAAACCTCCTTGCTGTCTTCTGCATTGGCTTCACCGGTTTGCACCTTACCAGCAATGCACAGAGGTTCCTTTTCCTCCATGTCCTCACCAATGCTTTTTATTTTCTTGAGGTTTTTTTTTTTTTCTGTTGTTGTTGCTTTTTTTGTTTTGTTTTGCCATTGTGACAGATATGGGGTGATATTTCTTCGTGGTTTTGATTTGCATTTCCCTAATGATGAGGGAGCATCTTTTAATGTGTTTGTTAGCCATTTGGATGTCTTTAGAGAAATGTCTGTTCATGTCTTCTGCCCAATTTTAATTGGATTACTTAGTTTTGGGGTGTTACTTTATGTAAATTTTTAATATATTTTGGATACCAACTCTTTACTGGATATGTCATTTGCAATTATCTTCTCCTATTTGGTACATTGTCTTTTAGTTTGTTGATTGTTTCATTTGCTGTGCAGAAGCTTTTTATTTTGATATAGTCTCGTCAGTCTATTTCTGCTTTTGTTTCCCTTGCTTCAGGAGAGCTATCTAAAAAAATACTGCTATGGCCAATGTCAGAGAAATTACTGCCTGTGTGCTCTTCTAGGATTTTTATGATTTCAGTCTCACATTTAGGTCTTTAATCCATTTTGAGTTTATTATTGTGTGTGATATAAGAAAATGACCCTTTTGCATGTATCTTTCCAGTTTCCCCAGCACCATTTGTTAAAGACACTGTCTTTTTCTCAGTGGGTATTCTTGCTCCTTTGTCAAATACTAATTGACCATGTAATCATAGATTTATTTCTGGGTTCTCATTCTGTTCTATGCATCTACTTTTGTGTCAATACAGACTGTTTTAATTTCTATAGGTTTGTAGTATATTTTGAAATCTGGGATTGTGATCCCTCTAGTTTTGTTCTTATTCAAGATTGCTTTGACTGTTTAGGATCTTTTATGGTTTCATACACATTTTAGGATTGTTTGTTCACTTCTATGAAAAATGCTGTTGGCATTTTGATAGGAATTGTATTAAATGTGTGGATCACTTTGTGCAGTATGGACTCTAACAATATTTGTTCTTCCAATCCATGAGCATGGAATATCTTTTCATTCATGTGTGCCATCTTCAGTTTTTTGCATTAATGTTTTATAGTTTTTAGAGTACAGGTCTTTCACCTCGTTGGTTAATTTTATTCCTCTGCACTTTATTATTTTGGTGCATCTGTGGATGGGATTGATTCCTTAATTTCTATTTCTGCTACTTTATTATTATTGTATGGATTTATTTCTGGGATGCAATGGATTTGTTTATGATTTTTGTATCCTGCAAACTTACTGACTTTTTTTTTATCAATGCTAGTAATTTTTTTTGGTGAAGTCTTAGGGTTTCCTATATATAATATTATGACATCTACAAATAGTGAAATTTACTTCTTCCTTACAAATTTGGGTGCCTTTTATTTATTTTTTGTCTTATTGCTGATGCTAAGACTTTCAGTACTGTTTTGAATAAAAGTGGTTAGTATGGAGATCCTTGTCTTGTTCCTGATCTTAAGGGAAAAGCTCTCATTTTTTCCCCTTTGAGTATGATGTTACCTGAATTTCTCACATATGGCCTTTATTCTATTGAGGTATGTTTCCTCTAAACCAATTTACAAAATAATTTGCCATGAATGTGTGTTGTACTTTGTGTAATGCATTTTCTGCAACTGTTGAAATGATCATGATTTTTATCCTTTCTTTTCTTTATGTGATGTGTCTTGTTGATTTGCCAACCTTTGCATCCCAGGAATACAGCCCACCTAATCGTGCTAAATGATTTTTATATGTATTTTTTGGGGTTAAGTTTGCTAATATTTGTTGAGGAGTTTTGTATCTTTGTTAATCTGAGAGATATGGGTCTGTAGTTCTCTTATTTGGTGGTGTCTTCATCTGGTTTTGGTATCAGGATAATGCTGGCCTCATAGAATGAATTTGGAAATTTTTCTTACTCTTCTAGTTTTGGAATAATTTGAGAAGAATAAGTATTAAGTCTTTAAATGTTTGGTCAAATTCACCTATGAAGCCATCTTTTTCTAGACTTTTGTTGTTGTTGTTGTTGATTATTGATTTATCTAATTGCTGGTAATAAGTGTGTTCAAATATTCTATTTCTTCATGATTGAGTTTTGAGAGGTTACATGTTTCTAAGAATTTATCTATTTCTTCTAAGTTGTCCATTTTGACAGTATATAATTTTTCATAATATTCTCTTATAATCCTTTGTGTTTTTATAGTGTTGATTATTTTTTCTCCTCCATATTTGATGTTATTTGAGTGCCCCCCCTTCATGAGTATGTCTAAAGGCTTATCAATTTTGTTGATATTTTCAAAGAATCAGCTCCCAGTTTCATTGATCTTTTGTAATATTTTCTTTTCTTTTAGTTTCTGTAGTTTTTATTTCTGCTCTATTATTTCCTTCCTTCTACTGATTTCTAGTTTTGTTCTTCTCTCTCTAACTCCTTTAGATTAGGTTAGGTTGTTTATTTGAGATTTTTCTTATTTCTTAAGATAGGCTTATATTACTATAAACTTCCTTCTTGGAACAGACTTTACTTGATCCCAAAGATTTTGCATAATGGGGTTTACATCTTCATTTGTCTCCATGTATTTTTTTTATTTCATCTTTGATACTTAGTTGACTCAGTTATTGTTTAGTAGCATGTTATTTAACATCTATGTATTTGTGCTTTCTAGAATTTTTCTTGTGGTTGACTTTCTAGTTTCATAGCATTGTGGTCAAAAATGTTGCATGGAATAAATTTGCTCCTTTTGAATTTGCTGAAGCTTGTTTTGTGGCCTAATATGTGCTCTATTCTGGATAATGTACCATTTGCAGTTGAAAACAGTGTATTCTGTTGTTAGCTGCTTTGTGTTGGCTGTATAGTATTTGCAATTGTTATATCTTTTTGTTGAATTGTTCCCTTAATGATTATGTATTGTACTTTGTTTGTCTCTTGTTAAGGTCTTTGTTTTAAAGTGTACTTAGTCCCATATATTATATGTATAATATATAATATGTATAATATAGATGTTATATAATAATTTATATAATATTATATAAGTAATATATGAATAATGTATAATATATGTTATGTAATAATATATAATATATATAATATATAATATCTATGTAGCTACTCCATCTTTTTTTTTTTTTCACTTGGATGATAAATGCTTTTCCATCCTTTCACTTTCGGTCTTCAGGTGTGTTTAGGTCTGAAATGAGTCTCTTGTAGGCAGCATATAATTGGATATTGCTTTTTGACCCATTTTATCACCTTATATCATTTGGAGCACTTAGCTCATTCATTTACATTCAAAATAATTGATAGGCATGTACTTGTAGCCATTTTGTTACTTGTTTTGTGGTTGTTTTCACAGTTGTTTTCTCTTCCTTTGTTGTTCTCTTCTCTTACAGTTTGCTGGCTTTCTTTAGTGATATACTTGGATTTCTTTACCTTTATTTTTTGCATTACTATTACTGGCTTTTAATTTGGGTCCCCAATAGGTTTATATATAATATCTTTTGACTATAGTA
Source organism: Proteles cristata cristata (assembly GCA_017311185.1). Taxonomy (NCBI): domain Eukaryota; kingdom Metazoa; phylum Chordata; class Mammalia; order Carnivora; family Hyaenidae; genus Proteles; species Proteles cristata. The sequence continues at coordinate 2,480,250 of JAESUZ010001194.1, forward strand.
ATTTATATTAAGTTTATGGCCATTTAAGTTTGAACACATTCTTTACTCCTGTGTGCCCCACATTTTATTGTGTCATACTTTGCATCCTTTTGTTTTGTGAATCCCTTGACAGATTTTTATGGATACACTTAATCTTATTGCTTTTATGCTTCCTATTTTTCTTATTCCTGCTTAGGGTCTCTCAATTCCACTCAAAGAGTCCCCTTTAACATTTCTTATAGATGGTTTTGTGGTCATAAATTTCTCTAACTTTTGTTCATCTGGTAAACTCTTTTATCTTTTCTTATCTTTTCTTCTGTTCTTAATGATACTCTTGCTGGACATTCTTGGATGCAATTTTTTTTTTCTTTCAGCACTTTGAATATAACATGCCACTCCTTTCTGTCCTGCTAAGTTTCTGTTGAAAAATCAGCTGATAGACTATGGAGTTCTCCTTGTATATAACTGTTTGCCTTTCTCTTGCTGCTTTTATTTATGTTTTTTAATTTTTTTTTAAATTAAAAGACAGGGACAGAGCATGAGCATGGAAGAGGCAAAGAGAGAGGAAGACACAGTATTGGAAGCAGTCTCCAAGCTCTGAGCTGTCAGCACAAAGCCCAGTGTGGGGGTCCAGCTTAAAAACCATGAGATCGCGACCTGAGCCAAAGGCAGACACTTAACTGACTGAGCTGCCCAGGTGCGCTGCTTTTAAAATTCTCTTTATCACCACTTTTTGCCATTTTAATTGCCATGTGACTTTATGTGGACCTCCTTGGATTGGTTTTTAAGGTTGCTCTTTGTGCTTCCTGAATCTAGATTTCTGTCTCCTTCCCCAGAGTCAGGAAACTTTCAGCCTTTATTTCTCCAAATACATTTTCTGTTCCCTTTTCCTCTCTCTTCTCTTTATGAGATCCCTATAATAAGGATATTATTGTGTTTGATGCTGTCACTGAGTTCTCTCAGTTTATTTTTTTATTATTTTTTTCTCCTATTCAGCTAGATTGCTTTCATTACTCTGCCCTTCAGGTTGGTAATTTGTTTTTCTGTATCCTCTAGTCTACTATTTATCCCAAACTAGTATATTTTTAATTTTACTTATTGAGCTATTGATCTCTGGTTGGATCTTTTTAATGCATTTTCTATCTCTTTATTAAGGGTCTCATTGAGATCCTCCACTCTTTTCTCAAGTCCATTTAGTATCTTTATGATCATTACTGTAAATTCTCTATCAATCATATTACTCATTTCTGTTTCATTTAGCTCCCTTGTAATTTTGTCCTATTCTTTCATTTGGAACATATTCCTCTGTCTCCTCGTTTTGTCTAACTCTCTGTGTTGATTTCTGTGTGCTAGGAAATTCATCTGTGTCTCCTGCTCTTGAGTGTAGTGGCCTTATGGAAAAGAGATCCTGTAGTGCCCTCCAGTTCTCTAGAACCTAGCACTTCAGTTGTGTCTCCCATGTATATTGTGTGTACTCTACAGTGTGGCTGAGCCACTTTTACATTTAGTCCACTCATCTGCATGAATGGCTCTTTATCTTATACAGGCAGGTATGTTACCTGTTTTCTTAGTGGACTAGTCTGGACCACATTGGGTTTGAGCTGAGTCAGACCAGGCTTTTTGCAAAAATGCAGTAGTACTTAACTACAGGGCACATTCTCTGTTTTGTTCCCTGAGAAGCTTTCATTGATGGATGGAGTCTGTGGTTAGACCTGATGTCTGTTCCCAGCCTATGGTTGAAGCCACAGTTGGACTGCTGTGTGTCATCTTCCCTTCTCCCCAGGGCAGGAGTCACTTGAAGTGATACTGTCCCTTATTGGGGCTGCTTGTACATTGCCAGGTTTGTGGCACTATTTTGGATGGGCCTCAGCCAACAGCATATTAGAGAGGGTGGATCCACAGAAGTGTGAGGGGCAGGGCATACTATTCCAAACTAGATTCTGACTTTTAAGACATAGTGATATCAATATCTTCATTGCATTACCTTTAAAGGACAGTTGGCCCATGAACAACATAGATTTGAACTGCATGGAATCACTTATATGTGGAATTTTTCAATATGTATCATGCAACATTGAAAATATTTTTCCTCTTCCTTATAATATTTTTAGTTGCACTCAACTTTCTCTACCTTTATTATAAGAATACACTATACTTATACAAAATATGTATTAATTAGCTATGTTCTCAGTAAGGCTTCTGATCAAGAGTAAACTGTTACCAAGTTTGGAGGAGTCAAAAGTTATATGTGGATTTTTGACTACCTGGGAATTTGGTCCCCCAACCTATGCATAGTTCAAGCCCTTTGTATAGTGCAACCAACAAGAAAAGGAGACCATGACAGTGGCACCAACCAAGATTGGCTTTTCTGGCAATTGCTATGGATTAAGTATAAGACAGACTTAACTTGACTATATAAAATAAGCGTTACTACTTTAGTGAATAAGTTTACTAAATAAGTTGGACTCAGTTAGATGCAAACCAAGCTTATTCTTTTTGTGTTCTAGGTGGTATGGCTAGTATCTCAGGGAACTACTGGAGTTTTTCCACTCATTCTCAGGTATTACAAACCACCAAATACTACAGTCCCTCATTTTTCAAAGTATTGTGAACACAGGCACCAGTATACTGGAGTCAGCTCACATTGGCTCTTGAGCAGTTTGCTAAATATTTAGGATTTTTTATGGCTTTTTATTTATTTCTGAGAGACAGAGAAAGACAGTGTGAACAGGGGAGGGTCAGAGAAAGAGGGAGACACAGAATCTGAAGCAGACTCCAGGCTCTGAGCTAGCTGTCAGCACAGAGCCCAACGCAGGGCCTGAACCCATGAACCATCAGATCATGACCTGAGCTGAAGTCAGACACTTAACCAACTGAGCCACCCAGGCACCCTATGGAATTTTGTGAGTCACTTTTTAAACTGTTAATCTCCTGAAACTGATGTTGATAGAATTATTTGTATCACTGAGGTCACCAAACACTACAAATCAGTGCCTCCTGATTGATTGATTGATTGATTGATTGATTGATTGATTTTCCAGAGTGCCAGGTTACCATAAGTACAAAACTACATGTAATGCTTTCAAAACCTACCTTGAGGTGGCTTGACTAAGTGACTCATTTATTTCTTCCTCCCGAAGGGAGGTGCATAGTACACTGCTCTCTTTCCTTAGAGAAACATATTATCTTCAGTCTCCATATTTTCATGATTTCTGTCTATGGGCCTAACTGACTGCCTTTCTTCCTTAAACTTCTTCCTTCCTTTTTTCCTCCCTTCCTTCCATTCTTTTTGTTTCTTTTTTTAAAATTTTATTTTTAAAGTTAATTTGGGTACTTTTAGTGGTGTATGACAGACTGATGCTACCAAAATAAAATTTTTACTCACTCACTTGAAGGTCTTTAGGGTTAATCTATAGAATCTAGGATAATTTGATAAATTATTTTGCTACTCTTAAGACAATGGGAAGTGTCACATTTAACATCATTACACATAAAAAAAATTGAGACTATTTTCATTCTGTTTGTGTTGCATTTTGTATATACCATGTACTTGAAACACAGCAGATCTAGACTATAAGATAGTCCCAAGTTACCAAATTTATATGGGCACCTCAACTTCCTAGATAGCTTAATAAAATAACTATCTTAAGCTTCTACTCTCTGCCACAAGGATTTTAAAACTTTACCACTTCCCTGAAAATGTTCATCATGTTATCATACCATACATGAGAGAAAACAGATAATATAAGGCAGCAATTTATTTCCCATCCATGTTCTGACCCTCAACCCATACCGACATCTAAACCTGTTGTCTCTTCTAACTTCCCTGATAGGAGAGAGAAAGTATATGTCTCCTTACCTGAAGCTAGTTCTTCTCTATATTCTGAGACATACCTCTGTTGCAATCCTCAAATTCTCACAAATTTTGCAGATGAGCTTCTTCATATTTCTTCCCCTATTAGACCCCCTTTTAGTCTTTTTTCTGTAACCATACTGTCCTGCTCCAAATGTGTCATAATGCTATATTTCATGAATGATGATTTTTTTCAAATGTCTTTTTTTTCAGAATCTGAAATGAACATATATTTTACAATAAGGGCATATCACAAGTGAATCATATTTTCTCTTAATGTTTCTTTAAAAAGCAGAACATCTTCAACTCTAAGGTACCATACTATTGATAAAAATGTTACTTCTGGAAAAAGCCTTTGCTCATGTTTCCTTTCTCCTCATTCTCATTTCTTACCTAGTTCTTATTTATTCTTTTGGTTTAGCTTAACTATGTTTCTACCAATTATCTCAAATCCTTATGTAATAAATTTGAGTTAAATTAAATTAATTAAATGCATAGTGTGATGCAGAGAGCTCAGGATCACAAAGCAGGAGAACTGGATTTAGGCTGGACTATCAGATTTGTCAGCTGTGCAAATTTGAATGAGTCCCATCACCTAAGAGACATTGGCTAGTCCAACCTTTTATTTTAAAGAGTAGGGGAAAGTAGGTGACTTACCAAGGATACACAGCTACTTTGTGACAGAGAACAGAACCTTAGATCAGACACCGGCTTTTTTTTTTTCCTGTGAAGTACCAGACAGTGAATATTTTAGGCTTTGTAGGTCATATAGTCTCAGCTGCATTTACTCAACAGATGAAAACAATCCATAGAATTGATGCAGTCAAGCATACTGTGTAAATAAATGAATAAATCTAACTGTTCCAACAATACCTTCTTTACAAAAATCAGTGGCATATTGAATTTGGAACTTAGAATGTAGTTTACCAACCCCTGTTATACAGAATAAGACAGAAAACCAGTATCCTCTCTATTGTACAGATAATAGCACGTTTTGTGGATGAAAGTAAAGAAGACTGGGGGTATAGTAACTAAAAGTCAAGAAGGGAAGAATGTAAGACAAGAAAATGTGGCACATGTGGTTCTGTTAGCTTCTTACATGGTTTTCATAAAAATACATACAAATTAAGTGGGTTTTCAACATAAATTTCCAGAGAATTTTCTTTTTCAGATTAAAGTTTTCTATATAAATTCACACTCTAAGTCAGTAATAAAAAGAATTAGTCTTGTAATTTAATACCTTGCAGACTAAAACTTTCTAATTTTTTAAATGTTTATTTATTTTTGAGAGAGAGAGAGACAGTGTGAGCAGGAGAGGGTCAGAGAGAGTGGGAGACACAGAATCTGAAGCAGGCTCCAGGTTCTGAGCTGTCAACACAGAGCGCACTCACTGTGGGGCTCATACTCACGAACTGGGAGATCAGGATCTGAGCTGAAATCAGATCCTTACTGACTGAGCCACCCAGTTGCCTCTAAAACTTCTGAAACAAATGCAACCTCCTATGATTTTAAAAGAAAACAAATGTTGTTTCAAACTAGTTTAAAAAGCAGAAATCCAGGCCACTGAAAGAAAAGGGTGCGGGGCGGGTGGTTGGGGGGGTGGGGGTGGGGGAGTTGGAATAAGTGCTTCAAAGATAGGTAGATTTATTTCATAATGAAAAACTAAGATAAAATCTTAATTCCAGAGGTCATCAACCTCTCCCAGTGTGTGATTCCTCTTCCTTCTTTCTTCAGATCAGTTGCTGATACTTGAATGGAATATATAGGATTAAGTTATTCTGAGTAATGAACAGTCCCAGTCATGGAATCAGGAGCTGTTTCATTGTCTGTGAAGATAGGGAATAAGATAACACTTAGTTATCTTTTTTTATAAACTGATTCTAGAAACTAGGCATAGGCCTTGACCCACCTGAGATGTAAAGTGACAGAATAAGGTTAGCCAGGAAGACTCATAGATGAAGTTTTCATGCATACTTGACTAACGAAAAAAAGAATAAAGTTCAAGAAAATAATCTTGGAGAATGTGAGGCACCTGAGCTCCACACCAAGAAGTGATTGTTTCACAGCAAAATGAATACAGATCCCAGTTGCTAGACTGGTGTTGACATTCTATGTTGTAGGTTGTGTCAAAGACAATCTATGGGAGAGGCTGTCTACCTGCAGAAGGTCATGGAGTTAAACTGTCCACCATGCTGACTTGGCACAGTGGCATTTATCACAGCACACAGGTTTCTTCTATGGCAAACAGAACCTTCTCAGGCGTGAGAAGAAACCTGGCATTTTCTGCTACCTGCAGGCTTCTGTTTTTTGAAGCCAGGAAGGGCATCTGTAAAAGTTGGCTGCCTGCATGGCAGACCATGCAAAATGCCAAGGAGAATGATTTATGTCCCATTCGCGGAGACTAAAGAGGGAATACACCCAGATTTTAGTAATGAAAGGTCAGGACAGTGAAACATTTTCATTATACTCTTTAAAAAACCTAGGGCAAAAGGCACAGTTTCCACAATTTATGAATTTCTACTTCCCATGGTACTTATATCTCTAAGACCTAAATTGTGATAGCTATTTAACTGCAATACCTTTTTTTTCTCCTTTAAAATGTTAATTTCACTACTTCTCTTTGTTTCTCAGAGGTAAAAAGGTAGACTCCATTTCTTTGGTTTAATCATCCATATTTTGTTAAGTAAAACCATTAATTACGTACAATATTTTTTAATCAGGTGATTAGAATACCGACAGGACACACAGTGTGGATAATTGCTGGACTTAAGAATTATAGTTTTAAAGTTGGAAAGAAATATGAAAATCATTCAGGAGTCAAATCCTTTCATTTTACAAAAGTGTGAACTTGTGCCTTCGAAGTTAGATGAATTTCTGAAATTTCTAGAGAAGAAAATTAAAAAAAAATAGAAATGGTTGACTTTTTCCATATTGCTTCTAATTTTCATAACACTGACGTACTAACATAAAAGTTGGAAATATACAAGTAAATGGCTAATGATGAATCCATTTTTATCTAATCTGAGTTTGAGTTTCTTTAATTGTCCATATGCTTAGCATTATTTCTGGACACTAATCTCCCAGCATCACTGTGCTAGGCCTCATGAAAGATGGAGATAAACCAAACACAGATCCTGTCCTTTTAGGAAAAGAACTTCTGAAGCTTTGGTAATTCTCTCAGAAGTTACTCATCGGATGTAGTCATTTGAATAACTTATGTTATTATCATTATTCTATTTTTGCAGTTTTTGAACACATAAGAGAAAAGGATAAAAGGAGATCCCTTCGTGTTGTTTGGTCTACTGGACAAGAGAACACACGTGTAATCATACACATGAGTGCATTTTAATTCTTAAGTGGATGGTCTTTTCTAGATGAAAGAGTAAATCTAAAAAGGAAACAAAATGATATATACACTGGCACGTCATGGTCCCCCAAAGTCCAAAGTTTACATTAAGTTCATACGTAGCATTATATATTCTGTAAATTTGGATAAATGAATAGACATGTATCCATCATGATAGTATATAGAATATTTTCACTGTCTTAGAAAATATCTGTGTTCTGCCTGTTCATTCTCACTTCTTTAAACCGTGGCAGCCACTACTCTTTTTATTGTCTCCATAGTGTTGCCTTCGCTAGAATGCCGAATAGTTGTAATTACACAGTAACTGGCTTCTTTCACTTAGTAATATGTATTTAAGCTTATGCCATGTCTTTTTATAGGTTAACAGCTCATTCCTATCAGTACTGAGTAATATTCCACTGTCTAGAGGGGCCCCCAGTTTATCTGTTCACCTACTAAAGGACATCTTAGTTACTTGGAGATTTTGGCAATTATTAGTAAAGCCACTATAAACACCCATATGTAGTTTTTTTTATGAAGTTTTCAGTTCTTTTGGGTAAACACCAGGAAGTACAATGGACATCATATGAAAAGACACTGTTTAGTTTTATAAGAAACCACAAATTGACTACCACTGTGATTGTACCATTTTGTATTTTGCACCAGAAATGAATGAGAGTTCCGTCTGCTCCACATCCTCAGCAACATTTGGTCTTGTCAGTGTTCTGGAATTTTGCCATTCTAATAGGTGTATTGTGATATCTCAATGTTATTTTAATTTGCATTACTGATGACATATGATGTAGAGCATCTTTCCATATGCTTATTTGCCATCTGTGTATCTTCTTTGGTGAGGTGTCTGTTCAAGTTTTTGGCCTGATTTTTAATTGGATTTTTTTTGGCTTTCTTAATACTCCTATAGAGATCTCTACACTTCCAAGTATTCTGTTTTATTTTGTTTAATATAATATATATGTTTTTCAATATTTGTAGTACCTAAATAAATATAGGGAAGACTTCTATTACCAAGTAGTCATCAAGAAACAATCATTAGATGGGGCTCTTGCATGGCTCAGTTTGTTGGACCTCTGACTCTTGGTTTGGCTCAGGTAGTGATCCCAGGGTTGTGGGATCAAACCCCATATTGTGCTCCATGCTGAGCATCGAGCACCTCGCCTGCTTAATGCTCTCTCTCTCTCTCTCTTTCTCTCTCACCTTATCTCTCTTTCTGTCTCATCCTCTGCCCTTCTCTCTCACACTTCCTCTCTCTAAAAAAAAAAAATCATTCAGTTTTGTTGATCAATGCCATTTTAAATCAGAAACACTCCTGTAACTATACAATACAAAATAAAAAATAACAGTTAAACTTAAATTGATAGTGTTTCTCACATCAAAATAGTCTTTAATTTTAAAATGAGAAATAAGGGCTCCTGGGTGGCTCAGGTTAAGCACCTGCCCTCGGCTCAGGTCATGATAACATAGTTCCATGAATTTGAGCCCTGCTGTCCACAGAGAGCCTGCTTCAGATCCTCTGCCCACCCCTCCACACTCCCCTCAACTCTGTCTCAAAACAAAATAAATTAAAACTTCAAAAATTATTTAAAGTAAAGAAATAAAGTAAATGGAAATAAAAGAGGCATTTGAGTTACAGTAAAATAAATGAGAAACAGTGGGAAGAATAAAATTATGAAGTAAAAAACAAGGAAGACAGGAAGACGAGGAAGAACAGAATGAGTTAAACACTTAGAGGATATTTATTTGGGAAAATTATTTGTGGCACCTTGCTTGTCACTAGGATATGGACTGAGTGCCATCATGTAACTTAGAAATGATAATTATTTGAATATTCAGTTTTTATATTTATTCAATGATTCTTCATCATTAAGCTTTCAAAATTTATTGTGAAGAGTATGGTATCCTGTGCTTAGCCAGGGGTGAAAGTGTAGCATGAAAAGTGTAGGAAAACTAATGTTAAAGCAGTGCTTGAATCTTATTGTAGGGATTCTTTATTCCTACAGTAAATACTTCATTAATACTAATGAGACAACATTGTTATTGTTCAAAAAATGAAAATAATATTTTATGTATAGCTTTCATGTAGTCTAATTCTTCAAATGAAGTACCTTACATATTTCCATATAAAACTATTGGTTAAATTTTTTTGGAAAGTATTTCTTTCAATGGAAAGCCATGTGATGCCATGTTAATAAAGTCAAATCCATGGCCACAACTTTCTATATATATATGTGTGTGTGTGTGTGTGTGTGTATACATACATATATATATATGTTTATATATGTGTATATATACACATGTGTATGTGTGCATCATATATATGTATATATGTGTGTGTATATATGATACACACATACACACACTGATTAAATAATATATCTGGTGTAATCAATTTTGCATGTAAAAGATTACTTATAATTTTTTTCTATTTGTTCCCTTCACCTGTGGGAACAGTACAGACTACTCAGAACCCATATAATATGGAGCAGGTGGGACAATTAAGGTGAACTATCGAGTCTGAATTATCACTTCACTTTGATGGAAGCATGATTGCCCCTATCCTGTTGGTTAAGTGTAATTTTTCTTAGTAACAACTACTTCCATGTAAAGTGTTTTTATTTTTATAGGATGCTTTAACATGAGTTTCAGTATTGCTTAGTAGAATAAATTTAAACTTTGGCCCCCAAACCAAACTTTCAGGAAGTATTGTTTATATTTTCGAAATTAAATGGTGGAAGAGTACCAGGAAAGGAAATAGTTTGCCCTGTCTTTTTAATCAAGTGGATAATTTCTCTTGGAGACAACCAGAGTATCTTTAAATTTTGGAATTGAACATGAGAAACAAATTAACAGACGTTGGAAACAAGTACACAATAATTTGATTGTCAAACATAATCATTTATTAGTTATATAATCTTGAGCATGTGACCATTGCTCTCTGGGTATCAGTTTTTCAACCTGTAATGTGGTGATAACAAAGACTACTTGATGGAATTCAGCGTTGTTGTTGCAAGATAATATAGGTAAATTACCTATAGTTCCTGATACAATTAAACATGTAGTAGTATTCTCTGCACATTATAAAGCAAAATGAAGAGCCCCAAATAGTCTAATGAATCCAGTGCTATTCCCATTAAATTCTGGCCAAATAATTATTTTGATGATTAAGCTTATACAAATATAACCAATTTTGAACAGCTTCCATATAGTGAGCAATAAAAAAGAAACAGTTGTTCCAATCATTGCTTTTAATTGTGGTTTGTGTAATTTGTTTTGAAAATATTCTGTGTTTTTGTGTTCCGTTATAATAGAAAATATGGTTTAAAATGCTAACCTGAAAATTGATTATATCTCATCTTCTCCTCAGTCTTGATCCTTGGCTCATGGATCCTTTGCAGTAGTGCCATAATCTACTTTTCCCTTCTTTTCCCATTGCAGAATCTTGATATGAAAAAAAAATGTGTTGTTCAATCGGTGGGAATTTGCCTTTGGGATTAACATGCTTCTTTCCCTATAGTCTGTAGCTCAGCCATTCTCCAAGGGCAGCGAACACTCAGAAAGCGTTAGAGAAATTTATGGGCAGTTTTTATGAGCTATTACATTTGTCGGGCACCACTGGCTGTTGCTAGAGAGATGGCAGGTATCCTACCATACATGAAACACTCCTTCACAATAAAAAATTATCCTTCTTGACTTTTGATTGGAGCTAATACCACTATCCGGCAAATGCCAGTACAAATACATATAAGCAGTCCTTTAGCATGAAATAACATTGAAAAGTTTCATACAAAGGTGAACTAAAATCCTAATAATTTAGGGAAAAATTTTTATATAATGGCAAGTTTAGATATTAGAAAAATGTTCTTTATATTATTGATAAATTATTAATTTTGTGCACTCTTCCTCCTTTGTGTATAGATTTTATGTACTGAGATATTGGTACTGAGTTAATAATGTCACCTTTGTTTAATATTTTTTCATTAGTATTAATGATATTTTTATATTTAATATTTAATTAATTTAATATTTATTTTTTTCATTAGTATAATGATCCATTATAGATATGCCAAGGCGTCCTTTGAAGTTTTGTTGATAATTCTCATAAAGCAAACAATGACCTGTAGTTTTGAAAATCCAGCAACTGTTGTAATAATGTATGAGTATTATTTACTACTCATTTTTGAGATCTTAATAAGATTCTTCCATTTTGAATGTTTAATTTTTTCAAAGTTTTTTTTCAATTAAGTAGAAATTTGTTTTACAATGAAAATAGCAAATAAACTATTACAAACCACTTGTAATAAGATATAACATTGAATATCATTTTCCTGAAACTTCCAGTATTGAAGGCTTCAGGGTAAAAGGAAAAAAAACAAAATAACCAGCATGGCGGTAAGGCAGTCCCCATTCTCTTTCATAAGCTGTTATTATTTTGTTATACATTTCTATTATATAATTGTGAGTTTTAAACAAAGGGGAAAAAAGAAAAACAAAGAAAGAAAAAAGAAAAACAAAAACAAAAATAATTAAAATTTAGTGTCTTAAACAATAGATCAGTAGTTTTTGGGGTGCCTGGGTGGCTCAGTCAGTTGAGTGTCTGACTCTTGATTTCAGCTCAGTTCATGATCTCATGTTCGTGCAATTGATCCCTGAGTCAAGCTCTGTGCTGAATGTGGGTGGGGCCTGCTTGAGATTTTATCTCTCCCTCTATCTCCGTCCCTTCCCTATTTGCTCTTTTTCTTCTCTCTCATTCACAAAAAAAAAAAAAAAAAAAAAAAAGTTTTATTCTGTCTGCAGTTCTTTTGACTAGGAATTTGAACAGATGAACAGATCACACAAGGATGGCTTTTATTTAATCCGTGATATCCTGGCCTAATTTAGAGTAGCTCAAATGACTAGAGATTGCTAAAGTAACTCAATCAGTGCCATATATCTGAAACTTTGGCTCTTGTCTTTGCTGAGTAACTTTTCTTCTCCATGTAACATCTATTGGGGCAGGGAGTTCAAGATGACTTCTTTATTTGTCTGACATTTCAGGTGGAATGACTGGAACTCTTGTGGCAAGGAAATCTCTGTCTTGTTCTATGTCCTCTCCAGTATGTCTAACTTAGTCTTTCTCACAGCATGGCTGACCCATGATAGTTAGTCTTCCTATGTGGGGTCTGACATCCCCAGATCAATCCCAAGGGACCAAGGTAGGACTTATACTCAAGTTATTCACTGCCACTTCTGCTACAGTCTTTTGGTTACAGAGAACTAGCAAAGATTCATTGAGGAAAGGGACTACACAAGACATGAGAAACAGGAGGTATGGTTCATTTAAATTGGAGGGGAGATGTATATGTGAGGGGAGCACATCTTTGAAATTAGTTACCTTACCACACATATACCCTTCTGTTCTGGGTATGGAATGAATGAGTGCATTTTTTGGAGTGCCTTGCTTTACCTCTTTTCTGTTCCACTACTAATCATCTTCCACTAAAAGTATGCTTCTTAGCATCTATCTTGCTTTTTATAAATCCCATTATCTGAAAGTCAGCCTCTTAGTAGGGGCGCCAGTAGTCCATAGCTCTTCTCTGAGGTGCCCAATTACTGAGGGAGAAACTCAAGCACCGTTATCATACCAAATTGTGAAGTATGTCAGTTTAAGATCTCTTCTCTATACTGTCTTCTCTTCTTAAGTTTTATCTAGTTTCTTCCCCTTTATCCAACCAATAGCCACCCTACCTAGACCCAGAGGTGGAACAAATATTATATTTAAGCCAACATTTAATCTCTAGGAATGATTCTCAGAAAGCTTTCTTACTTGGTTTCCAGTAAGGTACAGCACCCTTCTACTTTTCCCATTGATGAGGAAAGTAATTTTCATTCATAGAAAATATTGTGCCTACCAATGGTCTGGTGATAACTTTTTCACTTCTCTTTCTTCTCTTCATTCTTCTGCTTTCAGTGTTTCAGCCAACTGTTGTGAATAGGAGGAGGCTACTTATTTATCATGTTTATGGTAGGGCCAGTTCTGCTTCTTCGTAAAGCTTGAATCAGAATATATGGCTCCAGTGGCTTTCTTTAGAATACAGATAATCAATGTCATTGATTTTTCTTTTACCTGAATGCTCTAATAACAATTCCAGGGAAACACAAATTTCCAGTCAATATCATCTTATACAAACAACATAACCTTTTGTCTATACATTCCTGATTTATGAAAATGTTCTGATTGACTAGAGTTTTCATTCTTGTAAAAGGTGTAACAAATTTCTTCCAAATGTGTTATCATGCAGACAGAGAAGATGGTACAAATAAATTTTGAAGGAATAACAATAACAAACACATAACTAATTAGATAAAATTACATACTAATGGTGAAATTGATAGAAGACAGAGACTTACTCTATAGGCCTCTATGAAAGGTTTTCTCTTTAGAGAAAAAGTTATTTAAGTAATTTGAACATCCAAGGTGAAAATAATATAAAGGAAAAAGAAAAATAATGATTATATTCATTTTACTTTCTTTAAAGAAATATAATATCCTCTTATTTAGGGTGTCACTTTACTTAATGTACATACAAATCTTGTGTTCAAACAGAGTCATCTCATATGAGATGAATTATTCTCATATATGAGAGAATTTTTCAAGGGCTACCTTCTACTCTACTGGGACACCAGGCCCCAGTGTTAACATGGGAAGCCTCAGTTAAAACTAGTAGGAATCACTGTGGAGAGAAAAAGACGCTCCATTCAGTGTATCCAAATTCATTTATAGCTGACAGACCACAATGCAGCAATACTGTCAGAAGCCATCAGTTGTAGGATGGGTCAATTTGGAATGAAGTAATGAATTTTGGCTTAAGTAAAATGCCAAATATTAACTAACAGATGGCAACGATGTTAGTCATTTCTATCACATCTCTTTATATGATAAATGGAAACAGAATTTGTGATTATAAATGAATAAGATGATATATTTGTTATAACTCCTTGTTTCTAAGTGACAAAAAACCAATGTATTATTATTGGTTAGGATTAAGATTGTCTGTGAGATAAGGAAATGCAAAATAGCAGTTGCCTCATAAGGAAGAAGTTATTTATCTTTCATAGCATCATAAGCAGTTCAGAGTTGGTGTGGTGGCTCCAAAGAGAGCCAGCATTAACTTCAATGCACAACTTCTACCTTGTATATCTAGATGACCATTTGGAGGCTCACCTGTTAGGTCCACATTTTCCCCTGCAAAAGTGATAAAGAAGGAGTAATATGGTCACATACAGCTTCAAGGAAACATGGGAAATTTATCCTTTTGTCTAGAGAGAGTTGTATATACATGTTCTACCACTAAGGAAGGAAAGGAGAAGAACTATTGGGAGGCTTACTAGCAGTATCTGCCACTCCCAACTTAAAACTAGGTTAAGTAATGATGGAAATGTTAAAAGGTGGTCTGGTTTATTAGAACTAAGAACAGCTGGGGCACCCGGGTGGCTTAGTCAGTTAAGCGTCCGACTTTTGCTCAAGTCATGATCTCACGGTTCGTGGGTTCGAGCCCCGTGTCGGGCTCTGTGCTGACTGCCAGCTCAGAGCCTGGAGCCTGTTTCAGTCTGTGACTCCCTCTCTCTCTGACCCTCCCCTGCTCACACTGTCTCTCTCTCTCTCTCCTAGAAATAAATAAAACATTAAAAAAAAAAAAAGAACTAAGAACAGCTGAGTGGAGATAGACATTCCAGAGCCATATAGACTCTGTCTCCCACTGTGTACATGCTTCATGTTTTCTTCTTAGGTTTTCCAGTTTATATTATACCAGGCATGACTGCTATCAGTCCTGAAGGTTTATGACTTTCCAGTTTGTCCCTGGAATATCTAATCCTATTTCTCACATTGCCAAAATTCCCAGTTGATACTTTTGTTAGTTCAGCTTAGATCAGCCACCAGTCTTTGAACCAATCAACTGTCACCAGTGGAGCAGAGTTAAAGTATTTAAAATAGGTATTCCTTTGTTAATTATTGGTGGGAAGGGGACCAGTCCCCAGAATGAATAGGAAATTAGACAAATGAATAATGTATTCTGGATATATGTGATTTACTTACCGATGCTGTAATAATGATACTCATTTTTTAAAAAATTCTTGTTAGTAAACTCTCAGAAGTATTTGGTTTCCAATAACAAAGATCTTTTGTTATTTCCTTCCTAATTCATAAATCGTAATGATATTTGATTTTCCAGTTTCAGTCCTAGTCATTTAGGATTTTGGTTGATGGCATATTTTGAGATATCTTGTATTAGACTATTTGAATATGAAACATCTAATCTTCATTATGATGTGGAAAAATATTGAACTTGTATGATATAAACTAACTTGATAATTGAGAAATCCTGATTAATGAAAGTTTCTTTTGTCAAAGTTGTCTTTTTTTGCATGACTTACTGTCTTGAAACAGTAGGTAGAGAGTGCTTCTACCAATAGTCTGAGTGTGTTCTGTAATATCAAACCTATTCACAAATCTTCTGAAACTTTTGATTTTTGTATTTTATTGACCACGTGTAGCCAAGAGTTCTACTCACCAAATTTCTGGATCAAAAGGTAATGGGTCACACTGGGTCACACAATATGCTGTTTTCTTAAGACTTTAATGATGTCAAGTTGATTTGAATTAATTAAAGTTAATAGTCTTGGACTTCATTCTGAAGTTCATGCAAAGCACAAAAAGAATACTTACTTTTTTAAAAAAGGAGGTGTTAAAAATAAAATAAAAAGAGATTTTGATTTCTCTTAGATCTATGTCCTGTCTAGTACATAATAAGAATAGCAATGAGCAGGATGGAAAAAGAATCCCATTAAGCAGTATGAATACTAGGATTTATTTCTGTTGCTTACTGTGACCCACCTTTCAGGATTCCACTCTATCCAGAAGAAGATAATTACATTCTACAGATACAAACATATGGGGCAAGCAGGCTTCAGAAACACTTCTAGGGGCACCTGGGTGGTGCAGCTGGTTAAACACCTGACTCTTGGTTTCAGCTCATGATCTCACCAATCATGAGGTGGAGCCCCACGCTGGACTGCACTTACATCACTGAGCCTGCTTGGGACTCTATCCCTCTGTCTCTCTCTCTGTCTCTGTCTCTCTGTCTCTTTCTCTCTGCCCTTCCCCTGCTCATGGTCTCCCTCTCTCTCCTTCCCTCTCTTTCTTTCTCAAAATGAATAAACTTAAAAAAAAAAGACACTTCTCAATCACTGACACATACAACTACAATCATTCAGACATAGAAGTATAACATATTCTACTTAGATTGATGATATATAGATGAATGTTTTTAACCACCTACAATTTACCAGTATTCCTGTATGAACTTTACCAGTGTTGCCATAGTAACTTATTAGGAGGTGGTACTATCATTTGTAGAAGAGAAAGACAATGAATAAATTCAAGTATTGTGCCCAGGGTCATAACTAGGTATAAATGGCAGAATCATAACTTGAACTATGATATAAGTAGTTTAAATTATATCTGTCCAGGGGCACCTGGGTGGCTCAGTTGGTTAAGCGTCTGACTTTGACTCAGGTCATGATCTCACAGTTTGTGGGTTTGAGCCCTGTGTCGGGCTCTGTGCTGACGGCTAGCTCAGAGCCTGGAGCCTGTTTCAGATTCTGTATCTCCCTCTCTCTCTGACCCTCCCCTGCTCACACTGTCTCTCTCTCAGAAATAAATAAAACATTAAATTAAAAATTATATCTGTCCCAGTTTCACATTGTACTTACTTAATAGATTTATTTTCTTAGGTCATTTTATTCAGAAAATGTCTAAATGGCTTTGGTATTCAAGAGCTCCCCAAGGTAATATCAGTAAGGAGATGAACAGAACAAAACAGTCACTTTTAGAATTGTATCTTCATAGTGCTTATGAGATAATGAAATGATTAATTGATCACATTAGTTGAACATGTACTTTATTAGTACTAGAAATACAGTAGTAAACAAGACAAAATTCTTAACCTCATGAGGTTTGTGATCTATGAGAGTATATTGAATATTTTAATAAGTATCTATGACCAAATGAATTTTATCACATAACTTCACTGTCATGTGAAAGTAATAAGCCTGGGTCATGAGCAGTGCTCTATTCAGAACAATGAGGGGGGTTGGAGACTGTTGGATGACAAAGTCAGAGAGACAGGCAGAGACAGATCCTATGTAGTGAGAGAGTTTGGTTGTTATTCTGAGTGACATGGGAAGCACAGGAAGGTTTGGAGCAGAAAGCATGATCCGATTTTTGCTCTTAAAAAAATCCCTTTGGAAAGCGGAGTGAATGTGCTCTAGGAGAAATGGGGCAGGAGATCCAATGAACAGAATTTTGTAATGTTGTATGTTTAGTGCTATGTGGAAATTTATGGAGTCAAATCATAAAGAAATTTCATAAAAGCCAGCTAATTGTGGGTTTTTAAAAAACACTAAAAACAAACCATAAAAGTAAAGCCATGGAAATACAAGCATTCATAAATCTTACTAACTTAAACATATAAGTCAGTCTTTGTTTCATTCTTTCTTTCGTCTTGCTACCTTGCTTGCTTGTTTCTTGCTTTCTTTTTTCTTTCCAGTAAAGAAGCCAGGAACACTTGGCAGCCTGCATAAATTCAGGGTCCATTTATTATAATTCACCAATAACACAGTTCTTTTTAAATGTAAAACAAGTAGACTATGTAATCAACTTCAAACAATTAGCTATAAATTGATCTTTTACCTGAGAGAACCAACTCGAGAAATACTAATCTTTGTAGTAACATTAGTCAACTTTGCTAATAAAAATATCACCAATTTAAGAATTTTCTTCAAAGGTGAAATATATGGGATTTTATAAAATAGCCAAATTAATTTTTTCCTGTACTGAAATCTTATATTTTCAAGAATTTAACCAAGGGACTTATGCAAAGTATGGTGCCAGATGCAAAGAATTCATGCCTTTTCATTTCCTTACACTTCACTATTCAATCTCAAAGTGGCCAGAGCTCTTAATTAAAGACAAAGATGAATATACCTTGGTGCAAAGTTGTTGTTGTTGTTGTTGTTGTTTTTCTGAATGACACACTTGTGAAACTGATTTCTTCAATAGCAGGGCCAGGTGGAGAGATGGAGGTCACCTCTGTGTAGCAGCATGTTCCTCCCAGGTCGATAGGAAGCCGGCAATACTGTCTTCCTCAGTGACCAGATGGGCCAAGTCCTGCAGAATAGTCCACAGCCATTATTCTGTGCATCAGGCTGTGCAATTGATTTCAAGATAACAGACAAGAGGGAAAGGGCTGTCAGGCTTGACTGCCTCCTGTCAATGCAGGAGCCCTGGAACAGCGTAATTCAGAAATTTTTTGTCAATTTGGGTAAGCTAGGGTGGAATCCTGACAGAGCGATTCTTTATTTGTCATGCAGTTTGAAGGTGCATTGGGAATCTGCAACTTGTGCCTGGGCAGTGACTGGCCTGGCTAAAACAGTACGTCATGATACATGGCTCAATTTTCACAGCAAGCTCTGTGGAGGATTTTGTTTCACGGACAGAAAAGAATAAAAAATGGTGGAAATGAAGGGCATAGTTTATTTTTCAAAGCCTATGTAAGATATTCCATTTTTTCTCAATCCCTACATTGCCTTTTATTATAAACTTCTTTTCCTGTCAGTTTTTAAATTTCGGTTTTCTACAGAATATAAAATTCACTCTCTTCTTATAATCAAATCAGTAAACTGGGAAATGGTGAAACTAACATCCCAGGAACAGGGAAACATACTCTAAGCGTCGCTACAGTTATATTTTGACTTGGACTGGGTAAATCAGGTTACAATAATTGTGACATGTATGGATGGATTTAAAATTGTGCATCAGGCTGTGCTAAATCATGTGAAAAGTGTTTGAATGAAAACATTAATTACATCTCATAGGTAAACATCAAAGAGACTAGACAAATCATGCTTTTGTTTTGCTTAATACTAGAAATATCAGAGCTACTTGACTACAAATTCTCTGGGGCCCCTTTGTTTTGCTGTATTTCATCTGTTGTACAACTTAATAAACATTTAGGTTGTTACTTTATGATTTACAAATAATGATAATGTCACTCTATGATTTACAAATACTGATAATGTCTAAGTGACTTTTCTCCAAGTAAATTTCCCATTAAAATGGGAACTGAGGGGCCCATTGGAATCTAAGGTTAACATTCTGTTCAATAAATATTGAAAGCTCAAGTGCCTATTGGATAAAAGTAAATTCCAGGAATAAAAGTTAAACAAGTCATAAGTCACAATCTATTAAGCAATAGGAGAATTAAGTGAAGTTTTCGAAATGAAATGAATTTTCTATTTGGAATATCAGAAAAATGAAATGAAATGTAACCAAATTTAAAAAAAAAACTTTAAGAAAAACAAATTGAGTTTTGTTATTTTAGTTTAAGATACCATTTTTAAATAGTTCCGTAAAATGTTGTTATTACAGTAAAGATAAAAATAAATTCAATAATCCTTGTCTTCAAGGAGCTTACATGCTAGTGGAAGTATTTATTTAACAAATATTTTGGGCACCTGCTCAAGGGAAACTGAATTATCCTGGTACTTTATTGATATTTCTGAAAATTATTTTAAACCTGTGATATTAATAAAGATTTTTATCTGTTATACTTGGTGGTATAAGAAGCTGAATTTTCTCTTTTTTTATAAAATACGTATTTCCTCATTTTATTTGGTTACCAGTACTTACTGTTGTTTTTCCATAAATGTTTGTAAGATAATCATGAGTGATTCATAACTTGTAATATTTCAAAGTGTAACTATTAACAACTAATATTTTATAATTCACAAGTAATGTATTATAGGTCCAAGAGAAGTTTTATTTGTGATTCACTAAAAGGATAAATACAAAATTAAATTTCAGCTATAATAAATAAAACCTTAATAAACAGATATTACTAAGTAACAAAAGCATATATCTTACCTGCTTATTTGTAGATAGGACAATAAGATTTAAACTATTTTCTTGCTAGTTTGTTACATTTGTTTTTTTATCAAAGTAGTGTTTATATATTTTTTCTGAGATAATCATGTGGCTTATTCAGGATTCATAACCTATACTTTTCCATTAAATTTCCTAATAATTTCAGTAAAGACTTTTGCATCTGTATTCATGAAACATATTGACCTATAGCTGTCTTTTTTGTAATGTCTAATTTGGATATCCAGTTAATGCTGGCTTCATAGAGTGAGTTGGAAAGTGGTTCCTACCTCATTTCTGGAAGAGTTTGTGTGAGTTTAGCATTATTTCCACTTTCATGTTGATAGACTTCAATAGAAAAGCCATCTGGACTCCAAGTCTCCTTTGTGGTAGTGTTCCAAATTGCAGACTAAATTTCTCTAAGACATACAGGGTAATTCAGCTTTTCTATTTCTTCTTGTGACAATTTTGACAGTTTGTTTTCCAAGAGAGTTGTGTTTTTTATCTAAGTATTTGCATATATTATCACTAATTTATTCATAGCCCACTATGAATATCCTTTTATACTATAATATCTGAAGGATTTCTAGTGATTGCTACTCTTATATTTTCAAATCTGTCTTCTTTTTTTTTTCTGTCTATCTTGCTAGAGTACACATTCTGTTGCTTTTTACTTCAAACCAGACTTTGGTTTTATTTCTTTCCTCTGTTACTTTTCTATTTTCTACTTTGTCAATTTATGCTGTTAGCTTTATTATTTCCATCTTTCTGTTTGCTTTGGGTTTCATCTTATGCTAGAGTCTCATGATGAAAGCTGCAGCCGTTGATTTTAGATCTTTATTCTTTTCAAACATAGATAAAGCTGTAATTTACCCTTTAAGTACTATTTATTTTTTTTTAATGTTTATTTTTGAGAGAGAGACAGAGAGAGAGCTAATGGGGGAAGGGCAGAAAGACAGAGAGAGACAGAATCAAAAGCAGGCTCCAGACTCTGAGCTGTCAGCACAGAGCCTGACATGGAGCTCAAACTCACCAACCATGAGACCATGACCTGAGCCAAAGCCGGACACTTAACCAACTAAACCACCCAGATGCCCCTGTACTATTTTAGATGTGTCATACAAACATGATATCTTCATTTCATGCAAAATGTTTCTGAAATCTCTTTTAATTTTCTATTGTAAATTATTCTGAAGAATGTTGATTAATTTCTTATTTGTGAATGATCCTGATGGTTTTTCTGATTTATAATTTATATTTATTTTGATGAGGGAACATGGTCTATTGTTTTAAATTTCTTACATATCTTATCCAACACAGAACATAATATATCTTGGTAAATGTTGCTTATGCATTTGAATAGAATGCTATTCTGCTGTCATTGCAAATGATGTTCTAGAAGTAGGTCAAGATCAAATTGTTGATAGTGTTGTGTAGGTCTTCTATATGCATACTCATTATTGATCAACTTGTTTATCCTGATGAGGAGGTTTGAGCTGTCCAATAATTATAGTGGATTTGTCAGTTTCTGAATTCAGTTCTCTCATTTTTTTTCTTCATACATCTGTTAGCTATGTTACTTAGCATATACACATTTAGTATTTTAAATATATTTTTTGTATAAACTAGTCTTTTTATCATTGATAGTTCTCTATATCCTGATATTATTCCTTAACCTTTGTTTTGTTTGATATTAGTATGGTCATTTGGATTTCTTATGATTAGAGTGTGTACAGAAATTTTTCCCATTTTAAAATTTAACCTTTCCATTTTTTATCTTAAATGCATTTTTATAAATCCATATAGTTGGCTTCTTTAACATTTTTTAAAACTATCAGAAAAATCAACTTTGTTTCCCTTCTTTTAGGCATCACAATCCTGCAGTAGCTAATATCCAATGTTATTTTACGATTGTGTCCATTTATTTACTTATCTTATTATGAGAGGACAAGTCCCTTACCGGTTACTTCAGCATGGTGGAGTTGAAGTCTTGTGTTTTACTTTTAAATAAGTGTTCAATATGTAAGATATATGTTGCTTTTTCATCAGCTGTAAAGTTATAATAGCTACAAAATAATATTCAAAGGAATTTCCTTTGGTCCCAAGAATCTTATAACTTCAATCTGTATGCATATTTTTCTTTTAAAGAATTATGATACATTCATCAATAAAAACTTTAAAGTTAAAAACTTTTGTTATGTAGTATCAGAAAAACTATTTTTTGAAGCAGGTGGGACAGAAATATGAATTCATGGATTAAAAAAGGATTGATAGAAAATTCTGATTAGTAAGGACAAACTTATTTTTTAAAGTGTGAGGTGGATTTAAAATTACAAGGCATGTAGATTATAGTAGATACACTTTATAGTCTTACATAATCATTTTATTTGATAATAACAGTATATGCTACATGCTAGAAATTATATCATTTTGATGTATTTAGACTTATGATGACTTTTTAAAATATCACTTTAAATGTGCTAGAATTGTATTTTTTTATTATCCATTAAGAGTTGAGTAGGAGAAATGTGAATATCACTGTATATCACAAATCTTTTGACAGTTAGCAATCTTGATGAGGAGTAGTTAATTCAACAAGTGACATGTAATCAAAGGCAAAAAATAAGAATAAAAATTAAAATGTGTCTCATATGTTCAAGGAACAAGGAGAAACCCCAATGACCTGAAATGAAAGGCCTATTTGAGGGACAACAGGGATAAAAACATATATAAAACACATATATACACATATATCACACAAGCATCTGTAAGGCTATTTATACAGGAATTTAGATGTTAATATGGAACAAAGTGGGTGCTATCATAGGTATTTGAGCAAACAAGACAGGTAAGGTATTGTCTGCATGCAGTCTAATGTAGTGCAATATAGAAAAATGATTGGTATGGGAAGGGGTTAGGTAGGAAGCTATGGCAGTTGTATAAGCATAAGGCACAAAGGATGTGGGTGTATTGCTAAGAGATGAATGAAATTACTGTTTTGAACTAAAAATAGCAATTATGTAAATGTACCAATTATATGTTTAAAGCCAAGTTTTTGGATTCTTTCTTAGTATATATATTTTATGAATGAAAACATCTAATGGAATTCTTTAACCATGAATATATACATATATTTAATATTTGAGTGCAACAAATTGATTTTACTATTTCAGGTGTCACTAAAATTACACTTTACTATATATTTCCTTTTCCCTTCATATAATAAGTATGAAAATATTTTGCTAGACGAACCCAGGATACAATCATTTTTCTCAGCTCACCTTGCTTTATCTAGCCCTTGTGAACCCAAGGATTCAAACACAGTTTTGGTAGGCCCACAGCCTTCTGAATCTTTCTTATCATTCACTCAGGCTCCCTTTTGCCCTGATGTTTCAGCTTTGTCAATAGTAGAGATGTCATTAAAATAAAGTTTCTCTCTATGGTAACTAAATCCTTCAACTAAAATTAATTGAAGCAAAATCTTAACTGATATGATGTTCATAGCAGCATTTATCCACTATGACAGTTGTTAAACATATTACAACCCCAAGGGGCACCTGACTGATTTAGCTAGTTAAGTATCTGAATCATGGTTTTGGTTCAGGACATGATCTCATGAATCATGAGATCAAGCCCTGCTATCATGGTGGAACCTACTTGGGATTCTCTCTCTCTCTCTCTCTCTCTCTCTCTCTCTCTCTCTCTCTCTCTCTCTCTCCCCTTCTCCCTCTTCCTCTCTCTGTATCTCTCTCTCTCTCCTCTTCTCCCTCTCCCTCTCTCCCTCTTTCATTCTCATTTATGACTGCCCTTGCTGCATCCCAGAGGTTGTGGCTGTCCTGATTTAATTTTCATTGGCTCCATGTACTTTTTAACTTCCTCTTTAGTTTCTTGATTAGCCCGTACATTCTTTAGTAGGATGTTCTTTAATCTCCACGTAGTCGTGATCTTTCCAAATTTTTTCTTGTGCTCTGAAAGACCACCATAGTGTTGTGGTCTGAAAATATGCAAGGTATGATCTTGATCCTTTTGTACTTGTTGAGGGGTGATTTATGATCCAATATGTGAGATATTCTGTAGAATGTTCCATTTGCAGTTGAGAAGATTATGTATTCTGCTGCTGTGGGTTGAAATGTTCTTAATATGTCTATTAAGTCCATCTAGTCTAGAGTGTCATTTAGAGCCATTGTTTCCTTGTAGATATTCTACTTAGATGAGATCTGTCCATTGTTGTAAGTGGGGTGTTAAAGTCCTCTACACTTATTATTATCAATAAGTTACTTTATGCTTGTGATTAATTGATTTATATACTTGAGTGCTTTCCCATTAGGAGGATAAATATTTATAATTTTTAATATAAATCTTATTGGTGGATTTATATTAGATAAATATAAATCTTCTTGGTGGATAGACCCTTTAGTTATAATATAATGCCCTTCTTTATCTCTTGTTACAGTCTTTTTAATATTTTAAAATCTAGTTTTTTCTGATATAAGTATGGCTACTCCAGCATTCTTTGATTATTATTACCATGATAAGTGGTTCTCCATCCTCTTAGTTTCAATCTGCAAGTATGTCTACAATGAGTCTCTTCTAAGCAGCATATAGATGGGTTTGTTTTATTATCCATTCTGATACCCTGTATCTTCTGATTGGAAAATTTAGTGCCATTGAATTGCCTGTACAGTTAGTGTTTCTAATGATATTCTCTAGTCCTTGCTAGCCTTTCTTGCTTTTGGTCTGTTTTGTTTTGTCTTTTCTCCATTCAAAGAATACCCTTAATTTTGTGTGTGTGTGCCACTGATTTAGTGATTACAAACTCCTTATTTTTTGTTGGTCTCAGAAATTCTTTATCACTTCTCTAGTTTGAAGGACAACCCTTCTGGATAAAGATTTCTTGGTTGCATATTTTTTGATTCAGCATATTAAATATATCCTGCCACTCCTTTCTGGCTTGCCAAGTTTCTCTGGGTAGGTCTGCTGCAAACCTCATCTGTCTTCCCTTATAGAGTAAGGACCTTTTACCCCCCTGTTGCTTTCATAATTCTTTCCTTGTCTGTGTATTTTGTGAATTTGACTAATATGTGTCTTGGTCATGGTCGATTTTTGTTTAATCTAATGGGAGATCTCTGTGCTTCTTTGATTTTGATGTCTTTGCCCTTCTCCAAATTAGGAAAAATTTCCACTATAATTTGCTCACATAAACCTTCTGCCCCCTTTTCTCTCTCTTCATCTTCTGGGACTCCTGTGATTCAGATGTTATTCCTTTTTATTAGGTCACTGAGTTCTCTAATTCTTATATCATGCTTTTTTGCCTGTGCTTCCCTCTTTTTTTCCTGCTTTATTATTCTCCGTAGTTTTATTTTCTGTACTACTGATTCACTGCTCTGCTTCATCCATCATTGCCATCATGGCATCCCTATGAGATTGCACCTTTGTTAGAGCATTTTTAATTTTGTCCTGACTAGATTTACTACTTTTACTTCCACAGAAAGGGGTCCTATACTTTTTTCGACCCCAGCTAGTATTCTTATTATCGTGGTTCTAAGCTCTAGTTCAGACATCCTGCTTATGTCTGTGTTGATTAAGCCCTTGGCTGTCAATTTCTTCCTGTTCTTTCTGTTGTGGTGAATTCCTTTGTCATTTGGGAGAGGAAAAATAAATAAATAAATAAATAAATAAAAAATAAAAGAAGCTGTCTCCTAGGTGTGTTTTGGTCTGGTTATTGAGCAAAACTTGATAGGATAGATTAAAAAAAAAGGGAAAAATAAGAAAAAATTAACAATTAAAAAAACATATAAAAAATAAAATGAAACAAAGAAAATGAAATAGAATAGACATTTTTAATAAAATAATTTAAAAAATAAAAGAAAAATAATTTATTTCTATATCCAAGATAATGGAAGAAAAGAAAACACTTTAAATGAAAACAGAAGCAAAGAAAATCAACAAATAAATTAACCAGCAGAATGAAATCTGTATGAAGTTATATCCAGTTTCCCCTGGACTGAAACTATGAAGCCTTCTATAGTCAATGCACTAAGCAGGTGGAGTGACTTGTGCTGACTTCTAGGGGATGTGCTTTGTGGGCACAATTGGAAATGGCTTTGTGTAATGGCACCATTTTCCTCTAGATGCTGCTGCTTAGCTCAGCTTACTTGGGTGGATCAATATGGCCTGTGTGTGTGTGTAAGAGATGGAAATGGCTTCACCCAGCTCCCTAGTCTCTGGCATAGGAAGTTGGTGCTCTCACGACCTGGGATCAAATACCCCTCTTTTGTCTCAGGCCTCCGTCCACTCCCTGCCTCTACTCTGTCCATGACCAAACTGTCTGCCTGTCAGGTAGCACCTCCCTCCTGAGTTTTATCTCAGATGGGGTTGTGTTTCAGAAGTGCACACTTAAGAGTCCCCTATAACTTGGATCCACTCCAACTCTCTGGGGGAGCGTCTTGCTGAGCAATGGACAGGTACTGGCTTGCCTCAGAAATCATTTATGTGATTGTGTAGTGGTAAAGGTTCAGACGTTATGGCAAATCACACTACACAGCTGGCGCCAGGTTTTGCCACACTCTGTCATCTTTGTCCCAAAACCAGCAAACATGGCTGCTCCCTGGGTTCGATGGGACCTTTGCCTGTGAAGAAGTCATATGAAATCTACCAGATGCACTCCAAGAAGGAGAACTGCTTCTCTCTATGTGGCACAGGGATCCCTCAGACTCTGCTCCCTGCTCCTGGGGATTTTCCCTGTTTCCTAACCAGAGTACCACCAGACACTGAGATCCAAAACTTCAGACTCTGAGCTCCCCTGTTTATAGAATCCTGGTGGTATTGAAAGCCTCTCCTTTCTTCTTGTCATTGATTGGGGGAACAGCTTTCTTGTTCAGAGTCCTGTGAGTCTTTTCACTCTTTCTCCCTCTTTGTCTCTAGCTACTTTCTGGGAAGTGCTTTTTTTTGCA
This sequence comes from Proteles cristata cristata, assembly GCA_017311185.1. Lineage (NCBI taxonomy): Eukaryota > Metazoa > Chordata > Mammalia > Carnivora > Hyaenidae > Proteles > Proteles cristata. The sequence continues at coordinate 2,507,357 of JAESUZ010001194.1, forward strand.
TGATCCCAATCAGCTGCATTTTTTCCCTTTCTCTTTCTTTGTTCTCTCTCCTCATAAACAGCTCCCTACCCTCCATGGCGTTTCTATTCCCCAGTTCACTTCTCTGCACCATGCACCTGCTGATTTCTGTGGCTCAAGTTATGCAGATTGTTGTGTTAATCCTCAGATCACTTTCCTAGGTATATAAAATGGTTTGGTATTGATCTAGCTGTGTTTCAGGAATGAGACAAACTCGGGATCTCCATGCTCCTCCGCCTTCTTGTACAAGACCTTTTAAAATATATGTATTACATATGTGTGTGTGTGTGTTTACATACCTTTCATTATGTATTTCTATGATTATATCACTGAATTCCACAAATACAATTGAAAATCTAATTAAGATTATTTAAAATAATCATTCTCAACTTCCTTCAATTCATGGAAAAACTGTTATAAGAAGTTCTTGAAAAAAGAGCAGGGGGGATTATAGTCTTTTTTAAGGGCTCAGATTTAGTATTTGGTTTTGTTTTAATTTTTTTTGTATTTATTTTACCTCTTAACGAAAAGAAATACAATTAGTATGAATAATAAGCCAAAACATAAAACACTCTAAATTTTTGTCAGCTCAAGTGTTTATACTTTCCTGTTTATTAATCTTTTCTCTCATAAAAGCAAATAAACTATCTTCACCAAACAACAAAAGCTATAGAGTGCAGAAATGGCACTCAGTCTTTTATTTTTATATTCAGTACAACCATATCCAAGGGACCTTGTATTTTAGTACCTGTTTAATATCACATGTATGAATAGTGAATACAAATGCTGCTGACAAATAGTTTACAAAGTTAAGTATATCTTGAGAGTTTTTCATTGTTTGATTGAGGGTTTTTCAGTTTACTAAGACAGAAATTGCTTCCAGCACTTGAAATGTGATCACATTGTTTAGATATGGATCCTCAAGTGTCCTGAATCACAGATATGTATCTTAAATGTCAGTAGGGACTGTCTGTGGTTATCCATCCTTTTTTAGACAAACATGCCCTTGGCAGTTCTACTCAGGATTCAATGATGCTGCTTAATTGACAATTTAAAATTTGCAACATGTAATGCCCCTACTCCTAATCCCCAAACCATATTTATGTCTCTTGTAAGTCATAAGCAGGCCAAGGACACTGAGGTCTTTAAGTTTCAAGAGCCTGTGGGATCTGGAATGTATATCAGCCTGTACATATGTAACCTGCTGAGAAATAACAGTGGTGCAGAAAAATATGGTTCTATTTCTTGATCAGTATAAGTTAAATAGTTATTTATTTCCTCCCTTCCATTATGTATTTCTAGTTCAATGCTGTGAAACCCACTGACAGTAAATCCCTGGAAACTAGGGTGTGAGAGAAGAATTTGTTTACTTGTAGGGAAATTGCAATTACCTCCTACAGTTTTTTGGGATACAATTTGCAGACCACTTGTATTGAGTGTATTTATTTTTTTTACCAAGGACAATTTTTTTTTATTTGTTTGTGATGGAATTTAGCAGCTCTTCGTAACATGGGAGGGTGGAATTTTTGACTACAGGAGGTTGTTATTTTAGTAAATAAAAGTATATATGTAATAGTAACTATTTATAGTATCTTAGGTTACTAAGACTTAACAGGATAAAATGAGAGAAAAGGCAATTCATAGTGCTTTCATAATAACATTGGAATTAAAGGTTTATTTTTTTTTATTTTTCTGTAAGTATTATGTAAAAAGAGATAGATGTACTTCTTGAATTGGATGGCCTTTTTGTTTCTGTCAGAGACTTAGAAATAAAAAGCTTAAACAAATATAGCAAGAAAAATTGATATCTTAAGGAAGTTTTTATTATTTAAATATTTAGAAGAAAATAAGAAAGTAGGGGTGCCTGGGTTGAGCATATAATTCTTGATTTCCACTCATGTCGTGATCTCATGGTTCGTGAGTTAAAGCCCCACATTGGACTCTCTGCTGATGGTGCAGAACCTTCCTGGGGATTTTCTCTTTTTCCCTATCTCTCTGCCCATCCTCCACTCATGTGCACGATCTCTCTCTCTCTCTCTATCTCTCTCTCTCTCTTAAAATAAATAAACTTAAAAAAAGTAAGCAACAGAGTGTTTAAAGTTATTTCTGATGTAGTTTGTAACCATTGTGATTTGTAGATCATACAGTGTTGCAGAAGTAGAAAACACTGTAGTTTAATAGATTAACCAAAAGAATATGTGATAAGAGTCATGGATGATAGTCTGAGAGCTTTATGAAATTTTAAGAACTTGAAAGAAATTTAAATATTATAATTAAATCAACTCCAATGATCTCTTGTTTTTAATTGAAGAATGAAGATAGAATAAGGAAGGAGACCTGATTTAACAGCTTTTAAATTTTTTTGTGAGGAGTGGGTGAAATATTTGATTAGAAAAAAATTAAGTTAAAAAGAGAGTGACTGTTCATATATGGCACAATAGAGCAACAGGTATTAGGTAAGATCTTTCAGAGGTTAACAAAAATGATAAAAGAAGACAAATATGTGTGGCAACTCATTTTAAGCGTTGGGCAAGAGGCAACATAAGACTTTAATCTTCTATATAAGGGAAGCTTGTGAGATCAGCCCAGAGTTCACCTTTCTTGATTGTCACATAGAGAAGTGAAGCCTGACAGAGTAGGCTAGTTTCTACAGTTAGAAGGCATAGAGGGTATTTTTGTGCTACAAGGTGGCTGGAATTCATGGGAGAATTCTGAAGAGAAAGAAGTTGCTAGAAGGAATTATATTGGGTAGACATTTGTGACAGGATTGAGTCCTGAATGATTTCTGGGATGTACATTCACAGGTGAGAGTGCAAGATTGAGAATAGTTGCTACTTGGATAAAAAATGAATCGAGTTTCCTAAAATATAATACTGCTGAAAGACACTGGAATTTTATAGTCCACCCAGAATAGTTCTCTGAACAATGGTGTATTCAGTTGAGATCACATCTTAAAAATAAAACGCATGCCCTACAGTAAAGGACACATTATAGAACTAAGCATAATATATAGCATACTTTCCCTAAAATCATCATCATCATCATCATCATCATCAAGATTAACAGAATGAAAAGTATATACCAGTAATTCAAATCCCTGCCAGAGTCTAAGTCACCACTTTTCGGAGAAAGTTGGTGAAGAAATTGTCTAGAATGTATCATTAACAATGTCTAGCATACAATCAAAATGTACTTCATATGTGAAAAAATGTGAAAATACTATCCTTAGACAAGGGAAAAGACAATCAATGAAACTAATCCTGTGATTACAATAAAAGTTAAAATAAACAGACAACTGTTACAAGTATGCTCAAGAAAATAAGGAAAAGTACACCTAGTGAGTGGTCTGATGGGAAATCTTATTACAGATATAGAAATTTTAGGTAAGAAACAAATAGAAACATGAACTACATGCTTATGAAAATGAGATTAAACATATACATAAAAAACTGTTGGGTACCTGGGTGGCTCAGTCAGTTAAACTTCCTACTATTGAGTTTGACTCAGGCCATGATCTCGTGCTTGTGGGACTGAGCTCCGAGGAGACCTCCATGCTCAGTGTGGAGCCTGCTTGGGTTTCTTTCTGTGTCCCTGTCTCTCTGCCCCTACCCCATCAGTATGCATTATCTCTTTCTTTCAAAATAAATAAATAAACATTTTAGAAAAAAAATTATTTGTAGATTATTATAGTGTCCAGGGTCAAATTTAAAAGAGGTATTGAAGGTAAAGGAATGATCTGAGAAAACTAAGTTACCTCCTAGAATAATGAGGGAGTTTTATAGTCAACCAGTAAAAGGAACAATTAGTGAAAAAAAATTCTGTACACCAAGAAAAAAAAAAGTGGAAATAAATGTAAGGATTGATTTTCATATATCTTGTATGGAATGAAGAGGTTTTGTTGGGTAAGAAGAGATAATTTCTGAGAGCCTTGGAGGTACAATATTGCAGCATAGAGACAATTTGAATGCATCATGCTTACATACCTCTGTAGGACATTTCTGTAAGATTTAATAGTTCTGTAGGTAATGGATTACATGATCAAACCATTGTAAAGTATCACCTAAATTAAAGTGTAATTACTTCTTCTGAGAGCTACATGCTCACTTCTTCACTTGCTTCACCTTTCAGATCAAATGTTACCTAATTAGTGAGAATTTTCCTGGCCACTCTTTCTACAGTATTACCCCTTGCATCGTGATCTAGGTGCTCATATAATAATATACAAAAAAAAAAAAATCAATTGCACTACACACATGAGATTTATTCTCCTTAGGTTATAACTCAATAAAAATTGAAAAAGCATTTTCTTATGTATCATATTCTCTTTTTACTTTCCATTTTAACATTTTATGTGGCATATACACTCAAGAGAATATGAATTTTATTCCTGTTTTATTTGCAGCTGTATATTTTGTTCACAGAGCAGAGTCTGCACGTAGTAGGTACTGTGCCTGGTAGATAAATGCTTGGTCATTGTATGAATGGGTGATTTCTCAGAATTTTATGATGCTGGTGCTACTTGTAAATCTATAAGAAAGAGATATACCGTGATATTTTCAAATACATATGTGGAACTTATTTTCTGTAGATTTATTTTGGACTAGTATTCTACTGGATGGTTTAAGAAAGTGATGGAGAAAATAAAGTATTTCAAGTTATTAAGCCTTAAAAAATAGAAATAGGAGGAGTGCTTGGGTGGCTCAGTCAATTGAGGGTCTGATGTGGACTCAGGTCATGATCTCATGGTTCATGAGTTCAAGCCCTACATCCAACTTGCCTCTATCAGCACAGAACCTGCTTTGGATCCTTTTCTGTTGTCCTCTCTCCTCTACCCCTCTTCTGCTCATGCTTTCTCCCTCAAAGTAAAGAAAAAATTTTAAAAATAGAAATAGTTGGGGCGCCTGGGTGGCTTAGTCGGTTAAGCGTCCGACTTTCACTTAGGTCATGATCTCGCGGTTCGTGGGTTCGAGCCCCGCGTTGGGCTCTGTGCTGACTGCCAGCTTAGAGCCTGGAGCCTGTTTCAGTCTGTGACTCCCTCTCTCTCTGACCCTCCCCTGCTCATGCTGTCTCTCTCTCTCTCTCCTAGAAATAAATAAAACATTAAAAAAAAATTGAAATAGTATATGATATTTTGAAGTTTGAAGTTAAACAGCTTAAGGGATGCCAATTTAGGGCAAATCACTTTATATTTTGTTATGTTTTATTTTAATACATTTCAGTTCTTCTGTGAAACAGAAAATACAGATTCTAATTGTGAGGTAACAAAGTTACAGGTTCTTCTATGTTCTGTAATCTGGTGGGACTGTAGCCAACCTCCTCTAATAGAAGTAAGAATTACTTAAGACTCATGATAATTTTATTGTGATATTTTTGATAGTTTCCATAATATAAGGGAGAATCTCTTTTAAGAAATTTTTACCTGGGTGTGCTTGGGTGGCTCTGTCGATTAAGCATCCCAACTCTTGAATTCGGCTCAGGTCATGATCCCAGGGTCATGGGATCAAGCCCTATGTCAGACATGTCATTAAGCATAGAGCCTGCTTAAGATTCTCTCCCTTTCTCTCTTTCTTTCCAGCCCCTCAATCCGTTTGCATATGTGGACACACACATGCTGTCTCTGTGAAATAAAAAAAAAATAAATAACATCTTTACCTGTAGAATATGAGGTAAATATGCTTCATCACTAATATTATCAGTTTTAGCACAACAGTAATCAACTATACCAAGACCTTAGTATAATATTGAATCAAAATGCATCAAAAGTATTTACTTCTAGTCAGTCCATTTACTTTTTGTATTCACTGCAAAGAAAACAGGTGTATGTGTGATAGTTAATTTTTATGTATCAATACAGCTGGGCCATGAAACCTAGATATTTAGTGAAACATTATTCTGGATGTTTCTGTGAGGGTGTTTTTGGATTAGATTTGCATTTTAGTCTTTACACTGAATAAAGCAGATTATTCTCCATAAGGTGGACAAACCTCAACCAATCAATCAAAGGCCTTAAGAAAATAAAAGGCTGACCTCTCCCAAGCCAGAAGGGAATTCATCAAACTGTCTTTGCCTTTCATCTGCAACATTGGCTCTTCCCGATTCCCCAACAGACTGCCTTTGGACTCAAATTGCAACTTTTTGCAGAGTATCAAGTCTGCCACCCTCCCCCATTAGATTTTGAACTCACCAAGCCACCCATGATCACATGAGATGACACCTCAAAGTAAATCTTTTTGTATACACACATGCACACATACATATATATACACACTCACCCACACACATTCACCCACATGCACATTCTCTCATTTATGTTTCTCTGGAGAACCCTAATAAAATGTGTAATTATGAAATTCAATAAGATAATATGTGCATTGAAGGAATTTACATAAACATAATTTACCTCAAGTAGAGCTCACATCATAAGTAATAAAATTAATAAAATTAACATACTTACTTGAAGATAAAAATAAAAAGCTGCAATATATTTTTACTTCTGATATCCAATTTAAAAGTAATTTAGATATGAAGTGTAATTTAGCAAAGTTACTTATATGTGAATTATATAATAAAATTTTGTACTTAAAAGAATTATGTGTTACTTTATTTTCTCTACTTGTTAGGTACTTTACAGATATGTACCTTGTGTTTTCTAATGTCTGGCATCACAATTACATATAAGAAAATAAGTATTCTTTAAGATTCATCTAATATCATAGACATATGTTGAAATTGTGAATGGACGAGCTTCTATATAAGAGTTATCTTTCATTTAGTATTTTACCATATGAGCTTGAAAGGACCTATTGATTTAACTTCTACATAATTGGATAGATATCATTTTAATACTTTTACAAAGATCATTTATGCTAGTGTGTATCAGAATAACTCTTCTGTAAAAGCTAAAATGAATAAATGTGTTTCTCTTTTTTTTAAGAAGAACTATGCCTTCAAATCATATTTTCATGAATGTATTTATTCATGAAATATTAATAACTGGTTCTACAAGACTTCAATTTCTATGAATACATTTGCTTAGATGGTCTGCTTTTGATATATAGGAAAAATAATTGTTTCCTAATAATTATAGCTGTGTGAATAATATAAAAATACAAAGAAACATGTATAGTTTGAAAAATGGAATCAACTGCTAAAATGTGAAGGGAAATTTATTCAGTTAAGTCCAGTGGTAATGTGTCCTTCACGTAACATAAAATCTTGAAAAGTACCTTAAAACTGTAGCAGATTTTTCTTCCCAAAACAAGGAAAAGGCTAGATTTGTGTTTAAGTAACTTGAAATAAAGACTACATTGAGTAAAATGGATTGTGCACATCTGAGAATCTGAAGAGTTCTCAAGAGCACAGGAATGATTCTAGACAGGTTTTGTTACTTGAAATATTTGGAATTCTTTTAACCACAATGCAGGCATTTTAAGACCTACATGATCTACTACATGATCCCCACTAAATGCTTTGCATATAGTATTTATTTAAAACTTCAACCTGTGAGGTAGTTACTGTAAGCACATATATACAGATGTTATATATCTTCTATATAAGATTAAGTTACTTGACTTGCCTAATATTATGCTGCAAATTAAGGAATATAAGCAGCGTGTTTATAAAGCTCATCACTTTCTCAAAATGTAAACATTTCTTAATTAATAATAAAAAACTGCCTAATAGTATTTATTTTATGTGTCACCTGTGTTTTCTGTTTTCTTTCTAGACTACTCTCATTATCACATTACCAAACAGAAGCCACCAACCTAATTTGACAGTGGCATAAAAATTAACCATTAACCTTTATAGTTTTTTATTCATTTTCCATATATTTTTTGTAGATATCTTAAACTCATCATAGATACTCACGATTCAGAAATTTATCACAATTCCTTATTGCAGACAGTTACATAAGAAAGAAACATTGGTGAAAGATTAGAAGGGCTGTGTGCACAATTTGAAAATCCAATGTAAAGCTTTTAAATTGAAAACATCTTAGTTTGTAGAAATAGCAATCTTACCTGGCAGGAGAGATACTGATGGTATCTTATATTTGAGGTTCTCCAAAACAGAACATAGCTTATTTTACCTAGAGAATAGGCAGTGGTTTTGTTCCCCCTTTAACTTTCCTGAATATATTAACTCTACTTAATTCCGTGTATAGTCTATTGCTGGGAGTATCTGTGGTATACATATTTTACAGGATTAAAAATTATTAGTTCTTAATGCCAGAACATTTCACAATGACACTCATAGATGCAAGACAGAATTTATTATTCTTATAGATCCAAACTACAGAAGTGTGTAAGACAAGGACATGCTTTGGAGAATGAGGGTTGTCCCTAGTTGCGTGACATATTCCTCTTGCAAAGTGAAGTCTAGCGTATAGTGGCTGTGGAGTATGTGAGCCACATAAACGAATAGTAGGTATAGACACAATTAGCTACTCAAGAAGGGTAACCAGATAGCCTCAAAGTAGGGCCTCAAAATGGGATAAAGTCAATGTTGAAAAAAATAAAACAACAACAAAAAATATGTTACAGTTAACCCCTTGATGTCTTGACATTAGTTTTAAGCTTATTTGGTGTATTTGAGTGGCCAAAATAGTAGAGAAATTTAGAGTATGACATCATAAATTGCCCCAAACAGAGTAGAAAGCACTTTATTATGTGCGTAAATGGAGGAAGTTGAATGGAAGTGTAGAAGTCCTTGTAGGCCAGACCATAACTATGTTTCTCATGATAGGACATTAGCCAAAAAAAATAGGTCAGGAATTTCAGAGTTTCCAATAATATCTTGGTAGATTTGTAAAATGTATTAAAAGCATGAGTTGTATTTTTTTTTATTATTATTACAGCCATATTTTGGTGTATTCCTTGAGTCTAAATGGCAGGCTTATGTTGTTGGAAGGTATGAACTGATAGTTTAGTAAGGTAGATCCATGGTATTTGTTTGTAACCATGGGGAAGATTTTATTTTGATGGGCATGGTCTGAAATGCCGGATAAAGGCCATGGTGGAAAACTGGGGCTGGGAGTAAGAGAAGGGGCTGAAGAGTGGGAGTCTTCTTGCCAGAGCATCAAGGGGTGACTGATAGGAAACAAGCCCCCCTTGGGAAAACAATAACTTCCATTTTTTTTTAATTATGTTTATTTATTTTTGAAAGAGAGAGAGAGACAGAGTGTGACTGGAGAAGGGGCAGAGAGAGGGAGACACAGAATCCAAAGCAGTTTCCAAAAGCAAGCTCTCAGCAAAGAGCCCGATGAAGGCCTTGATTTTACAAACTGCAAGATCATGACCTGAGCTTAAGTCAGATGCTCAACCAACTGAGCCACCCAGGAGCCCCTCCATTAATTTTTTGAGTGGCATAGACAATACTAATCCCTATATAATTTCCTTTCAGTCACAGGAGTGTAGGTGTAAGCATTTTGGCTGAGAACAAGTATAAGAAAATCAAGGGCTAAATAACTAGTGAATTCATCATTTGTAATGAATCTCTAATATCAAAGGAAGAAAAACGATAAATAGGTCAAGTCCAACTTGTCAATGTCTTAGAAGGCCTCATCTGTAGATATTACTAGATCAATGATCTCAGTGCCTGAAATGAAGGTGTTTCTGGTGCAAGGGAAAAAAATTGTTTCCAATGAGGTCTTTGGCTGGGGCAATGTCCTCTGAAATGAAGTTATCTCCTAGGTAATGAAGACGTGAATTCTGGGGCCAAGGCATTGTCATCTGGGATATGGGACTAAAGTATCCTTCTCTATTGAATTTTCACTTGGTTGATATTGGTTATATTTTTGTGTCTCCATGGAATTATAATAAGACTGATCCACTTGTGGAATCTGAAGGCAACAACTGAGAGCTTGACTTGCAAATATCTTTTAAGTCAAGGGACTTTATGGGTACCTACCTAGCAAAGATGATGCCAGTATCTTTGATACTGCCATAATTAGAGCAAATCACTGGAACCCAACACAATTAAATTAAAGCCCTTACTGAGAGTGGCCAAGCTAAGATCTCAGCAGTCCTGGGTTTTGCCCAGTTGGATGATGAGAGGCATTCTGCTGAAAATAAACTTTAATTGTATGGCTCAGTTTGGGTGCATATTGTTGATAGAATGTCAGGTTTTCCTGTTAAAGATTCTGTGGCTGAAACTGGAGCGTTAGCATTAGCCTGTGGGCATACCCTCCAATTTAGTCAATGACAGTAAACCCTTTGTTTCAGTCATTGATTTTATTTGGTGGTGGGCAAGCCAGGTTTTAATGGCATGGGAGCTTCAGCATTTGCTGTGTTTAGTTCAAACAGCTTATTTAGAGGGTTTAGGCCTCTGGATCACATATCAATGAAGGTACCCAGACCAATAATAACAAGACCAGCAGTCAACAGAATGGTGCGCAGCTGCTCTTGACAGGCTTTTGATGCTTGATGTTGATTTTCTCTAGCATGTACTTTTACCAAGAAAGGGTTATTTGGTTTCATTATTATGAGATATGATGTCGATTATCTCCAAATTTTATTTTTATTTACTAAGGAGAGTTTTTTGTGTTGTTGTTGTTATTGTTGTTGTTGATAATCTCCCTTCTTGGTAGTCTACTCTATTTGTGGGAATGGCCTGGGAGCATTAATTTTAAAATTTGAGTTTTACAGAAGATTTTTTTTGAGTAGTAAAAATTTAGCCTTCACTGGACCTCATACAAGATGGTGCTATGGATCTGTCAAATTAATACTTACTAAGTGGAGTATGAGGTGCCAGATGGTGACCCACTATTTAACAGCAGACAATAAGAAGAGTTGAAATAGAGAAGTTTATTATTCTTAGTTCTTAGAAGAAATACCAGGCATGCCTCAAAGGGCCATATGGTGAGATCAAGGTAAAGAACAGAAAGTGTGCTATAGTACCTGGAGCACATGGTTTTATTAGAATCCATGGGTAAAGTGCTTTGGGATTCCCAGGCAAAGCTTGCTTGCCCAATTCAAACTAAAGAGCAGAGTTTGGGAAGCTCACAAGGGAGTCTTATTTAAGGAACACATAAGGTAAAAGTGTTGGGAAGCAGTAGAGACTGTTGATCACAGTGGCTATTGGGGAATTCATATCAGGAACTTTTATTTGCTTGTGATTCTGTAGGCTGCTATCTAGGTCATACACTTGGATGAGGGAACTAGTGTCAGTTTAAGGTCACTGACACATTTTGTTAGCTACTAGGGCAAACAAAATGGATGCCAAGGCAGCAGTACAAGGAGTATAGCTTAGTTAAACCCTTGATAGATGCACAGATGCCTGGTACATCTGGAACAAATAGCTATGAGATGATCTATGGTTAATAGGTACTAGAAAAGTATGTGCCCTCCATCTGGCTTCCAGCCCTTCTAAGATAGAGGCAGAATCAAAAACCCCTAAAAATTGGGGTATAACCTCATAAATATTTATTTATGTACACAGAGGCAAGACATATCCCTCTTTAAATATAGGAAAGGATGATGGGAAGATTTTGCTAAAGTTGATTTGAAGTGTGAATTGGCCAGGAGGGTTTGAATTAAGAATGATTAAGGCCTGGGGAAAGATAGAGACCCATTTATGGATGCATATGTTATTTTGTAACTTAAATAGGAGTTCTGTGAGGAGCCCATTAGGGCCTTTCAATTAAACCAGCTCCCTGGAATCTATCAGAGAAATGAAGGTTTCATAGAATATCTTTTCCAAAAATCTGGCATTGCATGTTCTGAGAAGTGAAATGGTATGTTCACAACTACTCGTAATATCTAGTACCCCATAGGGGATAAGTAGTATACTAATGAGACCTTGTCTTGTGGCCTTAGGAAATGCACAGACATGGGTGACCTTGAGTTATATTTTGGATATTATGAGGCAAGACATTCCCAGAGTTCTCCACCATGAATGGAACAACTCTTTGGCAATAACTCAAAGGTACAGATGAGACCATTACTTACCAGGGAATTTTTTGTTTGTTTTTTTTTTGTTGTTGTTGTTTTTATTTTTGTTTTTAATGTTCATTTATTTTTGAGAGAGAGAGATAGAGTGCAAATTGGAAAGGAGCAGAGAGACAGGGAGACAGAGAATCTGAAGCAGGCTCCAGGCTCTGAGCTGTCAGCACAGGGCCTGAAGTGGAGCTCAAACTCAAGAACCATGAGATTATGACATGAGCCAAAGTTGGATGCTTAACGGACTGAGCCACCCAGGCACCCCAGTGACCAGGGCAATATTAAGATTACTACCTAGAGTTTGGCCATTTATGTTGACCTATGGGTTTCCATCCTTTGTCAGAGTCATCCTGATGAAGAGATAGAAAGCCACAACTTTCCATTGAGCCTCTGTGACATATGACAGCTGCAGTGCCATTCATACACTCTTTTGTACTCCATTGCTAGTCACTCAGTTAATCTCAAGGGACTTTTCAGGTAGTCAAGGGGGTCAGGGGAAAGGTTACCTCCTCTAGTGTTGTGGCATCAGGGTGCAAGAAGTTTGCTGAAAAGCAATATATGTAGCAGCCAAGAAAGGGAGGACATTATTTCCACGTGCACAAGATCAGGATGCCATTTGTCTACAGTTGAGCAGCCTAACGAATGCTTTCCTTCAACTCCAAACACACAGACACGCTAGAGTTCTGCCCCGGAATAACCATAAAGAAACATCAATAGCAAAGAAGTGATAGGCCCCTAGAATAGGCCTCTCTTAAATGCAGTCTTGATCTGAACCACACCTGAATGGTCAACTTGAGAAGATATGACCCAAGTGGCCTGTCACTCTTAAGGTAGGCTTCATCTATGCTAATATCTAGCCCAAGAAGTTTAGGCAGTTAACACTATTCATTTTGAGTATTCTCATGGCCAAGATATTTAGATAAGGAGAGTCCTGACACCTAGCTGGAGCCACAGTGGCAAGAAACAAGGCTTAGCTAAATTCCCACTGCTCATGTAGTAAGTTAGAACCAATTAATGAGATAAGAACAGTCCTTCATGAGGCTATCCAAGAGTTAGTCATCAAGGTCATGTCATCCTGCTCTCACAGTTTCCTTTGTTTTAAAAGATTTAAAGATTCTAGGGGCGCCTGGGTGGCTTAGTCGGTTAAGCGTCTGACTTTCGCTTAGGTCATGATCTCGCGGTTCGTGGGTTCGAGCCCCGCGTCGGGCTCTGTGCTGTCTGCCAGCTCAGAGCCTGGAGCCTGTTTCAGTCTGTGACTCCCTCTCTCTCTGACCCTCCCCTGCTCACGCTGTCTCTCTCTCTCTCTCTCCTAAAAATAAATAAAACATTAAAAAAAAAAAGATTCTTTCGATGGTGGAACACAACAAGTGAATAAGACTCATGAATCAAAGGCAAAACTCTTACTTATAGCTCTAAATGAGATATGACTACCAGGCAGAGCCAAACAAGAGGTTGTACCTAGGACAGGGTAACCGCAAACTGTAGCTGTAGACAATGGTTTATATATGGCAAGAGGGATGAGCTAAGTTTCTTAAGTTTCTCAAGATCTCTGTGAATTGGCTGACTTTTATAATTTCTCTTGGTCTTTGGGGCATAAGGGCTGACCCTAGTTGTCTGGAGCTAGTTCACCAGGCCTGAGGGTGATTATGGCTTGTGCATAGTGCCCAAGTACACAAGAGTGTAGGAGCCGGATTTAAGGTTGTCTGTGGATGTAACTCTTCAAAAAGGGAAGCCAACCAAATTCTGGTCTCAAACTGGGTTTCAAAACTTGGGCAGGACAGCATTAAAACAAATAAATGACAAAACATTATATTATAATATATTACATTATTTGATTGTTTTTTAAAGAAGTGATTATCAAATACCATATGATTTCACTCATGTAGAATTTAAGAAACAAAACAGTTGAACATATGGGAAAGGAGAAAAAAAGAGGAAGACAAACCATGAGAGACTTTTTTTTTTTTAAATATATATATATATATATTTATTTCTAGGAGAGAGAGAGAGAGACAGCATGAGCAGGGGAGGGTCAGAGAGAGTGGGAGTCACAGACCAAAACAGGCTCCAGGCTCTGAGCTGGCAGTCAGCACAGAGCCCGATGCGGGGCTCGAACCCACGAACCGCGAGATCATGACCTAAGCGAAAGTCGGACGCTTAACCGACTAAGCCACCCAGGCGCCCCTAGAGAGAGAGACTCTTAACTATAGAGAACATACAGAATGTTGATGGCCGGGGAGGTGGGCAGGGGATAGTCTAAAAGGGTGATGGGTATTAAGGACAGTATTTGTGGTGAGCACTAGGTGTTATATATTAATGGTGAATAACAAAATTCTACTCTTGAAACTGATATTGCACTATATGTTAACTAACTAGAATTTAAATAAAAGCTTGAAGAAAAAAAGAAAATGATTTTATATTAGGAAAGGCTGCCTGACAAAGCGTACTTCAGTATAACTGTAATAATAAAGTAGATGATTTGGCAAAAACATAGATGAACTTGCTTCCTTGGTCTATTCAATCTTTATAGTCCACATTGCCCTTCTACATATGTTTATCCTGTGTGATAAAAAATGAATTGTCAGTTGACTTTCAGTGCAGATTTAATGTACATGAAACTCATGGGTACCAAATAAAGAAATTGTTAAAACTGGAAGAGTTAGAGATCACTTAGCTACATATTATTTTTTTTCTTTTACAAAAGAAAAAGTGTGTCACAGGGCATTATTAAGGAACTTATACAAAGTAAGAGTTTTTAAATGCCAGAGTCAAGATTCAAAACTGGCTTTTGTGGTCTCCATACTTGTCTTGATTCATTCTCCATTTGACACTATTTTTCAAGCTTTGTGAATCAAGTTTCTTTAATTAAAATGACCTAATTTTAAACAAACTCTTAATCTCTGCAAAATGGATATTGTTCATCTTCATCAAGATGAAAATTTCCAGATATTATTTCTCAGGTTTATATTAAAGACATTAAAAAGCTTGAGAAGTGTCAGATAACAAAATCATAGGATCAAACTGCTATCTTTGAGACATAGACATAAAATAATTAGAAAACATATGGATTACATTTATCTTTACTGAGGAATGCTTTAAGAAAATGGTAGAACATCTTTGGAGATTTTATAATTTAGCTTCACAGAGTCAGTTTATCAGTGTTAGCCAATTTCAATCAGATTAATAATGATGATACTTATATATCTTATTCATATCATGTTTTATGCTATACTCTACCTATCTAAATATATGCTTTGAAATTTTTTTACATAAAGATGCTAGTCCATGAATATGTATTTTATAAAATATTTTATAAAAGTCAATATAGTTTCTATTCAGGGCACTCTCAATATCTTCCCTCTTAATATCTTTAATATCAGAAATAATGGCATTTCAACTGTCTCTTTTTCTTCTTTTCTATCCATTGTATCTCTGTGTTACTGATTGCTTTGAAGGAGAACAGCATGAGTTACTACTCCTAAATAATCTGATTGCACTCAAAATGATGCCTTCGGGCTACCAATCATAGGCAAAGCACAGCATGAGGGTTGTAATAAAAGATTGTGAACTCTACCCATGATCCACAAAGACATGCTTTTTCTATGTATTTTAGTAATTTTCCATAAAAATTGGCTTCAAAGAATATTCTCATATTTTAAAAATCCAAACATTTTAGCGGCGCCTGGGTGGCTTAGTCAGTTAAGCGTCCGACTTTCGCTTAGGTCATGATCTCGCGGTTCGGGGGTTCGAGCCCCGCGTCGAGCTCTGTGCTGACTGCCAGCTCAGAGCCTGGAGCCTGTTTCAGAGTCTGTATCTCCCTCTCTCTCTGACCCTCCCCTGTTCACGCTCTCTCTCTCTATCCTAGAAATAAATAAAAATATTTTTTAAAAAAATCCTTAAAAAAAAAAAATCCAAACATTTTAAACAGAAACTTATGTAAACTTTTCTTAAAGTCTCTCTTCAACTGCCTTCAAGAGCTGCTGTTGTTGTTTAATTAACAAAATAAATGTGAATTCTCCATAGGTTTTCTTTCCCTATATATTTTAGTATATTTATATTTAATATTTAATATTTTCCCAGATATTTTAGTGCATATCATAGTATAATATTTAATATAATAATTTTTTAGTACAATAACATTTAATATGACAGAGAAGAATAAGATAATTGTACTGCTTCTTTTCTGGGTATATTTAATTGCTTATTAGTTTGATTTTTACCTCAAGAGTAACGATTCCTAAGTTTACTCTGACAAACATTGGAATTCTAAGGACTTTTGTTGTTTTTTGCTTCTATCTAATTCATTGATAGCTATCTAAAATTTGAATCTGATTATAACAAAGTATAAAAACACTCCAACAATGAGTGATACTGAAGAGACAAGGTAAAGCCAAAGTAATTTTAATCTTTTTAACAGCATTTGCTATTTTCTTAAGAACACAATTAATTGTGTATTTCATGGTTTCTATATGTCAGTAGGAGGCCACTGGTTAATTTTTTTAAAAATATTGTTTACTCAAACAAATGGAACAGAATAGAGAGCCCAGACACATACCCACACCAATATAGTCAACTGATCTTCCAAAACACCAAAAAGGTGCCAAAAAAATAGAATGGGAAAAGAACAGTGTCTTCCATAAGTGGTGCTGAGAAACTGGATATTCACATGCAAAAGAATTAAATGAAACCCTTGTCTTAGACCATACACAAAAATCAACTAAAAATAGTTTAAACACTTAAACACAACACCTGAAATCATAAAAGATTTGTATATAAATACAGGAAGAAGAAAACATAGAGGAAAAGACATTAGTCTTGACATTTATCTTTTGAATTTGAAACCAAAGCACATGTCACAAAAGCAAAAATAAATTAGTGGAACAACATCAAACTAACAGCAAAGGAAACAATCAACAGAGTGAAAAGACAGACTACGGAATGAGAGAAAACCATTTGTAAACCATATTTCTGATAAAAGGTTATCCAGAATATGTAAGGTACTCCTACAACTCAATAGCAAATACTACTACTACTACTACTACTACTACTACTACTATTACTACTAAAGATGAATGTAACAGTTGAGTGTTTCAGGTTTAAAAGTATGTTTTCTCATTAAGGTTTTTAGTTACTAAGTTTCCTGGGTTGACAAACTGTATCTCTAATTACTTAGTTAATGCAACACAATTCTTTTTTTTGTTTGATGGTGTAGTATACTAATATCAATGTATATCAAAGCAATCAATGTATATAAAAGCAGTTTACCATGAATTTATTTGTTGGGAGCTGGCAAGAAGGGATTATTCGCCTTAAACACAAGGTTAAAGCATGAATCCTGGAAGAGCAAGTTCTCCTGAAACTAATTTGTCAACTTCCAGGTGTTTTCTTTTTTTTAACTTTTTTTAATGTTTTATTTATTTTTGAGAGAAAGATAGATACCGCGTGGGCAGGGGAGAGTGAGAGAGAGGGAGTCACAGAATCTGAAGACAGTCTCCAGGCTCTGAGCTAGCTGTCAGCACAGGTCCCTACGCAGGGCTCGAGCCCATAAACTGTGAGATTTTGACCTGAGCTGAAATCGGACGCTTAACCAACTGAGCCACTCAGGTGCCCCAACTTCTAAGTGTTTTCTCTTGGCTATACGTGAACAAAGCTCTAAGGACATGGCTAGTCTAGTACATTTTTATTTTGTTTTATTTTATTTGCATGAAACTATAGCTTTCACCCATTAATTTTTATTTTAATTTTCATAACAATCTTACATTTATTACTATAATCTTATATGTGTGTGTATTTATTTATTTTCTGAATCATTAATATCATATCACCTGTGAAATAGACTCATGTATACTTTTGGCTTGAACCAGAAACAGCTAAAGGGGAGTGATACAAAGTTAAATTATAAAGAACACTAAATTAGAAGTTGGAAAACTGTAGTTCTTTCAGTATATAATTTTGGCTTAGTGATGTAGGTCTTGGGGGGTTGATTTCACCTTATATAAGGTGAAGGTGCATGACTAAAGCATTTGTAATTTTTTTTAACATTAATATGTTATGAATCTGTGAAACTTCTCTTGTTTTCCATGTTTCTGTCTTATAGCTTAACTGGGAAACTTTATCAAGATTATATTCTATCTCACCCTTAAATTCTGGTATTGGACAATATAGGAGACAGAATAAGATATCCATATTCTAAAGGATGACTGGGTAGCTCAATGGGTTAAGTCTCTGACTCTTGATTTTGGCTCAGGTTATGATTTCACAGTTTGTGAGACTGAGCCCTGCAATGGGCTCTACACTGACACTCTATACTGACAGCCCAAAACCTGCTTAGGATTCTCTCATCTTCTCTCTGCCCCTCCTCAACTCACACAGGTATTCTTTCTCCCTCTCAGTTTCTGAAAAGTAAATAAATAAGCATTAAAAAAAGATGTCCAGATCCTAATTCCCAAACATGTGAGTAGGTTTTGTTACAAGGAAAACCTGGAATGAACTTTGTAGATGGAATTAAGGTTGCTAATCACTAACTAATAAAATATGGAAACTATCATGTATTATATGAAGGGGCCATTCTAATCACATGAGATCTTAAAAGTAGAAGAGCAAGAGAGAAAAGTTAAAGAGATGAGAGTAACAAAAGAAGGAGCCATTCTGAACATAAGAAATACTCAAATAGAGTAGAAACTCTTAGATTCATCTCCACTTTACCCATTTACTTGATTAACCAAAATTTTGCACTTCCTATTCTCCATCATTTGCATTATTTATTTATCAACAAATAATGAATTCAGATCTTGAATTCATCTATAATAAAAGAATATGCCTTTGCTCTTATGAAAAAAATTAATACATTAGGGTTTACTGGAATGTTTTAGATTAAAACAAAATTAACATAGGTTTTCAGTTAAAAGACTGGAATGCAGTATTCTATGATCACACAAGTGCATAAATGTAAATGATATTAAATGATACAGTGACATATTGGGGTGTACAGAAGAGTGGTGCATTCTAGTCTGGGTGATAAGGAAAGCATTCTCTGAAAAAACACTGATTCAAAGTGTGTAAAGACTATAAGATGTATTGCGTAATCACAATGATGTTATTATGTTATTTGCTTTTATTTCTTTAAAACTACTTACTCCATTTATACCATGTTCAAATACTCTAGTTGACCATCAAAATATAAGAATGATTTAGACACAATACAATACTCATGGTATTTATCCTCTCATGAGCCATTTACCATAGAATAGCAGTAATCAAATTTCTGTCTCTCACCCTAACAATTCTCTTCATTTTATGTTCCTTCTCTTGCATGGAGGAAAATTGCAAATACTTATTTTATTATCAAATGATACAATAGTTTCCTGAATATTTTATTGTTTACAGTTTTCTAGTCTTCTCTGATGCTCAGAGGGCATTGAAACATTTTTGGCATGTTTTTAGCACTGTTTTAGCCAGGTCACTCATCATTGGTACTGTAATGACTGAACAGAAGTAGAACACTCTCTTTGCAGCTGATTTTTTTCAGGTGTGCTCTTTATAGCAGTTCTAATGGGCAGACAGTTCACTGCATCTCTAGCTGTTGGCATATGGCATCCAGGAGGACAAGGCAGCCCAGACAGCCCATCAGATTAACCATGTAATAGACCCAGAAGCTGCTTTAAAGCTGTAAAACAAAATTGCTTATGGAGTCTGCCAGCACGCCAGATGCTGCTATTGGAAGAAATATCTTCCAGTGCTTAGCATCTGGGTTTCATGGTTGCCAGAAAAAAAGGAGAAAAGAACTGGCAATTCACTACTAATCAGATTGTTTTTCCTATATAAATTTAAAAAAAATTTTAAATATCAAATCGTTATGTTGTGGTAAAGGTTAAAAGTAGGTAACTGTCATGTATGCCAGTATTAACCCACATCTTCCATACAATTCTTAGGCAGCTGTTTGGTTATTATCTAAACAAATCAGAACACTGAGAACTTGAATCTGAATGTGAATTTTCAGTCTGTTTCCAATATGCTTATTTTATTGATATTTTGCATAATAACATTCCTGCCAACTGAATATAAATTTTATGTTTAAACAAGGTAAGTAGTAATGTTTTCATATTAGCATCCACTAGTTTATTTCCTCACTGCCAATTATATAATTGAATATTATAACTAAAGATAAAACTCCCAAATATCAATCAGCTGTTTTTTCTGTGGAATTGTTTTTCTGAGCCAGATAAACAATGGGTTTAATTTCATAGAAAGCCAATTAGATTTAATCTTTAAGCCCAAATGCAAGGTGAGTCATTTCTTGTGAATTATATAATTTATCAATATTGCCTTAATTTTTAAGAAAAACATCTATTTAGACTTCTTAAAATTGACATAGCAGGTCCAAAAAAAAAACTTGTGTTACCTCTCATCATAAATGCCAACATGTTTTACTCAACCCAGATAATTCTTTCTATACTGCTCAAAACAAATTCATTGAACATAGATATCGAATGTGAAAGATCACCTCAAAATTTCAGTTTTGTATGTTTCAACAAGCACCTTAATATAAAGGATGCCAAATTCTCCAGTTTTGCCATAATGCTTAATTGTACAATCTTTGTCAGAAAGCTACTAGTTTTAAATACTTGTAAATCCATACACCTGATATTAAACTACCATTGCATTCAATAACCAACTTCAGTACATATAAATACATTGTAAATTTTAGTCATTACCATAGGGCAGTATTAAGTAAACTATGCAGACTTAGATTATTTTGCATATGGGAAATACTATTTAATTCTTCGATTATAATTATGAAACTCTATGGTCTGTTTCCTGGAGTGAATAAGTAACAGGTAGAACTTTATTAAATCTCAGTTTTCTATTGAATTTTTAAGTTATTTAACTGAAATAAATAAATATTTACTTTTGAAAATTTTGGAGAACCATGTGGTGGTATGTATCCAATTTAAAGTGCATACCCTTGAGAGTAAGAATTATAGTAGAACAATCTAAACTCTATATGTGTTTACATGGGCACAATTTTATATATGTGAATGTGTGTGTGATTGTGTATGTGTGTGTGTGCAGATTTCATTATTGTAGTAAAAACATGGAAATGATCTGAGTGTTTATCAGTTGAGGATGGTTAATAAGTTAAATTAAATTAATAATATGGGACATTATGTTCTTGATAAAAAGGAAGTAAAAGGAGAATTAGATTTCTTCGTAATGGCAAAGGAAATCATTAAGTATTGAACAAGAGCAATATACACAAATTTCCTAGGGTATAATCTGATTTGTAACTATAAAAAGGTAAATATCCAGATTTATATACCCATTTGTATGTTTATAACAGTGTCCCTAGGAAAGGCAGTGAAGTAGGGGAAGATCCTACAACTTTGCATCCAATATATTTCTACAATGCATATATACTGTGTATATGTATACTATGTTTATTTTTAAGAGAGAGAGAAAGAGACGAAGACAGAGGGAGACATAGAATCCAAAGCAGGCTCCAGGCTCTGAGCTGTCAGCACAGAGCCTGATGTGGGCCTCAAACTCAGAGACCGTGAGACCATGACTTGAGCTGAAGTCAGACACTTAACTGACTGAGTCACGCAAGTGCCCCTATAATGTATTATTGTTTAGAATAAGCATATATTTGTATACTATTAGTGTCATTATAACATGTAGTTTTCAAACATTGAATTTTAAAGGCCCATGTACCAATTTCATTTATTTTCCCATTTACGTATTGATAAAACATTTCCTGTATATTTACCATGTCCATAGCACAATTCTAAAGATGCATAACTTTACCCTGCAGCATTATGAAGTGATGGTTTGTTGTTGGTAATAAGCATGCACATTCCCCCCAAAATAGTCAAAAAGTACTACAAAATAAGGTATTAGAACTTCTGGTGCAGAGGAAAATCTATGAATACTGCTTAAATGAATCCCAGAAGAATAAGATTGTGACATTAAATCTTATAGATATATGGAAATTATGCCAGGAAGTTAGATGGGATAGTCAATATAGAAGGTCAGACAAATAGAAAAATGAGCTGAATGAGAATGGGGGCTGAATGAGAATGGGGGCTGGAGATGGGTAATACTAAAGTACCATTCAGAAGTTTAGTGGTGGGATTAGTGATAAAGCCTGAAGATTAACCTGGAGAGGTCAGGACGGCCAGATTATGAAAATCTTTGCAGGAGATTATGAAAATCTTTGCAGGCTATGCCAAGGAATTATTCCATCAATTCATCCTATATTCAATGGAGTTCCATTAAAAATTTTAGAACCAAAGATAAATAATTAAATATGCATTGTAAGAAAGATCATGATCTTGACCGTTTGAAAAACAGATTAGATTATATTAGATTAGATTAAAATAGATAAAATAGATGGCTCAGTTGGTTGGACATCCAGCTTTGGCTCAGGTCATGATCTTCCAGTTCACGAGCCCACATTGGGCTCTGTACTGACAGCTCAGAGCCTGGAGCCTGCTTTGGATTCTGTGTCTCCATCTCCTTCTGTCCATCCTCTGCTCATGCTGTCTCTCTCTCTCTCAGAAATAAACATTTAAAAAAAATTTAATGTAAAAATATAATAGATAAAATAGACAAGAAGGCTGGTAGCAAATACATTATTTGATAGAACATTTCAGTAGTCCTATGTCAGTTGTCATTATATGTGTGATCTTGTATATATTTGTTTGGCTTTATATATAAAAAAGGTAAAATGGGTACCAAGTTTTGATTTTTGCTAAAATGGTCTTGCTTGCCTGGTATACTCTGACATGAAAAAAGAAAAAAGTTTAGAAAAGGAAGAAAAGAATCAGAGTATCCTACTTCTTAAAATGAATGTAAAAGTAGATTGCTATCTTGCAAACAAAGTATAAGTACATTTAAAAACTGAAGGTGCAAAAAATCCCACTTGATTGTGGTGAATAATTTATTAATGCATTGTTGGATTCAATTCGCTAGTATCTTGTTGAGAATTTTTGCATCCATGTTCACCAGAGAAACTGGTCTGTAGTTCTTTTTAGTGGGGATCTTTGGCTTTGGAATTAAGGTAGTGCTGACCTCATAGAATGAATTTGGAAGTTTTCCTTCCATTTCTATTTTTTGGAACAGTTTGAAAATAATAAGTATTAACTCTTCTTTAAGTGTTTGGTAAAATTCCCCTGGAATGCCATCCGGCCCGGGTCTCTTGTTTTTGGGAGATTTTTACGTTATTCTTTTAATTTATTTACTTGTTATGGGTCTTTTCAAATTTTCTATTTCTTCCTGTTTCATCTTTCGTAGTTTATATGTTTGTAGGAATTTGTCCATTTCTTCCAGATTGCCCAATTTGTTGGCATATAATTGCTCATAATATTCACTTACTGTTGTTTGTATTTATGTGGTGTGGGTTGTGAACTCTCCTCTTTCATTTTGTGGGCTGCACGGGTGGTTCTATATCTGCAAACCAATCCATATGATACATGACATTAATAAAAGAAAAGATAAGAACCACAGGAATGTACTCAAAAGACACCGAAAAAGCATTTGACAAAATACAGCATCTTTTCTTGATAAAACCCTCAAGAAAGTAGGGATAGAAGGAACATACCTCAAAATCATACAGACCATATATGAAGACCCACAGCTAATATCATCCTCAGTGTTGAAAAACTGAGAGCTTTTCCCTTAAAGTCTGGAATACAATAAGAATATCCACTTTCACCACTGTTAATCGACAGTGTTGGAAGTCCTAGCCTCAACAATCAGACAATACAAAAAAATAGAAGACATCCATATTGACAAAGAGGAAGTCAAGCTTTCATTGTACACAGCCAACCTGATACTCTATGTAGAAAACTCATAATACTCCACCAAAAAACTGTTAGAACTAATACATGAATTCAGCAAAGTCACAGGATATAAATCAGTATACAGAAATCAGTTGTATTTCTTTCTTTTAATATTTTTTTATTTATTTCTAGGAGAGAGAGAGAGACAGCGTGAACAGGGGAGGGTCAGAGAGAGAGAGAGAGTGACAGACTCTGAAATAGGCTCCAGGCTCTGAGCTGACAGTCAGCACAGAGCCCGACGCGGGGCTCAAACCCACAAACCGCGAGATCATGACCTAAGCGAAAGTCGGACGCTTAACCGACTAAGCCACCCAGGCGCCCCTCAGTTGCATTTCTAGTCACCAATAATGAAGCAGCAGAAAGAGAAATCAAGGAATCCATCCCAATTACAAATGCACTGAAAGCCATAAAATACCTAGGAATAAATCTAACCAAAGAGGTGAAAAATCTATACAATGAAAACTATAGAAAGTTTATGAAACTGAAGAAACGACAAGAAATCAGAAAGCATTCCATGCTCATGGATTGGTAGAACAAATATTGTTAAAATGTCAATACTCCCCCAAAACAGTCTATACATTCAGTGTGATCCTATCACAATAATACCAGCATTCCTCACAGGGCTAGAACAAACAATTCTAAAATTTGTATGCAACCAGAAAAGACCCCAAATAGCCAATGTAATGTTGAAAAATAAAACCAAAGCTGGAGGCATCACAATATATTACTTCAAGCTGTATTACAAAGCTATAATCATCAAGACAGTATGGTACTGGCAAAACACAGACACACAGATTAATGGAACAGAATACCAAAACCAGAAATGGATTCACAAATGTTTG
Organism: Proteles cristata cristata; assembly: GCA_017311185.1. NCBI lineage: Eukaryota > Metazoa > Chordata > Mammalia > Carnivora > Hyaenidae > Proteles > Proteles cristata. The sequence continues at coordinate 2,531,996 of JAESUZ010001194.1, forward strand.
GACACCAATCTTTCACAAAGTAGGAAAGAAAATCCAATGGAAAAGAAAAAAAAGACAGTCTCTTCAGCAAATGGTGTTGGGAAAACTGAACAGTGGCATGCAGAAGAATGAACCTGGACCACTTTCTTACACCATACACAAAAATAAACTCAAAATGGATGAAAAATCTAAATGTTGGAATGATGGAAACTATCAAAATCCTAGATGAGAAAACAGGCAACAACCTCTTTGACCTTGGTCACAGCAACTTCTCACTAGACATGTCTCCAGGACAAGGGAAACAAACACAAAAATGAACTGTTGGGACCTCATCCAGATAAAAAGCTTCTACATAGCAAAGAAAATAATCAACAAAACTAAAAGGCAACTGACAGAATGGGAGAAGATATTTGAAAATGATGTAATGGATAAAGGATCAGTACTCAAAATCTATGAAGAACTTATTAAACTCAACACCCTAAAAAACAAGTAATCCACTGATGAAATGGGCAAAAGACATTAACAGTTTTCCAAAGAAGACATCAGATATCTAACAGACACATGAAAAGATGCTCAACATCACTCATCATCAGGGAAATCGAAATCAAAACCACAATGAGAGACCACCTCATACCTGTCAGAATGGCTAAAATTAACAACTCAGGAAGCAACAAGTATTGGCAAGGATACAGAGAATGGGGAATACTTTTGCATTGTTGGTGGAATGCAAATGATACAGCCACTCTGGAGAACAATATGAAGATTCCTTAAAAAGTTGAAAATAGAACTGCCCTACTACCCAGCAGTTGGACTACTAAGTATTTACTCAAAGAATACAAATATGCTGATTCAAAGGGGCCCATCCACCCCAGTGTTTATAGCAACTCTAACAACAATAACCAAAGTATGGAAGGACCTCAAATGGCCATCAACTGATGAGTGGATAAAGAAAACGTGAAATACACACACACACACACACACACACGCACACACACACACACACACACACACATATACATACACAATGGTATATTACTTGGTGATCAAAAATAATGAAATCTTGCTATTTGCAACAATATGGATGGAACTAAAATGTATTTTGCTTAGCGAAGTAACTCAGTCAAAGAAAGATACATGATTTCACTCATATGTGGAATTTAAGAAACAAAACAGATGAACATAGGTGAAGAGAAGGAAAAATAAGGTAAAAACAGATATGGAGACAAACCATAAAAGAATCTTAAATATACAGACCAGACTGAGGGTTGCTGGAGGGGTGTGGGATGGGAGATGGGCTAAATGGATGATGGCCATTAAGGAGGCATTTATTGGGATGAGCATTGGGTATTATATGTAAGTGATGAATCACTAAATTTTATTCCTGAAATCATTATCACACTACATGTTAACAAACTTGGATTTAAATTTTAAAAAAGAAGAAAAGAAAAGGAAATATTTCATACATTTCTTAGGACTCAAAATAAAAATAACATACACAGGGGCTTTCCATCTTTTGTCCTGTGGCCGTGAATCATTGGATAACACAAGTACTCTCTGTTCTTTAAAGGCCAGATAGAAGTCAGCCTATTTATAAGTCGTCTGTTCTGGGGTCCTTTTAAAAAAGTAGATGTTTAATTTAAGAAACAAAACAGATGAAAGAAGGGAAGAGAAGGAAAAATAAGATAAAAACACAGAGGAAAACCATAATAGACTCTTAAATATAGAGAACAGGTTGAGGGTTGATGAAGGGAGGTTGATGAAGGAGGGCACTTGTTGGAATGAGCCCTGAGTGTTGTGTGTAAGTAACGAATCACTGAATTCTATTCCTGAAACCAATACTACACCATCTGTTAACTAACTTGAATTTAAATTAAAAAAATAAATAAATAAAATATTTAAAAAGAAAAATATGTAAAAAAATTAAAAACCCTGAATGTGATGTCTCTATAAAAGTAAATTGTAGATTATTAGAAATTTAGTATCTAAATTACTAGTCCTAGTATCTAAGTAATTTTTAGTTAATTACTTAGAAAATGTTCTTTCTCAGTTTATATGTAATAAAGAATATTTCTATCTCTTGAATTTTTATTTTCATTGTCCCTTTGATTATACTTGTGATATAATGACTTGTCTAGGAGTTTCTCTTTACTTTTTACTATGACAGGTGATTACGATAAAACCTGCTATCACTGACTTAGAATCCCTTTGTTTCTGACATCCACTGTTATAAGGAGCATGGGGGTAAATTTTATTATTTCCATCTTACAGATGAGGGCACCAAAACTTAAGGAGCCAAAGAGATAAGCCAAAAGTCACAGTCTGCTTGGCCACTAAGCCAGATCTTATGTAACCCCAAATCAGTCTGATTCTAGATCAGTGTCTTTCCACAACACAGTGTTTAGTGGTTTAAAGCAGATTGAATTAGGTGTGTGACCAAAGATTTTTCATGAGGAAAGTTGGTCTTTTAACTAGATCCACATTCAGTTAAGAAAAACTTGGCTTGACAGTTTAAATTAGTAGGTTTTTACATGGAAAGCTTTCATTCTGACAGAAATTTAACCTACTAAATTAGAGTAATGGGCCTGATATAATAGAGGTGCAGTGATTAATGTAGTATATCTTGACTAACAAGACTGTTGTACCACATTACTTACATATCAATAAATTTGTTAAAATACAACTTGAATCTCCAAACTGTTAGGTGAACGAATTATTAAATACTATCTGTGTTAAGAATCATGTATGAGAGTATAATTGGGTGGATGCAAAAAAAAAACACAAAGAGAGATTTGTGATATCAGGAAATACATGAGCTCTTTAGGAATCTTCAAAGTACGGTTTTGGGATAAAAGCTTGACAATGTGTGAAACCTAAGGATAGCTATATTAATTAACTTATTGTACCACACATCATCTAGTTATTAATTTATTCATTTGTATATTAAGCTATATTATTTAGGGCATGTGTGTGTGTGTGTGTGTGCATTAGTTGTGAATCAATATAAATGTATATACATACTCACAAATATAATTAGCTCTTTCAAAACATTGTTCTAACTTTCATATTTTAAAGAATTATAAAATATGTGTTGTGGTAGATGGAATAATGGCTTTACAAAGATGTGTGCCCATAATTTATGATTAGGTTAACTTCATAGCAAGAGGGGATTTGCAGATGCGATTAAGTTAAGGATTTTGAGATGGGAAGATTATCCTGGATTATCTAGCTGGTTCCAATGCAGTCACCATGGTCCAGTTAAGAGGAAAACCAAAAAAAAAAAAAGAGAGAGAGAGAGAGAGAGAGATGTGACAAGTATAGGAAACAAGAAAAAGGGAGAGGAGAGGAGAGAGAGGTTGATTTGAAGATCCTACTCTGTAAGGCTTTCAAGATGTAAGACAAAGCCTTGAGCCAGAGAATGCAGGTCAACTCTAGAAGCTGTAAAAACAAGGAAATGACTCCCCTACAGATTCCAGAAGGAATGCTGTCCTGCCAACACCTTGTCTTTAGGAATTCTCAACTCCAGAACTACAAGATAACAAATATGTGTTGTTTGAAATCATTAAGTTTGTGTTAATTTGTTATAGCAGCAAAAGGAAACTAAAACACATATGTGTCACTGTGCATATGGTGTGTATTGGCACTTGGAGAGAGTAGGAAAGGAAAGAAGAATAGGAAGGAGGGGGAAGTAAGATTGCAAAGAAGGGAAGAAGAAATTGAATTAGATGGCGAGATGAAGATGAGTTACTGCTTAATCAGTATCATCTAGGATTTTTTTTTAAGTAGAGTTATTTAATAGGAAACTCCAGCCTAGGGAATTAGAGGGGAAAATACTACATACTACAAATGACACCTAGTTTTATATGCTGACAAATATAACTATATATAGGACTTGAGTTTTACCAGTATTGTGACTAATTAGAGAGGAAACAAATTGGAGTAACAGCTATTACAACAACATGAAGAAACAGGCACTTAACAGTTGTAGTTTTCATGAATATCGTGATATCATAATGTCTATCAGGTCATCAATTTTACATGAGATTTTCAAAGTAGGTTTAGTTCACTAAGTAAATTATAGGTGTGTGTGGGGGGGAGATATGTGAATTATTTTTATTCCTTTCTGCAACTAGCTTTACCAACTACTCTACAAGGTAATAAATAAAACTGTAGGGGCGCCTGGATAGCTTAGTCGGTTAAGCGTCTGACTTTCGCTTAGGTCATGATCTCGCGGTTCGTGGGTTCGAGCCCCGCGTCGGCTCTGTGCTGACTGCCGGCTCGGAGCCTGGAGCCTGTTTCAGAGTCTGTCACTCCTTCTCTCTCTGACCCTCCCCTGCTCACGCTCTCTCTCTCTCTCTCTCTCTGTCTCCTAGAAATAAATAAAAAGAAAAAAAGAAATCTGTATTTTGTATGTAATTTTTTAATGAATTTGAATCTGTGATCATTGCTAAAGCTTTGTTGCCCAGTACAAAAACCATTAGCCACACGACTGTCTAATATAATTTACATTAATTAATAATAAATTAATTAGTTGCACTACATTCCCACTATCTAAGAGCCACATACGGACTTGTGGAGACCAGACTGGCCAGTGCAGTGGGACATTTTCATCATCACACTGTTTTCCATATTGGACTGTAGACATATACTGTCTAAAGTTTTGGGGCATCTGGGTGGCTCAGTCAGTTAAGCGTCTGACTTTAGCTCGGGCCATGATCTCAAAGCTCGTGGGTTCGAGCCCTGCGTTGGGCTCTGTGCTGACAATTCAGAACCTGGAACCTGCTTCAGATTCTGTCTCCTTCTTTCTCTGTCCCTCCCCCACTAATGCTTGCACACTTGCTGTCTCAAAAATAAAGAATAAAAAAATTAATAAATAAATTTTTGATTAGGTATTTAATGTATTGGGAATGAGGCACACAACATCTATTACAAATATAAAAAAGTTCAGTATCAAATATAAAAAAAGATCTTATACAGTCTAGGGACATCTTTCTTAAAGAGTCATGGATGGTTAAAAGCAAAATAACAATGAATTCAACTGGTAAATGGGATAGGTTAAATTACTAACTAAAGAATATTTTTAGTTAAAGTAAACGTATCATAAATACATATGAAAATACTCAGACTGATAATAAAATATATCTTTACCCATTAACAGTATGCTCACTACTCAAAATTGTTCAAAGCTAGAGTACATTTCCCTGAATGAAAGGTATAAGATAAATGGCCTATTAAAGACCTTCACCTGTCCACAATGGAAGATCAAGAAGACTATTCTGCATTGTGTTTGTACATGTGTGTAATTTCATGAAAGGCAATTTTGGAAATAAAAATGCATAAGAAAAGTTCTAGAGCAAAGAGAAACTACATTCCTGAAACACATTAGAAAAAAATAGATTGTTTCTCTTCAAGTGTGTCCACTTCAGGTGGAACTACCTCTCTGAAAGAAGAAATACAACTAGTTAGGTCCTGTGCTGGAGGGAGGGGGGAGAGAATCTCATTTCAGCACACTTATGTGGAGGAAAACTGTATGGTATGATTTCAGCATTCAAAAATCATTGTTTCTTTTTATTGCACTCAAATAAATAACACTAATACTTTCACTGATGCCCTAAACGTAAGAAACTCAATGCATTATTTTACAGATATAGTTACATTAGTTATAGTTAGTTAGTATATTGGTTAATTAGTATACTAGCATCTTAAATGTACGTTATGAGCAACTCATAGTGTTTTCCCAAAAGTCAAGTTTGGAAGTGAAATATAGGGAAGAAAGCATAAAGGAACCAAGTTCCTAAAAGGACTGGAAGTTCATAAACAAAACAAAACCAAACAATAAAAATGACTAAGTTTATAGGAGAGCATTGACATTTGAGGATATGAAACAGCAACAAAAACAACTCACAGACTACTTTTCTTTTTTTTTCTTAGGTGGTTAGATTTTTTTATTTTTTATTTTATTTTTTTTACAAATAGTTTATTGTCAAGTTGGTTTCCATATAACATCCAGTGCTCATCCCAACAAGTGCCCCCCTCCGTGCCCATCACCCCCTTTCTCCTCCCCCCATCCCCATCAGCCCTCAGTTTGTTCTCAGCATTCAAACATCTCTCATGGTTTGCCTCCCTCCCTCTCCCCCACTATTTACCCCCTTCTTCTCCCCCTTGGTCCTCTGTTAAGTTCCTCTTAATCCTCCTATACGTGCAATCATATGGTATTTGTCTTTCTCTGCCTGACTTATTTCACTCTGCATAACACTTTTCTAACTGACAGATCAAGGTCAGTAAGGTAAATGATAGAAATATCTAAAGACATGAAAGGACTACATTCTGTTATATTTAATCTTGCAATTTGAAGGTACCTCTCAAAATTTTAATTTGAGATTAAAGACATTGCTTTAATTTGCCAATGATCTATCTATTAAAAACAAAATAGTAAAGTCAACAGTTATTTGTTCACCTATATACTACAGAATAAATCTGATCTACCCACCTTCCCAACCATATAAATCCAAAAGAAATAAGAAGCAATAAAAATACATCATCTACTCTTAATGATCGTATGCTCAACAGTTTTTCTTTTGTTTCCAGAATAATTTTGTTGTTTACCAATTCAAAAAGATTTGTTGGTGATTCCTGGTAGGAGATACCTTGAGCCTCTTCCACAGCTGACCTAGCTTCTGGAATAAAAAGAATTATTTGCCTTTAGTTTCTCACTCTGATAAGAGGAGCCTTCTTTGATTGAAGTTGCTTGACCTTACCAGTTTCTTAGTCATGGTTATAGATGTGTACTATGGTGGGAAAATTATGAATTTGAGAATGAGGAGACCTAAATTTGAGTAAGACAAACCATAAAATAGGAGTCATTTATAAAGTATGTTAACCACTTTATACAGTGTATAATTCACATGAATAATATTCAAGAAATTCTTTTAAGTAATTAGTGGATACACCATGGGTATATATGTATAGGTACATATATATATACATATGTATATATATGTGTGTATATATATGTATATATTATGTATCCAGTTGTTTAATGGTCAGGGCATGATGAGTTGATGTGTGTATTTGTGTGTATTAAATACATGCATGCAAACATACAGATATATTTTATTGTATCTGATATACCAAACATTTGATTAATTAAACCCCTTCATTATCTGATAAGATTAAAACAGAAGGCACTATGAGAAGGGTGAATTAACATGTATATGTGTGAACAGAAGGGTGCTAAGCTATGTGTTTTACATGGATAACTCATTACAAACCCATAAACCACAATGTCACTTTAATAGAGAATATTTTTATTATTTTTTAAATTTTTTTTAAATTTTTTTTATGTTTTTTATTTATTTCTAGGAGAGAGAGAGAGAGAGAGAGAGAGAGAGAGAGAGAGAGCGTGAGCAGGGGAGGGTCAGACAGAGAGGGAGTCACAGACTGAAACAGGCTCCAGGCTCCGAGCTGGCAGTCAGCACAGAGCCCGACGGGGGGCTCGAACCCACGAACCGCGAGATCATGACCCAAGCGGAAGTCGGACGCTTAACCGACTAAGCCACCCAGGCGCCCCTATTTTTTTAAATTTTTTTAACATTGTATTTATTTCAGAGAGAGAGAGAGAGCATGAGCAGGTGAGGGTCAGAGAGAGAGGGAAACACAGAATCTGAAACAGGTTCCAGGCTCTGAACTAATTGTCAGCACAGAGCCTGAGGCGAGGCTCAAACCCACGAACTGTGAGATCATGACCTGAGTCGAAGTCAGCCATCCAACCGACTGAGCCACCCAGGTGCCCCTAGGGAACATTTTTAAATTTAATCCAAGCATTTGGCCCAATTTGACAATTATTTACCTGAGTGTACAATAGCAGAATGATATAAAGGAGTAGAAGTGGATAAATTTGGGCAGAATTTGAAAAGTGGGAACGCAGAAAGAAAAAATGTTAACTCGCTTCAGAGTAAAACAGGAAAGATTTCATGGAGCTCATAACATTTAAAAATGGTCTTACAAGAGGACAATTTAAGGAAGTTATTAGGTGGATACTTCTTGAAAAAGGAGGTTTTGTGAGGGAAGAAAAAATTGTGAGAAAAAGCATGGAGACATAGGCAGTTATTGAACATATGGAATTAATGCTCATCATTAGGTCTTTATTCAGTAAATATTTCTCAATCCATAAAATGAAACCCAAATACCAAGCAGAAAAGGCAGATATTTCATGCTGTGCAAATGGTTATGGATTTGCACTGAGGTTACACATTGGTGGCCTACAAACCAAATAATATATATATAGAACTTCAGAGTGTTTAGAAATATTAGCCTGTTTTACATATCAAATATCTCATAAACATCCAAAATTCTCAATAATCTTAATACCTGGACACACTAGGCTTTAAATCCTCCTACAGCATTTGTCATCTTGGAAGCACTCTGCCTCTCCTTTTCACATGACAGGGCTTTATGCCTGTCAGGGAAAGGGCCCTCTATATCTTTATCACACTCTACCCTAGAAGCTTCTCACCCCAGGAAAGGGAGGCATGCCCTGGGACCTGAATACCTAACTCTCCTTTTTCTTCTAAGCCTCTCTTTTTTCTACTCTTTCCTCTGAGAATTATGTTGTAATGAAACATCCTCTTGGAAAAGAAACCTATCTTTTCTTTCTACTAAATTTTCTTCTATTTGTAAGTAAGGATGAAAGAACTCTATCTCAAGAAACATTATTTCTTCTCTCAAAATTTCTGTTTTTCAGGAACCCACATGTATTTTTTTCTGCTTCCTCCTAGTCTTGCAGCAAACTGCTTTTGTATTAAATATATTTAAGTATCAATAATGCATTTACCAAATGCTAGGATGATGAAATTTTAAAAGATGCAAAAACCAGCAAATATTATAAGGGGCTTCGCGTTAGGATATAATGACTTAGTCTCAAATTAACTCAAGTTAAACAATTCTATTAGATATATTTTACTTTTCATTTAATTATTTCCATTTACAAAATTTTCCTTCTATTTTATTCACATTTGCTGTGGTATATTATGATTTTTCTCTATACCATAGACCACCATCAACAAAGCAAGGAATACATTGCTTTATAAAATGTGCATATGTTACATGGCAGTAGAGTCAAGAATACTAGGTATGAGATTACTTTATCTTTATGCTTTACATTTTAGATCGCCACAAAAATTGCTAAAATCTAATAATAAACAAAGATCCTGGATAGTGATGTTTATGGGGAAAAGAACTAAACTTGAAAGGGCAATATATTGTTTGGAATAACTAGTATGACATTGGCTGTTGGGAGCATTATAGATTATATTTTAATTATTTACTATTAGTCAACAATATGGAACTCTCTTGTATTCATGTCCAAATATACTCTTAGAATGTGTGCTTAACTCTCTGTTACATCTCCAAGATACCCTGCTTGAAAAGATACTGTGATTGATTATAAGTCTGCAGACCAATATCCTCCTGCTTCAGAATTCAAGTGCATTATCGTAGCACAGAGGGTGTTATGGCAGATGTCATCCAACTGCTTCATAGCTGCATGATCGATGGTGCGAGTGGTGATTGATGCTATTGACATGCCATGGCACCTAAAATAGAGTGTGTCTGTGTGCATGTCAGGGGGAGGGGTATGTTCATATTTGGATGAGAAAATGAAGGCTGAATTCTAGGACTTGAAAAATAGTTGGCTGTGGAAAACTGGTGAATTGCATAATGAATATAACAACTGTTTATGGAAAAGGAAGAATATAGTACCAGCAAGGAAACAGTGCTATGATGGGTGGGGGAAAAGGGGATGGAGGAGAGGGTGTTTCACTAAACAGAAAATGTATAGCCTTCCCTTTTGAACTATATTTATATTTTACTTAGTTTCATCATAAGTTTAAGAGTGGGGGCAGAAAGTGGTGTTGAGTTCTCTTGTTTAACAGAAATGACATTTTTATCTGTCACACTTCACTAATGGAGGAATGAGGAAAAGGAAGAGGAGATATTAAAGGATTTAAGGTTAAAAATTGAATTGCATCTGGTGTAACTATTTTGAACCAAATCATATCTAAAATATTATCTGTTTTTCAGCTGAAAAAAGTATAGGTAGAGAAAGAAATAGATCAGAAATCTGTTGGTATTAATTTTTATATACAGTTTATTTAGAAACACTTGTTTTTAAAGTTGCTTTAAAAATAGGAACAAATTAGCTCAGCAAGGAAAGAAAGCCTTGTTAGAAAAGATCTATTAATCTGTGAATACACATATGAATGTAAATAAGTTTATGCCATCATTCCTCATGAGGAGGGAAGCTAGATACACATTACTGAAAAAAAAATGAGAGAAGAGCATGATCCCAAGACACACTTTGCAGTGAGAGATGCTAAGTGCAAAAGAAGTTAATACTTGGACATTAAGTATTATTGGTTATATTGTTCCCAGTATTTCTTTCATGAGGAAGCAGCTACTCACTCTTTTCTTATGGTGACATCAAAATTTTCTTCTCTTCTTTTTCCATTCACTTAGAAACCATAATCATAAGAGTACAGCTAATGTACATGTCACATTGCAAATTAGATAATATGGTTGATTTTTGTGTATAAGAAACAAGCTCCTGAAATTGTAGAAAGAAAAAAAATCATCTAAATGAAATAACAAAATATTTATTTTTTAGTTTATTATTCTTCATATGTAGAGTTTTATTAATTATACAAGCAATATCTTAGATACATTGAATAGTTAGCTAGGTCCCAGGCCCTGTTCTAAGAATGAATATAAGAATTCCAGTTCAGGTTACACACACACACACACACACACACACACACACACACACACACACTCTTCTAATTTAATACCCACAATCACATGTAAGTTAGATATAAATGCTGTTATCCCTGATTTACCAATGAGGAAAATGAGAGGAAGAATGGAATGTGTTAGAATGGAGATATCTACTATTAAAATATAAACTGAAGCATATTAAAATTTTCAGGTATTTTTTTAAGCAAACATGAATTTGAATCATGCAGCATCAAACCAAAAGTGGTTAGGAATGCCCCACCAATAGCAACTGGGGAAGTTTTTTATAGAGAAGATACAGAAACAAAGTGGGAAAATTATTTGATTGGCTATAGCTTAAGTGGTTGCCATTTTTGGGAAAGCCTAGTTGGCTGTTATGATTGGTTGTTCTGAAGTTTTGTTTTCTCAGATTCCAATGCACTGAATCTGGCTTAGGTTTTGTTTTGCTCACACAGGCTCCCAAGGCCACCCTTAGTCTAATGGTATCTTCACTTAATTATTGTAACACTACTTGGGTTGTCTGGCTGCTGAGGCAACACTCTTAAATGCATGTTCAATGCAGAGGGCTTGTAATTATAGGAAAGCTCAAAGAGGTTACTAATACTATTCTAAAGCCCTATATTCATACATGTTATGAAATCATGTATAATATTTAAAACAAATATCCTCTCTTCTGCATTCTTAATTTGGAGGCTTAGAACCTCTACAATGCTGGGTTTGTGTCCTTTTCTCCTCTTTGTTTTTTGGAGAGAGTTTCCAAATATTTCTTCCAATCCTCAAAGGGACATTTGACCAAAAATATATAAGAATAATTTATCGAATCCCAACACCTAATTTTACCTGTGAGAACAATGAGACCTAGATCTGTTGCTAGATAGATGAATGGTCCAGCTATGGCTGACTTTGGCCAGTGTGCAGCCCTCTGATGGAAGAAGGAGTCAGTGCTGTCTGGAGAAAAGAAATGGGACTCTGAAAGAGCAAGACCAATGAGTCGAGTATGTGGGAGAAATGATCTCTAACTCAGATTTTCATTGCCTTCCCAGGTGTCCACTGTGCTCTTCCTTCATTCTTCTTGAATTATTCCAGCCCTCACTGCAGAAATTTATTTTCCTTTTTTTGATATTCAAGATGTTGAAACTGCATCTGTGAAATATACACTGCCAAAACTTTTTTTTTGTTTTTGCAAAATTCTACTCCAAGAGTTTTATATAGTTGTATAGTCATAGCCTCTTGTTTATTAACAAGGAAAGCAAACCTATAACAATTTATTTTGGGGAAGAAGGATAGAAATGAAGCTGTAATTTTGTAAATAAATTTATAAAATACTAAAATGCTAAATTTCTGCATTAATTTTGGGAGATGATCTTATAAATTTTTATTTCGAAAAACTAGGTTTATTATCGACTGAACTTAACCTGAAGTCCTCTAAAAAAGTAAATGTTGGTGCAGAATATAGACAACCTTAATCCAGACAACAATATAATACTTCAGCAGCCAATCCTGACAAGACCATTCAGGATGCAATCCAGTGCTGCTAGGAACAATATACATCACTGAAGATAAACCCAGAATAAATAACATGCTTGATGCTTCTAATTCCTTAAAATCAACATAAAAACCTTGCAAGTCATTTCATGCCAGGTTTGACAGGTGGTGATAATGTTTGAGGAGTCACAGAATATACTGCAGTGATAGCAATGAATAGTGCAGCATTTGAGGTGTGCTTGGGTAGAGTGAAACAAATCTCGGGGAGGTAAATTGAAGTGTGTCATAACATACCACTTTGCTGAACTGTCTTTAAACTACCTTGAAATATTTTCCGCTTTTCGGAAGTTTCAAAGATCAGCAATGCACAAAATGGCATTCAGAAGAAAAGATGGATGGTAATTATACAAAATTAAGAGTTCGAAGAGAATAAAAATCTCTGCATCACAAAATTGATATTTCTTTGTAATCAGTGACCTTACCAGCTTTGTGTATTCTACTTCATATTTATAATTTCTACTAATTACGGGTTTTCACTTTGTTTCTCTGTGCATTATGAACCTTCACCTCTAAATACTCATATCAAAGAGGTTTTTTAATGTTCTTTTTGGGGGGTATGCACATAAAATCAGATAAGAAGTTTTACACTAAACTGTGCAGTGGATAGTATTGTGACAGGCAGCATAAAGATTTTATGAAGTATTTTGTGTATGAGCTACTAAGTGTAGGAACATACTAAGTACCCGTAGTATGTTTCCTAAACTGAATTTAAAAATTAGACAGAAATAAGATTTTCAATGGACTCTCTTTAAAAGAAAAGAAAACAAAACATAAATCAAAATGATAATATGTACCAGACACAAAATAGGAGATTACATAAAAGTTTCATGCTCTTATTTTTTAGAGCAAGGAAAACTTGTCTTTTTTTTTTTTTAATTTATGTTTTATTTATTTATTTATTTCTAGGAGAGAGAGACAGCGTGAGCAGGGGAGGGTCAGAGAGAGAGGGAGTCACAGACTGAAACAGGCTCCAGGCTCTGAGCTGGCAGTCAGCACAGAGCCCAACGCCGGGCTCAAACCCACGAACCGCGAGATCATGACCTAAGCGAAAGTCGGACGCTTAACCGACTAAGCCACCCAGGCGCCCCTAAAACTTGTCTTTTTTAACTTCAGTTTATTTAAGAGTAAAATTGATAAATGTGCTTCTATCCTTGCTCCGAGGAATAATTTTAAAGTCAAGTGAGATACGTTTATCTGCTTTCTTGTGGAATGCTATCTGTGACTGTTGGAAGAATTTCTTTATTTTTTATTTCTTCAATTTAATATAACATTAATATATATATTATTGAATTTTTGCCAAAGTCAGTACTCATGTTCAGTGCAAAATTTTCTCAAAGGTAGGTCGGCCATGGCCCAGGGCTAAGGTACTTAGGAAAGTAGAGTTCAGTTAAGAAAGGCTTAAATAGAAAATGTATACCAAAATCAGAACACAATAATTCATTCTTTTCTAGATATCTAAACTTTCAGATAAGTTGGCAATGATTAAGATAAAAGAGGCCTTTAGAAAAGGTAGAAACATCTATAGTCATAGACTAAAGAAATGATGAAAGACCAGAGGAAGAATTTGCTAATTTGGCTTATTATCATATTCAAAAGAACATACTACATTAATATTATGTAAAAAGTCTTCTCTTTTATTATACAATGGAGACTGTAAAAATGGATACTCATTTTGACTTTTCTTTTAAGTAGTTTTATGACCTTGGATGATTTTTCTCATTTGCAAATGAGATATTTTGAAATTTTTTATATTTCTCATTATAAAAATATATTATTTCCTATCATCACCACAGTAAATATTGTTTCCAACTGAGAGCAATCAAATATAAATACTGTACAGTGGAATATTTATAAAATATTTTTATCTATGAAAGTAGCCTTGTGAAAAAGATGAATTTTGATACCAGTTTGTCCAGGAAGTGATACCTTTTAATAATTCCATTAAAAATGAATTTATTTGAATATTTCTTATTTCTTTGTAACTGGATTTCATACTTAAAACATAAACTGTGGAAGATGACATGTTAGCCAGCGTAGAAAAACAAATTTTCCTTCCATTGAGTAGCATCCAATATCACAATCAAATGATGCTGAGCAAAGCTGTGGATTTCACCCTGTAAATCATAATTAAGTTTGAATGTGATTCTTCTATGTTAAGTAATAAATTTTCTTCTGGTGTTCAACCAGTAGGACAGGTCCCTGTGGTGGGAACATATGTCTGTCTTTAAAACTGCTGATTTGAAATGGTACCTCTTCAAATGCTCTCATTATAAACAACCTTTTATAATGACTCCATATTTTCCTTTTAACAATATACTTTTCTAAAATGAATTTACTATCTAAGAACTCTGTGATCATCTCTGGAGATGCTGCCTAGACACTAAATTCATTTTAGAAATTAATATTGTTAGAAGAAAACACAGAGCCATTATAGAAGGTTAAAAGGAAACTCCTCCCATAGTCCTGACAGAAAAGAGAAAGCAGTCTTAAATCTTGGCTTCTCTCCTCACACATACAATAAGGGTGCCAGTAAGTGCTGATTATGATGGTGGTTTTTATGAGGTAGACACCTGTTAAGTAGCAACTGGACTGTAACCATCAACTCATTTCCCACACACCACTAAACAGCTATCCATTTCTAATGACTTTTGGCCAATGTTCTTTTCTAAACCAGTAGTTCTAATATGGCCCAGGTTGGTATTGCACTATTTAAGCTCCCTTATCTATAAGAATGAAACAAAATTGAAATGTTCTCTTTTGAGCAGAAATATAATACAAAGTGGTACATTATATTATGATAAAATTAAAGATAAATTTGACTAAAATATTATTCTCATGTGTAAGTACAGGAAATATATATGTGTGTATATAACACATATAAACGACACATGTACTCTTAATGTAGCCATATTAGTGTGTAAATTCATAAAGAGAGATATCCATTGAATACATCACAGCATTGCTTCAGACCACCTTAATATTGGATAGTACTGCTATGCACATGTACACCCCATAGGGGTTTTATGCAGTATTTCTAAAGGATAGCTCCAGATATATTAATACCTTAGTAAAATATCTTCACAGGCCTCCTATTTCTTATAATTTCTCAGCAAGGCAATCAAAGCCCTCCATAATCTACCCAGTCTATTTTTCTAAGTTTACCTTCAAATATTTCCTTCCTTCCCCACATGTATTTATACCTTTTGTTCCAGTTATGTCTAGCTGATCTTTACTTCATTATAGACCCTGTACCTTCCTAACTTTGTATCTTTTCTCATATTATTTTCACTGACTAAACGTCCACCCCCTCGTATAGGACTGGATAGAAATAAAAACTGTTAATTTCCCCAAGTCCTATTCAAGAGTTGTCTTCTTCATACATTCTTCCTCTGCCCTCTTGTTCAGAATTAATATATCCTTCTTCCACACTCACATAGTAATTTGTACCTCTCTCCTGTCATTGATCAACCATGTGAATAGTTTACTCTCAAATCATTATATTTGTTCAAATGCATATGTTCCTAACTGGACTATAAATTACGTAGAATCTGGGGCTCTACCTTTAACAGTTTCTTGGCCAAGACAATGCCATGTTCTAACATTTACAGGAGCAAGAGTGTGGCAAGAATGATGTGGAAGGAAGGCTGTAAACAGAGTCTAGACTGTCAGTTGGTAAAAGAAAACTCTTAACAATGCTTCTTGATTATATTCTCTACATTCTGTCGGTTCACACTACTTACCTAAAAATAGTTTTCATCTGTTTCTTAACGTAATGCTTATGTCAAGTATTACACTTTAATTTTTTGTGTGTGGAGAAAGTGTCAATTTTGGAGACTATTCTTCCTCTTCAACTCTATACAGAGAGTTCACTATACAAAAATGTTAATGGAAACTCAGATGCTTATTGAGGTGCCGTATTTCAATAAGTCAGTCTAACATCCAGATGAAAAATCTGCTGTGATTTTCACATTTAAAAACTGAGATACCATCTGACAACTGGAAAGCAATATGCAAATAGTCTTGCTGTGATTTTAAGCAGCTTTCTCTGTAATTCAGATGTGCACAGTGCAGAAAGTCTCCTGTGCTTTCCACACATGTCCAATGTAATTGTTTTATCTGATATGAACTTGTCCCCTTGCCCCAATGCTAAAAATAGTACTATGGGAACTAAATTAGGCTGGGAGGAAGAGACTGAGCCTACCAAGTATTTTTCAGAACAACCCCAAAGGTCTTTCTCTATTCATCTAATTTGGAAATGACATTGGTGTTAAGACTCTAGTGGATCAGTTCCAGCCCACACAAGCCTGGTTTTATGTATATATAGAAATGAAATGAGCTTTTGGTTATAGCTAATCAGCTTAATAACAGTATCAGCATCTGCTCAGCCTTACTGCTATTCATAACCTTGGTTGGGTTCCTATTTGCATCCCAATCTCCCAGCATGTACATTCTTATCATATAACCCAACTCCCCGTCTTATACCTAAGAGAAAGCTTCCAATTGCTGATGCCTATTTCTTCCTTTTAGATGCCCATTGCTTCCTTTATACTGCTACATTTACTCTACCTATGCAGATATTCCTTTATAGAGTTTAGCTATCTTGCCATGCCTAGGTTGGCTGTTTATCCTGTATTGTTTATCTCTGCACCTCACATGGTTGTTTTGATTCTTTAATACTATTCTCCAGCACTTTGTTTGCTCCATGCTCTTGGCTTAAAAAAACTACCCATTCATCATTTAGCCATTTCACAAGTGTTTGGGGGCTTTGTTTGTTTGTTTTGAGATTTTATTTTTTAAGTAAGCTCTATACCCCATGTGGGGTTTGAACTCAAAACCTCAAGATCCAGAGTCTCATGCTCTACCAACTGAGCTAGCCAGGCACTCCACAAATCTGTTTTAAGGCCCATCTTCTTCCTTGTTGACCCTATAGTGCCTGTCTTGGATGCCGTTCCTGTGAACATCTATTAGAAGACAACTGATAACTAATATTCACACTATTAATAGGTATGTCTCCTCTTTATATTTCGAATTTAATAGACGCTCTAGCAACCTATAAATAGGAATATTTCACATCCTGACTCCTGCCTTTTAATTTTCAGGTCCCAACTTAAATTAGCAAGAGAGCTTAAGAACAGGTAATGGATTACACTTATTTTGCTAACTAATTGCCTATAGTTTCCTCTTCCAAGAAAGAGGATGTTTGTAACACTGTACTTTCTGCCCTGAGTCACAGTTGCTTGTATCTTCATTGTGTACCTTCCCTAAGATAAGTAAGTCTATAGACTTAGAAGTCATTTGTAGCTTGCCCTGATTTGAAAAGATGAAGAGATCCAATTGGATTACCTCACTTAGCAATTTGAAGTAAGAAAAAAAGTCAGTTAGCTATGGAAACTGAGCATGGAAGGATGATATAAGATGGAATTACATCTATACAAAAGGGTTGTATTCTATTCATCTATTTTATGAAGATCCAGAAATCCAGAAGGAAGTTAAACACAATGAAATAAAGGACATTAATACAGGAAAGAAAGTGAGAATAAAGGACTGAAAAATAGAAGAGATTCATGTCAAAACTTGACATTAATGACAAAACTTGACAGTGCATTAGCTGGGAGGCCTCAAAATTCTTACTGTCAAACTTTGTGTAACTACAATGAATCCTTCCATTTTTAATAGAAGAGATCTCTCCTCACAAGATCCAGTTGTGTTCTTAGAGTTTTGTACTAGATTTATACATTTGTCTTTCCTAAGTATACATTGATAATATGAACATTTTTATGCCTATTTTTAAAATAAATTTTTCCATTACTTGAAATAATTTCAGTGTGCCCCTGTTCTTTGCAACCTAAAGTGCCAAAATACAACTTGGGGCTTATTTTTGCCCACCATCTGCCCCTGCTCCATAAAAAGAAATAAATATCAAGGGATAAATTTCCCCTAAAATGGGACTATTTTCTTCTTGTTTGAATGCTTCATAATTTTAATTTACTGACCTAAAAATCATGTATAACATACAATTTCAAAATTATTTGGGAATTTGACTAGAGCTGAAATATTCAACATGCCTTAGAGAACATGAAATTTGCCTCATTGACTGCCTGAAACAGCTAGTGGATCTGCATAGTGGAATGGAAAGTGGGCTGGCCAGGCAACTCTTATTTTCTCTGATTGCTTTCTACAGCAGATTAGCCAGAACTTTTTACATGATACCTCAGTGCTCTAAGACATTAAAAGGAGAACCTGCCAGGCCATTTTAGGGCAAGGTGCATGTTGGTTTGCAACCCTCCCATGAGCTTTCCACTCCTGTATTCAGAAGGCAGGGAGAGACCAAAGAAAGAGGCAGGCTATCCCTGACTGGTATGTGGCAGTTTTAATAAACAAAGGAAACGTAAATACTGGCTTGTCTTATGTGACAGCAAGACAAATGAATCCACACAACCACCTGCTGAATCTTAAAAATGTATAAAGAATTCTCAAATGGGCTCATTCACTTATTCCACGCACTTGCTTTCAACACTACAATACTATATGAAGGCTGCGAACTTGGATAAGGGAAGAAGTGACGACCCTCTGAGTGCCCAGGTCCAACTCACAGACATATCAGTGGTCATGTCTTTTTGATGATGTTTCCCAACAGGATGGGAAGAATTCAGTGTCAATTTCACTATACTCTATTGATAAAAATAATTCTCAAGGCCAAGCAAGAATATTAGAGATGAAATAGTGAGATACCTTGATGAGAGGATCAGCATCTGCATAGTGGAATGGAAAAGATGATGGTGGTCATCTTTGAGAGTTATATATAACAACGCCCAGGAGCTTTAGCTCTGTGATAACTGTTACAGGTTATGGATTCTAGAAAGAAAACTTTGCTAATAGTCAAAGCTTGCTGAACTAAAATATGTATTGTTATATTTATATAATATATAATATATACACACAAACAAATGAAGTGAAAATTATCTTTGTTCTGTAGATTTGAAATTATAACTCTTAAGACCATAAATCCTAGAAAAGGTGGAAGAAACTGAAATATTTTTAGATGGAACAGGGGATATTAAAGTCCCAAAATAAACACTGAGTGGCAGAGGAGTCAGCAGAAACTTTAAAGTTTGGTAGAAAAAGACGATGAAAGGATAGTATTGAGGGGGGAAAAAAGTAGGTAAAGATAATCTTGAAAGAGTTAGAACAGTGCCTGCCTCTATAGTTTAAACAACCGAGAAGAGATGCAGTTTCCCTGTCAAAAGATATTAATAAAAGAAATAGCCACATGATACATTCTAGAGATTTATAGTCCACATTGTGATTTTTTTTTTGAGCCCCTGTTGCTTTCAGAAGTATGGAATTCACATTGTTGAAAATACAGTGGAAGTGAGATAAACTGTGTTTGTAATCTTAAAATTTTAGCTTGCTTTAAAATAAATCTTATCTTATTTTTGGCGGAGGATTGAGGAGGTTTCTATCAGTGAGTAAAAGTAAATAGAAGGACTTACCTTAGGTATTTGAAGTAGGATATAATGTGCACATTATAGTTCAGGAAATTTGTGGAAGCCCGGTATCAAACAAATAAAAAAACACTTTTCAGAAACTGAATTAAGGGGATACTCCTAGACAATTAGAATGGTGTGTAAAGGCTACACTAATTCTGTGATATATATTTTGTATGTTAACTTCAGTTAAACCATCTTTAATTAAAACTTAAATTTATTCTAGAATTTTGTGTATTAAACAGTTTGCTAAAAATGATCCTAAAATATTGGTTTTATTTATATATTTTAACACTCTAATTGAGATGTAATTATATACCTTAAAATTCACACATTTAACGTGTATAAATCAGTGGTTTTTAGTATATTCACAGAGTTATGCAACCATTACTACAGTTTAATTATAGAACATTTTCATCACCTCCAGAATAATTTTGGTACACATTAACACTCACTCCCCGTTGCTACCCGGCACCCCATACCCAAGTCTAGGCAACCACTAACCTAACCTGTTTTCTATTTCTATAAATTGTTTGTTCTGAACATATCAGAAAATGTTAGCACATATTATATTGTTTTTGTGGGTGAACTCTTAAACATAATGTTTTTAAGATTCATCTATACTTTAAAATGTATGAGTACTTAATTATTCTTTATTGCTGAATAATACTCTGTTGTGTGGATATATTACCTTTGTTTTATCCATTCAGCAGTTGGTGGACATTTGCATTGTTTCTACTTTTTGGTTATTAGAGAATAATTATGCTTATGACTCTTCATGTATGAGTTCACATATGGACATATATTTTCATTTATGGTGGCTATATATAGGAATGAAATTATTGGGTCATAAGGTAACTCTGTGTTCAACATTTTGAGGAACTGCCAAAAATCTTTGTTGAAGTGGCTTCACCATTTTACATTGCAATAGCCATGAATGAGGATTCTGATTTCTCTATGTCCTCTGGTTATTGTCTCTCTTTTTTATTATAACCATCTTGGTGAAACTGAAGTGGTGTCTCATTGTGGTTTTGATTTAGATTCCCTTAAAGACTAATGATCTTGAGCATCTTTACTTGTACTTATTAGCTATTTGTGTATCTTGGCAGCAATGTATATTCAGATTCTTTGACCAATTATTGATTGGGGTGTCTTTGTTTATTCAGTTGTAAGGGTTCTTTATATACTCTGAGAACAAGACTCTTTAATGTATGATTTGAAATATTTGTTAGGATTCTGTAGGTTATCTTCTAACTCTCTTGATAGTATTGTTTTGAGCACAAACATTTTAATTTTTTTTTCTTTTTCTTAGAGAGAGATCATAAGCAGGGGAAGAATAGATTGAAAGGGAGAGGGAAAGAATTTCAAATGAGCTCCACACCCAGTGCAAAGGAGCTGGACCCAGCGTTGGATCTCACTACCTTGAGATCATAACCTGAGCTGAAATCAGCGGTCGGACACTTAACCAGCTGAGCCACCCAGGCACCTCGGAGCATAAATATTTTAAAATTGGATTTAGTCCCAATTGACCCATTTTTCCTTTATTGTTTGCAATTTTGGTGTTACATATAAGGAAATATTGCCTAACCCAAGGTCACCAAGTTTTACTCACATGTTTACTTCTTAAAAGTTTTAGAGTTTTAGCTCTTACCTTTCAATCTAAGATACATTTTGACTTAATTTTTGTGTATGTTGAGTTAAGGATACAACTTCCTTCTTTTTTCCTTTCATTGATTGATTGATTGATTGATTAGTACCCTTGTTGAAAATAAATCGACTATAAATTAAGTGGTTGTTTCTGGATCCTGGATTGTATTCCCTTTGATCTATATGTTTCTTCTTATATCAATACCACATAGTCTGAATTATCTTAGTTCCTCAATTTGGTTTCATTTCAGGAGTGTATTATCTATTCATTCATCTCTTGCATTTGCATATGAATTTAAAATCAATTTGACACTTTCTGCAGAAAACACAGTGAACATATTCATAGGGATGGTGTTGAATCTGTAGACCATTAGGAGTAGAGTTGCCATCTAACCAACATTAAGTCGTGGAATCCATGAACAAGAGATGCCTTTCCATGTGTTTAGACCTTAATTCTTTTCAACAAAATTTATACTAATCAGTGTACAAATTTTGTAGTTCTTTTAAGTTTTTTCCTAAGAATTTTATTGTCATTAATGTTACAGGTAATACATTGTTTCCTCAATTTTATTTTTATACTTCTCATTGTTACTGTGTAGAAATACAATTTTTTCAATTGATCCTGTATTCTACAACCTAGATGAACTGTTTATTAGTTCTAATGTATTTAATGAATTTTAGGGTTTTCTATTTTATAAGATTATATCCTCTGCAAATGGTGATACTTTCATGTCTTACTTTCTAGTTTTGATTGCTTTTATTTCTTTTCCTTGACAAATTGCCCTAGCTATAACCTCCATTAAATGTAAACAGACAGCGTGGTCTAGTTTCTGATTTTAGAGGAGAAGTTTTAAGTTTCACCATTAAGTATTATTTTAATTGTGGATTTTCATACATACACTTAATCAGGTTGTGGAAATTATCTTCTGTTCCTAGTTTGAGTGTTTTTATAATTAAAGGATGTTGTGTTTTGCTAAGTGCATTTTCTGCATCAAAAGAGATGATCATATAATTTCTTACCATTTATTTTATTAATATGGTCTATTACATTAATTGATTCCTTAAATTTAACCAACCTTTCATGCCTCAGATAAATCCCACTTGGTTATGCTGTTTAACCCTATGTATATATTGTTGAAATTGGTTTGAAAAGATTTTGTGGACGATTTTTTCATTTATGTGTTCAGAGCATATTTGGTTTGTAGTTTTCTTTCTTGTGTATCCTTAGTTTAGATTTGGGTGCCACTATGCCAGAGGCCGGAGCCGGCTCTGGCAGGTCCAGGGGTCCCTAAAGGATGGACGGTGTCGGTGAGAGAGAAAGAGAGTGAGAGATGCTCCGGAGATTCTTTCTGATCACCAGGCAGGCATCTCTGTCCTGTTGGTTTTTGTGTCTTTATTTAAAGGTTCAGCAACAAGATGAAGTGATTTCTTACAATGGGAGGTCTTTTGTGATAACGATAGTAGAATTATTCCAACCAAGGAAGTAACAGAATGTTCTTAGTGAAAAATAGGATAACGTATAGGTCAAATTGTATATAGATAAGTTAGAAGTATTTTGTCTGGCTCTCAAGAGGATGAATGTTTCTGAATTGGTTTGTTTGTGGAGACTAACATGGGGACCCTGAATGGGTCAGTCTTTTGCCCCTGGGTTATGTTTTACCTACTGTTATCTATCCTCATCCCAGATGCCAATGTAAGAGAGGGTGTTTGTGGAAAGTAGGCCTTGAGGAATGGACTGTTATGTTTCACCAATTAGCAAAGATCTATGTGGTAACTATGTTTTGCTCTTAACCCCAAAATAGGCCCTTGGTCTCAGGGCCAGGCTCACTTCTAATTCTTGTGTTCTTAACCCCCTAAGTCTCGGATCTGCACGGCCCATAGGAAGAGCCTTTTGACAATTTTCCCCATAGAGCTTTCATCCAAAATTTCTTTTGTAAAGGCAGGAATATGCTTTTTCTTATGAACTATCTGTATTCAAAATATGGGTCTGATATGGAATATAGTGAGACCTGGTCAATACCAGTAGGCTTGTATCCAACATGAGCAGAAGGAGATACCAATTTTCATTTCTCATGGCAGGAGCTGCAAATATTGCCATTCCCTTGCTGTGATTGGCATCCAGAGAGGTCGGTGCGGCTCCCAGCAATTTGCTAACTCATTCATCTCCAAGTAAGTTTTTTAATTCCCCATATAACATTTTTTCAACCATTAATTATTTAATACTTTGTCTTAATTTCTATTTATTTATAAATGTTATAAATGTCCTTTTGCTGTTGAATTATAATTTAATTACATTGCATTTAGAAACATACTTTGTATGATTTCATTTTTTTTTTAAATGTCAGCACTTGTTTTATGGGCCAGCATATAGTCTCTTCTGTGGAATGTTTTATGTATATCTGAAAGAATGTGTGTTCTACTGCTGTTGAGTAAAGAGTTCTATACACATTTCTTACTTCTAGTTTATTTATAATATTTTCAAATCTTACATTTCTTTGTTGATCTTCCAGTTCTTTTTTCTTGAAAACATAATGTCTCTGAAAGTAGGCATTTTGAAGTTTTTAATAATAATTGTGCAATTTTCATTTCTTCCTTCAGTTGTTAGTTTTTGTTTTATATATTCTAGGGCTCTGAACGTATGTGCATAATTCAAAATTAATTAAAATAAGAACACAACATGCCAAAATGTATCCAAATCATCTAAAGTAGTGCTAAGAAGGCACTCTACTGATAAAAATTATCAAGTCTATTGTACTGATAAAAATGTAATGACAACTTAGTTTAAAATGTTTTTTCAAAAAATGTTAGTTGATAGATTACAGTTTCATTATTTTTTTCATCGTGTCTAGATAACATACACCACATTATGGTTTTAAAATGATCCCAACTAACAAGTTTTCAAATTTTCCAGTTAAAAATGCCTTTGAAATACAAATTGCTCACACTTAATACTTACACGAATGACATCTTTTAATTTTCAATCTATTAACAGTTTTAATATGCTTGTTTTAACTTGTTTGAACATAGTCCATAGCTGTGTCTCACACTCAAACAAATGAATTAATACATTCCTCTGCAGTTGAATCACTGTATTGACACTACAGTTTTCTTCCATTGCTGGAGTATACTTGTCTCTCTCTAAAGTTGTTCATCATATGGAATTATTAAAAATAATAATAATAGGGGCGCCTGGGTGGCTTAGTCGTTTAAGCGTCCGACTTTCGCTTAGGTCATGATCTCGCGGTTCTGTGGGTTCGAGCCCCGCGTCGGGCTCTGTGCTGACTGCCAGCTCAGAGCCTGGAGCCTGTTTCAGTCTGTGACTCCCTCTCTCTCTGACCCTCCCCTGCTTACGCTCGCTCTCTCTCTCTCTCTCTCCTAGAAATAAATAAAACATTTTAAAAAAATAAATAATAATAATAATAATCAGATACAAAATGCAGATACTTGTCTGGAGTATACTTGTCTCTCTCTAAGGCTTTTTATAATATGGAATTATAAAAAAAATAATCAGATACAAGTCTAATAAAAACCATTTTGACAACATAATGTGTATTAGTGAATATATTACTTAAAAGCAAATTACTTTTGAAAACTTTGAGATCTAATAAAACTAAGAAAGTGAGTCAGTTAAATACAGGCTGTATGATAGATAAAATAAACAGAAAACAATGATGAAGTAACCTCAGAGGAAATTTATACTGAACTAAACTCTGGGAGGGTGATAAGACAGATCAAAGCACTGAACCTAGAATGAATTTTTTGTATGTGTGAAAGGAAAAAAAATAAGTATAGATTCTAGCCAAATAAAACTGTCAGCTTGAAAATATATTGCTTGCATGGTCAATCACCTGGATAGCCTTATTTTGTGATATATTAAATGTAGAAGCTATCTCATGGCTTTTGAAGTATGACACACAAAACATTCAATAATCTTTATTTTCATGTTATGTTCAATATAAGAGAAAACTATAATAAAATTCATCCAGAAAATACTGGTTATAGATAGGTATATGTATATGTGTGTGTGTGTGTGTGTGTGTGTATATTCTTCTTTTGATAATTTTTATACATTATAAAGTCCTGTTAAACTAATTTTACTTATTGTTTGAGATTCCAGATATCTCTCTAATTGTATGTAAAATTTAGTAGCAATAGAATTTAATTCAATCAGTGGCCCAAAGTCCTATAATTTAAACCTTCATTTTACAGATAATCAATTAAGAGCACACAACTGAAATAGTAAAGTAAAATGAATCTCATTTTTTATAGTCCTTTTTGTTTCCCAAGTTCTGTGTACTACGAAGGAAATATTAATATGTCAGTTTTATCAGTTGATATTTATTTTAGTATTTCTTAAATGATAGGGCTTTATACTACTTTTGGAATAATAAATGCAATTTTTTTTAATTAACTGGTAGTGAAAATATTAGACACATGTTATTTTGTTTTTTAAGTATGTCTCTTAGTTTGGATAAACATTGTGAAAATAAATATCCTGAATATTTGAATCGGACAGAAGGGAAGTGAATATAAAACTTTTAAAGGAAAATATTAAATATTGTGATCCACTGAATATGTGAATTATACTTCAACAGTTTACCAGTAATGTATCAAAGGTTCATGTCTTGCTGAAATTTTTCTCTTCATTTTTTCTTCTAATGTTTATTTTTGAGAAAGAGAGAGACAGAGTGTGAGCAGGGAAGGGGAAGAGAGAGAGGAAGACACAGAATCCAAAGCAGGCTCCAGGCTCTGAGCTGTCAGCATAGCACCCGACATGGGGCTCAAACCCATGAGCTGTATGTGAGATCGTGACCTGAGCTGAAGTCAGATGCTTAACTGACTGAGCCACCCAGGTTCCCCTGTTTTTCTCTTCATTGTATGTACTGAAATGCTTTCTGTATATAAATAGGTCTTGTAGCTCATTTTTGAT
The DNA here is from genome assembly GCA_017311185.1 of Proteles cristata cristata. Classification (NCBI taxonomy): domain Eukaryota; kingdom Metazoa; phylum Chordata; class Mammalia; order Carnivora; family Hyaenidae; genus Proteles; species Proteles cristata. The sequence continues at coordinate 2,558,369 of JAESUZ010001194.1, forward strand.
AGCCACAGTCACTTTGTGGCTTTTAAAATTAATTCTTTTTGTGACTAGGAAATACTAATATCTAACCAGGAACAGAGAGATACTATTTATTACTTTTTTTTTCTTTTGTAATTTATATATTGGTGAAACTTCAGAATAATAGCCAATAGTTACAGAGTAGCTATATGATTGGCATATATGTGATCTTGATCTGAGAATGAAAGACAAGATCACACTTAGATTTATATTCTACAATTGCAGATGCCCATTTTCAGGTTGGATTATGAATTCTTGTAAGCAGTAGAATTTGGAATGTGTGCTTTATTGAAAGTGTCCTTAACAAATAACCTCCTCATTCCCAATGATTTTCAGTGTTGAGGGGAAACACTTTCAGTGAACCATTTGTGGTTAATGCTTTTCCGTGGGTAAGATCCCACTGAGAAGTGCTCTAGCTAACTTGCTCTGGGTTGTGTTCCAACTTAGTTTAAGGGACTTTAGGGGACACACTCCTGCTGATTCCACTGTTCTTTCCTGTCTTCCTTTTTTTGTAATCTTGACCCAAAAACTATTTTGAGTGATGTCTGATTTGGCTTCCTGTGGTTCTCAAATGTTCACTGACAAAGGATTATTGAAAGAATGTGTGACTCTCCCTTTCTTTTCTTGAATTCAGAGTTTCTGATGTTGATATTAATGTGAAAGGGTCATCCACAAAGAGACAAAGAACACTAATGTTGTAAGGCTTCTCAGGTCTTTTCCTTTATCACAGCTGGGGGGACTCCAAACCATTGGGATCAAATATCTTCTATCACCTCCTTAAAAACATCAGCATCTGTGTCATCATTGGCCTGTAGGCTGTGAGGATTATTCCTAAAGTATTGCTCTCTCTCTGTATAGTCCATCAATTGAAAGCCATAGAACCATGGGATTGTAGGACTAAAGAGCACCTTGAAAGTCAAATTGCCCAACCCCTTTCCTTTATAAATTTAAGAAATTGAAGCCTATAGTGAGTAGGTTATTTGTCCATGAGCATGGATAAAGATACAGAAATGAATGAGAAAGTAGATCTCTGTCTACAGCAAGAGAACTCTACACTTCACATGCATTAGTGCTAAGGTTTCCTTAATACCTACCTTACCAAACTTTGCTCAGATACTAAGGAATTTTCTGACATCATAATTGAGTGGAAGAGATATTTTTCTCTGATGGCAAACACTTACTAAATATTTAGATTTTAGATTACAAGAAACTTAAATATGTCAAAATTATTTGTTTTTCTAAACATGTCATAATCCCAATCTAGTTTTCATATCAAACATAAAATGCTACTGGCTTTTATCCAAGATGACTGTGGCTTTTATTCAAAAGAACAAGAAGTCTTTGGTGAAAATAAAGTACAGCACTAATATATAACTGTGCAGATAGTGAAATGGACTCTTAATGAAGGATATCTACTACAATTGGATTCATAACCAATATAATTTATTAAATAAGTTTATAATGAAAAATTACCTTCAGGACTACTAAGAAAAAAAAGATCTTCAATTGCATATTTCTTGAAGGTATAGGTTAACTTGAAAGCTAAGTGACTCAGCATGAGTCATACAAGTAATACTTTTTTAAATTAAACTTCAGTGAGGACTTCAATGTTATTCTTGTAAAAGTAACTCAAATTTTTCCCCCTGGAGTAATACCACATTTCAGTTGAAGAGAGATCAGAAGTAAAGGAAGAATGTGCTTTATTTGTGAAATGAGTCAAACATGTCTATTACAAAGAAGAGGCAAAGTTAAGAATCTTCTTTTTATTTTGAGATAGAGTAGAAAAGATTCAGAGAACCAAAGGGAAAGACTGGCCCATAAACTGTTTCCCTCCATATATTTTAAGGGGTGAAAAAGGCCTTTAGAGATACCTAGTCCAAACGTCCCCCAAATGAAGATGGAAGGAACATTCAATCTGAAGTAGCTTCAATATTTTTCATTCAGATAAATCTATGTCTGTATTATAAATAGTCTTCTCATTCTTAGCTAGGATTTTGTATCTTCTTTCACAGACTGAGTGAAAATCTGCATCCAAGTATCTACTTCAAACATATACCATGCCTTTTTCTATTAATTTTAGGTTAAATTTTCTAAAGAATATTTTCAGCATTAAACTCAACTTCCATTTATTTACTGTATTGAATAAAATTGGTAATATTCAATATTTACAGCCAAAAAGATATTTTTCATCATTACTCAACATATACATCTGTATCCCCACTTTTACTTATTTCCTCTTTATTTCGAAAGCTCTATGATTTTTAGAGTTTTATAAGACTAGACTCTTAAAATAGAAGCAGGTGGAAATAACATGTTCATATATAAGCGAATCATGTCATTATTTTAATTGATATACTCATAGTGGAAAGAATATTTTCATTGCTGGCCTTGGCTGATATGAATAATCCTGGAGAAAGGAATTATATATCCTGGAGAATTATATATATTATATTTTTTGAGAACTACAGAATTATTGCATGCCATCATTTTTTTTAAATTTTGTATTGAAAAATGGTCTTATGTGTTTGATTTTCACATTACCTTACTATGTAATAATTAACTATTCTGAATGCTTAAAAATTTATATTGTTTCAAAAGTGGCTCTAAATGATACAGTGCAAGAGCAGTTTACTGAATATTCAAGGGCATGTGGATTTTTATGGAATTTCATGTTGAATCTTTGAAATGTGTATGAAGAGGCAGAAAGTCATATGAATGATATTCATGCTTTCATCTGATTGGAACCTTTCTGTGAAGATTAATGGCTGTTCAAGTCCCCAAGCTTTTCTTCCCATCACTGCCATGTTTTGAAATTAGAGAAGGTCAGATATTTGAATATTAACAGTTGGGTATTGGGAGCAAGAATGCATACAAATTTTTTTGAAATCAGAAGCAATGTTCTCAAGTAAATTAGCCCAAGTGTATATCAGCCTATGAGCCTTTTCTTAGCCAGGTAGAAGAAAACTACTCTAAGTCTAAAATCCATTAGCCATTATGACTCTGGAAATTCAGACTGCATAATAATCCCCCAGAAACTTGTTTAAAAAGCAAAAACTCTCACCTTTTAAGGGCTGACATCTTGGGTATGAGACCTATGTGGTAGTCGAAGTTTTAATGTTCTCCTTCACCATCTTGAAATTCTCAACAATTTTATTTTTGAACAATTTTTGTATTCCAATGTAATTAACTTACAGTGTTTTACATTACTTTCAGGCGTGCCATACAGTGATTCAACAATTCCATATATTATTCGGTGTTTCTCAAGATAACTGTAGACTTAATTCCCTACCCACCTCCCATCTGTTTGTTCTCTATAGGTAAGAATATTTTCATCGTTTGTGTCTTGTCTTTTCCTTTATTCATTTGTTTTGTTTCTTAAATTTAATATATGAGTGAAAACATACAGCATTTGTCATATTGATTGGCTTATTTTGCTTAGTATTATAGTCTCTACCTCCATCTATGTTGTTGTAAATAGCAAGATCTCAGTCTTTCTTATGGCTGAATAATATTCCATTATACTTACATACCACTTCCTCTTATCAGTGGACACTTTAGCTGCTTCCATATCTTGGCTATTCTAAACAGTGCTACAATAATCCTGGTACATACATCCCTTCAAATTAGTGTTTTCATATTCTTTGAGTAAATACCGGTATTGTGATTATTGGATTTTAGGGTAATTCTATTTCTAATTTTTTGAGGAACCTCCATACTGTCTTCCACAGTGACTGCACAAGTTTGCATTCCCACCAGCATGTTAATTACTTCATTGATTGGCCAACCATTTATGATGCAAGTGATGACATAAAAAGGAAAAGGAGATAAGACAGACCAGTTTCTTTCCTTTCAGTCCTTTCTTACTCATTACTAAGCCTGAGGTGGGAAGTGTTGGTAGAATATGTGCATATCAGGAAATGAAATATCGGCTGAGCTAGTTTTGTGGAACATTTCATTTTTATGTAAGAATAAAATACATAAGCATGTATAAACTAAACTTATGAATTGTGTAAATTCAGTAACTCTGTGTACATGTAAAGTGTTTATTTATTGAGAAAGAGAGAGGATGAGAGAGGGCAGAGAGAAAGAATCCCAAGTAGGCTCTGCACCATCAGTGCCTAGTGTGGTGCTAGAACTCACAAACTGAGATCATGACCTGACCTGTAATCAGGAGTCAGATGCTTAGCTGACTGAGCCACTCAGATGACCCTTAAATGTTCTTAATATTTGCATTTTAAACCAACATTACACAATATGAAAATAAACATAAAATTCATGCTAACACTTTAAAATTGTATTTTTTCGTTATTTAGAACAATATTAAATATCAAACAACCAACATTATAACAAGGTGAAAAAGAAGGCCTACAGCACAAAGGAAAAGTCTATATTTTACAAATTAATGACATCTTTCCTTCTTTTTAAACAAAGGCACCCACATTTTCATTCTGTACTAGGCACTGAAAATTACCTTGTTTAACAGGTCTGGTGTGCGACTGAACATCTGCATCTTTAATGAGCTGTGACAGAGGTAGTGCAGAGTAAACCCTGTCACTATAGCACCCATTTGATTCTTGTGAAATATATCTTTGTCCTATTATCTGTGGTTACATCGATATAGTTCTGGTCATATAAAAAGTATTGCAAAGGTCCATCAAGGTAAGACATATGAAATACTTTAGGTATCTTATGGTATTTAGCTGAGTATCTTCCATCTGGTATCTTCTTACAAATATTTGCTTATAATAAAATTATAAAGGGCCACCTGACAATAGTCTAACCAAGCAGTGGAAAATAAAACAATTTTAACAATAAGATTAAATTTAGAAAATAACTTTGGTCCATTGTGACTGTCACAACCTATATTTATGTAGTATCTATGAAAGTTACAGTGCTAAAACTGAAGTCATTCCCATCTAAAAATTGTACACACAGAATATCCCAATTATTCATAATTAAACTACTGAATGCATAGATGATAGATAGGGATAGATTCCTGTTTAAAACAAAATTTTCTGGAAGAATTTTAGTAGCACAAATAGTTTTTTACTTGAAATGTTACACATGTAGAAGCGCCTGGGTGGCTTAGTCGGTTAAGCGTCCGACTTTCGCTTAGGTCATCATCTCGCGGTTCGTGGGTTCGAGTCCTGCGGCGGGCCATGTGCTGACTGCCAGCTCAGAGCCTGGAGCCTATTTCAGTCTGTGACTCCCTCTCTCTCTCTGACGCTCCCCTGCTCACGCTGTCTCTCTCTCTCCTAGAAATAAATAAAACATTAAAAAAAAATTTTTTAATATGTTACACATGTAAACTCACTATATTAAACAATTATTGTCAGAACTGTACTCTTAAAAGAAAGACAAGAATTGAGCTCCACCGACCAGAATTCAGCCTGCCTTCCTCTCTCTATATAGAGAGGGTACTGTAGGGCACAATTTGACAAGATCAAAGTGTTGAGCTTCCAAATAATGTAATCTTTAGATGGCCAACCCCACCTCCCACCAACCACCAAACCTTCTTTAAAAGACTTAAAATACACTCATTACCTTTCAATTTAAGTTAAATTAAATTACATTAACATTTACTTTTATATTAAACCAGAATGCCTTGGAAATACTGTGGGAAAAATTCTGACCATTGCTAGGATAGTATGATGTTAAAGAGTTTTTAACAGGACCTCTAATTTTTAGAAAATGACTTTTTAAATAAACTTGAAACAGTGATGACCTGAGTCACCTGTGTGAATAAATTTTATAAGTACACAAAACAAGAGGTTTATTTAGTTTGGAGTTTTGCCAATTAATCTTTATAGATTGAAATCCCTAAGGACACATTGTTACAAATGGGAATGTATGAAGTTATTCATAAATTCAGCAGCCCTACTTAAAAATGTCTGGGAAAGTGTTTTATACAGGAATGCTCCATAGGGTATAATCATTGTATACTTATTGAAGATTACATATGAGCTTCAGTCCTGAGGAAAGATGATCTGAGTAATAGCAGATTGATGGATATAAATGGCTCAAGAACTTCTCGTATTCCAGGCCAATTATCTGTGAACTAAGGAGGACTTCAACAGTAGTCATAATAACTGATTTGGAGCTGTTAGAGTCATTTAGGTTAAAACCTGTTTAAATATTGGCCTACATACGGTAAATCAAGGCAGGTGAAAGCAAATTTGACCCTATAGGCATGTTTCAGTTAATAGCCCCAAACCACAGACCTTAATCAGTTTCTACAGTTCTGAGAAAACTGTACTGTTTTATTTGAAACTATATTCATGGAAACAATGGTCAAAAGTACCCTACCTTTTATAAATTTTAAATTTCATACATTTCTTTTCTTGAACCAAGACTGCAGTTTCTATGGTTATACTTTGGTCAGTATAATCAACTAGTTCTTAAGTTATAATGTGATTTTGTGAAGTTACCTGACATCTTCCGACAGTAGTTTCTTCCATATGTAGTGTATGACTAAATTACACCATAGAGGGTTTTTGAGTAATGGTTCATGCAAAGGAGCATTCCCAGTATATCCTGATCCATAATAATAACAAGCATCAGAGCTTATATTTAAGAAATTGTCATTAGGAGAAGTTTCACATTCTGATAATTTAATTTTTAAGTTTTCTTACTGTATATCAACCCAGATTTTGGAAAAAGTATATATTTGAAATTTACTGCATCTCTTATACATACACCCATTATGTGTGCTAAAATTCTAGTAAGCATTTTAGAGCCAATTTGTTTAAAAAGCTTGGCATAGCATTTTGTGAAGAGGATGGAAGATAAAGTTCATGGGGGGGAAAATTGGTCATGAATATCTGAGATGATCTGAAATAATAAAAACATTGACGAATCCATTATTGTGTTCCCTGTCCTGTGAAGGAGATCTGGATAGTCATATAGACTGCTGTCTTATACCCACAATTCCATTACTATTAAAAACGTTGAGTACTGAACTTATCAACAGTGAATGTACACTTTTTTTTATTTTTTTATTTTTTTTTTTGCTTAATAGAAATTAGCTATTTAGGCTGTGATATTCAGGACTATTTCGGAAAAAATAAGATTTCACCAGTTCTTATTGTTCATTCTCTTACTTCCTTGTAGGTCACTACCTTGCATTCATTGCATACAGTCATGAGTATATAAGCTTACATGTTGTTCACAAGTGCCTGCCTACTTACATGACTATGCAGGACTTCTGGCTCAAACACTGCATTAAAGGAAAACTATGATATTAAAAGCACTTTCACTTCTATCCTTTTTTTTTTTTAATGTTTTTTTATTTATTTCTAGGAGACGGAGAGAGAGAGAGAGACAGCGTGAGCAGGGGAGGGTCAGAGAGAGAGGGAGTCACAGACTGAAACAGGCTCCAGGCTCTGAGCTGGCAGTCAGCACAGAGCCCGGCGTGGGGCTCGAACCCACCAACCACGAGATCATGACCTAAGCGAAAGTCGGACGCTTAACCGACTAAGCCACCCAGGCGCCCCCACTTCTATCCTTTTAAGAAAGGTCTGTGATGACTGTCAAATAAAATAATAGTTAAAATGATCTAATTATAGCTCAATTTTATATGTTCCCCTTGCAAAAAGAATATCCCCAACAACATTCTATTATTGTTTTTAAAGTTAGCAAAGATTTCTGATATAAGAAATGTTCTACACACTTCCAGTACCTCATCTTAACCTCTGCCTTTCTCTTTGCCTTCTATCACATATCCATTCAATCATTGTAAAAGCCACTTTTGATCAAAGATGGACTCTTTCAAAAATTCGTATTTTATTCTTTCAGTTTTTGTTGTGCCCTTTTATTTCACTTTATGAAACAAAGGAATGAGAGAGAAAATCTTAAAGAGATACTGTTCACTGTTGACTGCTGTACAGATATATTCAGCAAATACAAATCTAGAAATACCTTTTATACAATAAAGAGACATACTGCTTTGAGTAAAAATGACATGCACAATTTTTCTTATAAAATGAAACAGCTTGACAGCATTCAGTTTTCTCCCCCCTTTCATGATGCTGATAATTTTTCCTGGCACCATTTGACTCTACTACGTGTATGTTTACTCCATAACTATCTACAGCAAAGGAATATGGGTAGTAATATTGCAGATACATGAAGTACAAGACATTCTCACTTGCCCTTTCCCTGTTCTGCTGGCACTTGCTGACAGTTGTAAAAACTTGTTGTTGTCATAAGCAGAGACAACTGCAAAGGCACAAAGGGAACAGATGTATTCTATAATAATAACAAGGTGTCACTTAAAAAAATACTTTTCAGCTTAGGGCTACATTTAAACCTTCAGGTACAGTTCATGAAACTCATAATGTGGGAGAGTAAGTACTGCTGGTGTCTTTGAGAGTCTCTGGGGGACAAGACTCTGAGATATTGTTATCATTATCACCATCTTGCTAACTGAATCACAGTTAGCACCTTGGTTATTATACCTAAGGGAGTGACTTACTACCCTCTAGGTTGAAATAAAGGGCAAAATGAGATTCTTCCATTGTTGGCGAGTGGAAAACATTCAGGACACACAAAGGAAAAGGCATCCTATTCAATCTCAATCTTTTAAAAATAGAGAACTAAATTATTCTGCATATGCAATCCTCAGTTTGGCCATATAAAATAATTGAGCATAGATTTCAACTAAATGGAATGCAGATGGAAATCTTTGTACAGTCAGATGTATTCTTCCTTCTGAAATATATGCATGTCTGTTTTCATAGAATTGCTAAAACAAAACAGGCAAGATTTCATACAAAAGCAGAGTTGCACTTGAAAATAGAAGGATGTTAATATGCCACAGACTACACATTTTTAATCTCAGTTAACTTGTAAAATTTTAAGATACTGTTGAAGTAATTCAGTCAAATAAAGTAAAGTTAATATTGATGAAAACCACTTTCACTTTCATTGATTCATAAATATTGGAGTGTAAATGTGTAAACTTCTTTTCAAACCCTATAGATAGAAATGAGTGTTCTAACTTTAAATATCTGGAAAGGAAATATAAATTGTATGTTATACTTGAACATAAAATATAAAATGGTACTCTGTTTTGATGATGAAAAGTTGACAGTGGGGCTCCTGGGTGGCTCAGTCGCTTAAGCGTCTGGCTTTAGCTTAGTTCAGGATCTCACCATTTGTGGGTTCAAGCCCCGCGTTGTCTCTGTGCTGACAGCCAGCTTAGACCCTGGAGGCTGTTTCAGATTCTGTGTCTCCCTCTCTCTCTGACCCTCCCCTGCTCATGCTCACTCGCTCTCTCTGTCTCTCTCATTCTCTCTCTTTCTCAGAAATAAATAAAACATTAAAAATTTTTTAAAAAGAAAAAGTTGACAATACCCTATTTTTCTCAGAAATTGTATTTTTTACTCCTTTCCGATGTGCCTAATTTTATTTTTTCTATTGTTTCCTATTGTGACCCAGATTTATTTTAAAAGGAATTAAGTGCCTTGTCTATTTGCAATAGCTTAATGTGGAATAGGCAGATGAAACCAATGACTTGTCCAAGTCACTTCTGGCCTCGTGATTCTCTCTTTATTTGCTAAATTGCCACATTCTGAGAAATGGTTAAAAGATGAAAATGCTACCAGAGCAGTTTTCTGAATTACTTTCCAAGTAAATCTTAATGATTAGGACTTTTAAAACACTTGAAATATGTTTACAAATAATTAAACTGGATATATTGTAGGAACGAGTAGAGGGTACTAGGATTAGTACTTTTGATGGGAGTAGGTGAACATTCGACTTTAAGTGTGAACCATGGAAATAAAAGCAACTGTGGCTGATCTTTTACTCAGCACTAGGGGCAATAATCAAGTTCTTCAAATCAATCACACCATCGAAGAGTGATGGCAGGGAGCAGACGCTTTATCAGCAAAACTACGTATTTTGTATCAGTTTGTCTCTTTGTATTTTTAGACATAAATCTTTAATGTGGAGTTTGTGTTCAGACAGCATTCTCTCCTCCCTACAGGTGTTGACAATACAATAGGATTTGTGGATTTTGGACACCTGAGGGAAAAGTTGTCGTATGAGTAAAAACTGATATTATTATAAGACATACTTTAATAACTATATCTCTTCATTTCAAAGTAACAGTATTTGGACAATTTAGGAGAAAAATATCTCAATTTTAAGTATATTATTATATATTATACTTATATAATATATTTATATTTATATATTTTTATATATTTAAATATATATTTATTTTTATATATTTATATATATTTATATTTAAATAAATATATTTTTATATTTATTAATTAAAATACATTTTAATTAATACATATATTTTATTTATTATTTATTAATTTATTAATATTAAAAAATATAATTATATATTTTAAATATATATAAATATATATAAAATATATTTAAAATGTAAATATAATTATATTTTATATCAGCTATGGATACTAACATAGATAGCCAAGAATGTTGATCAATTTTATAATATAAACATATTGTATAAATAAATACTTTGTATATTAACATAGATATTATTAGCAAGCAATTTTATAGCTCCTTGAATCAAATAAAAAATACCATATTTCAACTCTTTAGAAACAGCACTTTTTTGCTTTTGATTTTCTCACTAAATGTTCATATTTTTTGAAAGTTGTCAACATAATATCAAAATGTTTAAATAATATATTTCCTAACATTAATTCAGACAAATATTGTTACTGTATTTTGCTTAATACTGCCTAAATATAAACTTCTGAATAATACAAAGGATAAAAGAAGCATGAGAATTATCGATTGCATTAGCTGTCAATGATTATGTCCATGGGAAATAGAAAACTTAATACAAGTTGGAGCACAGAATATCTCTATTTTCTCATGTCTAACTTATTTCAAACTGATATGTAATATGATGCCAAACCTTGTGTAGTAAACTATAGTTGAATTGCTAGTGAAAAGGAGCATGGTTGATGGACTTTATTGTATAAAATAAAATTTATAAAAAAATTGCTCTTATACTCACTTAACTTTAAAGCCAATACAGTGGCACCTGGATGCCTCAGTCGGTTAAGCGTCTGAATTCAGCTCAGGTCATGATCTTGTGGTTTATGAGTTCAAGCCCCTCATCAGGTTCTGTGCTGTCACCTTGGAGCCAGGAGCCTGCTTCTGATTCTGCGTCTCTCTCTCTGCCCCTTCCCTGCTCATTCTCTCTCTATCTCTCAAAAATAAATAAACATTCATTTTTTAAAGCCAATTCAAAATAGTAAGTACTAAAAGACTTCAAATATTACTTAATGCATGTCTCTGGTTAATAATTTTACATTTAGCTTAAGCTTGATGCAAGTTATGTTCCCCTTGAGTCCTCAAGTATATAGCATGGAAGATCACTTACATTTAAAAAAGTGACAGATTAAAATAATCATGTAAGTTTGATAAATTTATATTATGTTAAAGTCAAGGGCCGTCTAATTGAATATAAATCTACTGACCCTTGTCAGATTCACCACACCCAGTAAAAAGTGTTAATATGTAATATTTTTTATCATTTGCTTAAAAATTTTAGTAGTAAGTGTATATGTATTGTATGTTTTCAAATTTTACCACTTGAAATGTCTATACACTTATAAAATATATTGTTTTTCTAATGTTTATTTTTATGTTATTTTCTTTGATTCCACTATCTTGTGCTGCTGTGCAGGTTTTATAATGTTGAAAGCCTAATCCATGCTTCGTCTTCTGCACTGTATCTGGAAGAGTTATATTGGGTAATTTGTGTACACTTATTCTTCTGATGCCATACAGTTGCTTGCGAAAATTATACATTTAAAGTCTGTTTGAACCATTAAGTTTTGTGAATGCTATCTTGTTGAAAGTCACTATTATAAGTAGATACTAGCCTATCATTTACATCCCTGGATGGAAGATATAATTATGAGAATTTTCCAATGGATGGCCTCAATAAAAAGTTTGATTATTTTTATTTGAAGGAAATACAAAGGAATTTGCATTCCCAAGTGATAGATATCACTGATGTATAAAATTATGTCTTGCCTTTGCTTTATTTGAGATCTTATTTTGCTCTCAAAAGAAAAGCAATTTTCAAAACTAAAGTAAAAAATATATATCTACATTAATAGATATGTGTTATGATTAGTAGACAATTCACAAACCAATGACTTTATTTCCCAGTGCCCAGCAATAAAAAAAGACAACAAAGTATATGCTGATGATTTCAATAACCTTGTATTCAAAAGGCTAGAAGCTTGAAAACCAGAATCTAACATAATTCTGCACATAATAACAAGAGACATTATACATTTATCTTTAGTTCAAACATAATGTTAATGCTCTTTGTTTTGAACATATATACTATATGTACTATGTACTATATTTCATAATATAGTCAGATGACTAAATTGTCAGATATCAATGAGCAGTTTCCTCTTTCTTAATTTTATTTATTTTAAGAGAGAGAAAGAAACAGCAGGGGAGGCACAGAGAGAGAGGAAAAGACAGAAACTCAAGCAGGCTTCATGCTGTCAGCACAGAGCCTGACACCAGGTTAGATCTCACAAACCATGAAATCAGACTTTAGCTGATGCCAAGAGTTGGTCCAACAGTCTGAACTACCCAGGTGCCCCAGGAGTGTCCTCTGAAATAGAAAATTCAGGTTTACTGAATTTAAACTTTGAGCTACATTTTTCTTAGATGACTTCATAAATCTTTAAGTTGAAAAGCTCTATATACAGACACTGTGCTGGTGAGCCAAAAACTAAGTGTAATACCTAGAATATGTTTGAATTTTTGTTGTAGGTAGAGGGACAGTAGCTTCCTAGAGCAGTATTTCCTGTAATTTAATCACTTGGGCCATGTTTATGCAGAATTTTGGTAAGTATTCACACACATGCACACACACACACACACACACACACATTCACACACACACACACACACACGCATACACATATGCAAATACAGTTTTATAGTTAAATACATTGGGAAGCTCTTGGTTGAAAAAGGCAAATTCATCTCTTTATGGCAAGCATTCTAAGATACTGTAACGATAATAATTCAAACTGTCTGAATCCAGGATATGCATATGTTAGATAAGGTATTCCCAAAGGACATAAAAGCATTTTTTATGGAATATCACACAAGAATATCATTCTCTGAAATTCTTTAATAATCTATTTTTTTATTGTTACTAAGTCCAACTGTCACTTGGAAATTACATCTTACTGAAACATACATTAACATATCTTTGCTAATTTACCTGGGCCAGAGACATCACTTCCAAACTGAAGATAGAAATAAATTTACTAGGGATATTATATAATCCTCAGGTATGAAAAAAAATTGTTAGTTTTCATGTTATACTTAGTCTAGCAGCCTAGTCTTTCTTTCCTTAACTAAGGGCTAAAGAATTGAAATTTGTTGTTCTCCAAGTCTGTCTGCAGCCATACTCTAGAACTTATCCAGCACTTGCCATAACACTTAAAATAGAATCTAATTTTAGATGGAGCTATAATATATTATGCTAAGCAAAATAAGTCAATCAGAGAAAGACAAAGACCATATGATTTCACTCATATGTGGAATTTAAGAAACAAAAAAGATGAACATATAGAGAAAGAGAAGAGGGAAACAAACTGAGAAACTCTTAATGATAGAAAACAAAGTATAATGGAGGGAGGTGGGTGTGAGATGGCCTAGATGTGTGATGGGTGCTAAGGTCACTTGCCATGATGAGCACTGGGTATTGTATGTAAATGATGAATCACGAAATTCTACTCCTGGAACCAGTATTGACTTGTATGTTAACTAACTAAAATTTAAATTAAGAAAAAGAATCTGATTTCTTTACTAATGCCTGTAAATCCAACTAATGCCTATAAAATCCAATGAAGTCTATCTCCTAGAAACAGATTTATTACTATTGTCACCTTTTCTTAGTGTGCATCAGGTACCCTGGTTTTCTTACCCCAAAACACACTGTGAACTTCCAGATTTCAGAGTTTTGTGCCTTCTTTTCTCTGTGCTATAATGCTCTTTCTTCAGAAATCCAGATTGCTTACCCCTCATGTATTGAGTTTTGATTCAGTGTCAGTTCCTTAGACTTTATCTTACTATCTAAATAGAAGGTCATCCCGCTTCAGTCTTACACTGCTTTCATTTTTCTTCATAGAACATATTAGTCGCAAATATTTTCTTGTTTGTTGTTTTTAGTGAATGAATAAAAAAGGTTTATGTAATTAAATGTGTGTGTATTTACCTGAAATGTCAAATATGAAAAACATTTAATAACAAAACTCTATTAAGCTTTTAGTTTAATTGGGAAGGCTCATAGGTTTTCTGTTGTTTCACTTCACATTCTAATGAGTATCACAACTAAGTGTTGCTTTAATTAAAAAGCATTTTTAATATATGTAACCAAAGTAGTTTGCCCTGACAGCTTCTTCTGACAGGTTAGTAATTTCAAATGCATTCATCTAAAATGTAAATCAGCATTACATTTAATGAAATCGAAAGGTTATTGGGCTTGAAAAGCTCAAAATAAATGAAAGTATTTCTGAGTACTAAGAGAATAAGGACTCTTAAGAAGGAAATGTATGTTTTTTCCTGATATCAGTGTTTTCAACTGAAGTGCAATTCTTCCTCTATCTCACCTTGGGGGAATCAAAAATGAGAACTCAACAGGAAGGAAAAGTGTGATAGTGTAGGTTGTTTGCTCTTGAAAACTTATTAAATTCTGAGAGAAAACAAGATTCAAAATAATTGAAATACCCATTTTCAATTTGCCTGTTTCTACTAGTAGATGTTACTGTTGACAAAGTAAAATGTGAAATTAAGAAATAGTATGATGTGCTTCTAAAATGTACCTTTTACCTGTAAATTACTAATTCTTTTATATTGGAAATCTCCCCCACCCCACCCTACCCCCTCTCACACACACAGATGTGTGTTTAGCAAATATAATGTATATACAAAAACAATTCCCTGAATTTCAAAAAAAATGTACCATGGACAGAATTACAAATAAATTTCACGATCAGGGAGCATAGTTTTTGAAAACCTTTGATCCAAGGAACAAGATTATATTTCAGATTTAGTGAAGAGCCTGCTGTTGCTAACCTCAGTGAGTAACTGAGTAGTATCCTGTATTTGATGTGATTGCAGATCACTGTTGTGTTAAACATCAAATGGGGATAATCTTCCCTTTGATTTTGTGTGTGTTTGTGTGTCTTCTCCCTGAGAATAACTGTGTTCATCTATTGCTGCTTCTGTTTCTAACTGAAACACTGATAATTCTTAGGTGAGAATGATTGGTTTTACTTTTTCCTATTGATCAAGACAGTCCCCAGTTCATTTAACAAATACTATAACTTCAGTTCTGACACAGAACAGCTAAAAGCCCTTTTGTTAATCTTCTTCATCTTACTGCAATTCTACTAGATTTGTTTTTCTACCCTAATGTAGCTAATAGCTTTACAAAACAAAGCAAAACAAAAGCACACCTTTTTATGCACCATAACTTTTGAATACTGACAAAATCTATTTTGCTTTCTCAAGTTAAATATATGGGAAAAGCTGTTCTCAAGTAGAGTGTTGCTTCTATCTTTCTCTGAAAATGACTAATTCAATATGGCAAAAATTATGAATTAAGCACCAAAGTAAATTACCTTTGTTTAAAATGCTTCAAAGAAATTGTGAGAATTAGTGAAATTAGGAATAGAAATACTAGATATGATACTTGGTCATATATAGTAATAGTTTATTTTTTTAAATGCCATTATTACATCTTCTCTAAGATGAGAACTTATAAGGTATACATCTAAGCTAACTGGTAAAGATTTATTTTATTTAATAGAAAAACTCATATAGTAATGTTAACTTTCTTTATCTTATCCAAATAGTTGCATGATTCCCTAATACATTCTTCTCAAGCACACGTAAAAGAACAGTGTTGCTTTAGTTTGTATACAGGCATTAGTGTCACCTCAGGGTGTCTTAGGTCTTACAGGCATGGCTTGTCTCTCAACATTAATAACCCAACAATTGTATCAGTGTATCCGTGAGTTTTCCTTTCACTCGTAAATATACAGAAAACCACTTTTTTTGATTGAACTAAAGAAACTCATAAGAGATTGCTCTAAAACAGCATATGCTAATCAATTATTTAAATGCATCTTTCTTATTCTATATATTCTTTTTGAGGAAATAAATATTAGACCTTCTTATTTTATCCTCCATGTCTGAGTTCTTTATTTTTAGTTCTTGACTACTCTATATTGTATACTGATTAATTTCTTTAGCTAGTTCTCCATGTCATTAAATGTCTTATCTTTAGTTTTGTCTAAAACACTATTTAACATTTCTACCACTCCATCCTAATAAAGCTATCTGTTAACCCATTATAAAATGTATCACTTCCTTTTCCCATGTAAATAAACAAGCAATATAAATTATTACAAATAATTATAAATTATGATATATAAGTATTATATGATTATTCTAACATTTTTTAATGTTTATTTTTGAGAGAAGAAGAAAGAGAGAGAGAAACTAGGGAGGGGCAGAGAGAGAGAGGTAGACACAGAATCTAAAACAGGCACCAGCCTCCGAACTATCAGCTTGATATGAGGCTCAAACTCGGGAACAATGAGATCATGACCTGAGCTAAAGTCAGACGCTTAACTGACTGAGCCATCAGGCACCCCTATTATATAATTATTCTAAACAATTATAAATCACATTGCTGGTTCACAGTATGTACAAATGATATTGGCCAGTAAATGTCTGTCATGCTCACATTGATTGGATTTGCCATCAAGGATGGGAAAATTTTCCCTCATTTGGAAGACTTGAAAGCCATATTTCTTGAGTATGTACTCAAATACTTTTATAAGGATATGGTTGCTTGAATTTTCACCAAGTGAACAAATCCAAATAGCCACCACCTAAGAAATGGAATATTCCCAATATCTAGAACCCCCTGGGTTTTAGACCCCATTCCTAGATTTTACTATTCCTCTTGCTCAAGGATAATGACTACTGTGACCTAAAACAGCATAGATAAGTTGTGGCTGGGTTTTTGTTTGGTTTGGTTTCGTTAGGTTTTTGTTGTTGTTGTTTAAGTTCACAGGAATTAACTCTTAAGTATCTGGTGTTTTTTACTAAACACTAGGTTTGTAGAAGTCATCATTTGTTTTTTTAGTTTATTTATTTATTTTGAGGGAGAGAGCACAAATGGGAGAGGTGCGGAGAGAAGGAGAGACAGAGTCCCAAGCAGTCTCCACACCATCAGTACAGAGCCCAATGTGGGACTCAATCTTATGACCTGAGCTGAGATCAAGAGTCAGATGCTTAACCAAATGCTCCACACAATTACCCCGTCATCCTTGTTGATTTTAATAGGAGTTTATTTTCATGATTCAGTGTTTCCTATGAATATGCCACAATTTTCTCTTCTACTTAGATAGACATTTGGATTTTTATTTTAACTGACGAATATGTATAATGCTACTATAAGTAACCTTGTACATGCCTCAGTGTGAACATACTTTTCTATTGGATGTATATAGGGGAGGAATTATGGGATCGTAGAATCTGCCAAACAATTGTCCAAAGTTGTTTGAACCAATCTAAAATCCAGTAGATAGATCCTAAGTACTAATTCAACATATTTAATGTTAAGTATTCTACTCATGTTACATTTCTTCTTTTTAAAAGTAAATAAAAAGCTTGGAGACTACCTTTTTGTCCCAGTTTTCAAACTATTAGCACAAAGATTTTCCCTATTTTACATTTCTCTGTTTATTCTTCCTTTTTTGCCTTAATCCCTTATTCCTGAAGCCTACTAATTTTATTAGTCTTTTAAAGTAACCAGCATTTGGTTTTGTTTATTTTAATTTGGGGTCCTGTTTCATGTGTTCTCATATTTTTAAATTGTTTTTCCTTTCTACTTTCTTTAATTTGAAACTATTATTGTCTTGACTTCTTTTCTGAATAGTTTTTTAAATTGACTTTATTATGGTATAAATAATCTACAGTAAATTGCACATAATTAAATTATATAATTTGATACCTTTTAGAAATAATAAATATTTCAATTTAGGATATGTTTAGACTGATAGAAAAATTACAAATATAGTGTAGAGAATTCCCATACATCCCATACCCAGATTCCTATTTTCACATCCTACATTAGTGGGGCCTATTCATCCATCACAATTAACGAACCAGTATTGATACATTAATATTAAAGTCCATAGCACAAGATATACACTCTTCGCAAATTATAAGTATTCAATATAAATACAGTATTATTTACTATTATTACCGTGCTGTACGTTAGATTTCCCAGAATGTATTTATCTTATAAGTGAAAGTTTGTTCATGTGGAACAACATCTATTTCTCTAATCCTCTAGCTCCTGGAAACCAACATTCTGTTCTCTGGTTTTATAAGTTTCAGGGTTTTTTTTTTTTTTTTTTTCACATATAAGTAAGATCATGTAGTATTTGCTTTTTATGTCTGACTTATTTCAGTTAGCACAGTGTCTTCCAAATCCATGCATATTGTCACAAATAGCAGAATGTCCATTTTTTTAAAGCTTGCACAATACTTTATTACATCGCATTTTCTTTATCTATTAATCCATTGCTGGATACTTTGGTTGTTTGCATATCTTTGCTATCTTGAATAATACTGTACTAAATGTGGAAGTTCAGATATTATTTTGAGCATATGATTTCAATTCGTTGTACTCAGAATTGGAATTCCTTAATCATCTCATAGTTCTATTTTTAATTTTTTGAGGAAACTCTATACTGTTTTCCTTAATGGCTGTACCAACTTACTTTCCCACCAAAAGATACCAATTTTGCCATTTCTCTACCCTCTTATCAACAGTTATTGTTTCTTTTTGATAATAGCCATCCTAACAGATGTGAGGTGACATCACATTGTGGTTTTGATTTGTGTTTCCCTAATAATTAGAGATGTCAAGCACCTTTTCTTATATCTGTTGGCATTTGTATATCTTCATTAAAGAAACATCCATTCAGGACTTTCTCCAACTCTCCATTACATTGTTATTTTACTATTGAATTTTATGTGTATCTTGAATATGTTGGATATTAATTCCTTATCAGATATGTGGTTTGCAAATATTATCTGGTATTCTCTAGGTTGCCTTTTCATTCTGTTGTTTCATTTGCTGTGTGGAACATTTTAAAAGTTTGGTATATTTCTACATGTGTTTGGTTTTGCTTCAGTTGCTTATGCTTTTGGTATTCTAGTAAAAGAATCATTGCCAAGTCCAATCTCAAGACATTCTTTTCTTTTTTTTCCTAGAAGTTTTGTGATTTCAGGTTTTACATTAAGTCTCTCCATTTTAAGCTATTTTTTTTAATAGTGTAAGATAGGGGTCCAGTTTCATTTTCTTTGCATGTTAATATACAGTTTCCCAACACCATTTAGTAGAGGCTATCCTTTCCCATTGTATGTTGCTGGTGCTCTTTTCAAAATTTAGTTGACTATATGAGCATGGATTTATTTCTAGGATTTATGTTCTATTCCAATGATCTATGTCTATTTTTATGCCAATACTATACATACTGTTTTGTTTACTTTTCTTTTTTAATGTAGCTTGAAATCAGAAAGTGTGATGCCTCTAGCTTTGTTCATATTTCTCAAGATTGCTTTGGTTATTTGGAGTCTTTTATAGTCTTTTATATGTCAATTTTAGAATTATTATTTCTATGAAAATTGTCATCAGAATTTTAATAAGTTGCATTGAATCTGTAGATGTTTTGGGTATTATGGGCATTGTAGCAATGTAATTCTTCCAGTTTGTGAACACAGGATGTCTTTCTATTTATTTGCGTGTTCTTCAGTTTCTTTCATTCCTGCTTTATAGCTTCAGTGTACAGATATGTTACCGCCTTGGTTAAATTTATTCCTAAGTGTTTTATTCTTTATGATGCTATAGTATATTGAATTATTTGTTTGGGGATTTTTTTATTCCTTTTCTGAAGAAAAATCTTACTGTACAGATATATGACTTATTTTTTATATATTGAGTTTGTATCCTGAAACTTATTAAATTCATTTATTCTGACAATTTATTAGTTCTAATAAATAGTTATTATTTTTACATATAAGATCATGTAACTGACAAAGAGACAGTTTAACTCCTTTTTTTTCCCCCTGATTTGGATGCCCCTTATTTCCTTTTCTTGCCTAATTGCTCTGGCCAGGACTTCCAATAATATGTGGGACAGAAGCAATGGGAGTAAGCACTTCTGTCTTCTTTCCGACCTTAGAAGAAAAGATTTCAGGTTTTTACCTATGGGTATGATGCTGTCTGTGGACTTGTCATGTTACAGAATCTGGTCTAGATCACCCCACAGAAGAACCAAGTGGAGATCTTGGAAGGCACGAGGTTTATTTTACACAAATGGGCTCAGAGGAGATCATTCTCCAGGGGTCTGAGCCTAGAGCATTAGCAGAGGGAACAATTTATAGCAGGTTACTTCTGTATTTGTCATTAATGCTTGCAATAAGCAGGGTGGGAAGAAGAGCCTAGAATGGGGAGTCTTTGATCAGGGACAGGTGTTTTCTTATTACTCTTGTCGGCCATCTTACAATAGATTTTCCCTATCAGTCATTTATGGCCTTTATTATGTTGAGGTAAATTCCTTGTCTTCCTAATTTGTTGAAAGTTTTTAACATGAATGGATATTGAATTTCATCAGATGCTTTTTCTGCATCTATTGAGATCATATAGTCTTTATTCTTCATTCTGATAATGTGATGTATCACGTTTATTGACTGGTATATGTTGAACCATCCTTGCATTCCAGGAATTGTCCTCCTTTTTCATGGCTAATAATCCACTTGATCTGCTGTTGAATTCAGTTTTATAATATTTTATTGAGGCTTTTGCATCAATATTTATAAGAGACATTGGTTTATAGTTTTAGTTTCTTGTAATATATTATCTAACTTTGTTATCAGGGTAATTAATGGCCTCAATCTAAAGACTGACTTAACTAATTGATAGAACTTACCAATTAAGCTCTTTAGCCCTAGAGTTTTCTTTGGTAAGTTTCTTATTATGATTTAACCATCTTACTGGCTATTGATCTATTCACATTTTTTTTCTTTATGATTCAGTCATGCTAAGTTGCATTTTTCTAGGAATTTTCCATATCATCTAGAGTATTCAATTTGCTTACATCTTACTTAAGTGTGTATTTAAAATGCACACTTTTGATACTACTCAAATAGTTGGTTTAAGAAGATTTAGCAAGTAACTATTGTTAAGAAATTTAGTATATTTGCAAATCCAGGTTTATATTATTTCACTGCATATTGCTCCTCAAAGTGGAAGGTATGTTTGTTTGTTTTTAATAGAACCAGTGAAATCAAACTTTTTTGAATAATCAGGGGTGAAGAATCTTTTTGGTTGGCATAGGTCAATTTCAATTTAGCATGTATATGTCACCTTTTAAACATCATTTTTTTAACATGAATAATTGAGCAAGGAATGAAAAATAAATGAAAGTAAATGATGGATTTAAATATTTTCTTTTGGAACCGGGTCATACTGAGACATCAAAAAGGAATAATAAAAAGCAAAAGCATGGTTCTTACTTAAATCTGGCAATTTTTACTAATACTGTTATCTTTCCCTTTGGGCTTCCACAGAGTTCACAGTATTTTAACAATGGAAATAAATGTAATATTTATTTACATGTCTTCAGTTCATATTACTAGTGTGAATTGGAATTCCAGTCTTTCTGACCTTCTTGCAGTTTTTTTTTTCCTATTTCATGTTCAATATATTGTTTTGACATATCAATAAAAAATTTAGCTAAAAGCACTCACAGTTCAACAAGTGGCCTGGAAGAATCATTAATCCTCCTATGATCACTAGTATGAAGTTGAAATGAGGAGTGTACTTATTAGGAGATCTTAGAAAGCAGGTCAGTCAGTTTCATTGACAATGTCCCTTTATCAGTCATTTAACTTCATTAAAATAAAATTTTAAAAACCACTTTCTGCATCAAAATCTTTCAAATATTCCCTAACCAGGTAATGCTTAAAGGGACAAAACATTCAATAAAACTGTCTTGTAAAGGGCTGAAGTGAAAAGTCATCAGATTCTTTAAATTACCTACACTGCTAGAATTTTTTTTCCTTCAGTGTCACAAACTGCAGTTTCAATAGTGCATTTAGTTAGTTATATGTTAGATCTGTTCTGTACAATAATATAGTTGCTATCCAAATGTCACTATTTAAATTCAAAGTAAGTGAAATTAAGTAATTTTGAAATTTAGTTTCTTGGTTCCCTTAGTCATATTTCAAGTTCTCAGTTGTTGCATTTGACTGTGGTCACTGTTAGGAATAGTGGAAATGTAGAACATTTCCATCATTTCATAAATTTCCATTGGACAATATATATTTTTTTGTATCTTAGTGGCTCATTAGATAATCTTTCTCTTCACTCACATTATCTCCATAAGTTTCTTCCCTAACCCCCCACTAGCCATATAGGATCTTCAGTCTGCATGTTGGATGAACCCTTCCTAAAAGTGTATTTCTGTCTTCATATATACTCTCTTGGGCTCTCTTCCCCTAGGCAACTCAGGGGCTTTGACTCTTGACATCTTCAGTCTTCACCACTTTCTAGGCAGAGCATTGTAGCTATGGATTCAGAATGGGGGACAAAGTAAGACTCTTTGCTATTCTGTGACTTTGAAGGAAAATATTAAACTGAATAGAATGTATGTGTCAACATAAAAAAGATACCATTCATATAAATTGCATTGTCCCTCATCTTGTTCCTACTATACATGAGCATTTTTTCAGACTACTCATGATAGAGGTTTAAAAGCTTTGATTCTGGAGGTACAGTGCTGTTTTAGTGATAAGAATAAACCTTAATATTTTTTCTTTGCTTTATCTGTTTTTATGTGGGTAGCAGATAATTTCTAGAATTCCTACGAGATGTTCACATGGAATAGCAGATTGAGCTGCCAGCAGTGTCAGTATTGCAAGATAAAAACATAATGCCATGAATCTATATATCAAATGTTGTGTTGCAAATGAAACACTATCTACTCCATGTAAAATCACCTTCTCAGCCCTATCTTTGAGCTGTTTTTCTTTGATTCCACAATGTCAGTGAATAGCTAGGTAACCCACTCCATTCCCCCTTGAGCCCTTATAGAAAAATTATTTCAGCATTACTTTATGAAAGGAATATTGAATCATTGGTTGTAAAGAGAAAAATCTAATTAAACCTTGATAAAGTGTTTGTCACTATGACTCATGGAAGACAGCCTTGAGTCTGACTTGTCTTGAATCGACAAAATGAGCCAAGGATTGGTGATTTTAAAGGTCAGGAAGAATAAAAGGGCATGGGGAATCTGAATGCTTTCAGATAACTAAAGGAGTTACAGAAGATTACAAATTTATATGGATTATGTAGCCATACCCATTGGCTCTGAAACTTGATTATTTAAGGAGTCACTTAAAGTATCATAGACATGCTAACACCTTAGGAGAATCCTAATACAGTAGCCTTTGGAGAAATATACCACTAGGTCTGCCTGATTCAGTGTATCATACTGTTATTTGGATTTATAGCTTGTGGGGTTTTTTTAATGCCTTTAAATTAACTGAATAAAATAAAAATAAAACTCCCTGCCTAAAAAGTTAAGATAATTTTCAAATGAAAGAGTCACAGTTTGCTCTCCTAACCTTGCTTTGTGTTTCAGAATCTTTTTCTTTTTCCCAAAACAGACTTTGACTTACAGATAAGGTTCATGACTTAACAATTGCCAGACCAAAAAAAAAATATCCTTTTCAAAAGGATGACAACCAAAGTAAAACCTGTCACTGAAAGCAATAAAAAAGATTAGGGGAAAAAAGTGTGGGGGGGTGTGGGAGGTTGGGAGAAAGGTTCAGAAGGGAGGCTTTCAGTTATTCCAGTCTAAAAGCCATTGTGAAGTTAAAAAGATGGGAGATAAATGTTAAACTTCACAAAATAAAAATGCTGAAAGATAGCTCAATTGACCAGGATGAGAATTAAAATACAAGAAGTAGATGAAGCAAACACAGTGATAGATATCAAAATAGAGAGAAAAGACCACCAGAGTGATGAATTAAGAAAAATCAAGTTATGCCACAATAAAATTAGTTTTTATGCCAAGGTTGAAACATCTGTGTATTTTTCTGTAAACACCGACTGGCCCCTGGGACCTTAAAAGTCTCACTGAGGCATCTCAGTCCATTATTGTATTTGTGTGGTTCTTAACCTTTTTAAAGCTATGGTTCCTTTTCAAAATCTGATGAAATTATGTACCTCCTTTCTTGAACAAGGCTCATTTACACACATAAAATCCTAATCCCTATCCTATATTGATACTTTCTACAGCACCTGTGGTTTTTCTTCCACTCTTTGCTGTTCTAAATCTAATGAGCAACATTTCATTATTATAGCAGCCCTTTCTCTTGACAGATATCTATGCACAGTAAATAATTTCTTATTCTGCAGGTAAATATGCCTGCATTTAAACTAAACTGATAGTGCTAAGTTTGCTTTTTTGAACAACACAGAAGAAAAATCTCTTCCACCTGATAGTCCTTTTCATATTACAACATGAAACTTGTGCTCCATGGCTTGGACTGAATTCTTCTCTGGACTAAATTCTTCACATTTTTCAACTAGTTAAAATGACATTTTCTAGAAAAGAAAGATTTAAAGTGCCAAAGTGACATTCAGGACTGTTTTCAAATCCCAGATAAAACTAGTAAGTCTACTGTAGGCTGTTACTGTTGTAAGGACACAAGTCTAAACCAAACTGACTCCATGACAAGCTTTAAGTTTCCCCTCTAAACTAGAAGGCCTAAGTTCCAGCTTCCCCGAAGCTATCAGGCAGTTACACATTGCCCGAGACAGGAGAAACCACCCTTGCCACACCCAACCAGGAAAGGCCAGTGACCACTCTCCACATTACTAAGGGAGAGGCCTGGAGGTAGAAACTATAGATAGGACCCTGTTACCTAATGTTAAAGTTAACCCGTTAGTTGCCGAACAAGACCCTAGGCTCGCTCTGTGATTGGTTGAATTTAAAGGTACTCTAAACGTTGTAATTGGATCCCGCCAAAAGTAACGAATACTCTAGACAATGTGTATGGTTAAACCCGCTCTCAGTAATGTTGAATAATTATGACTGGATCACTGTTCCCCTGTCACAACTTCTGTAACTCTCCCGTCACAATCCCCATAAAAACCCTACTCTGCCTTTGCTCAGGGCTCACAGCACGGATCCACTGCACTGGTAAAGTCTGTGAGCCCGAGCTGGAGCCTGTAATAAAGCCTTTTGCCTTTGCATGCGTGACTCAGTCTCCCTGGTGGTCTCTGGTCGTTCAGGATACTGCGATCTGGGTATAACACTGTTACTTTCGCTATAAAATGTACTTTATACACATTAGTCTCTTCATATGTAGACTGTAGACTTTCCCACTTTTATGCTTACTTGCTTACTCCTGCCTAGAATTAACATTCATTTCTTGCCTATTCAAATATGCATATAAATATCTGA
This sequence comes from Proteles cristata cristata, assembly GCA_017311185.1. Taxonomy (NCBI): domain Eukaryota; kingdom Metazoa; phylum Chordata; class Mammalia; order Carnivora; family Hyaenidae; genus Proteles; species Proteles cristata. Next base: position 2,583,985 of record JAESUZ010001194.1, read on the forward strand.
AGTATTACATGTGTTATGTTATTTAACTTAATAATAATCTGTGAGTGACCCTGTCATTCCTAATTTCACAGACAGAAAAAAATATGCACATTATGTTAAAGGCCCATAAAATGATAAATGCACATAGTTTAACTTTTAACTACCTAATTGGCTTCAAAGCCTCATTCATATGCTACTTCATAAAATACATTTTTTGTAATAATCTGATAGCTCTTTAGGAGCAGTAACCAAGGCCAGCAGATCTTTAGATAAGCTAAATCTATGAGATACCTTTGGAAAATTCATCTACAGTGTTACTGTATTAAAATCAAGCATTCATAGGTTGAATATGGAAAAAGTGCCCAAGATTTAGAGTTTTCTAATCATGTTATAAATAAGAGAATTAAGTTTAGAAAGGATAGAGAAATGAGCAAGATTTACAACTACAGGGATTACAGAATAAAACAAATGTGTAAAGAAGGGCCTCTCAGAACAAAAACCTGTATGCAAAACCAGGTGCACTTTCATATGTGGATCTGTGTGCTCAAAAGATAGCAAATAAAAATGCCAGGTAGTGCAGGATAATAAGCCTAAATTATCTGGTTTGTATTGTTGGCATCTATTCATAACCTGGGTATTTATTAAAAGCATATCTAATAAATTATAATTGAGCTCACATGATCAAGTTCACAATCAATATGGAAATGGACTCCAAAAGGACATAGATATCCATGGGTATGATTTATTGGGAAACACAAATGCAATAATCTAGCACAACCTGTTCTCTGAACCCAATGATTAAAAAGTCTTTCATATGAAAAATACACTCACATTCTCCCTAAACCCTCAAAATATCTCATCTTTTCATGATTTTCAAGAAAATGGGGTGGAGGATTGCTTTAAATCTAGTGCTCTCTGTAGGTATGAATAATTTTAAGACTGAAAAGCTTAATCTTATCTAGAGAGATAGAACTCTAGAATAAAAGAGGGGAGACAAGTAGATAAGAAAGAGAAAATCAGCTCTTGGCCAAGGACAGATCTGGATACTAACATGTGGGCCACAGTGTTGTTAGGAGCTGTCTTGGTATTTTCAGCTAGATTACAGTATTCTTCTGGTGAAAATACATAACTTCAGAGAACACAAACACAAGATAAGGACAGTTTGAAACCATAATGAAATGAAACAGACAAAAACTTACTATTACAGAATTGTGTCTAAACACAGACAAAAACAAGATCATTATGATGCAAATACCCCCTTTTCTGGCTAAAATTAACATGCACTAATTACTTATCAGTGATAGCTTTAGCTTCACTCTAGTATTTCCTCCTTCTAGATAATATTAAGATATCAAATCTTAAAATCACATCTACTTCCTGAGAAAATTAAATTCAGAGCAAAACCTCCCTTCCTGAAATCCTCTCTCAAATCACAGAACACAATCCCAAATCCTATACAATAAGCAGTTTCTAATATCCTCTTACTGAGATGCCGTGTGATTCCCCATAATGTGCATTCTGTCTTAGTGGAGTGAGTTGATATACCCACCCTGTTCCATTCAAGGTGTATCCTGGTGGTCTCTGACTGATGAACATTGGTTCTATCATCCCTGAATTCCCTAATCTGCTCATCTTCATCAGGTCTGGGTGAAGATGAGGCTTCTCAGTTACAGCTGCTCTTGATCTTAAGATCTCAAAACCAAAAACAAGGAAACAAGCAAGCATCCATTCTAGACAAAGGCAAGATAACCATAAAAGCTGATTGAATTCTTTCAAAAGGGAGAGGAGTGAGAGACTTTAGTACTAAACACTTCTCAATAGTGATCCTGAAATCTAGCCAAACATAGGTTTACAGGGTCTCCTCTTCTAAGGGCAAGGAGTATTTCTTGATTAGCATCCTGTTCTCTTCCCTGGGGGTGGTCCCTAATGTTTTATTCTCTTTAGTATTGATTCTACCCTCTGAGTGTTTGGCTCTGTCCTCTGAAATGTATTTCCATTTTCTTCAGAAATGGGTGCATATGAAGGTGAGTAGATTTTTGAAGTCTAATCTCTGCTAAAAGTTGATGGTCCAGAAGCCACTTTTTATTTTGGCTTGTTTTTGATCTTTCGTATCCAGATTCACAGCTATCATAAAAAATTCTGTTTCCTATGAATCTAGTCATGGCTTATAACGTGCTCTGAAAACCATATCCATATTCTTTGGGCTTGTTAGACTTGTGTGTAATAGTATCTACAAAATTCTTAGAGGTTGTTTTATTCCCTTGCTTAGGAAGTTCATGTATTCAGACATTAACTTCACATTTCTAAGGTCTTAACAGTCTTGAATGATCCTTTCTGTGAAGCCATTTCTTTGAGAATCTTTTGTTTCAAGCAGGCAGAAGGGGGTTGAGAAACAGTTTTATTTTTTGGCCCATCAGTTTTTAGGTGCTCTATATATCCTCAAAATTCTACTTGAAAACTAATCAGTTCTTTCTTCACTTTGTCTCTCTCTTCCTATACCTCTCTCTCTCTGACTGTGCAGGCAAAAGAAGCCAAATGACTCAGTACATGTTCTCCTATCGTTTTGCCACTACAGAATCCTCATTTAAACCTCCAGTAATGGTTTCCTTGCTGTCTTTTCAACTTTCATTAACTTTCTGTTCACCATTCCTCTACCTTCACTCTGTGCACACTCATAAATTCAGTGCCGTATGTTTAATATTTTTGAAGGGTTACATCCCAGATTTAAGTTCCAGTTTCTGTTTCAGTTACTTATACTTAAAACAACGACCATATTTATTTGCTTGCTGTTGTACAGTCTGGGATGAACTTAGATGTACAGTTTAGTCTCAAGTCACATTGTCCAGATTCAGTTATCTATCCACTTAGGATTAAGTGATCCAACCCTAAGTGATGGGTAGAAGTTAGCTGGAGCCATAGGTCAGGGTACATTAGTTCTCCTCCATGTGGTCTAATTTTGAAGAATAGCCCAGGATTTTTACAAAGCAGTGGCACTCTTTCAAGAAAACAATCACCAGTCCTGAAGTGTTTATCAGACCTCAGCTTGTATCATTTTTCCTGATGTCTATTTACCAAAGCAAATAACAGAGACAAGCTCATTTAGGAATATACTAAGAGGTATGAAATATTAGTGGCCACTAGTATAATCACCTACAAGTTTTTATCCATATGTATTTGGACAGTGGGTAATAATACTTTTTCTGGATTTTATATGTTACTTACAATGAGATTTAATTCACTTTATAATGAAGATATTAACTATATTTAGTGTTAAGATATGTATTTTATTTCCTATGTAATCATGTTTCAAAGACAGAAGTGAAAAGTTTAGATTTTAATATATTTAAATATTCTACTTTACGATATATATGTTTAAAGCTTACAAAGTGATTTATAGTTTGTCAAAACAATAAAGACAAATTTCTATTATTGTGCTGATAATATTTAATAATATTTTTATTTATTTTTCACTCTCCTCAGCTATATGCTGTGACAGTGTAGTAATATACTATAAGAATCTTTATAAACAGAAAATGCATTTAATTTCAGTTTTGCTTAAATATTGTACTTATGAAAAGTCAACACAGTTATTTAGGAAAATTCATACTTGATCATTTTATTTAGTACTTATATGATGATTTAATATGTTTCAAAATTAAATTTACACCATCGTTCAAATTTATTTTATTTTCTGTCTTTCAAGAACATGATTTCTCCATTGAATACTCTCCAAGAAAAAACACTATGCATAACAATTTTAGAAGATCGTATCGCCAATGAGTGACAACTGTCTAACATCTTTAAAAGTCCCAACTAGAAAGATTTTCTTTTTTTTCAGTGGAGTATCAAATAACACAAAATCTTTATGCTTTCGGGTGCTTAGAAGAAGAGTAATTACCTTAAAATCTATGCATTTGTCTGTATCTTCTCATAATTCAAATGTTTCTAGCCATATAAAAGTTTGCTAAATTAACAAGTCCTTTTGGTAAATATAGCAAATAAAATATTTTAAAGAATACCCTTTCTTCCCCATTCAACAATTAGATAATGTTAGATAATGTTTGAGGTCACGTAGACTTTATTATGTTTATCCCACCATATTCCTGCTGATATTAATAAAGTCACATTTTATTTAAATGAACTAACTCCTTCTCTTCCTACAGGCTCTTGTTCAGACAAGGTGTATATAGATAATGATTTGCAGAGAGTAAACATGCAAGCCCATGAGCAACAACCATAAAAAAGAATGAAATAAATTAAGTTTCTTGATGTCTGATACCTAGGCTCACTTAATTAATTATAGTTACAAATCCTCCACAGTTTTATTTATTTATTGCTGACACAGATAGCCACCAAGGAGGAAATCAGAAAACAAGGGTGAATGAAAGAAGATAAGGCACACTTTGTGATTTATCCTATTTCTTATCATGTACACATGATGACTGATGAGGAAATGTATCACTGTCTGGTGCATGGATATGAGGGGATTGTGCTACTTCCTACTTACTTAGTTTCTTATATGTGAATGCATATAGGCATATAGGTACAGGAAAGGAGAAAATAGTGGGCAGAATATAAATACAGGACACCAATATCTCTTTTGATTTAATGAAGAATATATGGACATATAAGCAGTGCTAGAATCTAAAATTCTGTGTGGAAGTTTCACTGGCTGTCTTGCACAAAGACTTGTTTTGTTGTATCATTTGTAAAGAAAATAACAGAGAGATAATGTTTGACAACAAAAAAAGATATAGGAGGGGTGCCTGGCTGGCTTAATCAGTAAACCATGCACCCTTGATCTTGGGGTTGTGAGTTCGAGCCCCTCATTGGGTGTAGATATTACTTTTAAAATAAAATCTCGAAATAAATGGATATATGGCTTACAAGAAGAATCATGTCTGTTGGAAAAATAAGGTCTTACTGTTTGAGACAGTATATTGAGCATGATGTGGTGAAACAGTAAAACACTGAACTCTTGCCACTAGCCAGGAATAGGGATTGTACTGCATAAGCTTTATCGTGGATTTTATTATTGTTCTTAATAGAAATTTATTTTCAGAATGATCACATTCGGGGACTTGTCTTCTTGAAAATATAAAACAGGCAGACCATCACACTTTCCAATACTGTAACATACAAGAAAACATAGGGCTAAAACCAAGTGCTCAGATTTAATAGAGGGAGAGATTGAAAGGGAGCGGGTAGGGCATGATACAGCCACTATAGATTAGAAAGTAAAGTTGGCAGAGAGCAATAAAATAAATCCCTTTTTACAGTTCCTCAGGTACTTGTACAAACTTTGAGGAAATGTTCATGAAATCAAATGAATATATATAATATCACCAAGGGATTCCAGTTCAAGATGGTAGAAAGGGCACAGCTATTTGCCTCCCCAGTCCTTGTCCCATTTAGCTCAGAAAGAAAAATTCCCTTTAACAAGTAATCCCATTAACCATAATGAAGAAGAAGAAAAGAGTTAAAAAGGATGGAATTGAAGTCACTGCAAGGCTGATAAAACAGTTAAAAAGGGAATATTTTCATGAATTTCTGCAATATCCAAAGCAAAATGTGATGGTATCAGTAAATGAGAGCAGAGAAAAATCATACAAAAACACTCAAAGACAACAGCCATAGCACAGGTGGAAACTAATGTATTTGGCAGAAGAACACAACAGAACCCAGGATCAGACTCAGGCTTGCAAGAGGCAAACATGGGAGCAAGAGAGGACTGAGAGACAGATAATTATGGTCAGAAATTTTCAGACTACCTTAAGAACTGTCAGATCAGTCAAAACCTCTCTTCTGTGGATGCAAGGCCTCAGGCTGCAGCATTTAATTCCCACTGGAGTTCAAAAAAAGGATGAGTAAGAATGGGAGATTTGCCTGGAGAGGGTATGTAGTTTGGGTTTTAAAAAAGGATGAGTAAGGGCAGATTCTAACATTACTGTGGAGTACCAGCGAGTCCAAGAGTGAATAAACTGAACATCTATATACAGAAGAAAGAAGAAAAGATTTTTGGGGGGCTAAAACTAAGTAATTAAGAAATCATTCTTTCTTTGTCTTTACTTTTGGATTCCTAGTCTCAAGCTAAAGGAGGATGATTCTCTTTTGAAAGTTATTCTTTTTTTTCTTTTGGCAAGCAGAACAGTCTAGTTTACACAGTGGTCCCTGAGTAACTTGACAGAGGGGACTTGGTGTCGGGTCTGGATCTGTCTAATTATTTATTCTTCCAAGGGCAGTGATAAGATAAAGATAATAAAATAAAGTGGATAAAGAATCATGAATTGAAATAAATTTTCTGGATTATAGATTGAGCTTCTTTACTTTAAATAATCTATTTCATATTTGTTAATCCTCCTGCTTAATTCTGTCTAGAGTGGGAAATAGTGGGTATGGATGAGTTAAACTAAAGGGCAGGCAAAAGATTTTGAACAGGAAGGTTTGGAAAGTTTTAACAGCTTGTTTATAATACTGGAAATTCTTAGAACAGAAGGTACATAATTTTTAAAGGCTAACATGAATGTTTCTGATTCCCCTTATACTTGTTCCCCTTCATCAGTATGGATAATCACAAACTGAATAAATAAGAATATACGTTTAAAATACTGTTAGAATGTGTCATTGTAATGATATAAGCACTGTTAATCAGATGAAATCGTATGACCTAAAAACATAAGGAAAATCACACAAACTTTGTTTCTCTATCCATTTCCTACACAAATAACAGCAGTGATATATCGAAAAGGATATAAACACTGGTGTCCAAAGACTGTAGTTGACTCTCCCCTGTCCAAATTTATAAGTAAATTGTCAGCGTTCAGCTTTACTTTAAACTGGGTTGTCATTGCAAGATTATGTCATGACTTTGCTGTCCATTTATTATTTTATAGTTATCTTTAACATATTTATTTAGGTTAATTCATATACTACCAAACTGACTCTTTTAAAGTGTGCAATTCATTATTTTTAGTATACTCACAGAGTTGTCCCGACATTAGCAAAATCTGTTTACAACATTTTTATCATCCTGAAAAGAAACCTCATAATCAATAGCATCCATTCCCCAATCCAACTTACTCCTTACCCTACTACATTTTACCACTTTCCATCTCTATAGATTTGTTTATTCTGGACTTGTCATATAAACGGAATTAAATAACATGTTGTATTCATGGACTAGCTGCTTTCATTTAGCATAATGTTTTTACAGTTCATCTGTGTAGCAGTCTGCATCAGAACTTTATTCCTTTTTGATGCCAAATAATATACCACATTTTATTTATCTACTCATCACGTGATATATTTGTGTTGTTTTTATTTTTTTACTATTAATAATATGGCTATGAACATTAGTATACAAGTTTTTGTGTGGACATGTTTTTTTTTTTTTTTAATTTTCTAGGGTATGAATATAAGAATGGAATTTCTGGGAGATAGGGTAGTTTTTGAGGGACTGTCAATTTGATGGACTGCAAAACAACTGCACCATTTCTCATTCCAATTTCTTCACATCCTCACTAAGGTATCATCTGTCTTTTTGATCATAGCCATCCTCATAACCAGTGGTGGAGCATCTTTTCATATGCTTATTGGCTATTTGCATATATTTTCAAAAGAAATGTCTTTTTAAATCCTTGGTCTATTTTTTTATTGGATTATTTGTCTTTTTTACTGCTGAATTGTAAGAAATCTTTAGCTAATCTAGATATCAGTCCTTTATCAGATGCCAGTTTTTCCTACAATTGCCAATATTTTCTACAATTCTGTGTTTTGTCTTTTCATTTTCTTGATATGTAGCATGAGCATTTTAAATGTTAATGTCCAATTTATATATTTTTTATTTTGTCTCTTATGCTTTTGGTGTCCTTAAATTTTAAGTTTCTATTATGTACCAGACACTGTGCTGCCATGCAATATAAAAGATGAATCAGAATAGCATTTGGCCTCAGAGGTTTCACAGCCTAGTGAGGATGATGTTTAAGGAAAGTGATGATATATGGTATATGTGTTTTATATGAATTCTAGTAGAGAGCAAATAAAAAATAACAGGAAAGGAACAGACACTGTTTTCATTAATTTATTATTTTTATTATTATTGTATTTTTATTAATTTATTTTTTTTAATTCTCCTGAATTATTTACTTATTCCTTCAGCAGATATTATTGAGTGCCACCAGTTTGAAAGCTATTGTCTTATTATGTTTGGGGTATATCAGTCAATATAAGAGAAAAAATTCCTTTTCTTTATAGAGTTTACATTTCAGGGGAGAGACAAGAAAGCAGACCACCCAAAAAATATAGAACTAAGTATATTATACAGGGGTGGGGGTGAAAGACAGAGAGACTTGAAAGAAATGGAAGAGTTGACCAAATAGGATATCTGAGAGAGAGACAAAAGGAAAACCCGAAGCAAAGACCCTAAGATGAAAACATTTAGAGAGTTTCTGAGAAACAAACAAAAAAAAAAAAAAAAAAAAAAAAAAAACTAGAGGATGGAGTGAGCAGAATAAAAGGAGAAATAGAGTAGGAGAGACAGTCACAGAGTTAATGGAAACAAATTATAAAGAGACTTATCGAACATTGAGAGGTGTAGTTTTTACTGTGAGTGATACATACATAGCCACTGTGGGCTTTTGAACAGAGCAGTGACATGAACTGAATTGTGTTTTAAAACTTTTTTGATGTGTTGATATGCACAGTGGGTAATGAGTGTGGCAGTTCAACTAAGAGCATAATGGGAAGTGAGGAGACACATTAGAATAAATCTATCAAAGGTTAGGAATTGGTCAACTCAGGCACATGATTCAATACTGAGAAGTTACAAGATGAGAATTAAAAATGAACCATTGTTTTTAGCGAACTTAGTCATCAAGGATCTTGTCAAGAGCAGTTTCCATGGAATGGTTGAGAAAAAAAGACAGGGATGGGTTTCAGAGAGAGTGAAGGAGAGAAACTGGAAAACTCTTAAGTATTGAAAACCCTTTCAAAAAGTTAAATTGTGTTGTAAAGGAGAGCAAGAGATAGAACTGTTATACCCAGATCGCAGTACCCTCACCGACCAGAGACCACCAGGGAGTCTGAGTCACGCATGCAAAGGCAAAGGGCTTTATTAGGGGCTTAAGCTCAGGCTCACAGACTTAACCAGCGTATGGGTCCGTGCCGAGAGCCTCGAACAAAGGCAGAGTAGCGTTTTTATGGGGTTTGAGATGGGGGAAGTTACAGAAGTTGTGAGATGGGAACAGTGATCCAATCATAATTACTCAACATTATTGACAGCAGGTTTGACCATACACATTGTCTAGAGTATTCGTTACTTTTGGCGGGATCCAATTACAACATTTAGAGTACCTTTAAATTCAACCAATCACGGAGTGAGCCTAGGGTCTTGTTCGGCGACTAACAGGTTAACTTTAACATTAGGTAACAGGGTCCTATCTATAGTTTCTATCTCCAGGCCTCTCCCTTAGTAATGTGGAGGGTGGTCGCTGGCCTTTCCTGATTGGGTGTTGCAAGGGTGGTTTCTCCTGCCTTGGGCAATGTGTAACTGCCTGATAGTTTCAGGAAAGCTGAAACTCAGGCCTTCTAGTTCAGAGGGGAAACTTAAAGCCTGTCATGGAGTCAGTTTGGTTTAGATGTTTAGACTTGTGGCCTTACAGAGCAAGTCAAACAGGGTCAAAAGAAGGTTTATTTTTGAGCTTGCAATATTAAGTATCTAGATGAGTTCATAAATTGACACTAAAATGTTACAAATGAGACTAGCAATATTATTGGATTTTTTTTTTTACTTAAAGTTCTGAGAGCCTTAGCATATATTTAATTTTTATTTTAGTCCACAGAGCATTCTTTATACCTGATGTTGATAATACCAAACTTTCATTTTGATGTTTTTCTCTTTTGATATCTTACTTACTAATAAGGCAGTGAAAATACTGTTTTTCATTCTTAAGAAAAAAATACTTTTTTTTTCCTCTAAAAGACACTCTCTGGATTTTAATTCACAGATTCACGTCCCTGCTGAATCTTAAAGAAAGGAAGAATGAAGAAAAAGTTCTAAATGAAATTCTAAGAATCAGTAATCAGGCAATTGTAATCAGTTTTCCAAAACACACGAAAGGGAAACCATCAATGTATTTTGCAACTCTTGCAGACTCCAGACTGATATTGATTTCTTTATTGATTTTCTTAATATTTTCTGGGGAGTATTATATGTGCATACTCAGGTATTGGCATTTTAATATCTTTCTTTGGGGAAAATGCATGCAAGGTTTTTTTTTTTTTAAAGAAATGCTAAGTAATTGTATATCAATTTCAATACAAATAGGTAAATGAAAGGTTGGCTGCTTTTGTTTATTGCAACTCACTTGTCTCCTGAGGTTTAGTTTCCCATAATCATTTTAAAAAGGCAAGTGTCTGTAGATTATTTACCTCTTGAAAAAACTCTAGAAGATTTTATAGGCACATCCCTCTTTTATTAAAACCTGATTATGATGTGCTAAATGTCAACAATGTCATTTAATTATGCAGCACCATGCATTTTTTATAATGATTCCTTTTAAGGCTTTTAACAAAATGCTTAGCAGGCCCATCTCAGAACTATTTTGAAAAAAGTATGTTAGACTAGGAGTTAGAAAAACAGCAATGGATCCTTCTCTTCGCTCTATTTGGTGTCTGCTTCTTGGGCTTGAAGGTAATTAATAATGGCAAATGAAAAGCCAAACAAATAGGCTGTCATGTTCTATTTATGAAAAATCTCCTTGGCACTAACGTATATTCAAGCTCTTTTTAAAACAGTATTTCCTCATCTTGCTGCTGTTTCAAGATGATATGATAGTGATAATATTTGTGGATGTTGAAAACAACAAAGGCTTCTTCAGAAGTGTGTAATGAAAAGTATTATTGGAGAAGGCATTTTGTGATCAAAAAATGATATTTAGGGAAAAGTTACTTTTGGAAACTTAGTTTTTAAAGAACATCATTTTATGAGTCAATATATAAAGACAATGTATCTTAACTGAACTAGAAAAACTATCAGATAGCTATTAGATATTGAGCTAAAATGAACACTTGCTCATTTTTAAAAATACAGCTTTCATGGAAATAATGTATAAGTATATAATTAAATATTGTTAAGGAAAGTCTTCTCCATAGATCTCCTTCAAATTTCAACCATGATAATGCTTGTAGATGATAGAGTAGATATATCATAAAGTAATTTATCAGTAATTTCTCATATGGAAAACAATTTTAAAAACTCATGAAGTTAATATAATGTTTTCATAGTAGGTGGAGATATGTAATTGTCATTTATTCTTTAAAATAGAAGGCTGCCCTATTATTATACACAAGACACAAAATGCTGGGAAGATAATCACCCTGGTTTCAGAGGTATCTTATCCTTCATCAGGTGTGAAGGTGAATATGACTTCTCCCAGTTAGAATAAGAATAGTCTTCTCAAAAACAAAAAGCAAAGAAAACAACCACAAACCTTAGTTAGGGTCATTTCTAGAAACAGTCACCTAGAAAATAGACTTATTTGTATTTGTTTTCATTAACAAGCCCTGAAATAATGATAGAATTTTGTTTGACTTGAGACAGGTCATAACTATTATGTTTTTTTGCTTTTGAAAGTGAAAATCTGTTTCTAAACTGTGAAGAAAAGTGAATGATATCCCTGACTGCTTTTATTTTTTATTCCTAATATGCTCACAGAATGAGAATATGTTATGCAAATGATAAGAAATAATAATTTAGAAATAGAGGTTTTCTAGGTCCCAAGTTTGTACCTGTATTTCTTATACCTGTAACTCCTCAGACACCATGCAAGTCCATTCTAAAATGTTTCTTGTTAACTTTTAGCAGTATACATAAATATTAACATACTGCACATTTACATATTAAGACAATCCATTCCATTCAAGTTGCATTTTCAGAAGACTGCTATATTATAATGCCTCTGTCTATATATAACTACTACTTTAAAAGACTACTCATGCTGTATAAGAAATGAGAACCCACTTGAACATTATATTATCCTGTAGAGAAAATAAATGATAGTTTAGTAACTGAACTTGCACCAAGCAATAGTTACATGGTTAAAATGATATATTTTGTTTATGTGGTTTTCAACATTTAAAATCAACTAATTACAAAATGCAAAACATCCATTTATCATTACAGAGAAAAATGTAAATATGAAAATATTTCATTTTACTTTTGTAAAAAGTTGATTGAAAAAACTGGAATGGGGAAGAAAGCTGAAAGAAGAACAAGAAATGGAAAGGGGAACAATCTCCATCTTTAGGAAAGTAGAGGCACATATTAACTTTGACAATCATAAAGAGATGTTTGGACATAGTGTCAGAGTTATGCAGGTAATTAACAGAAGCCCTAAAACAAAAGTTGGTGAAAGAGGCTGCCTATGGATATATGGATGAGTGTTCAAAAAAGACAGAACTTTTAACTTCAAGCTTTTGAAAATTCATGAAGTACATGAAGGAGTTGATTTTATTGTCATAAATAGTATGACAGTAGGCCTTTTCATGTTGGTTTATCTGTGTCTAGAATGGTTCTTAGCACAAGTAGGCCCTCAATACATGTATGCTGAATGAAATAATTGTGGAAAAATTCCCATTAATTAACTGTAGGTTCTAAATCCATCTTATCATCATCACTACTTATAAGATTTGTTTGTCTATTTGTTTGGTCTTTGGGTGTTTTTGTATAACAGCAGGATTGAATACTTGTAACATAGACAATTGGCTTACAAGACCTAAAATATTTACTATCTGATTATGTACAGGAAAATTTTTCTGACCTCTGCCCTAGAGCAAGGTAAAAAATGAAACAAAAGAGAGTTCATATTTCTCCGGGCATGTGTAAGCAGGGCAGCTGTGTATATTTGCAGAATTGTTCTAATTGAAAGATGCTAATTTGTCACAGACCTGGTTCAGCCCTCAGGGTGGACTACAGGATCCCAGCTACATGACATCCATAATTAGCATGCTCAGGTCACCCTGCAGATAGAGCAAACTTTCAGGTCATATGAAAATGTGGACCTATGGGACTGAGGGAATGAGAAGGATCCTATCTAAACAATGTGCAGTTTTGGGGTGCCTCAGAAGTAAAAAGCCATAGTAAAGAAGTTGGGGGTTCTCTCCTGGTCCTGCCTCATCTGGGAGTTTTAACTATTGTTGGGCTTAGAACCGAGGGTGCTTAGATCAGTCACATGGAGGGAAGAGATGGTTACTGATCAAGACTTGGGATTGTATGCTACATGGAAATAGCCTCACGGTTTCAGAGAAGTCAGGTAGGAGCAATGAAAAACAGTGAGTAAAATAAATTAAGAAAACAGTGTCAAGTGACTAAATGGTAAACTAATCCATGAATTGAAAGAAGAAACAATAACGTGTACCTCCTATATGCCACATACACAAAACACTTGGAAATCTTATGTAAATTAAAATATACATGTGGACTTGCAGATTTCTCTGGTGGGAAATAGTTATAGTGACCATATCAATGCTTTCGATCCACCAGAAGTTGGATATGTAGACCTAATTTTAATCTGGCCAGCAAAACAATAAACTCTTTATTTCGGTTGGACTAGTAGGAAAGCAGTACATACACCAAACTATAGCACTCACTATGTAAAACAAGGAATTGCAAATTTTGAAGACATGGGTATATTAAAGATGACTTCCAATCAACTATCTTGTGTCATACTGTCTTTTTCAAGGATGCATGAAGTAAACATATTTATGTGCCTCCTTAGGGCATCATGATCATTGGAGAATGCAGAAGAGAATGGTATTTCACATACTTTTGCATCCTAAAAATTAGCATATAAAATTGATTAAAACAAGAATGAATTTTATGAAGTGATTCTGGACCTAACTACTTCTCCAGGCTTCTCATTTCTCACTCCCTTTTCCATCATTGCTTCAGCCCAAATCTCTTAATGTTTCACCATATCCTATACAATTCTGTACATGGCAAATCACAGTTAGCTGGCATTGTTAATTTGCTTATTTCTGGGACCTTCTGTTTTCTCCAGATCCACTGTTAATTGATTAACCCACAACAACAGCAATAACAACAAAAGTTACCCCCAAATCATTCCTTTATGTATTCATATATATCATGTATATATCATTATATACCTCACAGTTAAACTGTGATGTTCATAGTTTTTAAAACTAAAGGAAGGAGGAAAGCAACTGAAACCATATTTCCCTTTTGTATGGAAGTTGATCATTTCCTGAGTGTTTAAACACGGATACTATTTAGTCCTCACACCAGCAATAGTAGGAATTATCATCACCTGTTTTAAAAATGTGGAAACTGTAACCCAGTGAGGCCAAATAACTTGCCCAAGGTCACAAAACTAGAAAGTGCTAGTACTGGGACTTAAGCCAAAGTCTTTTGATTTTCTTCCAACACTCTTTCCATTATGTGTGGATATGTGCCAATCTGAACTGAATACTGTGAAAAAGAATGCTTGTAGCTGGATAATCTGTATATGTAATTTGAGATTCACTTGTAGTTTAATAACATTGCATGTTTGCTGGAGAAAAAGATGTGATGAAGTGGGTAGATCCTACTGGAGAAGGGCTGACTTAATAACTGTGAATCCAGGGCAAAGCTCTTATGCTGAAACTAACGATTCCTTGGATGATGTCATTAGAAGTTTATGCAGCTGGAGAAAGTGATGGCCTTGGGAAACTTCTCTAAAGAGATATTTTGGTTTTATTCACCTCATTACATAATTAATACTCTAGTCTGAAATCAAGTATGAGATTTCTGAAACTTTGCAAAGCAATCCAATTAGTATTAATTCTGTTTCTGTTTTGTACATGTCTTATTTGTTTTCCTATTTCTACAATTCCTAGAAGAATTTTTTTTCCTGTGAAGAAAAGATGTTTATAGAAAATCTTATTTTACAAAAGTCACAGATGTAGCTATGTGCAAGTGAAAAATGTATCACACTATCATGTTTTGTCAGCACGAAGACATAAGCCATTGGGGGCAGGGGCGGGGGAGAAAAGAGAATAAGGCATAGGCAAACAGGCAAACTGAACCTGGAAGTGATCAGCATCAAACAGTGTGAACATTTTGAACAGATTTTAAAACAGTGATAAAATAACATAACGTATAGGAATTCCACTAGACTGAGACTAAGTATATCTATATTGTTTCCTAATATATTGTATTATCTATATTGTAGTAATATCTATATTGTATTCCTAAAACTATCTCTTTACTCATTTTTTGACTCTCCATAATTTGTCTTTATTATCAGTATTGTAACATTGTTCAGCAAATGAGAAACCAAATAGGCATGTATACAAAATGTGGTTAACTGAACATTGGATTGGGGTATATGACAGAAGTCTGTCACTCTGAAATCACGTAATGGAGATGTCTGTTGCAAAGCTCTGATCAGTGCTTGGAAATCATGTACTTTGCTTTTCATACTTCTGGAGTCATTCCACTTCTATTATATCTAATAAGATGAAGCTTACTAGCTATGAGCTTATAATCCATAGAGAGAAGCCAATGGCCCTCTAAAACAAAGCCAGTCACAATCAAAAAACCCAGACTCTGGGGACAGATAAACTGAGCTTAATTTCCCTCTTTCAAACTGAGCTTAATTTCCCTCTTTCTTATTTATCACTTTGCTTTGGTTTAGAAACTCTCAGAGCCTTGGTTTTTCCACCTGTAATAATTTTAACAATAATAATAACAGTGACAATGTTAACCTTTTGCATATTTTGAGCAATTACTCTGTGTGAGGAATTGTTCTAACTTCTTGGCAACTCTTTGCATCAGGTACTGTTATAATCATACTGTACAGAAGAGGAAATTGATGCAGAATTAACTATTATAAATCACCTGAGTCATGTCCTAGGAGGTGGAGGAGATAGGATTTACACCCAAGTAGTCACCTTCAAGAGGTTGTGTGCTCAATCACTACATTATGCTGCTTTCTGTTACTATCTCAGTTTGTTTGTCTGCAAAATGATATCATAAAATCCCTACCTCTTTTATAAAAATTAAATGACTCAACTGTACAATATTTAGAACATTGCAAGGCACATAGTAAAACTTTATAAATGTTTGTTAAGTAAATTAAATAAAACTGTCCAATTACAGAACTCACGCTGGTTGAGACCGGAATTCTCACCCACTGAGTATATATCTAGATCCTTACTCTAAACCCATACGTTTCTGGCTTCCTGACATTGCTTTTAATTAAAACTGCCTTGCACAGATATGTGATATTATAAACAATATCTATACATTCCTAGTGCATAGAAGGTAGTTAATAAATAATAGCATTCATTATTGATCATCCCAGCAGGTCATATTTGACTTGGCAAAGTCATTAATTTAATTATTTATAATAATATTAGGTGAAACTTTACTGTACAGCAGGGACTCTACTAAGACTTTTCATATGTATTAACTCATTTTTACTTCACTAGCTACACTGAGAAGGTACTAACTATCTTAATAAACTAAGGAAGGAGAATTTAATAAACTTGCTCAATTTGACAGACTTTCCTGGTAGGAGAGCAAAGATATGAATTCAGACTCCCTGACAATATATTCTTCCCTCTTATCCACTTCATTATAGCACTATTTCACTCTTGTGGAATGCATTCTGACAACACAATTTGGTAGAAAAACTCTAGACCATGAATTTTAGATTTGGTTTTGCCATCAAATAACTGTGTAACTTTCAATATATGACAGCCTTTCTCATCACTCTCATCTGTAAAATAAAATCATTGAAGTAGATCACAAAGCTGTCTTTTACTTAGTTTTTATTTATTCATACAACGAATATGTATTGAATATCTGGTATGTGCTAGACTCAGTGCTCAATTTTACCTCACCAAGATACCTAAACAAGTAATCCATTCTTCTGTTAAATCAGTGGTTCAGAAATTCTTCTTTTAAGAATATATGTTGAAGTAACACTGCTTTGGGGGTATGATGACTGCTTTATATTCAAAATGTTATTATCAGTGACCATTGCTCTTACCATCACTATTGCTTTTACTGGAATTGGAATGGAGACTACAGACCATTCATGTAGTATTAAGAAGAAGAAAAAATTTCTCCTACTTTCTTTTCTATATACTGTCCGAGGATATGATTTTTATTACATCCTAAGAAAAAAAAAAGATTGCCATGGTTATAGACCATAATTTAATGATTTCTTGTGTGTGCTACTCTGTAGTATTTGACTTTCTGTTCATTTACAATATATCCTACCGGCATGGAGTCAGTAACATTTGTGAGTTTTCCTACATTCTAGACATTTTGGCTTTATGTACTAGCATCTTTCTATCTCAGATTTGTTCAAAATTTGTTTTAGATCTGAGCCTTTAATAGTTCAGTGCTTGAATAATATGTATATGTATATTGAATGTTTAAACCTGACCAGTGATAAGGATTGTGCTATCTTTCATAGACAGATAATTTCTGTAGAGCTTTTTCTCACTGATTAAGAATTGTTTCTTTGTTTTTTTATTTATTTAAGAATTGTTTAATATGCATTTAAGAGACACTAAGTCTTAATGTATTGCCTATATTTTAAGTGCATTATATATATATATAATATTTGACTAAATATGATATGACAAATTTAGAAATGATAGAAGCATTCATTGACGTAATAAATTTTCACTTTATTTTTTTCTTCTGAGTTTTTATTTAAATTTCATTTAGTTAACATACAATGTACTATTAGTTTCAGGTGTAGGATTTAGTGATTCATCACTTACACACAATACCCAGTGCTCATCACAATAAGTGCTCTCCTTAATACCCATCACCCATTTAACCAAACCCCCTGCCTACCTCCCCTCCCGCAACCTTCATTTTGTTCTCCATAATTAGGAGTCTGGTTTATGGTTTGCCTCCCTCTGTTTTTTTCCGCCTATGTTCATCTGTTTTATTTCTTAAATTCCACATATGAGTGAAATTATGTGGTATATGTCTTTCTCAGTCTTTACATGTACTAACTTGCTCAATCTGAGCACAATTTTAAAATGATATTTTGGCATCAATTTATATTTCTCAAAGAGATGCAGTTCCCCAAATACTTTTGACTTGAAAGCAATAATTTTCACTTTCCTTTAGAAAGGACTCTTCCATTAACAAGGAGGAAGCTTACCTAAAACTTGCATAAAATGAACTAAATCTAATTAGAAGTTTTACTGGCTTTAGTTACAAATGACTCTTAGAAATTGGCTTACCATATAGGTAAATCAGGTTTAAGCTAGTCTTTTTCTCTTACTCCTTTTCTGTCTCCATCTCTGAATTTTTTTCCTTGGCTCTTTCCCTCATGAAAGTCTATTGTTTTATCACTTAATTGCCCTTAGGAATTCCCAAAATAGGGTCTAGCTTATGTGCCACACTATCAATTCTTCTAGCGCAGGGGTGGGGATGGAAGGAGGTGGACAGTAAGATGGTGATGGTTGGTCACATCAGTTAGAGGACAAGCCATTTTGGAAAAGAAAATAATGCTCTTTTATGAGAAGAGGGCAGCAGAGATCCTAGGCAGGCAATATACAAACAGAAAAAAAACAAAACCAAACACCACTACCTCTTTACACTTCATGTCACTTAATTTTCTACAAATACACAAAAGTTACATTAGGACATCCTTCCTTCATTGACAACAAACACGTGTTTAATGACACATATGGAGGTAATTTTCTCTATATGTTAAAATTATTGGCAGATTAAATTTTATTCTTCTGCTTCTGATTATTTTTCATCATTCTGGTTCACTCAGTTCTTGCAAACATTTATCTTTTTTTTTTTTTTTCCATCCTAGATGAGTTAGACAACAATGAATGGGAAAAGAGTTGTTTAGAGTTAGGAGGACTAGAATTGATTTTTTCTTTTATTTATTTTTTTCACTGCCTAAGTGTGAAACATAATAATTGCATAAGATGGCGACAGTAATTCAAAATACTTTGGAAATCTTGGTCTTCACACTTTGCTGTTGAAATTAATGAGTTGGTCAGTGGCAATGTACATGCTTTGTTGAAGTGTCATATTTTCATTACATTCTGCATTGACAATTCTTTTGTATGTGAGATCTTCTTAGACGGAGATCACATAATCACATGTACTTGAGTTTCCTTTGTTCAAAATCCCATGAACTATAGTCTATAAGTAAATGCTTTAAAGATAAGTTTGAATTAAAATGTTAGAATTTCATAGGTGGGCTAATCAAATATTGATGTAAGATATTGGGTTCATTCAAGAAAATATGATATCCAATAAATGAGTCTTGTATTTATTTCTCCAATGAAACAAAGATTTATTCATCATCCTCCGCCATTCTGCCTTTGAAACAATGGAAACAACAACAATTTCATTAGTATGAAAGTCAGACTTATTTTATGAATTCAAGGAGTTGCCTTCTTATCAGTATAGAATGATAACTAATAGTTGGATATGAAATATATAATTTTTATTTTAAAGGATACAGAATTAACATAGTCTCAAGAATAGAGCCCAACATAATAATACAGAAATAGAGAAAAACACATCTTCTTGCTAGTTCAAAGACTGAATTTGAAGGAAGTCAGCGTCTATCTAAGCAATAATCAATTTCTCCATCAGAGCCTTTAAGGATAAAGGGCTGCATATTTATGAATGACTTTTTCCTTACTGTAAAAGGTAAAGGTAGTTAGATCACATCTTGTGTAGCTTGAAGACAACTTTCATTTTGTTTGTTTATTGTCTGTTTGTTTTAAGAAAATCACACACACACACACACACACACACACACCACATTGCTGTGGCATTTTCAATGATTGTAAGTTAAAAAAAATTTTCCTGTAGTAAGCTGATGGAGGCCTTTCACAAAGCATAACATTTGCTCATATTTTTTCTTAAGATATGTTTAAACAAATTAAACCAAGCTGAAATGAACAACATAGCCAGTCTTCAGAGGGAAAGAGACCAGAAAAGAGAAACTTAAGGAGGTTATGTACAAGGGAGGATATGTCTCCTGGTGATAATTTATGTTTGATAATAAACTTATTACTTATTCTGAGAAGATATGTGATGGCTTACAATTTAACATTGCTTCATATTTTTGTCAAGGGAAAAAAGCACTGGTCCCCAAGTTGATGTGCATGAGTAGAGTTCTTTTTCACATTATATTTGCTCTCCCATAACCAGAATAAGTGACATTTAAAAATCTTCCCTGGTGATTTTGAAAAACAACATTTCCACCCCCATCACTAGTAAAAGAACAGAGTTAATGAATATTCCTCTCTGGCACTGTAACCTGATTTAGTTTTCTAGCATATGTAACCAAAAGGAAAACATGTTGTATCTGCACACTGATTTCAGACAGTTTTGCCGAAGTTGTGTTAAATTAGTTTGTGTCTAAGGGATATTATATAAAATGATGGGTTTTATGTTTAGCTATGGATTTTTACAAAGATTTTAAAACGCTTTTATAGCACATGTAATGTGTAAAGAAAATTCAGGCTACCGTCTCAGTCGTACAAGACATCTAACTTTTTTATTTTGTAATAACTAAACTAATATCTATTTTTGAGGCCCCATTATTTATGACAAAAATAAATGTAAGTTAATTTAATTCTAACTTAGTTTCTGGGTAGATGTGCTTAATATCCTTTGGAGTGGTATAATGATCTAGCTTTTTTGAGTTACAGGGAATACATAATCAATGTTATCATATATCAGAACTAACATTCTCTGGATGTATGTCCTCTGATCTTGCCCTCTGTTGTCACTTCAGAGAATCTTGATGTTTGTTATGGACTTCAGGTCAACAGCTACTACTCAGTCCCTTTCTTATCCTTTATGGCTGTGAAAAACTTAGTGTGGTTGTCTGTAAGGCAGTTTTCACTTTTGTGATAATCCAGAAAAGACAAAGGCATTATATTCCTCAAGACATTCTGCTTTTCTCAGTAGTGTCAAAAAGAGTGGAAGCTCTGGGATGCTGAGGTTTATAGGACATTTCTTTATTGGACTCAAGAAGGATCTGTGAGTTTGAATTCATTTCTAGGCATTAAATAGGAAATGGGGCAGAATTTCTCAGAGCTTTTGAATCCTTTAACCTATCTGGGATGTCCATTGTTTCTTTGTGATGACATCTACACATTCCTACCTTTCTTCCTGTCAAACTCCTTATTTTCTGCTATGAGTTTCAAAATTCAAAACAAAAATTGGCCACTTTATATCTCTCTTCTTCTGTAATATTCTTTGTTTTTTTTAAATTTTTAGTGTTTGTTTATTTTAAGAAAGAGAGAGAGAGGGCAAACAAGCAAGGGACAGAAAGAGAGAGGGAGAGAGTCCTAAGCAGGCTCCGTGCAGAATCTATCGCGTGGCTCAAACTCATAAACCATGAAATCATGACCTGAACCAAAATCAAGAGTCAGACACTTAACCAACTGAGCCACTCAGGTGCCTCTGTAACATTCTTACTGTAAAGCAAAGTCTATCATAAGTTTTACATGTTCAAATAGAGAAAGATTACCAATGAACAGAAAATATTGGCAGAAAATGTTAGTAGCCTCATAAAATCTCACATTTATAAACTAGATGTTTCATTATGACAGAAAGTGTACCATTAGATTATAGCTCTGGCTTTGTATACTCTTCTCCTACCTTCCCAAATTCTCTTGGGAATGACTACGGCTCATCTGCGGAATGGGTCCTAAGATGACCGGAAATCCCACCTCTTCACACGATATGGAGAAGCGAAAGAAATCTTATGGGGCGCCGGGGTGGCTCAGTCGGTTAAGCATCTGACTTCAGCTCGGGTCATGATCAGGTTCATGGGTTTGAGCCCCACGTTGGGCTCTGTGCTGACAGCTCAGAGCCTAGAGCCTGCATCAGATTCTGTGTCTCCCTCTCTCTATGACCCTTCCCTATTTGCGCTGTCTCTCTCTAACTCTCAAACATAACTGAAAAACTAAAAAAAAAAAAAAAAAAGAAATCTTAGAGAAAATTGCCTTCCAACAAACACCTTGAACTCTTGGGATACTGGCAGATAAAAGGGAAGGCAACTCTTGTCAAGAAGAGGTGCTTATTGATTTATTTATTTTTTTTTACAAATAGTTTATTGTTAAATTAGTTTCCACATAACACCCAGTGCTCATCCTCACAAGTGTCCTCCTCCATGCCCATCCCCCCCTCCCCCCCACATCCATCAGTCCTCAGTTTTTGTCAGCATTCGAGAGTCTCTCATGGTTTGCCTCTCTCCCTTTCCCCCACCATTTCCGCCCTTCTTCTCCCCCTTGGTCCTCTGTCAAGTTCCTCCTAATCCTCCTATACGTGCAAGCATATGATATTTGTCCTTTCTCTGCCTGACTTATTTCGCTCAGCATAACACCCTCAAGGTCCATCCATGTTGCTACACATGGCCAGATTTCATTGTTTCTCATTGCCATGTAGTATTCCATGGTATAGATAAACCACATCTTCTTGATCCATTCATCTGTTAATGGACACTTAGGCTCTTTCCATGTTTTAGCTATTGATTTCTATAAAAAAGCTAGCAACCATTCTATCAGTCTGTATAGTGACTTATAAAACTACTTTATACGTCACAGATAAATTAACATTCGTCTCATGTAAATTTTAAACTTAAAAAATTTTTATTTTGTTTAATGTTTATTTCTTTATTTTGAGATAGATAGAGAGTGTGGGTATGTGCACATGAGTGCACTCACATGGAGGAGAGGCAGAGAGAAAGAATTCCAACAGGATCTGCTCTGTCAGCCCAGAACCCCTCATGGGGCTTGATCTCAGAAACTATAAGATCATGACCTGAGCTAAAGTCAAGAGTCAGATGTCTAACCAACTGAGCCACACTGAGCCAACGCCCCAGCTTTTACATTTCTGAATAAAGTTTCTATATTAGATAAATTTATCCCCTCTAGTTTTGGCCCATATACTTTATTATGTTAAGGAACCCATCCTTAGTTTAGAAGACTTATTTTGAAAAGGCAAAATAAGTTGGTCCTCCCCATAGTAGGATATGCTCCACTGTTTGGCAAATAATTTCTTCTAGGTCAGTAAAACATAGGCATCTGTTGGAATTAGAGAAGTTTTAGAATTGGAAAGTGTTCTTAAAAATGATCTTCTCTTAGTCCATTTAGGCTGCTGTGGAATTTCTTTTATAAGGGCACTAATCCTATTTATGAGGGCTTCATCCTCATAACTGATTCAGCTCCCAAAGGTCCCATCCACTAATACCATCTCCTTTAGGAGTTAAGATTTCACCATATAAATTATAGGAGATCACAATCATTTTAGACCATGGCATACTTATTAGATAAATCAGAAACCGTATCACCAAGTAGTGTCTTGCCCAAGAAAATTTATTCAACACGTGTTTATTGAGTACTAGTGATATGCTAAGTACTGTGCCAATCCCCAGGACAACACCCCCCCACAGCCCCCACTGTCTTCTCACATGGAATTACACATCTGGCAAGGATGATTCAACAAGAACATAGTTATCTGTACTTTGTTAAGTGTTAAGTATATAAAAAGTAATTCATTCTTTAAAAATACCGAGCAAATAGGGACGCCTGGGTGGCTTAGTCGGTTAAGCGTCCGACTTTCGCTTGGTTCATGATCTCGCGGTTCGTGGGTTCGAGCCCCACATCGGGCTCTGTGCTGACTGCCGGCTCAGAGCCTGGAGCCTGTTTCGGTCTGTGACTCCCTCTCTCTCTGACTCTCCCCTGCTCATGCTGTCTCTATCTCTCTCCTAGAAATAAATAAAACATTAAATAAATAAATAAATAAATAAATAAATAAAAATAAAAATACAGAGCAAATAGAGATAAAACCCTTGATCTAGGGGGTGCCTGGGAGACTAAGTTGATTAAGTGTCTGACTCTTAATTTTGGCTCATGTCCTGATCTAAAGGCTTGTGAGATGGAGCCCCATGTTAGACACTTCACTGACAGCACAGAGCTTGCTTGGGATTCTCTCTCTCCCTCTCTATGCCCCTGCCCCTCCCCACTTCAAAATGAGTAGACAGCATTTAAAAAATAACTTTAAAAATTTGGGGCTACATATCTTTCAATAAGACAGTCCTCCTCAGAGAAAATTCCTGTGAGAAGTGAAGAAAGGGAGAGAAACTAGGCTTAGAAACAATGTGTGTTCCTCTCAGTGATACAGATTTGAAGATTATTCTTAATTACAGCCATTGTTCAAGTAAGAGAAAATATGTGACCACTTCTTTTCATTTTAGATTGTATTTTTCTGCCCCAAAGACACAGATTATGCTATACAGCTGTCTAGAATGTTAGGACCAGTTTAGAAGTCTCATTTTTAGATTTCTTATGTAGTTAAAAGGGATAAAGTTGCTTGGGGGGAGCAACTTTAGGGGATTTTGCTTCACTTGTGCAGACCTAAGTGATACATAGAAATATTTTCCATAGACAATATAGAAAAAAAATCTCAAAATAATAACTTTATTATACTTGTTTAGTTGTATTTTTCTGATTCCAAAAGAGTATCACTCCGAAGTGGATTATTATGAAAACTAGGAAGATGAAAATAAGAAAATATCATAAAAATTGCTCATAATTCTGTCATTGAGAAACCACATTAACATTATGTTTTATAATGTAGATTGTTAATAGTTTTCTATATGCATAGTCCTCTTAAAATCAGTATAATCATACTATAGTTATTTTTGGTCATTTTTCACATTATTTATATTATCAATTTTGTCTATATTAATTTTCTACAACACGGTTTTAAGGTCTTAATAATATTTGGTTATATTTTTCTGCCATGGTTTATTTAATCTACTTTTTCTAGTTGTATTTTCAGATTATATTGTTTCTATTTTATTTCTTTTTTTAAGGACCAAATCACTGAAAGATCTTTAGAAACACAAGATCATGGCTTTTTAAAGTCTTTCTAACCAGGCATTTTCCATTTTACTTTTTCTATTCCGTAGTATTCTCCTTACGATCAGTTGACAGAATATTAGGGTTTTTTTATATATATAAAAAGTAATTATGGCAGCATCTCCTTCACTTTTAAATCAGCTGCAACTTATTGGAAAAAAATTGCTGCTTTTTATCTTCTTTTTTCTTTAGAAGGAAAATGTAATTTTGATTTTAGTCTTTGGTTCTAATTAGCAATTATCATGAATTACCAAAGGCATTTGTATAAAAAAGGCTTTCTAAGCTGACCCTATACTAGATATATGGAAACTTATGGCACTCCTCTTTGGTGCTCTTTTAACACTAGAGTTTTGCCTTAACCAAAATACATTAACTTTAACAATTTATTCTACATTCCAAAATACTTACATTGTTATATGTAAAGGGACAGTGATTGTACCAAAAATGAATTCTGATTCAGTCACCTGAAAATACCTGTCCAGCCAAGCAAAGAGTTCATTTTGTAAACAAGGATGAAAAGCACATCAATCATGACATGACAGGAAGAGCAGAAGGAGAAACATAGGAAAGAGAAGAAACAAACTTGGAGACCTCTTTAGTCAGCTCTGTGCTATTTTACCCACGTTCTTCATGTGAGATTATGTAGATCATTATGCAGACTTACGAGCAGCTTAAGTGTAGAGGCTGGGAGTTATTGAATGTTTCAAATTATAGTAATGAATGCTTTGAGTTATGTGTTTTACTCCAAAACTCTTTTTAAAAGAATAATATTGACTATTAGCCTTTATAGTCATTATTTTTTCTTGCTTATTGAACTAAATAAAATAAAATAAAAGGTAAAATGTTTTATTTAGAACATTAGACGTATATATTTGTTAAATATTTTGAAATAATTATTTATAGGTGATCACAAACCATTTTACTAAAAACCATATTATCAAAATATAATATGAGAAAAGAATTAGTTCTAGAAATTTAGATATGGGAGAAACATAATGATAAGTTCTTTCAGTAAGCAGAAAATTAAACCAACTTTATATAATTGCCTGACAAATTTACTTATTGAGAATTAAGCTGGAGGATTAACAAATATGAAATAGATTACTTAAAGCAAAGAAGCTCAATATTTAATCCAGTAAATGTATTTCAGTTCATGGAGATGTATTTCAGTTCATGGAGATGTATTTCAGTTCATGGGTCTTTTGGTCTCTTTTATTTAATTCTTTTCATTTTAAATGTGGCCTTCAGTTTTGTGTGGAAGGACAAATGACTATTATCTTTATAACCAACAATGATGTCTTTCAGATAAAAAATGTAATTCAAGTGTCCTATTTAAACTATTGGATATTTAACATCTTATTTTAATTAGAGGATCACAGTAAATCTGACTTGCTACAAATTTTCATATGGTTTATGGCACTAAGGAAATATAATGTTCTGTCTTGCATTTTTAAGTTATTTTACTCCACAGAATTGTGGTTTGCAAATGTATTAAGGTAACATGTAGCCCAACATTATAAAAACAATAGAAACCAATGTCACTTTTAGTTTAAAGTGTTTGAAATTTTAGTATTTCAATAGTCATTCCAATTTCTACCTCAAATTACTTAAAGTATAAGAAGAATAAATAACCTAAATTTTAAGGTGGAATCCATAATAAAAAACTATGTCTTTTATAGAAGTAACATATTAAGTGCATTGTGCTAGAGTGCATGAATAAGTTTTAGGTTGTGTGTGTGAATATGATGCTAAAGATCTGTATGTTTAAGATAATGTCAGTTTCTAAAAGGAGGGAGAGATGTTCTTAGAACACCAAGCAACCTTTCCCTCTGCGCAGCTGCCTTTGACTCTGCAGAGTATTCTTGGCAGAAGTGAAGAGCACTTGATGAGGGAAGTTAAGCAGAAGTAAGGGCATGTGGTGGAGAAAAGGAGATGTTGTATACACAGATTAAAGAAAATACTTCCAAGAGATGCAGTCACCTCAGTGACATATTTGGGTAAATTTTTAGCTACAGAAATTAAAATTTTCATTCAGAAACAAAGATACTTAATTTTTAGGAAGTGGAAACTTCCAGCCACAAAAAGCAAAATGAAAAACAGTTCATGGGTAGGATGTGCTGTTCTCATCAAATCACAGACTAATTAAAATAATGAAGTTATAATAATGGTAAAATAGTAATGCTAAGTAATATACTGGAGGATTTGAATGAAGTGAGTGTGTCTTCCAAAAATTTTGACCTTGGACTTATCTGCAAGATGAACATCCATGAGATATAGAACTAACTTCTTTTTCACTCTAATGCTTATATTTTTTAATTAATAGCATGTGGTCTTGCTTTCTGTTACTATATACCCCCACAGTTTATTATTAGCTTTTGGGCAGGCATGAAAGAAAATAAGTTTCATTTTGCTAATATGTATTCAAGGCCACAATCAAAAACTCACTTTTAAGGGTGGCTCAGTTGGGTAAGCCACCAACTCTTGATTGCAGCTTAGGTCATGACTTCACAGTTTGCAAGTTCCAGCCTGACCTCAGCATAGGGGTTCTGGCTGACAGAGGGAAGCCTGTCAGGGATTCTCTGTCTCTGCCCCTCTTCCACTCTCTCTTTCTCAAAATAAATAAATAAAGTTAAAAAAACACTTTTGTTTTCTCTCTATAAATACCTGATTTTGGAAATAATTTAAAAAATATATATCTCCATTTGTATATACTGGTTTGTAACTTTTTTTGAAGTAATGGAAGCTTAAATTGTAAAAAGTATGTTTTAGAACTACAGTTCTATAGTTTGTGTTATATTTCAGAAAAATTAAGGTGTGAAATGACTTAGAACTCCAAAACATCCATATTGCTTTTTGCTAGTTTGAACTTTCCTTCTTCATCTCTGTCCAGATGTACCTTTTATTTTCTTAAGCATAGATGGTTTGAAATGCTCCACATAAAATAAAAACTTGCCTTAGCACTGTCTGCTATAACAAATTACCATAGTGTGGGTGGTTTAGACAATAAATATTTATTTCTTACTTCTGGAGGGTAGAGATTAGGCTGCCAGCCTGGTGGGTTCTGGGTAACTGTCTTCTTCCTGGTTTATGAAAGGCTTTCTTCTGCATAAAGAAAGCTAGCTAGCTCTGTGGTCTCTTCTTATAAGAGTACTAAACCCATGCATGTTGGATCCACCTTCATGACGTAAATATCTCCCAAAGCCCTATCTCCAGATAATATCACACTAGGATTAGGATTTCATAATATAACATTTTGGGAGAACACAAAAATCCAATCTATGGCAATCCGGAATAACCTGGCTAATCCTTAATTCACACTGAAACAATCCCTGGGAATGTGTCCAAGAAAGGGAAAATGAAATTTTGGAAGTAAATTAGTCAAAACAGTCTTGTGTTTAGAACACTTAAATTATTTACGTAACACAGTACCTTATTTTGACTAGACCTGATCCTTTACACTATTTAAATTAAAATTGTTGGAATTTTCTCTCACTACTGTTATTTAACATAGTGCTGGAAGTCCTAGCCACAGCAATCAGGAAACAAAAAGAAATAAAAGGCATCCAAATTGTCAAGGAGGAAGCCAAACTTTCACTATTTGCAGATAACTTAATACTATATACAGAAAACCCAAGAAACTCCATCAAAAATTTGCTAGAACTTTTTCATCATGTATCATGTATTGATACATGAGTTCAATAAAGTCTCAGGATACAAAATCAATATACAGAAATCTGTTGCATTTCTACACACCAATAACGAAGCAGCAAAAAGAAAAACTAAGGAATCAATACCACTTACAATTGCACCACAAATAATAAGAAACCAAGGAATAAACCTAACCAAAGAGGTGAAAGATATGTATTCTGAAAACTACAAAACACAGAGCAAAAAAGTGAAGGCAACACATGGAATTGGAAAGACATTCCATGCTCATGGAATAAAAGGACAAATATTGTTTAAAAATCTGTACTACCAATATCAGTTTACACATTTAATGCAATCACTAGCAAAATACCAACATTTTTCATAGAACTAGAACAAATAGTTCTAAACTATGTATGGAACCACAAGAGATACAAAATAGCCAAAGAAACCTTGAAAAAGTAAAGCAAAGTTGGAGAAATCACAATTTTTGACTTCAGGTTATGTTATAAAGCTATAGTGATGTGCCAGATACCATACACTATGGTACTGGCACACAAATAGACACATAGATCATGAAAAAGAATAGAAAACCCAGAAACGAACCCACAGCTCTATGGTCAACTAATCTTCAACAAAGCAGGGAAGAAAATCCAATGGGAAGGAGAGTCTTCAACAAATAGTATCACGAAAACTGGATAGCAGCATGCAAAAGTCAGAAATTAGGCCACTTTCTTGCACCATACTCAACAATAAATTCAAAATAACTTTAAGATCTAAATCTGAGACCTGCTGAGGCCCCAGCATGACTCAATCTTATGGGCATCTTACTTCAGCTCAGGTCATGATCTCACAGTTCATGGGTTTGAGCCCTACATCACTGTGTGCTGACAGCTCAGAGCCTGGAGCCTGCTTCAGAATCTGTCTCCCTCTCTCTCTGTCCCTTCCTCACTCATTCTCTCTCTCCCTCTCTCATCTTCTCTCTCTCTCTCTCTCCCTCTCTCAAAAATAAGTAAACATTTAAAAAAATTAAATCTGAGGCATGAATACATAATACTAGAAGAGAACACAAGTAGTAACTTCTTTGACATTGGCGGTACCAATGGACTTCATCCAGATAAAAAGCTTCTGCACACCTAAGGATATATCAACAAAACTGAAAGGCAACTATGGAATGGGAGAAGATATTTGCAAATGACATATGTGGTAATGAGTTATAGCATCCAAAACGTATAAAGAATTTATAAAACTCAACACTCAAAAAATAAATAATCCAATTAAAAATGGACTGGAGACATAAACAGACACATTTCCAATTAAGGCATCCAGATGGCCGATAGACATATAAAAAGATGGTCAACATCACTGATCATTAGAGAAATACAGATCAAAACTATAGTGAGAGACCTCCTCATATCTGTCAGAATGGCTAAAATCACTAATACAAGAAACAATAGGTATTGGCAAGGATGTGGAGAAAGGAGAACCCTGTTACACTGTTGATGGGAATGCAAACTGGTGCAACCACTCTAGAAAACAGTATGTAGTTTACTCAAAAAGTTAAAAATAGAACTACCCTATTATCCAGCAATTGCACTATTAGGTATTACCAAAAGAATACAAAAATACTAATACAAAATACAAAAATACATGCACCCTGAAGTTTATATCACCCCTAGCCAAATTATGGAAACAACCTGAGAGTCTATCGACTGATGAATGGATAAAGAGTGCTGTATATATACAATGAAATATTTCTCAGCCATAAAGAAGAATGAAATCTTGTCATTTGTAAAGATGTGGATGGAGCTAGAGAGTATTATGCTAAGCAAAATAAGTCAGTGAAAGACATAGACCATATGTTTTTACTCAGCTGTAGAATCTAAGAAAGAAAACAAATGAACAAATAAAAAAAAAAGAGAGAGAGAGAGAGAGGCAAACCAGAAAAACAGACTTAACTATAGAAAACAAATTGATGGTAATTGGTGGAAGGTGGGTGTGGAGATGGGTTAAATAGGTGATGGAAACTGAGGAGTGCTGTTACTGTGATAAGCACCACGTCTTGTATGGGAATGCTGAATCACTATATTGTACACCAAAACTAATTTTACACGTTATGTTGACTAACTGGAATTTAAAGAAAAACTTTTTTTAAATTTCTTGGATTTTTCTTGTTACTAACATGATGTGACCATTCAAATACATTTCTCTGTACTTATTTGTTTCATTCATATTCATTTCATATCAGGACTGATTTTTAAACCAATGCTTTATCAGTTATTGACAAGATTTTTTTCCTGATGAGCAAAGTATTAAGATATACAGTGGATAATTATTCACAAGGAATCATGCTATCCATTCCATTTCATTTTACTCTTATTTGATCGGTAGTGTACCAATAATTGAACAGTTAGTAGGAAATCTTCTTTGCATTACTGAGCATTTACCCAGTCTGTTCACCTGGGCTTTTGTTAATATTCCCCTTTATACAGCATAAAAATTGCTAATCATTTGTTTGTAAAATTAGAAAATCTGCTTAATTACTGCCATTCAAAACCTGTACTTTATTCTAAATATATTACTGAGAAAACTAAATTCAATTTCTACATCTCAGACAAATCCATCTCTTTTTTTTGTTTTAGCAATTTATTTTAAGTGTAATTTAATTTTTTTCCAAAATTGCAAAGAAAAAATTCCCATATACCCTTCACTTAACCTTCGTCTGATATTGTCCTTTATGTAACCATGCTCTAATTATTGAAACCAGAGAATTATCATTGGTTCAGTAGTCACAGACTTTGCTCAAATTTCATTAGCTTTTCCTCCACTAAAGTCCTTTGTTCTAAGATTCAATCCAGGAACTGATATTTCTTTTAATTATTATTTCTACTCAGACTCCTCCAGTCTGTGATAGTTCCTAAATCTTCTCCTGTTTTTCAAAATCTTGACACCTTTGGGACACCTGGTGGCTCAGTCAGTTAACCATCTGACTTTGGCTCAGATCATGGCCTCATGATTCCTAGATTTGAGCCCCACATGGGGTACCATGCTGGCAATGCAGGGCCTGTTTGGGATTCTCTCTTTATGCCCCTCTCTCATGTGAGTGTTTTCTTACTCTCTCAATCTCTCTTAATCTCAATCTCTTTCTCTCTCTCTCTCTCTCTCAAATAAATAAACATAAAAAAGAAAAATCTTGACACCTTTGAAGAGTACTTATCTACTGTTGTGTAGAATTTCCTTTAATTTTTTTATGTTTATTTATTTTTGAGAGAGAGATACAGAGAGAGAGGGAGACACAGAATCCAAAGCAGCCTTCAGACTCTGAGCTGTCAGCACAGATTCCAACACGAGGCTTTAACCACCAACCTCGAGATCATGACCTGAGCCAAAGTAGGATGCTTAGTTGACTGAGCCACCCAGCCACCCCTCCTTTAATTTAAATTTGTGTCATGTTTTCTTAAGAGCAATTTTGTTGTTATGTTTAATACTATTTAATTCATTTGTTAGTGTATGAAATCCACTTTGGCCTTGCTCCACATCTTCTTGATTTTAATTTCATATTTGTCCCTTCTTATCACCCCTTGGCTATGTTCCCTGCAGGTAACCAGTGAGCACATATGTGTCTATATTATCATGGCCCTCTTCTTCATATAAAAGGTGGCATAAATGGATACTGTTTTGGACTTTTGCTTTTTTTACTTAACAGTATGTTCTATAAACCATTCTATTGTCAGCTAGCAAATGTCTTCCTTATTTTTTACAGCTGCATAGTGTCCCATTGTATAAATGCACCAAGGTGTTTTAAATCACTCTCCTATGTATAAGTTCTTGGGTTGTTTATAATTTTCTTTAGAATTACAAGCAATACTATGTTGAATAATCTTATGAATATATATTTTCAAATAACTGGAGCTACATCTTCAAGACAGTTTCAGAACTGTAATTTCATAAAAGTAAATAAGCAAGTATATAAGTACTTTTATTAAGTATAATCAAATATCTGCAAAAAAGTGTTGTGCAACTTTGCATTATCACCAGTATTTTATGAGAGTACTTATTTCCCAATATATGCCTCCAAAATGTGCTGATAAAAGATATATAGATGATAGATAGATAGATAGATAGATAGATAGATATTTCCAGTGTGATAGGTAAAAAGTATTGTTTTGGTGTTGTTGTAATTTCATATTTTTAATTGAGTATAAACATTTCATTATATATTTAAGGACCATTTTTGTCCTTTATTTTTGAATTGTCTTTTAATGTATTTATCCTATTTTTACATCAGATTTTAGGTTCATGGCCTCTTAATTTTTAAGAGGAATATTTACTTAAGGGATAGAATGCTTTTATATGTGCTATATGTTGTGAATGTTTTCTGTTGGTCTTACAGTTTTCTTATTGTTGTTGTTTTTTACATTGAGTTTTGCCATGGAATTTTTTTCAAAGTTTATTTATTTATTTTGAGGTGGGGGGAAGGGCAGAGAGAGAGAGGGTCCCAAACAGGGTCCACGCTCACAGCACAGAGCCCAATGCAGGACTCAAATGCATGAACCGTGAGATCATGACTTGAGCTAAAACCAAGAGCCAGATATTTAACCAACTGAGCTACCCAGGCACTGCATCCATGGACTCTTTTAAGTAACCAAATTCAGCAAAATTTTCTTTTCTTGCTTTAGATTTTGAGTCAGTTAAAAAGCCTTTCTCTGTACTAAAGTTCAAGAATATTTTGCCATCAGTCCATTTGCTGTGGTTTTGGTAGTAATTATTTAGTTGGATGAAGCTCATTCTTTACTATATTCCTCGAGTTGTGCTGACAATTACAGAATTTCTTAACTTGTAGTATGTTGAAATGGTTTACTTAAGACTGCCATAACTAGGTACGAAATCTGTGTTCCATAGGTCCACAGTAATCTCATTATTGCTTGTTTTTAATGCTGCTTGATTATTGCTTATCTTTTAGATTGATTTTCAAATATCAAATGCTAGAAATATTTTTGTGTTTGTAAGTTATTTGAATTTTGTTTGGTGTCCTTGATTTAATTTTTATCTTTGAAATCTACTTTTTATAAGATATATTTTGTTATTGATCATTCTGGGTAAATTTTCCCAGGTATCCACTAAGCTCTCTTAATGTGCATAGATTCAGGATCTTTTATATTTCTGGAGTAATTTTTTTTGTATTATGCTTTTAGATAACCCCTTCCACATTCTACTTCAGGGACTCTAATAATACAAATATTGTTCCATTTCATGTCTTCCATTTCCACTACTTTCTCTTTTTTCATGTTTATTTTTTTCATTATGTCATTGAAATTTTCTTGGGTGATTTCTTGCCTTTCTTCAAAGTTCCTTAGTAAATTTTCATTTGTATCTATTCTACCCTGGGCATCTGATAATTTTTTTCTGTTATTTCTGAGGTAATTTGGTGTTCTCCCATTATATTTTAGAGTTCAATCAACTGTTTTAGTTTCTCCCAGATTTCTCTTACATTTTTGTGCGTTGTTTTAAAATTCAGTCAGTATTTAACATATCCTCAAATGCATGGTTGGGTACCCTTTAACTCTATTTTGCTTCGGCTTCATTCTTATTTTCTCAGGGAGAATTTTCCCCAGTTGACTTTGTGAAAATTTGTTTCCTGGTTTACTCCAGACAACTACTTCTGTAGTTGTCTACAGACTTGTCCTTTATCCTTTGTTTACTTTTATGATATTAGACCGTTTTCCAGACTTCTAGTTTAATGACTTCCTTTTCTGCTGGTCTGTCAAAGTCCAAGCATATAATGTGGGTTTCTATATCTGCGTTTTACTGGTAGCAAAGTATTTGTGAGTCTTTTGATTTGTGAATTTGTCTTTCAGGATCTTAAAATTTCCATTTTTTCTCCTTTTCTCCTTTACCACCTAGTTGCCAAAATATGCTTATTTCTTTTGTTTTACCTTTGTGTCCATCAAAAGCTATGACTTTGGAAGTGGGTCTGTGTAAATCAGGCTTGCATATATAAAGCAAGCCTATGCCTTTGAACAGCCTGTCTGGCCCTTATATGCTGTCTGGCCCATCAACTTATTCTTAATTTTAAACCTTTTCCCTTAGTCCATTCTCCTGACTACTCAGTTACTTATTTTGTATTTCCAGACTTGTGATGGATTTAATTTTCCTGATGTTTCCACAATTTTCCCTTAGTCTCTTTTACTGTTATCAACTCTCTGTTTTCCATGTATATTTTTCCTGGTGTGGCTTTGTTGAGTACAAAGCATTGTTTTACAGTGGGGGTGTGATGGAAGCATATAGAACCTAGACTGGGATTTTTTTGTTTGTTTGTTCTATCACAGCTGTTTATTCAGTGTTTTGCATTCCCTGTCTTTAAGCAACTCTTATAGTTTAGTTCTTCATAAAATTTTCATAGCTGTGAAGTCATTTCTTACCTTTTATGGACAAAATTTGGTGAGGCTAATTTCTATGGACCTACCATTTTCTACCTCTATTTTATTCTTAAGTTCAAATTTTCTCAAATGGTTACATCTTGAAATTGTACAGATAATTTGGATGTTTTCCTCCTTCCCTCTTTTGACCTCATTAAAAATGTAAATGCCCCTGAACTACAACAACCTATCAACACATTTTATTACTTTTCTTGACATTTAACAATAGTTTGAAAGTAATTATTTTAGCTTCAAATAAAATAATGATTGTAATCCATCATCACACACTTCAATAATTGTTGAATCTGCATAGAAGATTGTATCATATGCACATTAATTGTCTCTAAGTAAAAGGAGTTTATAATTTAATGAGTAGCAATATTCCAAGTTCTTAACAATAGATCTTTGTACATTATGTACTTCAAATGAAAAAAGAAAAAAACAACTGTAGACTTGTTGAGATTTTTCTCTTATTTGACTTTCAAATTATTCTAGGATAATTGCCTAATGGAACAAAAGTACAGCCCATTATTCTTATTTTGTAGTTTTTCCTTCTGCAGACTTCCTCAGGTGGTATGAATGACAATCACAATTCTACTTGCTTTGAACTCTATGTCAATATAATTACCTTACCACCAGTTCTCCTCACTTCTTCCCTATGTTCTGACTCATCTCAGGAGCTATTGCAAACGTTATGAGTGCTCACCAGTGCCCAACTTGTTCTGTTTTTCTTACAGTCCTGGCAGACTTTATTTTACAGTCTCCATTGCAGTTTAGAATGGATCTATGACTGAGTTATCATGAATGAATATAAGTAAAATGATTAGGACAACTTCTAGATCCAGTCTTTAGAAGTACCTCACTCATCATTCTTTCCCTTCCCCTAGCTATTGGCTTACTGTAATGTACTCACACAATATAGAGGAAAAAATATGAGTTCCTGAATGAATTTAAAAAACACGGAATGCTCCCCTATCCTAGTGTGGATAAGAAATAGCTTTTATCATGAAAGATTCTGAAATTTTTATTTATATAGCAGTAAACTATTGCTGGCTAAATCAGGGACAGTTACCATCTGGGGTTGAAACTTACGATGCTTATACCACTAAGTTCTTGTAAATGAATAAAATTTTTCTTACCAGTTAGTTATAATTGTTAATGTTCTATTTCTACTGCATTAAAGTTTCATATTTTCTACAAATACTTGAGTCTACTGAGATATTTTGACCTTGTAGACATTACTGTTTATTTTAGGTCCCCAGAATTAATTTTCACCTTGTTTCACAGCTTCCTTCATCAAAAAAACCTGGAACAATTTGCTGAGAATGAGCCAGAGACTATATTGCTATAACATCTGTATATGATATATTCCAAATTATTCTACCATGATATTGTAGACACAGTGAAACCCCACGCAGGTCCTTGTTTAAGGAAGAATTTATTTCCATCTGTGAAAGTGCTATCACCAGGAAGCATCTAGGTGTCAGCTCCTTTAGGAGTTGCCTCAGCTTCAGAGACCTGCCTTGCCCAAGGTCATGCCCTCCTTAGAGTAGCCCAAA
Organism: Proteles cristata cristata; assembly: GCA_017311185.1. Lineage (NCBI taxonomy): Eukaryota > Metazoa > Chordata > Mammalia > Carnivora > Hyaenidae > Proteles > Proteles cristata. The sequence goes on from JAESUZ010001194.1 coordinate 2,620,529, forward strand.
TCTGGGTGATGAGTGAGGTGGAGTTTTAAGATCTGGTCACATCAGCCAGATGCAAAACACTGAAGGGCATCATTGACCTCAGAGCTTTCCATTGTTTTGGGTAAGGTTTTGATGGACTGATACCATAATTGAATAATTCTACTTAATTATGACCCCACCTTTTTTTTCCCCCATAGATGTTGATTCAAATAAGTATCTTATAACCAAACTCCATTTCACTGCATGTTTCCAGAGCACCAAACTCACTTTGCCTAACAATCTATTATATTTTCTCTAAACCTGTTTAGGTTTATTTATTTATTTATTTATTTGCATTCCATGGCTAATAAAGGCCTTTCTATTATCTTAAATTTCTTAGGCAAGAGTTTTTATTAGGTCTGAATATAATATTTATTATGGTTTAATTGACCAAAAAAATGGATAACTAAACAAAGCACACTAATCCAGTAAGTAACAACAATCACAACAAAATAGAAAAGTAACCAGGCTGGGGTGCCTGGGTGGCTCAGTGGGTTAAGTGTTCTACTTCGGCTCTGGTCATGATCTTACGGTTCGTGGGTTCAAGCCACGTCGGGCTCTGTGCTGACAGCTCAGAGCCTGAAGCTTGCTTCAGATTCTGTATCTCTCTCTCTCTCTGACTCTCCCCTGCTCACACTGTCTCTCTCTTTCTCTCTCAGAAATAAATACAACATTAAAAAAATTTTTAATTAAAAAAAAAGTTACCAGGCTGATAAAGGAAATTTTTTAAAGGAGAAATCGGGCAGTGTTGATAGTTATATCGTAACATTACAACCAAAGTAACACTGGTCCTATATAAAACAACATACAAAAACACACAGTTTTAGTGAGAGTAACTTCATCCCACAATGGCTACTTAAAAAAATAATTTTGTTAAAAATGAGACCTGTTTCTCCCCTCCAGTTACTCTCCTCCAAAAACAAAATTAAAAATAAAAACTTATAACATCAAGGAAATGAATAAAAGAACCAGTGAATAAATACATTCAAACAAATCAACCAACCAACAAATAAGCCCACTTGTATTCTCCTGTCATAACAATTTTACTATGTCCCTTTTATGTCAATCAATATGGAAACTGAATGTTCCTAGAAGCAGAGGATTTGTCCCCAACACTCTTATTCTGCTACTTGAAGGATTGTTTGTTGTGGGCCCCAAGAATAACTGGAGCGCAGCAACAATATTAAGGCAAATGTATCCTGTAGTACATTGGAGCTGAGCTGATAATAATTAGGTAAGTAAACTAGAAACTCAAAAGATGGAAATCAAAAAGAATGGAAACAAGACAAAATTATAAATGAAAATAGTCTGAGAGAGCAGAGTACAAACCTGAATGTTGATGGAGGGTTGTCTTTTATGGAATGGGGACTATTCACTGCTTGCTTTAAAAATACTTCTACTATTTTGTAGCTTCTGCACAGCCAAGGAAAAAACCCAGAAAATTAATAGGCAACCAACGGAATGGGAAAAGATAGTTGCAAATGACATATGAGATAAAGGGTTAATATCCAGAATCTATAAGGAACTCACCAAACTACATGCCCGAAACACAGACAACCCAGTGAAGAAATGGGCAGAAGATATGAACAGACACTTCTCCAAAGAGGACATCCAGATGGCCAACAGACACATGAAACGATGCTCAGCATCCCTCCTCATCAGGGAAATACAAATCAAAACCACACTGAGATACCACCTCACGCCAGTCAGAGTGGCTAAAATGAGCCAATCAGAGAACTCTAGATGCTGGCGAGGATGTGGAGAAACGGGCACCCTCCTACACTGTTGGTGGGAATGTAAACTGGTACAGCCCCTCTGGAAAACAGTGTGGAGGTTCCTCAGGAAACTAACAATAGAACTCCCCTATGACCCAGCAATAGCACTGCTAGGAATTTACCCAAGGGATACAGAAATGTTGATGCATAGGAGCACATGGACCCCAATGTTCATAGCAGCACTCTCCACAATAGCTAAAACCTGGAAAGAGCCTAAGTGTCCATCAACAGATGAATGGATCAAGAAGATGTGGTTTATCTATACCATGCAATACTACATGGCAATGAGAAACAATGAAATCTGGCCATGTGTAGCAACATGGATGGACCTTGAGGGTGTTATGCTGAGCGAAATAAGTCAGGCAGAGAAGGACAAATATCATATGTTTGCACGTATAGGAGGATTAGGAGGAACTTGACGGAGGAACAAGGGGGAGAAGAAGAGGGGAAATGGTGGGGGAAAGGGAGAGAGGCAAACCATGAGAGACTCTTGAATGCTGACAAAAACTGAGAACTGATGGATGTGGGGGGGAGGGGGGGATGGGCATGGAGGAGGACACCTGTGGGGATGAGCACTGAGTGTTATGTGGAAACTAATTTGACAATAAACTATTTGTAAAAAAAAAAAATACTTCTACTATTTTGAAAGTAACTTAAAGACAGATTTGAAGCAAGTGCCTGGGATATGTTGTAGTGATTATGCATTCAGTTGAGAAAGATTTTGATTCAGTGACCAAAAATATAACATTATTCAATCTGCAAGTTTGATATTATAGACAGAAGTAAGGTTTTATTTTTCTGAAAAATACCCCACTATGCACAGAAATTCCAAAGTATCCGCAGATTTTTGAAATGGATGTATTAAGACTCAGTTTCAGTTCCCAAAGAAAGTCTTGTTGACAGAGCAAAAAGACGTTAGATGTACTTGAGAAAGTGGAAGTAGTTGTTTTGTGAACAATGGTAATATCTAGTGCCCTAATCAGTATTTTTGTGTAAAATAGTGATTTGTAGCAGAACCAAAATGTATTTCATTTAATTGAAGGATAGAAGCTTCTTTTTCCCACTGTATCCAACTGAGAAAAATAATGTGCAGAGATTTCACATGTTTTTTCAGTGACAATTAATGAGTAACTGATTTAGCAACAGAATATGTATTGTCTGGCTTTCAAGTCCAGCTAGCTCCCTTCTAATCTCTATGAATATGAATTCAATTACTGAACAACTATTGTATTTCTCATAAAATGAATAAGTTAGTAAATCTCTGTCAGACTAGTCATAGCACCTTATATTAGAGGCTAAATGAAAGAAAGAGGAACCTCTTATCACAATAAAGCACCAGAAATGAAAAAGACTTCCACTCTCCTATTGAGTGCTACAAGTAAGAAAAACTATAAAATAGAAATTAACAGTCCTCTGCTTTCTGATGTAATATGCCTGTTGTCTAGAATTAACCACAAACTCATATATCCAACCATTGCCTGACAAATCATATAGATTGGAGTAGAATGAATCATAGTGAAAATATCCAAGTCTTCCTCTCATATCTAGGCATTCTTTGGATCCTCTTATCAGCCTGTAAATATCTACCACAGATTATAAATTTTAATTATTCAGTCATAAATGTTATACTAACAAAGACTTTATTATAGTTAATACTTATTTGACCTTAAGAAGATTTTAATACATATTTTATTTAGATAAAATTCAGTCTAATTAAAAAATCAAATGAATTATATATCTTATGTAATGTATTATATAAACTGTAAAACATGTAAAATATAGATTACATTCAATAATGAAAATAAATTAGGTCCAAAACACTTATAAGATACTATACGAATGACATTTTAAGAAAAATAGCAGATGTAGGAAGCTATTCAATGGTGTGCTTTGAATTTTTTCAGTTTAATGTAATTTAAATATGTGTCAAGTTTTGCCAAATGGAACAAATTAAACTCTATTCTATTTTTTATGCCACACCCAAACCTTAGTTACACATGTCTTTTATCTTAAACTATGCTCTTTTTATGTAGCTAATTCAGCAAACATATTTATATGTGTGAGATGGTCATACAGCTCTCCAAACTTTGTTTGGTAATTTTTTTTTCTTCATTTAACCATATGATCAAATGATCATATGGGAACTACTATATTTTGCATATACCAATCCTTTCTGACCTTTGATTGGCCCAAAAATAGCTACCTTGACTCAAGGTAGACCAATCATTTCTACCTTACTTTAGTCCAGGTAATTTATTTAAGGAAAGGTATACACGATTCTCCAGAGAAACAGAACCAATAAAATGGATAGATGGATGATGGATGGATGGATGGATGGATGGATGCATGCATGCATGCATATATAGATAGATAGAGAGATAGAGAGATAGAGATATTATTTTAAGGAATTAATTCCTGCAATATGGATCCTGACATGTTCAAAATCTTCATAGTAAGGTGATAGACAAGAGATGGGGGACAGAATTAAGCTTCCATTTCAAGTCCAAAAGCCATGTCCCAATAGAAATTCTTCTTTTTCCAGATAGGTCAGTTTTTGTTCTATTGGATAAGGTCCACCCACATTAACTAATTGGATAAGGCCCACTTATATTAGCGACCACAGTAAGCTTTACTCAAAGTCCACCAATTTAAATGTTAATCTCATTCCAAAAACATCCTTATAGAAAAATTCAGAATAATATTTGACCAAATATCTAGGCATTGTAGCCTAGCCAAGTTAATACATAAAATTAACTGCCACAGGTACTTTCATGAAGCTGGATTAGTCAGTACTCTTGTCATGGAAATCACACAGTTCATCTTAGATATTAACTGAAAGTTTCTAACTGCCACATTTTTTAATTGTATCGATAAAGGTATTCAGACAAAAAAAAAAAAAAGATAGCCCCCCAAAAAGTAATGAGGAAATGGAAGAGAATTGAGTGGCCAATGGTATAAGAACGAGGTGTTCCTAAGGTGGGAGAAGGTGGTTTTCATTTCTCAGTTCAGAGAGAGGGAATTTTCCCTTCTTCAACCTATTTGTTCTATTTGAGCCTTTAAGGAATTGGATGATGCCCACTTGCATCAGTGAGGACTATATTCTTTACTCAGTCATTGATTCAAATGCTAATCTCTTTTGCAGACATTCTCACAGACACACTCAAATATGTTTTACCAGTTCTCTAGGCATCCCTTAGTCCAATCAAGTTGACACACTAAATTAACCATCACATCAATCAATACATGCTAATAAGGAAAGGATGCCAATAATTTAAGGCAGGATTTCTTCAAGTTTCTTTTAAATAGAGCCCTTTTAAAAGAAAAGATTCTCAGTTAACAATCATTAATTTATTTTTTTTTAATTTTTTTAATGTTTTATTTATCTCTAGGAGGGTCAGAGAGAGAGGGAGTCACAGACTTAAACAGGCTCCAGGCTTTGAGCTGGAAGTCAGCACAGAGCCCAACGTGGGGCTCGAACCCATGAACCACGAGATCATGACCTAAGCGAAAGTCAGACCCTTAACCGACTAGGCCACCCAGGCACCGAACCATTAATTTATTTTTATAAAATAACTTTAAATTATAAATTATAATATGATTATAAATTCCTTATGCTTATGTGTTACATACCATAATAATAAAAATATAAGAATAAATGCAAATATAATAGAAAATCAATTTTTAAAAAGTGAAGTTAACATTAACCTAAGAGGATGAATAATGATTAAGTATTCTGGTCACACTATTATCATGATATTTGGTATTGCCTGCTAAGACATGGTTTTATTTTACTTTCATATATGTTTTAGTTTGCTAGGACTGCCATAACAAAGAACCACAAACTATATTGTTTAAACAACCAAAATTTATTATCTCATATTTCTGGAGGCCAGAAGTCTAAGATCAAGGTTTTGACAGAGTTGGTACCTACTGAGAACTGTGAAGAAGAATCTGATCCATGCTTCTCCCCTAGCTTCTGTTGTTTTGCTGCCATTCTTTGGCATTACTTGGGTTGTAGATCTCTGCCATCATGTTCACATGGTGAAATGCATGTGTCTCTTTGTCCAAAGTTCCCTTTTTTCTAAGGATACTGGTCTTCGTGAATTAGAGACCACCCTGATGGCTCCATCTTAATTAATTATATCTCCAATGACTCTGTTTCAACTTAAGGTCATATTTGTTGGTGTTAGTACTTCAACATATGAATAGGGGTAAGGCAGAATTTAACTTATAACAGTATGGCTCCATTAGTTTGGACCAAGAGCATGTGAATAAAACTTTTTGCCTTTCTCTACTTGAACTTCTCTGAAACCTCCATTCATGTAGTATGCCATGACTTTTTTTTTCTTACTTACTTTTTAAAATTTATACCTCTTAACATGATCCATCACTTAATCACTGAAACCATCAGATAGCAAACAAATTTAAGCTCACTATCCAGATTCATAATATGCTTAAGCTACATTAAGTGAAATGATAATTTACATTACAACTTATTGTAGAAATCCATACATAAATTCTCAGTTGAGACATACTGGTTTGATGTGTGTAACAGATGCTTTGTAGCCCCACCCAAGTCTTCTTGACACTCACAGTTTTGACAGCTTCTTACTACAAACACCTGTGACTTCATGTCTGGAGGCATTCTCTAGCTATAAAAATATTCTCAGTCTGTGGGCAAGGGTCAAGGCAGAGTGCAAACAATTTAATGCCCCCATGAGTAGTATACAACTAGTTGATGGATGGAGTCGATGAATGGGAATCACACTTTGAGTGGAATAACTTGGAAGCATTTCCTAGTGGGATTGAGCTTCAGTAATTTACAAAGGTAATTTGCTCACTTATGTGTCTATATTAACTTCCTTTCCTCTCTGTTTTATGTTCCTGCTTTACTACTAATTATTCTTGAGAAGACTTACCCAGTTAACTGCTTCTGTCTATAAAAAGGTCTGCTAATGGAGGAAACCAAGATGAAATAATATGTTAGCTATAGCTCAATGCATAAATTTTAATGAAGACATTTCCAAATCATCAACTAAAGGAACATTTTTGTTTAGGAGAGCTACACCTTATCAATGAAAGTTCTGTGAATCCCAGTTCTAAAGACTTCTCATATTCTAAAATATATCTACTTCCAGTGCTCCTCTCATTCCCATACCCCTTTTATATCTCAACATCTCTCAATTATATTATTTTTACAGCCTAAAGAAATATGATCCTAACTCCATTCTTCCCTTTTTAAAATACATACTCCAAAATAGCTTCCTGGTTAGCTAATACCCTAACACTCTTTACCAAATACCCTTTGCTCTAGTCATAAACAACCACTGGAAGCTTCTCTAAAATGGTTGATCTTCTTATGAGTCTCTACCTCATTCATCCTTTTCCTTCTGCCCGAATGATCTAAAGTTCTCCAGTGGAATTTCTGCCTGGACTTCTAGACTCTACAAAGAACACTTTTCACATCCTCTGGCATTTGTTTTACCCATGACTCATAGCATGAACTCCCTCTTATGTGTGGTATAAGTTTATATCTGTACCATTTTTAACACATACCAAGATATTGTACATAGTTTCACATGTTTTTCTTCATCTGTTAAAATATTAGACAACTTTAAGAACATCATATTCATTTCAGTGTTTCCTGTGCCAGGTTGATAGGTATTCAGTAGTATATTATTTAGTATGTGGATGGACATTATAGTAACATTCTAGACCCCTTGCTTGGCCTAGAATTTGGGTCAGTGTGGTGAAGTACTTTACTGAAGATTTGCTGGCACAATACACTTGCATCAATGGTCAAGTGAAAATGGATCCCCCGTTTTCAACCTTCAATTAGATACTCCTGCTGTACTCTCTGAAGTGCATACGACAAAACGACCTGGGCTTGTGATATCCTTAGTTTTGACTAAGAAAGTGAGATTTTTGAGCTGAGAGGTAATGATGTTGGCTGATTGGCATTAACCTATTACCTGGAGAAGATGGTGGGTGTGGGGGAACATAAGAGAAACTACAATTCCATTAACACATACACATTCAGACTGAGGAAAAGAAAGGGAGACACTTCATTCCTGCTTTTACCTGGGTTGAGTATGACTGCACACTACTTTCAGTCTTGTCGCTTCACCCAGCCTGTATCACCATCTGCTGGAGTAGCCCTCCTGGTTTTTAGAGAGGAGTCAGAACAGACAGCTTCTATAAAGAGCCTTTTATCCTGTCCACAGCCTCCTTGAAGCCAATCCAAAAACTGTCAGCTTTGACTCGGGTTTGCTACTCCTAAATTGCAAACAAGCACATCAGTTATTATAGGTTCTAGAGGTGGAGAAACACACTGGTTACTTCATAGCAGTGATAGTCTATTGTTTGTATTCAAGGATAATTAGGGAGGAAAGGAAGTTACTTTAGCAGGTACAGTACCGGCCCTCACGAAGAACTTTTTGTTTTTTGTTGTTGTTGTTTTGTTTTGTTTTTAGTTTGTTGGAGATATAGTAGCTGAGTCAGTCTTTTTCAGTCAAATAGCTGAGTCAGTATTTTTCAGCCTGATTTTTCATTCAGTCTTCATCCTTTGCCTTTTTCTTAAATATCAATAATTTTCAAAGATTTTGCTCATCTATTTTCTCAAGTTTTTTTTTTTACTTCTCTACTAACTCATATATGATTGCTTCAGTGTCATAAGTAATACACCTCTGTTCCAGACTTCATTCTTGGCTCTAAGTATGATTATATTTTTTAACTATATTTTAAAATAATCCAATGTGGAGGAACCTGGATGGCTCAGTTGGTTAAGCATTTGACTTTTAATCTCGGGGTTGTAAGTTACAGCCCCACTTTGAGTTGGAGCCTACTTAAAAAAAAAAAGAAAGAAAGAAAAAGAAAGAATAGAGTAGAATAGAACAGGATAGACTAGAATAGAAAATAGACAAGAATATCCACTGTGAATATCTTCCTGTGATTCAGCCATCCTACAAAATTATTTTCATGGTTTAAAAGTTCCACTTAATAGATAGATAGATATATATTTTAAGTAGACTACATGCCAGATGTGGGGCTGAAACTCATGACCCCAAGATAGGAGTCTCATGCTCTACCAACTGAGCGAGCCAGGTACCCCTTTATGTATCTTTAAATAATAATGCATTTATGATTGTGACTTGACTTTCATTTGACCCCATATCTCATGCTGTTCAAAAACCTTCATAAATTATTTCCACTAAGAGAACAACCGTAATCTAATTGACCATTCCTTTATCAATGAATACATTGACTGCCCTCGGAAGTTCCAGGGGGCATTCTCATAGTTAGAACTTCTTTCCTGCTTTTATTTTTGCCTAGGAAAATGTCTCATAATCAGATAGAAACTAAGGATGGATAGAGTCAAAATGTGTGAATTTACAGCTTTTGATAATTATTGTAACAATATATTCCATAAGAGTTATGAATGCATATCCTTTTTGTGGTGCAATTTTGATCTCATGTATTATTTTGTGTGTATATGTGTGTGTGTATATATATATATATTATTTAATTTTTTACTTATTAAGAGAAATAAACTTACATTAGCATTTTCATTTAGGTTACTTTTCACTCGAACAAGTTTGGGTACTTGTATATTTGTTTACCGGGTAATTTTCTAGGTTTATAAATTGCTGTTTCATGTGTTTCATGTTATTTCCTGTATTCGTCAGCAGCCTTATATTTCTAGCTCAGTATTATGTTCCCTTAGATATGCTTTAGGTCATTTTTGTGTACTTCTTTTTTAACCCTTTACAAAATCGTGATATTATAAGTATCTTCATTTTCTACTTTTTAATAATATGTTGACATGAGCAAATTTACATTATTATAAAGTTCTGAGAAATACTATTTTAAACAGTATCCTGCCATGTTATTTTACCTGTATTTTCTTCAATATTTGTCCTGTGCAATTATTTTTTACCTCCCATAAAGTAAATAATAGTGAGAAATATATTTATGAAGATAACTTTTCTAATATTTGTAATTATTTCCTTCAGAGAAAGACTAGCATTTGTGCTTTTTATACCTATTGACCCATAATTGAGTCTCAGTAAATATTTTATTTAATTATATGCATGAACTTAGTGTTTAGAATGTCTGAGGTCTACCTTGAGTAGATCATACCTAATGTCTTCAGTAGAATCTTGATCATATCTTAGGGGGCAGATGATCAACAAGCTTTGAGTTTTCTTTCTGTCAGGATACTGAAAGGATTTTAAATTCTAATATACTAATTCAGTTTCAAAATTAGGCCTGGAAATGAAAGCTTATGGAAAGACATTAAAATCTGTGTTGGAACGCACAGTTCTTTCCAAAGGGTGATATATCCTAAATATTCTGTGGGCTTTTACTCATTCTGCCATTGTTTCATCTTAATCTTTTCACCAGTTAAGATCCCTAGCACGTGTTTTGGTTATGTCTCATCTTTCCCATGTTATATTTGTGAAAAAAAAAGAACTGTTTTTCCAGGCTAAGATCAGTTGCTTCCATTTAATGTTTTAAAATGTCATCTCATTATTTGTTGCTTGTCTTTTCATTTTATTGACATCATTTTGTATTTTGACTCTGTTCTTTATAATATTAACTAGCTCTCATAGCTTATGTGCCATGTATATACTTGATTTAAAAAAAGTCCTCAAGGTCCTTTTTCTGAATATTAACTTTAGATCCCTGCTCCAGTGTTACCTCACCACCTGCAGTCTTTTTGGGTCATCAGGAATCCATGGAATAGCAACATTTATAAAGGATTCTTCAGTCAGCTCCAAAGATACTGAGTTTTATCATTATCTATGTTTTCTTTCTTATTCATAAAGTCTTTTAGGAAACACTGATTATTAGCAGTTAAATTTTATTTCACGTTATACATAATAACATGAAAAATATGTTTTTGAAATTCTTTTCTCTCTTATTCAGAATCATTGATGTAATCATTCAATAATCATAAATACAATAAAATAATTATAATAATAGTACTAAATAGTCATAAAATGAATGGTCGTATACTAGCTATCCTTATTCACTGACCAGAATTTTAAAATGTTGCCGACTATAATAGGCAGCTCTTACAATGCCTCATCATTTCATCATGTTTTTATGTGAATCTTAAGTATAAGGATGAGGGAAAAGTGAGAAAGGGAGTGAAAGGTACTTACTACTTATATCAATCCTTTTGGGAGAATGTAGATGCTATTTCCTTGGCATGACACCCTCCTTCATGCATATGTATTACACTATCATATTGGCAGATAACAACATATGTTCCTATAACATTAACTGGAGTGCTGCATGATATTAAGGGATCAAAATCACCACAGATGCTAACAAAGATCACCTGAATATTACATAGCTTCTTCTACAATTTTACCAACTTTCATGTGAGCAATTGTACCTGAATAATCACAGCCATATTCAGATTACAGTTCATAATTCGTCTCCTTTAAAAATTGAGAACACCACCTGTTTTCATTCTGCTTAAGAAAAAAAAAAGGCTTGATGAGATTAGGAAACACATCCAGTCTTTGTTTTTAGCTGGCCCATTTTGAAAATTGGGGTCATGGATGATGGCTTCCTGAGTGGGGCAGCAAAAGCAATGGTAATGGAGAAACATTAAAAAGATTCAGATGTGTGGTTCTAAGCAGCATTCGCAAATGTGTGAGTGCATTGACATGCTTGATTATGCAAAAGCTGAGCTGTGCAAATCATAATAATAAGCTTTCTCATTAGATTTCCTGCATTTTCTGCTTCTTGATCAGCCAGCAATACGACCAAGTATTCCCATTCTTTTGAAACTTCCCATTTACACTGTTTCAACTACTCAAAGAAAAATAGGAAAAATAGAGCAGTGAAATAAAATTTTAATTAAAGGGGAAAATGGGAGATGTTCAAATTTCATAAAACTCAAAAGACGTGTACACTTTGATTATATTCAGCTTGAAAACAAAATTTTACTTAGCACTCATAAAAGTTAAATCAGTTCATAAGTCAATTACTAAGTGAAGAATGTAGCTCAACTACTTTAAAAGTAAACCTAAAAATGAAAATTGAAGAAGGCTAATCAAATCATTCATTTTACAAAGAAAGTTTTGTTCAGACTATCAGGGCCATCCAGAATAAAGTATAATAATAATAATAGTAGTAATAATAATAATAAAGAATTATTTGAAGGAAATGATAAAACTAAAAATATTTTAGTTTTCAAAGATATGTACAGGTATTTTCAAAACTATTTTACTAGTTCAAAATGTCTTCTTTCTGTCTTTAGTGGAAATGCAATAGTTACTTAAGGAAAGCTATAGATTAAAATTAGGAACTCATTCAACATAGCCAACACAGTCTTTACACCTGTGATACATTAGTGTATATCTTATATATAAATGATACATTAAAATGATTTTGTGGTAATACTTAAACCATTCGTTTGGCTTCTCAATTTAGTATAAACTAAGAAAGTAACCAAGAGAAGGTGAAAAAATTCTTGGTTTGTTATATGCATTGCAACTAGATATTCAGCAAATAAAAGCATTTCCTCTAGCTGTAGATTAAAAAAAAAGAGGCATTTTTCCTTTATTTATGTGGAGACAAATACTAATTTTCTTGATTGTCCCATTATATTTGAAATTATGTTGAATATATTATGTATGCTAGTGTTACAGTGAGAGAGAATCACAATAAAAGCAGGGGTAGGAAGTAATTTAAAGAGCATTTTGAACCCCAAAATTCCATAACGTTATAATTTCATCCATCTCTGAACTTCCCAGGCTGAAGGAAACTGCAGGTCCTAAAGTCCAATTCTTGTTTCATCACAGATCAAAACCAAACATATGCCATAGGGAGATGGGGATCTCCAGTTTCCAAAACCTGACTGGACTAGGTTGCAGATCCAATGATCTCCTATAATCTGTCTCTCTATCCCAAATGCTTCACCCCAGCCACTCACATATTTCACACTTTAGTTGTATGAATATTGTGACTAGGAGAACATTCTATTATTTTGTAAGTCTAAGTCCATGGCATCATCTGGTTTTTACCTTCTATACCCTACATTTGTATTATACTTTTCTATATCTTGTACTCTCTACTCACGGAATTTTAGTGTTCATTCACTAAATTCTTAGAACAAGCAGATGTGAAAACCACACAGGTGTCCATTCAGGAAGACTGTACAGCCCCTTCCTTGGAGCTCAGTGTGTCTCAGTACCACAGTCCTCATGCTGCCCACCTGTTTTTCACAGTGCTCTTAATTTCACATACTCTTAGGTCTCATTCTGTTATCAGTCAGATACACGGTTGGAAAAAGAGACTTATTACATGCCCCTTTCATCTTAACTTTATAGAAATTACAGTCCATGATTGTCTTTCTATTTTCTTCCCTCCATGACCTATGCTGTTTCTATATTCTTCAAAATATAGAAAATGTTCATTAGGACCACTACATTTACTCCACCCCTACTACTGCAACCTCTCTGAACCCCGCTATCTCCTCACCACACACACACACTCACACTCACACACGCACACATGTTTTATTACTAATCCTCCATGTGAATTCTAACTTGCTCCTAGTCTGGATTTGTTAAGTATTCACTATGAGAATCTAACCCAAATCCTTTTAAGGGCCCTATAGTGTTGAGCTTCACATGAATCAAAAGATCAAAGTTATATGACTAAGATTTTAATAGCTTGAAACTTAGCACTTTTGGATATTTCCTTATATTCCTAACCTAAATTATAATTTTTCAGCATTAGTAAGCAAGAGAAATTAGCTTATTTCAATAGCTAAAAGTAATCTGGAATCCATACTTGTCATTTTGTAGAGAAAAACATTTAGATTTGAATATTTGTGTCATAGGTAGCAGGGGCAGCTCTAAACAAAACAGATAATGAAGAATGATTGAATTAATTATGCTAGAAGTTATCTCTTCCTGACCACTCTCACTCTGTACCTACCTCCCTCTCCCCACAATGTAAGCACTTTGATCATGTTCCTTGTCCATTCATAGGAACATACACACTTAACAACTAATTTCTCTAGCAATATTCTTTTTTAATTTTTTTAAATTTTTATTTATTTTTATTTCTAGGAGAAAGAGAGAGACAGCGTGAGCAGGGGAGGGTCAGAGAGAGAGAGGGAGTCACAGACTGAAACAGGCTCCAGGCTCTGAGCTGGCAGTCAGCACAGAGCCCTACGTGGGGCTCGAACCCACGAACCGCGAGATCATGACCCAAGCGAAAGTCGGACGCTTAACCGACTAAGCCACCCAGGCGCCCCTCTCTAGCAATATTCTGCAAATCATTTCTCATCTTACAAGCTTTAGTAAGATTCAGATGATTAGCTGTGGTATCATTTGTAAATCTGTTTTCATAGAGTGTTCACGATATACAATTCTTTAAGCCAAAGTTGCAATTTAATGAAAAGGTGTTTACCCAACAATTGACCAGTGTTTGTTTGTTTTTTTCCTCACCAGACTTGTTCCACTTAACACTGTAAAAGCAAATACCTAGCTAACAATATTGTATTATATATTTGACAATAGGTAAGTAGATTTAAAGAGTCCTCACCACAAAAAAATTGTAACTAAGTGCGGTAATAGATGTGTATATGTGTATGTATGTATATGAAATCATTATGATGGTATATCACTACAATATATATCATTTGATATATATCAAATTGTTATTTGTACACTTTAAACTTGTAGAATGTTATATGTCAGTTATACCTCAATATAATCAATATAGATGGGAAAAAATGTCTCCTTCCCCCCCCACTATTATATACTCACTATTATATAGTCTGTTTACAGAATGTAGTAAACAGAAAGTAGCAGTTTTAGAAAAAAGATGGCAAATTAATGAATGAACATGAGTGTCTCTAATCATAAAATGAGATAACCTTTTATACAAAAAGCAACACTGCCAATGAATATATATACATTTACAAATCAGTAATGCTAAGCACTGTTTATAGAAAGCTACTTATAGACCCAAGTTTATTTAAAAATCAGGGGTACCTGGGTGGCTCAGTTGGTTAAGTGTCTGACTTCAGCTCTGATCATGATCTCACAGTTCCTTAGTTCAAGCCTAGCGTCGGGCTGTGCTAACCAGTCAGATTCTGTGTCTCTCTCTCTCTTTGCCACTCTCCCACTCATGCTGTGTCTCTCAAAAATGAATAAATATTAAAACAATTTTAAAATAAAATAAAAAACCAAGACTCACTTCATTTTATTTTTAGGCAAAGTTATATAATTTATTGAATTCTTAAGGTTAGTATTGAAAATTTGTAGGAGCCTTCCAAAGCATCCCCTTTAATTCTATAGTGTCTTCCCTTAGCACTTAACATGTTTACTTTCATCAGTCAACCTAGTAATATAATTTTTACTCAACTCCAGATATTTCTTTAGTGGGAAAGATTTTTTTTTCTCATTGTTAAATTGTAGGAAATTGTTTCCATGTGATATCTCTTATTAGAGGCTTTGGTCAAAGAGGGTGTTATTCAACCCCACTTTGACCTTTGACCTTTCCAAAAGATGCATCAGAAATATTCATCAGTCCTGGGAATAAATATTCACAGGCACTCTCTATCAAGTCTGAAGACTGATTCCTGTCACTCCCAATTATGTTATAAAGTATCTCAGGAAAGAAAAATTTTAATCTCTTTTCTCATTTGTTTCTTATTTTCAAACATTTTAAAATCTCAATATTCTATTAAAAACAGAGTAGTGTCCAGGAACAACATCTGGGACTGGTTAACTAATCTAATTTTCTCAAGTTATTTTACTAATATTCAGTCAATTAAGAAATGGTGGTGTTCTTTATGCTGCAATTCAGTGTGATCATTTGCAAGCTGCTTTATTTTCTCTATTTAATTTTTTTTAAATGAGAGACCAATGAGTCCAATTAATATTAGCTCCACAAACAATTAATTTTACATTAAAAATAAATGGCTTCAATTGATCACAATTCTAGTCAACTGCTGGAATTCAGTGCTAATTTGGGAATGACAGGGAGCACAGATTCATGAAGGTTAGGAATTAAATTTGAGTTGTACTTCAAAGAAAAATTTTGTATTAGTTAAGAATGTTGATAAAATTTCATAGTGAGCAATAATAAAATGACTTTCTGAATGCTTGGATACTGAGATTAACCTGTATAATAAAGTACATTAAAGAATAAATGATCAGTGTACCTTTAAGTACACAGGAAACATATTTATAAAGGAACGATAACTGGTACTTGTTATTGAGAGAGAATACTTAGAATTTTTTTAATTGTGACATAATCCTATAAGATTACAGAAGCTCAGATTTACTTTTAAAGTTTACTATTTTTTTTAAAATTTGTTTTGAGAGAGACAGACAGCATGAGTGTGGGAGGGGCAGGGAAAGGGGATTCAAGAGACAATCCCAAGCAGTTTCTCTCCTGCAAGCACAGACCCATAATCCTATAGGATATACAGAAGCTCAGGTTTTCTTTTAAATCTTATTTATTTTTTTTTAATTTATTTTGAAAGAGACAATGTGAGTGGGGGAAGAGCAGAGAGAGAGAGGGGAGAGAATCCAAAGCAGGTTCTGCCCTGCCAGTGCAGAGCCGGGTGTGGCGCTTGAACCCACAAAGCCACAAAATCATGACTAAACCAAAACTAAGATTCAGACACCTAACCAACTGAGCCCCACAGGTGCCCAGCTCATATTTACTATTGACAAGTTACGGTATTTCCTAAGTTCTATTTTAATAATAAATAAGGGGTACTTACAAAATAGCAGTAATTCAATTTTAACACAGTAGGATGCAAATAATCTGTAAAGCATTTCAAGAAGTAGTCCTGGGGGTGCCTGGGTGGGTCAGTCGGTTAAGCATCCTATTTTGTTTCAGGTCATGATCTCATGACTTTAGAGTTTGAGCCCCACATCAGGCTCAGTGGTGACAGCTTAGAGTCTGGAGCCTGCTTTGAATTTTGTCTCCCTCCTTCTCTTTCTCTCTCTCTCTCTCTCTCTGCCCCTCCCCTGTTCATGCTTTCTCTCTCTCTCAAAAATAAATTAACATTAAAAAAATTTTTTAAGTTAATAAAAAGAAATAGCCTTGAAACAAACCGACATCCATATGCAAAAAATTAACATAAACTTGTTCATAGACTTAAATGTGAAATGAATAATTATATAGCTTTTTGAAGTAAATATAGGAGAAAAATCTGTTTGACTTTCAATTTAGCAATAAGTTTATGACACAATTTTTATTAAAGAAAAAATTGAGAAATTGTTCTCTATTAAAATATAAAACTATTAGTCTACAAGAGATAGCATTAAGAGTATAAAACACAAGCCATGTACTGAAGAAAAATATCTATAAAGCATATATCTGATAAGGTACTTTTATCCATTATGTATGAAGAAATATTAAAATTCAACAATAAGAAAATAACAACCCAATTTAAAAATGGGCATAATATATGAAGGAACACCTTACTCAAGATAAATAGATGGCAAATAAGTGTACAAAAAGATGCTCAATAGCATTTTTTATTGAGAAAATACCAATTAAGACAATGAATTAATAATACGCATAATTGAGAATGGTTAAAATATGAAACATTAACAATACCAGCTTTTTGTGATGATGCAGAGCAACAGGAACTTTCATTTACTGTTATGGGAAAATAAATGAAAAAGAGCTACTTTGGAAAGAATGTGGTACTTTGATTCAAAACTAAACATATGTCTTAACCATATCATTCCACAGTTGTACTCCTAAGTATTGATTTGAAAATTTATGTCCAAATCTAAACCTGCATACAAATGTTCATAGCAGCTCTATTCATAATCCCCATAAACTGGAAGTAATGAAGATGTACTTCAATAGGTGGATGGATAAACAACTCTTTTATAACCGTAACAAAGAATACTTACCAACATTGACAAGAAATAAGCTGTTAAGCCATGGAAGGACTTTGGTGAATCTCAAGTGCATTTTGTTAAGTTGAAAATAAAGTATGTATGAGACCATTTATATGATGTTTTGTAAAAGGCAGAGATAAATACACAGATGATAAATGGATCAATGGTTGTCAGGAATTCTGGGTAGGGAGTTTGTATAGGTCGAGTACAGGATTTTGTTGGCTGATGAAACTACTCGATAATGTAATGTTGAATATATGAAACTATGAATTTGTCAAAACCCATTTGTTTCTTTACAGTAGAAAGAGTGAATGTTATTGTATGCAAATTAAAAATAAATTACATAGGAAGCTAGAGGATCCAGCATGTAATGCAGAATGTGACCAAGTAATCTAACTGTACTATAAATGTAGTAAACAGCCTCACCAAAGGACACTGGGGAAAGGTCACTAACCTAAGTAATGGGGGAAATGAGTACGTAGAGTCTATTAGACTGATGGTAAAAGTAGCTGTGTGTAAGTATTGGATTCTAGCTGATAGTTGCTTCTAATGGATATAATGTTTAAAAAAGCTGAAACTACTACACTGTTATGCTATAATTTTATAATTAAATAAACAGATGGAAGTAGTGAAAGCCAAGTTTTCCTCTTTTGCAGATAAAGCAAAGGGAGAAAGCAAAGACAATCCAATAACAATGGAATAGATTTGGAGAAATAAATATGGACTTATTTCCAGTTTTGTTGATATATATCACTCATATTAATGTGAAGGCAAAATATAGCATGAGAAAATAACTTCATTATTTTCTCTCTTTAAGGTTTTAGAGAGCTACTAAAGAATTTTGAAAAGATGAATGAGATTATATATTTTGATGAGCTTAGAACAATGTCTGACACAGAGTAGGCACTAAGTAATATAAATGTTTGCTGTTATTAGGAAAGTCAATTTGGCAGTAGGGTATTGGAAGTTTTAACATTGTTCAAGAGAAAGATAATGATACGTATCTTTATCTTTTAATGAAAATTAAATACACTGAAGCAAAATGTATTTCAGTCCACATTCCTATCATTAAAGAAAAGTCCATAGAGAAGACATCTGAGGTCAAGCCAAGTGATGAATCCAGGATGAGAAAAATGAATGTCTTATTTCCCTTTCTATGTGCAAATCACACAACTCCTATTTTCAGTTGCATATCACAGAATCAGGAAATGAAGAGTTGATGAAAATTTGCCTAGTTATTTTTGTTTTTTTAGATTTTGCCAAATTTATTCTTGTTTAATATCAAGAAAAAATAAACATCGGAATGCCTGGGTGGCTCAGTCGGTTAAGCATCCGACTTCGGCTCAGGTCATGATCTCACAGTTCATGGGTTCGAGCCCCGCATCAGGCTGTGTGCTGACAGCTTGGAGCCTGGAACCTGCTTCAGATTCTGTGTCTCCTTCTCTCTTTGCCCCTCCCCTGCATGTGCTCTGTCTCTCTCAAAAATAAATAAATGTGAAAAATTTTTCAAATAAAAAAATAAACATTGAGTTTCAAATGTACAAAGGAAATTATTCTAGTATCTGAAGTTGCAAACAGAATATTCTGTAGTATTCTTCTTGTCATTGAGAAGTCCATCCTATGTTTGGGAATATTAGTATAGACATAAAAATTATAAAGATACTCAGAAGTTCCCTGGAGTTTAAATCTTTTATTTTACTGAATAAGACTGTGGTTTGGAGATTCAAAATCACTAGTACAATGCCCAGCATCTTGCTGCTGGACCTGGACCAAACCAGGTCTTGTGATTCTGTTTTCACCTTTTCTTCTACTTTATCTTAATTTTCCCCAAGAAGATTGTCATATACAAATTATGTCATTTTAAAAATCTATGATGAGCCACCTGGCTGGCTCTGTCAATACAGCATGCAACTCTTGATCTCAGGGTCGTGAGTTCAAGCCCCACATTGGTTGTAGGATTTGCTTGAAAAAAAATGTTATATATTGTTGAAAGAAATAATTCCTCAGATTTCAGTGAAGATGGAGTTTATTTACTCTTCTGCCTGCAGTATAAATTACCTGGCAACTAAACATAGAGGTTATAAAAGGTACACATGGATCAGTCTCCCCTTCTCTTCTGTCATGATGGGATGTACAGAGGAAGCACATGTTCTAGACCTTTGTTCCATGGTGTTTAGAGGCAGCTGCCTCAGAAATGCCAAAGGACTATGCTTATTCAGAATTGTTGCTAACTGCTGGGTTACTACAATTCATAAGAATTTTTTATGCATTTGACATAACTAGACAATGTGTAGCATTTAGAGAGCAAATAGGTATAATCATTAAAATTAATGACAGATGAAAAAGCTAGAACATGTTAGGATGAAGTTACATCTACATGTTGCATAATGGTCATTTTTTTTTCTAACATTTCCAATAATGTGGTTCTTTCAGTGGAAAGAAAGTTACCTGGAGGGCAGTACCTTTCGGTCTGCATGCCATGATTGGAACCTTAGTTGGGAATTTTAGTCTTTTTTCTTTTTAGAAATATAATCTATAAAGTCTTAAGTTTTTCTGCATAGCAGACTAAAAATATTTTTGGTGCATTGTTCCTGTGGAAACGAAGAGATCCATTTAGATTTCACATTATGGCATGCCCTCAAAGTAACCTTTATCATTAATAAAGGTGATATATTGATTTCTTGATACCTTTTTTTTCTTGAGCACAGATAGAGCTGCTTTTTACTGAGCATTTTCAAATTCCCAAAAACTGTATCACAATACATGGATAAGAGTATATGAAATATAATTTACCCATTTCCTGATTATAAAAAATAATAGAATGTGGAATATAATAAAGTAAGAAGAAATGATTGCCTTTAATGTTACCACTTAATCTTTTAAATATATGTATACATAAAGCAGGAAATAAAATTGACTAATAGTATATTCCTCTTATTTTCAGAATTACCAATTTTAAAATCTGCTTAAATCAGCTTGAATATGGTTAGACCAGACATATAAGACATTTAATTTGTAACACATTTTTGTGTTAAAAAGTACATTGCAGGCAACCTACAAATGCCTAAATTCTCATCAGATATTTCTGATGATTTTTATAGCATAGATCTTTAAAAGCTAAATATTCTTGAAAAAGTAAAAAAAAAATGCATTTAGCAATTTTTTTGCATGTAGCATTTATTAGCAAAGAAAGATGGTTAATTTTTTTTCAAAGGTTGGTATTTATTGGTGCCAGAGACAGGAGGAGGGTACAGTTGTGATGGGGAGATCATATAGACCTGTGCTCTTTGGTATGTTAGTCACTGTCTACATATGGCTATTTAAAATTGAATTAAAAATTTAGATACAGAGTGCCTGGCATATTTTAAATACTCTGCAATATTTGGTATAAAATATATATGAATAAATACACTAAAGGAAGATAAGACCACAGAATTAGTGATTCAGGAACACTGTGACTTTGCAGACAGCATTTGTACCACTCTGCTAATAAAAGCTGATGCCCTGTTGCTGTGTGGTAGTTGGGTTAGGGTAACTGAGACAGTCCATATGAATTACAGTTTTTAAAACGGTTAATCCAGGGGAATAGAGAAGAACCTTAAATATGTTTATTAGCAATTATTTAGAATATCTGAAGAAAAAACTGAAACTTTAATTTTTTGAAGCGTTTGCCCTAAGCTCATCAATTACCCTTAGAAGATCATTTAAACTTCAGTTGTATTTGGCATGAATGTTAGTCAGATAAACCATCTTCTGGGCTAAAGCTTGTATACCAAGAAAATAAAAACTAACTAAAATTTAACTGTAAGATGTCTATAAGATACTGTAAGATGTCAATAAGATATAAATTATTTATATTGGGTATTACTAAAAATAAAGGTCATCAAGACCCCATTTTATAAACCATAAGGATATAAAGAAAATGGGTATTTCCCCTCTTATCCTTAGCCTATCTATTTTAAATGCTTTAGTTAATAATTACTTAATAGAAACTTTATAATTCACAGTGTTAGATAACAAAAGGAACTGGAATTACAGTAATTTTGCATCACAAAACCACAACCTGACACTTAAAGCCCTGAAAATCAGGAAACCAGAACCATTACTGGGAAAGGAGGTAAAATACCTTGCTTATATTTGTTTAATAAAAGGATAAAGCTCTCACCATTATAAAGGTGAGGGATTTTAATTTAATTGAGGGTTCCCTTTTCTGCATTTCCAGAAAGTCAAACATTTTGTTCTTCTCCAGCAATTGGAATATGCCTTCCTGTCACCATTCTGTTCATCTTTTCATTTTGACTGTGTATGACTATTTTATTTTGCCTCATTTTGCCTGAACGTTTCCTCTTTCCAAGGAAATAATTGAAACTGAGATTATTGTTAAGGTCAAAGAGAAAACTGAAGATAGGGTATTACGTCTGCAAGATCATACGCTTCCTTCTTCCCTTTCATAGGGTGCCTAATGAACTATAAAAGAACCATAGTTTAGAGAAAGGCACATGATGAAGAATCTCAGTGGTCTCAAAACTAATGATTATAGAAAAGAGAATGTGCTTTAGCCATATTGTAACCATGTCATTTTCATAATTAGTGTATTTGTATTGATATACTATAAAATTTTGCTGTCTATAATTTTTTCTCAAGGATACATATTTTTCTCCATTTTCTTGGAAAATCAATATCTAATTACAATTCCATTTAAAGACACCTTCTGTTTCTTTGGTTTACCTACCAAAGTTAAAATTTACCATTCTGAACAGTAATCACCATAACAAATATTTTCCTCCATATTTTCACAATGATTAACAAATTCTGAATATCAATTCAAAACCTTGATTTTTAAAAAAAATACTTCTTTGCTTTATTATAGATATATACTAGTTGATCATTCAAAATCTACCTCAAAAAGGATGTTTTAAAAATAAGTTAAAGTGAAATTTTAAAAATCCTTTTTTTCCATTCAACACATAAGTTCCTTTAATGTGTTATTAGATTTGAGTAATCATCCCTTCCCCTTTTTGTTTATTACTACCTTCCAATACTTCCAGAGATTCATCATTGCTCTTAGTCATTGCTGAACTGCTGGGCTTTGCAGCAGTATCTTTTATACTTCTCTTCAGCAGATTTTCCAATGCGTCCCTCATCACCATTTTGGAGCCAGACTCCTTTGATTACCTGATAAAACCAGGATTGAAGCTGAACATACATACATCCCTACAGTCAATTTTGTCTGTCATATATTTAGGAAAAATATTTTTTCTTCAATAAAAATAATTTTGCCACCTTCTAAATTTGAATATAGATATCTTTTATTATTTTTAATGATAGTACTTTGTATTTCAGTTTCTGGCAAAATGTGTGCCTCTTGGTTGCTTATATTTTTAATATGCTTGGCTTCCTTTTGTTGGTTGATATATGTATTTTTTATTTTAAGGTATACTGGATGAATGAGAGCAATGTTCAGTAGGAATGCGAGCAGCATGGAATTATTTGTTAGTGCTGTTGGTTTCGGCAGTTGCTTGAAGAGTGCACTTAGCTGTGAAATACAGTTATTTAGTTAGTTTTACTTGCTGCCTGATCAGTGAATTTAACCAAATACATGACATAGTAGGAAATTGTATATTTTAGAATCAAAGTTGTATAGAAGCATAATATCAAACTTTCAGTTACTGTCACAAGTTTATTTTAATAAATGACTTACAGTTTTTTCCACTATATACTAGGAATTTAAAAAAAAAAAAAAAGGCCTCCTCATCTTAACATGTTGGGAGCCATTCTGAACCCACTGGTCGAGCAAACTCCTGGTGAGGTTAAAGCAAGTTTGCACAGTCTCTTGCCAATCAGATGATGACTGATATCCACCCCCACTCAATTATTTCTGCTTGAGCACTGACCCCTACGGTACCTTGTTGATCAATATCGGGAGTGACTTGTCCCCTTATTCCGGCCCTGGTATGATGATTGCACCTTGTGAAGAAACTTATTGTGGGATTATGGGAACAGACATTGTGTCTCCAGCAGGTCCTGTTTCCCTCCATACTTTCCCTTGAGCTATGAACAGACTAATGACCCTTCCTCATAAAAGATTGAGCTTCACATGTACAATTCTATTTCTACCATTGCATTAGTCCAAGATGTTCATACAGCTCAACATGTAAATCAGCTAACCAAAAATATCTCTCATGCTCTAGCTATTCAAGAAATCATAAAACTAGACACAAAGGTAAATGCAGTTGAAGAGGCTATTCTATGTATTGGAAATTAGCTAAACTCTTTAAAGGTATGGTTGGCTCTCTGGTGCCATAAAGAATATAACTGGAAAACCAAGTCTTGCCCAGAGACAAAGAGCCTAACTTAGAGAGAAGGAACAGATGAGGGCAGAAGATAAGTTACTAAATATACCTTTGCTAACTGATGATGTGCAGCAACCCCTTCCTTAAGGCCTACATTCCACAAACACCTTCCCTTACCCTGGCAACTGTGATGTGGATGGATAAGAGTATCTGCAAACCTATGACTTAATCTTAGTGTTATTAAAATGTGAACACCCAGTGTTATGCTGAGCGAAATAAGTCAGGCAGAGAAGGACAAATATCATATGTGTGCACGTATAGGAGGACTAGGAGGAACTTAACAGAGGACCAAGGGGGAGAAGAAGGGCGGAAATGGTGGGGGAAAGGGAGAGAGGCAAACCATGAGAGACTCTTGAATGCTGACAAAAACTGAGGACTGATGGATGTGGGGGGGAGGAGGGATGGGCATGGAGGAGGACACTTGTGGGGATGAGCACTGGGTGTTATGTGGAAACTAATTTGACAATAAACTATTTGTAAAAAAATAAATAAATAAATAAAATAAAAATAAAAATATCACAGTATAAAAAAAAATAAAATAAAATAAAATGTGAACACCCAGTTATTTTCTTAGTTACTCAACCTGAGGCAGTTCTGCAAGAATACTTCTGTAAAAACCTGTTTCTGTACATTTCCAAAAAATTCTTATCACAGAGAGCTATCCATTGTAAAAATTCCATTTTCTGATGCCATGTTAACATTTGACCTATAAATAAAGACACCAAAACCGACAGGACAGAGATGCCTTCCTGGTGTTCAGAAGGGATCAGAAAGAATCTCGGGGCTCTCTCACTCTCTCCCTCGCTGACACCGTCCATCCTTCAGGGACCCCTGGACCTGCTGGACCCGGCCTCCGACATTAACAAAATCCATGGGGAATTTTTTTTCTTTTCTCAGTACCAGAAAAAGCTGTGATGTTTCTTTCAACTATTTTTTTTCCTTATTAAATGGAAACCAAGTAATATAATTGAACTTATATCCATACTTTGGTTTGATGGTTCAGCAGCTCATAGCTAAATTTTCAGCCCAACTTTACAATAGTCCAAATAGTCTTATGAATTATTTAACACGAGTCATATCCAAAATATTCCCTATTTAAATCATTTATTTTATCTTCTTTTATCTGAATGTATTTACTTTTCTTCCTGCCTTATAGCGTGCATTAGTAAAAAGCCACTTCAGTGGTAAAAAGCCATCTCATTTGGAATGAGGTGAAGATTAAATAAATTAATGGACTAAACTCTCATGACATACATAGTATAGATGACATTTTCTAAATTATATGAAATGCTAAACACAGTGCCTTACAGAGAGAAGGACCCCATTAATATTTTCTCCTCCTTTCTTCTCTTATATTCCCCACTGAGGCCGAAAGGGAAGTCTCATTTCTTTTACTCACTCAGTCATCTCAAAACTAATTCAGTATCATTGGGATTTCTATTCCCCTTGGAACTTTGATAAATTTGGCTAAAAGACCCATTTATAAAACCTGTGTGGACTCATTGACCTCCTTACAAGTTCTGCCACTCAGTATAGTATTGTTGTAAAACTGACCACCCATGTTCTGTGGAGGATGTATTGGAAGAGTGAGGCAGGGAGAGAGCAAGGAGTCCTTTATGTGGGAAGAGAAAGAATGTAAACTGGCATGGTACAAAGTATATGCAAGGCGAGAGATGTCCTTTGTCTCCTTTACTACATGACTTCTACCTTAGTTCAGAAAGACTAGGCATCCTGTTTACTAGGATGGCTAGTGTTAAAGTTTGAAACCTTCAACCAATAAGTTCTTGACTACAGGGAGGGTGTTGGTCATGAATTGTTTTCCATTTATAAAACATAGACATTAGGCAAATATATGCATATTTTTAATTTATCTTGTCTTTATTGATAAAGTCAACATTGAAGAATATATTTAGTAAGAGAACCAACTGTTCTAACTGGTTCTTCCTAGCTCCTGGATCTGGGCCTTAAAACAGCGAACCCGAGAATTAAGTTGATTATTAGCACAGACATATTACCTACCATTGATGTAAACATAACAATTGTCCAGAGTGCAGAGAAGGAAGTGAGGGCCTGAATCTCCCACGCTTACTGTCTTGTAATATATATTAAACACATCTAATTCAGAAATTAAATGTAACCCCTATTCAGAGGTTATCTGAATTCCATAATGTGGAGGAATAAGTCAATGGGCACCAAGATAAAATTATTTAGGCCAGAATCTCACTTTATTAGCACCAGCAGAATGAGGATATGAGGGCATATGTATAATGACTGTAACGTACATATTACAGAAACATAAGGGTACAGGATGAAATGCCAATGGGAAGATTAAGAACCCATGCATGCATGAGAGGCTTATCTTTGTGATAAATAGTCCCAACTTGCATTCTTTTATTCCACAATTAGGACAACCCAGGCTTTAGGCAAGGCATCCCGCTAATAAGCATCACCATCTCCACCATCTTCCCAGAGCCTCTCAGAAGTGACCTGCCTTTTTCCTTAGACAATGACGTATAAGCCTAGTAGAATGAGAATCTGTTTCTCTAATGTATTTACAACTAGAATTTAGGGAATCTACAAGCTACTGACATTTTTACTAACTAGTCTTGAATTAAAGTGTCAGCGGCCTGAATCAATATTGTTCCCTATACTCTTCATTATGGCATTTTCTAGACAATGAGCTCTTTTACTCAAAGTAAGTACCTTTTGGTGTTAAGTAGAAGAAAGACTCTTCTGATTCTCCTTATCCATTGTACTTGGTGCTATTGACCTAACTCAGACCCTCCTTACAAAATGTTCTAGACTTATCCCTACAGGTCCCCCGGGGGCACCTGGGTGGCTTTGTCAGTTAAGGATCCAACTTTGGCTCAGGTCACCATCTCACAGTTTTTGAGTTCAAGCCCATGTCAGACTCTGTGATGGCAGCTCAGAGCCTGGAGCCTGCTTTGCTTTCTGTGTCTCCCTCTCTCTCTGCCCCTCCCTAGCTTGCACTCTATCTCTGTCCCTGTCTCTCACTCTCTTTCTGTCTCTCAAAGGTAAATAAACATTAAGAAAAAAAAATTTTTAATCCCCTAGATCCCCAGGATGTTCTCCAGTGCCACATGTGCTCTTTATAAAACCACAAATGAAGTCCCCTTCATGAAAGTGGATGTTTTATGCCTTAAAAAGGACCATGCCAGTCCTTTTTCTTTTGACATTCCTGGTACCAAACACGTGGTTTGGCACATGATTAACACTCAATAGGTTGGATGAATGAATGATTGACTATGTTATTATCTATTTTTAAAAACAGGTATCCCTAAACCTCTCCATGTGCAAGTAACTAGCTGTACAAGTTCTTTATAAAATACCCAATGAACTGGATGAGTTGCTTCCAATGTAATGTCCCATTCATTTGTTTATTCTTTCACTTGCACTTCATGTGCTAGGACATGGCTGTAAGCAAAAGGTACACACTATCTGCCCTTGAAGAGCTTATATTATTGTGAAAGATGGACAAGAAAAAATAAAACTATCACATGCAAGGAGTTAACACATGAAAATAAGCAGAGCTGGGTAAGAACAGTCTTGCTAGTCAGGTAGGCCTTTTAAATAAGGAGGAATTTGAGAAAAGATCTGAAGGAAAAAAATCATGTAAATATCACAGAGCAGAAGTTCCAGGTAACAAATCTGAGGGAGTGTGCCTCACCAAGATTACATTGGACCTTTTGGGTGCTTTTTTAAATGTTGTATTTATTTCTGAAAGAGAGAGAGAGACAGCTGAGCAGTAGAGGGTCAGAGAGAGAGGGAGATACAGAATCTGAAGCAGACTAGAGGCTCTGAGCTGGCTGTCAGCACAAAGCCCAACACAGGGCTCGAACCCACAAACTGTGAAATCATGACCTGAGCTGAAGTCGGACATTTAACCAACTGAGCCACCCAGGCACCCCAGCATTGGACCTTTTGTGACACTGTATCTTGGCTTTTACTCTGGGTTAAATGAAGAACAAATGGAGAGTTTTGTTCAGAAGACAAATGTGACCTGGCCTTTTTTACGGGATTACTCGAGCTGACTGCCGGGTTGAGAAAATGTAGATCAGAAAAAGGTGACAGGTGAAATGCAATTGAATACAAGCCAGTCAATAAAAATAAGTTGAAAAAATTTATATGTTGATATTCAAAGATGATATGACTCAACAGAACTAAATAAGATAAATTATAAAGAAAGCTGTTAACATGATCCCACACAAAAGAAAAAAAAAAAACTGAAAAGCCTGTATATGAAATAATCATAGTAGTTTTGCTGTGGGAAAATGAAATTAAAGAGTATTTTCACTTTTTAAAAATTCCTTCATATAATCTGAGTTTTATAATATTTAATTTTAAAAATTATTTTCTATATTTATTGAATGACTCATATATGCTATTTATTTATTTATTTATTTATTTATTTATTTATTTATTTATTTTAGAAAAAGCAAGTGTGAGCCAGGGAGAAGAATAGGGGGACAGAGAGGAAGGAAGGAAGGAAGGAAGGAAGGAAGGAAGGAAGGAAGGAAGGAAGGAAGGAAGGAAGGGAGGGAGGGAGGGAGGGAGAGAGGGAGGGAGGAAGAGAGAAAGGAAGGAAGGAAAGAAGGAAGGAAGGAAGAGAAAGAAAGAAAGGGAGGGAAAGAGAGAGAGAGAGAGAGACAGAAAGAAAGGGAGGGAAAGAGAGAGAGAGACAAAATCTTAAGCCAACTCCAAGCTCAGTGCAGAGCCTGATACATGACTTGATCCCACAACTCTGGGATCATGACCTGAGCCTAAATTAGGAGTCAGACACTCGACTGAGTCACCCAGGTGCCTCTCCCATGCCTTTAATAAGTACTTGTTGTATTGCAAAGGTGGAGTAGATGTCCTCTCAATTCTCAAGGAGCTTAGAGATGAATTATTCTTTTACTATAAATTACTTCCCAACAAAAGAAGAAATGTGATAGATCAAAATCAGATTATGTCACTATCCTCCAATTATAATTTCCTCACTGTCAATATTGTCCCCAAATATTACTCTTAGAGATTACTATATCCTTTTGATAGTTCTTCGGTATCAATTAATCAACAAATCTCATACTTCCTTTACAGTCTTTTAAAAGTGACCTCCTTCAACCACATCCACACCAAATTTATTCTTTTTTTTTTTAATGTTTTATTTATTTCTAGGAGAGAGAGAGAGACAGCTTGAGCAGGGGAGGGTCAGAGAGATAGGGAGTCACAGACTGAAACAGGCTCCAGGCTCTGAGCTGGCAGTCAGCACAGAGCCCGACGCGGGGCTCGAACCCACGAACCGTGAGATCATGACCCCAAGCGAAAGTCGGACGCTTAACCAACTAAGCCACCCAGGCGCCCCCCAAATTTATTCTTAATCACATCAGCTGAGCCTCAGTATTACGATTTCAATTTCATTATCTTCTATAGTCATGTTCAAATAGAGTTCAGTAGTTGGTGATTTCTACTTCCATTTGCTCAATATGTACTCATGTTTGTTAATGTCAAGTCTACAAAGTCATCAGTGACACACTTTCATTCATTTCGCATCATAACCTATTTGTAGCTTGAATTTTCTGGTGACCGAATGAGGAGAGTGTTCTGTAGTTGTTTCACTTATGCTTTCAGACTCAATCTACACCTCCAGGTTTTGTTTCTTGCACTTCTGACAAACATTATGAATACATTAAACCCAATTGTTTTGCCTACTCTACAGACGCAATTACGCTGCATTTGAGACTTAAGACACTGTAATTGTTTTTGGTCCCCAATCTCATTACCTTCTTACCCTTCTCAACCTCCAAATGTATGCACCATCTGTCAACTCCTAAGTACTTTCCAACAGAATCCAAAGCAGCATCCCAATATTCTCTTTCATCAGTCTCAGCAATTACATTTGTCAATCTGGGAAACTGCAATAATTTTAAGTCATATATAATCATTGTGAATTTAACAAGTAAATCAAGGAGCAGAGGGCTACTGGGTTTGCCCCTCTTCCTAGTTTGTATTATTCACATGAAAATTTCAATTTAATCAGTTGTGTTTCCCCCATATTTAAAAAGAAATCTTCTTAATAACCTGTTTTCCTTGCTATGCTTCTTAGCTTGCTTCAGATGCATGTTTGATGTGAGCCAAGGCATCAGCTGCTCTTCAGAAATTAAATCATTAGTCCTATTGTTTTATTTTCATCTCATGTTTTTACCCAATTACATATTTTGCAAAGTTAATTTCACCTTATTAATCTCTTCAGTATATTCTGTGCAAATGATATGAGATTTCTAAGACTCCAGAAAATTCTCTCCTCATCCCTTCTTGAATCCTAGGGATGAGCTAGAGAAGTTGAATCTCCCATCTTTTGCCCATTGGACACTACTTTTCTTCCTCAGAGGACTACTGAACAAATTCACTGGAGGCCTTCTTATTATGCCTTGCTTCTTCTAGAAATCAGGAGTATAATTCATGCAGGCTTAGTGCTTTGTCAACTTTTAATAGCTCTAATTGCCTAATTATCTGCTCGGGTGCAATTATGAAACCTCCATACTGAGCTTGTTTTCAGGGCTATGCACACTGTTATATTGTTCAAATGTACAGTAGTTTGCTTCTTAAACAAGGCACAGAGGATGTATCTGTGATGATAGCCATTGGACCCCACATTGTTCCTAGTATTGGAGAAAAGTAGTGTATCATTTCAGTGAGTAAATGGTAGATATGATCAATCAAAATTTTTGTCATTGATTAGCTTCTAATTTGAGAATTTCCATCTTTATTTTGATTCTGTGAACTTCCATTAGCTGTAGCAATGTGCCACAACTTTTTCTCATATGACTTTGTGAATAAGCCATCTCTGAATAAATTGATGAATAACCTTGTCCACATTTGAAAAAAGAGTAAAAATAGACACTTCAAATACATTCTTTAAAAAGCAAATTTTAGCAGTATGTATTCAAATGGTCAATGATTGATTTTTCCCTTTAATTTGTATCTTTCATTTAAACCTCATTTTCAAATTCTACTAAGCTGATTGCTGCAAAAGCTCTAGCTTATCAAAAAGTATTGTTGATAGTATCGTTTCTCAGGGTGACACACAGCTACCGGCTACACAAAAGGTGCCTTCTGATTAGAGATATGAAAATAAAGTTCTCATTTCTCCAAAAAGTATAATTAACTAGAATGAAGTCTTGGATACTATATGCACTACGATGATTCATTTGGTCAGAGTCTTCTTAATTACGGGTGAATTCTCAGGTTGGATGCCATTCTTTGGATAATTATACCTCCTTGCAATAGTGAATAATATTTCATTAACTTAAGTGCTAAGGAGTTGTTTCTTCTTTAAACACATTTTGACTATCCACAAATCCAGCACATTTTTACATATATAGTCTCTATTTAACAAATTCATTTTGATTTAAATGTATGAAAGCAAGTAGAAAAAGGAGGGTAGAAAGGAATACATGTATTCTTCCTAAAAATATAGTTCATAATGAATGGTAGAAGTTGATGTTAATGTGAGAAATAAATCTCCTCCTTACTTTTTATAATGACTTTTGTTTCAAAATACTTTGCATCTATTAATCAATTCAAACCACATTTATACTTTGCACCTTTGCAACTTTGAGAGTAGAATTAGATAGAGGCTTAGACTCCCGCTTATATGCCTCTATCTAGTTGCTGGCATAAAATTTCTGACTGTATAACTAGATCAGTCCTACAGCATGATGAGGTCTTCCTCAGTGACTATATTAATTTTCTCTTGCTGCATAATAACCACAAACTCAGCAGTTTAAACAGCACACATTTTTATCTCACTGTTTCCATCCTCAGCATTCTGGGTTTGACTTAGTGGGGCCATTGCCCAGGGTCCCACAAGGCTACAATCAAGGCGTTGTCCTTTCTGAAGTACAGACTCCTTGCTCTAACTCACGCAGGTTTTGGAGAATTCAGTTCCTTGTGGCTATAGGACTGAAGCCCCCAGCCTCAGAGGCTCCCTGCAGTGTTCTTCCATGGGCCTTTCTCCACAGTTCACATCATAGCTCTTTCCTTCTTAAAGACCAGCAGGAGAGCATCTCTGCTGCTATTAGTCTCTTCCTTCAGAGAATGTCTGGATCCTCTTTTAAAGAACTCACCTGATTAGACTAAGCCGTTCTGGGATAATCTCCCTTTTGATTAGTTCAAATTTAATTATCTGCACAATCCCTTCACCTTTGCCATTTTCTATTGGTTAGAAGTAAGGCACAGATTCTGCCTGCATTTGGAGAAAGATTATGCAAAGGTGTGGATGCCAAGAGATAGAAATCACAGGGACCATCTTAGAATTCTGCCTACCACAGTGGGATTAGGGTTCAGCCATTTGTCTGTTCACCTTAATTACTGATCATTATGCCTCATCATCTTTTACTCATTTCTTTCAAAAGCATCAAATGTTTTCTGTAAGCAAGATATGAGGGGTGATCCAGAAATTCAAAGATGAAAAGATTCCAGTCTGTACCTTAAAGGAAATTAGCTTAGTAAAGAGGAGAGAGAATAAACATCACCCTTCAAAATTTAATACAAATCAAACTCGAGGCTCAAGAATAAATATTGTGGACATCAGGATGAAAGAGGTGATACTGAACTGAACCAAATGTGCAGATCACTTCATGAATTACAGTCATTTGCATATGGATAGTTGACACCTTAAGCTACCATAACTAAACAAAACAGGAGACAAAGCATGGACTATCCATTTTTAACTAGTGAATAGATAAAATGAGGAGGAAGATTATAGTTTCTTTGTTAGCTACTTTATTTAGAGTTAGAAAGAACTGCTAATTAGAGGTGTCTGTAAATGGAAAGACACACTCAGGAATAATAAATTTGATTTTTGGAAATTAGTCATAGGGCTGAATCCTTACTCTTCGTGAATAATAAACAAAGAGATTTCTTTTTGGAATTGTGTTTCAATTTGCTACACATAAAATTCTTTCCCATACATTTTGTGGATTTATGAAAAAAATTTGATTTTAATTATTTTTACTCTATTGCACCTTTTAAAGTATTTCATTTTATTCTAATACTCCTCTATTTTAAAAGACCAAGCCTTTTTTTTTCTATCTAGGCAAATGTATCTATAAACATTCAAAGTAGTTTTCATTTAAAAAATGAACAACCATAGGAACTAAGATACGGAATCATGGGTTGAGAAGGTGCTTTTGAAGTAATCTATAAAAACACTTGTAGTCTTTCAGGTCAGATTATGTTGCTTATCTTACTCTACAACGTCTTGGATTTTCAGGATTTTTTTCCATCTATTATATACATATTTGGTTTAAAATAAATTAAAATAACAAAGTTTTACAAATAAAGGCTAATTTTGGAAATGGGTAAATATTTTTAACGATAAGAATTAGAAATTATACATAAATAATTACTTAATATAAGAAGTTAGTTTAGAAAGTATTTAACTTGTCATTGCTGTTGTCTCCTTGACTCACAGAGTTCTTACTATCTGAAAAATATATGTTCATGCCTACTTTTCATTTTAGGTCATGATATAAGAAGAAATACTGTATAAAGTGGGATCCTATAGCTGCCCCCTCAAGCATTTATGAGTTAAACATTTACTAAATATGGAACAGAACTCTTAGCACCTCTTGCTTTAATTTATTTTTTTCAATGTCATGCTGCTTGTAATTTTGAATAACTGCTTTTACCTGCTGTGAGGAACAGTAACCACTGAGCATTGTGTTTTTGCTCAAATCCTATTTGTTGTTATGGAAACAGCATCTCTATTAAGCTTCCTGCCGCTCAACGGTTGTAGAAAATGTTACTTAAAATGTTCACCAGCAAAGGAAATGGGGAGAAGTGAATTCAAACAGTACCTGGCTATTTCTGTTATATGACATGAAGATGTTTGAAATACAAAATGTAAATAATGATGACTGGGCAACTTCATTATACCAAATCAACGCATTGAGTAAGAAAGGGACTATAGTGTAGGTATGCAAATTAAAAGAGAAAAAAGTAGAATGAGTTATTCAATTTTATAGAGTTCAAAATGGTTTTGAATTTATAGAATAAGAGGTTTTTTGATTTGCTGGTTTCATGAGAGATGACACTTGGAGTTCACCTAGGGAGAAAGCTGGGTTAAATTGTCTATTATTCTACAGAATGTGCTTTACTGCAAAATGCATTTGTATTTAAACAACATAATGAGATATCATTAATCTATTTCAAAATGTGACAACAGACTTGTTTTAACTTCCTTATGTAGTTTGTTTATATAACTTATTTATACTTATACTATTAGATAACATATAATTATGCATTTGATGGTATTGTCTATGACTATGCAACAGTCACTTATATTTATTTGTGTATATAATCCAATGGACTTCATTGCCTTCACTTCAGTATTTCAGCCTTGTGTAATATTTAAATATTAAATGAGAAAGATAAACATAAGGATAAACATAGAGAAAGATAAATATAAAGTAAGAGCTCAATTCCTGTTGCACAAAACTTTTGTCCTTCCATCCCCTATTCTTATGGGCAGATTTTAAGACTGAAAAATGTTTACATAACATAATCGATTATCAGTATCATTTCGAACAGAAAGAGTACACAAAGCTCCATGGGTTAAAGTTTTATTACAGTTCTGTGTCAACATGTACAAAACACAGCAACCTATACTTTGCCATTTCCAGTTTCTATAGCAGAAAGAGTGTCAAGTTCTTTACAGACATCATAAGCCTCTTTCAAACCCTCTGAGACTGGTAAACTGATGTTGTCCCCATTTTACAGATGAAAAAACAAATGCATAAATAGAAATAACTTTCTCAAGGTCACAAGCTAGGGAGTGATGGAGCATTTTCAGTTATTCCACTTAATTAGTAATTTTTTGCTAATAAGCTTCCTGAATATATTTGGACTTTACAAAAAATAAACTTGTTTGTAATGACAGTGTTATCTTTGTTAAAGAAATTATGGCCATGTCTTCATATGAAAAAAAATACAGATTCCTCAGGTTTGGTTCCCAACACTGTAAGTTTCATGATCACGGGAAAATGATTCTAAATGATACCTAAAACACAAGCTCCCTGCTGAATAAATATGTTGAAACTATACTCAAGAATAAAATATATCTGATTTCTTATACACCCATGATATTTGTAAAGAACCATACAAAGCACATCAGTACTAAAGGGAGCTGGTATAAAAATGGGGAAGGAGAATTTGGAAGTCCTTTGTGTGCTCACTGTTTACAGTTACCTCTGAACTGTTTATAGAATTTATGTTTAGAAAGCTGATTACCACATGATTTATTTTTCTTTAAATAGCAACAACAGTAACAATAGGAAGTGTAATGAATGCTTTGTGAGACACCATCTACACCACAGACCCAGCCAGAATCCTTTTCAGGGCTGAAGGACTAATTTATCCAGCTCTTGCAAATTCTGTTGGGTAGCCACCCTGCAGCACTCCATCCTAGGCAAGAAAGAGTTGCCTAATCCAAGGACACTCTCCGAGCAGCCCGAGTTCAACTAGTTGATGCAGGAGTGTAAGGACACAGTCCCCTAGCTGCATTTCAGAATCTCTCTAAAGGCCATCCCAGCAGGGTACCTGAATGGCTCAGTGGCCGAAGTCCCACTCTTGACTTCTGCTCAGGTCTGATCTCTCAGTTTCTGGGTTCGAGCCCTGCTTCAGGCTCCTTTCTGAGCATGGAATCTGTTTAAGATTCTCTCTCTCCCCTGATCTGATGCTCTCCTTTCTTTCTCTCTCTCTCAAATAAAAAACCTAAAAAATTTCAAGGCCATCCCAGCTTCAGAGCTCTCTATGGAGTTCATTAGTTGAAGCCATGGTTGAAAGTGCTTCGTCGCTGAGTTTCTCCCGTAGAATCTATTCCTCCAGAAGTTTAACCTACCACAAGAACTAATATTTATTAGGTCCCTAACCTCATCCCCTAGTAATTTTTCTAAGTGTCTTGCTTGTGTTAATTTATATGTTCTTCACTATACAATTAATATCTGATTTTTGAGATGAGAAATTTTAGCACAGAAAAGTTAAATAACTGGCCTGAGGTCATGCAGCTACAATATGTAGTCTGAAAGTTGATTTCAGAGTGTATGCTCTTAAACATCAGGTTATACTAAATAATAGGCTGTGAAGTTTGTTACACTTCACATATTTCAATTTCATTTGCATTTACTAAATGCATGGTGCTGAATTCTACAATGGCCATATAGTAAATCCATTTTATGTAACAAAGTAAATATGAAGTACCTTAAGGAAAAGATTCAATACTATGCCCTTAAAAATGAACACTCTTATTGTAAGTCCACATTTAAACAAAAATTACACTTTGAATATAATCAAGGCCCAATGTGGCTAGCAAAATTGGATGGAGGTCAGGGATCAATGTAGAATTCTTGAGGAAAGCTTCACAGAATAGAATAGAATTGACAACATCTTTGAAGGATTAGTAGGATTCAAACTGAGATGCAGGAAGGGTTTCTGATGTGGAAAACAGCACCAGCAAGTAGAATTCAACTTTCAGAGATTTGGATTTTACACATCGTGCTGCTTTCAAAGTTAGATGTAGGAGAGTAAACACATACACACACACACACATTTATGTATACATGCACACTACATATAAGGAAAGGAGTAGTAGACCCAACTATAGAAAAAGCACATTAAGTTGCATTTTGTCATCTATGTGGAGGGACAAGTGTGACCAAATGTGCTAGAACACATTATAGCAATGTTGAAGGTTGTTGCATAGAGAGCCTGGATATAGCAAATATTTATAAATGCCTGTTATATTTTTCTCTTCTGATTTTCTGTCATGAAATGTGTAGCCAGCAAATGTTAGAAGGAAAACACATACCCGTTACCCTTCTTTGTGGCTTTAATTTAAGATTTTAAATATTATAATTTAATATTTAATTTCTAATATTTTGAACACTTAATATTAGCCTTTTTGTATATCAATGTGACAATGAATAACAATCCTAGAAATTTTTTTTCTA
Source organism: Proteles cristata cristata (assembly GCA_017311185.1). NCBI lineage: Eukaryota > Metazoa > Chordata > Mammalia > Carnivora > Hyaenidae > Proteles > Proteles cristata. The sequence goes on from JAESUZ010001194.1 coordinate 2,657,593, forward strand.
TCATATAAAAGATATTTGATATATCCGTTTCTGTAATTTAGTGTAACACTGTTGTACACATGACAACATGTCTGGTTTTTTCTCCTAAAGGGGCAATTTTTAAACTAAACAACAGTATAAGTTAGAAAAACAGGTCTTAACCTTTTCCCAGAACAATACTTTCTTATGATATTTAATATAGGATAAATAAGGTTAGGAAATCTGTATTAAATAACTATTTATCAGCTTCCAATATGCTAATATGCATAGGGGAGTAGAAGGCAAAGTTTCCTACACTAATTTGAACACAGAAACTTTAATCGTTGGAGTTTTTGGGAATTGGTATTGTGTGGAATGCAATTTGGGATACCCAGTTTTAATTTGTATTCAATTATCTGTTGTATTTTTTTCAACAATATATAAATATTGTATACTTGTGTGTTTTGGAAGAAAGGTAATTTGTTTGATAAACAAAATTCTGCTTTGTTCATCATTTGACTTGGCTAGATACATACACCACCAGCACTCACCACACACATGGATTCATAAAAAAGGGTTGTTATGGTTTCGCTTGGAATCAGCAATCTGTTCCATTTTTATTCATTGATTCATAGTTTTTATTGTTTCTAGTGTTAGTTTTTACTGTTACAATTGTTATCACATAAGATATTACATGGAGAAAATCAAATAACTTTTCCTTCCCAATTGCTGCTAAAGTAATGGAGATTTAACAGTTTCTGGATTTAAATCAAATCACACTAGCATCTCACATCCTATTCTTGACCCAAACTGCTCACACCGTCTTTGGAACTTGCTACAAATGCCCTCGTCTCACTAACACCTTCTGAATCAGAGTGGAGGGAAACCAAAAATTCTATATTTAATCAACTGTCCAAAGAAGTCTTATGTCCCCTGAAGTTTGAGACTAGAGACTTGCACTGAATCTAAGTATTCTGCGAGGAAACAAATTCAGTAAAAAAGCTAGTTGGATGTATGGGTGGGATGAGACAGAAAGAATAGTTGTTCCTCCTGGGCTTGTTTCCATATTGATAGCATTTTAGACCATGAGACAGCCAAAGAAGATGTGCAGGAGAAGGAGGTGTTCTTTTTTATGCTTGCTACAGCCTCCATCTGATTTTCTTGCATGACTGCCAATAGAAAAGTAGAACAGCTGAGTTGACACTATCACAGAAGCGTAGACTTGAAACAACAGTTCATTAGTTCCCCCAACAGTAATAATGATAGTTTATTTTTAGTTATCATTATCATTTTATTACTCCCTTATCCTTTTTCTGCCAACTTTTTTTCCCTCTGTTTTCACATTATAGTAAGTTTTCAAATATGTACATGTAGGGGAGGGACGAAGGAAGATAAAAGAAGATACATTTAATAAACAAGACCCAATCCAAATGCATGCCTTCATGTATCATTGTGTACTTTCAAGCTTCACTTCCATGCATTTAATTTGTGTGCTAAGGATATAATCCGGCATTCATAAACAAACACAAGAACATTTTGATCTATTTCCATAGACTTGATCTAAATTAACTGGATTAAATTAAGTCAATTGATTTAATAAGCCCTATTGTTCTGACCAAAACCCAAGACCTTTTATTTAAATTATCTATAGTGGCCTTAAACCTACCCTTCAAAATGAACCTTTTTCTTTTTGAAGCCTGGATGCCAGCCATGGCTGCAATATAAGTTAATGCCAAGAGAGATCGTTTAAGTGTGGTTATTAAGGAGACTATGATTGATGGAGTTTGTAGCTGGTAATGTGATTCCCCTTTGGCTGCTCAGTGAACATCGGCAACAGATCAATATCTCATCTGCATGAGATTACAGCCACTTTTGACAATAGCAGTGAGAAGAGGTTAAAAAAAAAGAGCAACATATTTGGCTGAGAATCGTGATGGCTATTCTCCTTTAAAAGGTAATGCAAGTAAATAACTCCTTTCTTAGAAAAAAAATTATCTGATAGGAATTTTTGTTGTTATAGTTTTCATTCAGCATTGATCAGATTGATTTTTTTTACCCCTCTCTCGTTCATTTTTTTCTGTTTTAAACAAGATAGATCTTTAACATGAGCATGCAGAAAACTATGTCTACACACTAAAAGACATCACAGCAGGTTTAACAAAAACTTTAACATTTTTCCATCTAGAATGGTCCAGAAATGCTTGAATCATTTAGAGACCTTGACAGTAAATCAAGACTTTAAAAATTCTGTTTTAACTACTTCTTTTATGTTAATTGGATGAATTATGCTCAGAAGCAAAGCCTGCATAATTCTGCCTCTCCCTTCACTGATACTTTGTTCTTTTCCCTTTACGAACCCTCTCATCCTCAACACCATAGAATACCCTATCCCATCATCAAGTTGGATTCTAGGGTGACTTATCTATTCCTTGACCCTACTTTGGACCTTTCCAAAACTGCTGGTAAGCAAGACTTTAATATTCATTCCCACCCAGCCCATGTCAAGCTGCTTTTAACCTAGTGAGTGCTCTCATTTTCCAACAGATTACTCCCCTTCAACAGCAGTGAAGTGGGCCTGCGGGATAATCAAGAGAGCCTTTGCAGCACAGGCTGTGAGACAAAAGGAGGCTGAAGCAGTGGAACCACAGAAAGGCTAGGAAGCCCTCAGGGGTGTGTTTCCCAAGCTCTCAAACTGATTTGTATACAGAGGATTTGCGTATAGTGATATAAAGGCTTTTATATAAAAAATTGGAAGATTTTTATTTAGAGTTTTTTTTAAGCATTGCATCTCAAACTATTTTCCAAAGGTGGTAAATTATTCCTCTTCATGACAATTGTATTGAATTATCTTCCTGTGTGGTAGTATTTTCTACCTTTAAACAGTCAGAAAGTTTTATTCAATTCTGTGGGCTATTTTATTTTGATGTCATAAGCTCCTAAAGTCCTGGCAAAACAAGTAGAATTGAAAGGAAGGGATTATGAAGGTGTAAAGCTTAACAGAAATAAGTTTCAAAACAAGATTAGAAAATCCATTTCTGGCATAAGATTACTTATTAATATGGAATAATTTTCAGACGGAGCTTTTAAAATAACATAATGATTTTTAAGTTAAATTCACTTTCAAAAGATATGATTTGTAAACTTTTCTTTGAAAATTGATTTTATATATACATATATATTTGTATTAATATATATGAGAATATAGAGATATGTAACTATAGATATGTGTATACTTTTTTGAGAGAGAGAGTGGGACATGGGGGGAGGGAGAGGGAGAGAGTAAATCTTAAGCAGGCCGCAAGCCCAGCATGGAGCCCCTTGCTGGACTGAATCTCACTCATCACTGTGAGGTCATGACTTGAGCTGAAATGGAGAGTAGGATTACCTAACCAAATGAGTCACCCAGGTGCCCCAGATATCTACATTTACTTTTAAAGATTTAGTGACCCAGCACTAAATAGGTCCTGTAAATTGCATTGTGTCCTTTGCAAATCTAACGCAGACCAAGATTTACAAATTCAGATTTAGGATTGCTTACTAATGTGCCTGTTCTTGAACATTAATGGCATTTATATAAAGATGACTTGCTGAGGAAAAAAAAAAATCAAACAGTTGAACAGCTACCTACCACGTGGGGCTGACCAGATAGTTTTGATAGGCTTTAACAAAAATGATTCAAAATTAAGCATATCTTTCTGTGTATCACTGTTAAAGTTTTAGTTATTCTTTTCTTCTTTTATTTTAATGGAATGGAAGAAGGATCATAGTATAATGGGGTCCACATGTATTTTGAAAATTCTCTGTGGAGTAAAATCATTTGTAACCTGTAAGGCATCCATCTAAAGCAAGTAAAAATGAGCCACACTTGTCAAGAATTAGAGAACTGAATGTTCTTTTAAAATCATCCTTTCTTAAGCGCCAGAGTTTTGCTTTTAAGAATTTACTTCTAGTCTCACTTCTAAGGATCCTGTTCCTCTTTCTAATTGAGACTCAGGGAACCTAATGAACAATTTTATTGATAGGCTTTTTCAACTTTGATTCCAGGAGTTTATATTCTTTTATATTTGACTGACCTAATCCTCTGAGCTGACCCTGTAGTATTAAAAGCATGTCCCACGAGAAATTAAACACGTATCGATTTTAATTATTTTCTTAAGTAAAGGCTTCCAAGAAAAACTTACCCTCTCTATTGTGGAAAAAAGAGTACTGAAACAAAGTTTTTGGTACACATTATAGTAATTGTCTTTTGAGTGACTATACTTTAATATGGTCCTTTCAGGTATCAAAAGTCAAATTCTTAGCTAGAAGCTACTATTTATATATAGTGTGATATACCATATGTATGTTTATGTACGAGAATGAATAATATCTCTAATATATAAATGTTTTGTTGCTGTTCCTAATTTGTACTGATTTCTACTAAAATCAAACTGAAGGTATGATACATATTATGGTTCCAGATGGCAAGTATTGAATATTATGATGATTCTTTTCTAGGCTTAATTTTGCCATATTGTTTATCTGTATTCTTTGAGTTCCCTAGTATTGATTAGTAATTGTGTGACACCTATTTTCTCCATAAATCTTGCAATAAGCTTTGAGCAAAAAGTTAACGGAAATCAGATTAAGAATGTTTACATTCTGTCAATACCTTTTGTATTGCATATCTTTCTTTCTTTCTGGTCACTTCCCTAATTCTGAAAGAGATATTTTCAGTAAGAATATTGGCAAACAGTTGGACATTAAGTTTTAAATTTCAAGAACTACTGCACACTTGCATTGCCTCCCCCTTTTTATATTAATATCACCCATCTTCCCTATCAATTACCTATCCCCATCATGCTGATTCACCTTAAGTTGCTAAACTAAGAAAATTTGACCCTCTGCTTTCAGATAGCAAGACTTTTCTGGGGTGCCGAAGTGGCTCAGTCCATTAAGCATCCAGTTTCGGCTCAGATCATGATCTCATGGTTTGGGCTTGTGAGTTTGAGCCCCTCACTGGGCTATGTGCTGACAGCTCAGAGTCTGTTTCAGATCCTCTGTCTCCCTCTCTCTCTGTCCTTCCCCTGCTAGTACTCTCTCTCTCTCTCTCTCTCTCTCTCTCAAAAATAAATGAATAAACATAAAAAGGAAAAGAAAGCAGTCTACACTGTCCTGCAATGCACATTCACATGAAAACTACACAGACAGACAAACTAGATAAGAGAAAGAATTTTAACTTCAGTGTTTTATTAAAAGCAGCCCTTTCTGACTATCCTCACTTTCCTACAGAATGTGCTGAGGTTAGTAACTGAAAGACCCACCTTTATGGCTTAGTCCTTGGCTTTTCAGGTTCCAGCTTAGCCCTTCTCAAACAATCTATAGTGAAGGAACTTTTTTTCTCATCTCAGATACCCAATACTTTATAAGATATAATAATGAATTACTAGAAAAATATTCACATGCTTAGATGTCACAGAAATGTCACACTGCTATAAAAGTTTCTAAATGCTGATGGGACTCAGGGAATGCTGCCCCAGAATCTGCCACTTTGGCATGTAGATATTTTGAGCTGAAGACAGTGAAGGCCCAAAAGACTCAAGGAGAGAAAAAAAATTTTTTTTCTTGTTTCTCCTCTTAATCTTCTAAAAGAATTTAGATAGGCGGCCTATACCAAGAATGAACTATTACCAGAGATAACATTTTACATCTGCATGGTGTGACAAACATTTGTTTACCAAACATTTGCTCCCATCTTCCTGTGAATTGTCTTCCTTCCCTTTGAAGTTCCAGACTCCTATTCCCTTCTCCTTAGCTCAGAATGGCATATAAATCTCAATTGCCTGAGTTTTTTAGAGCTTCATATCTTTGGGTTTATGACACATACAAATTTTTTTTCATATTAATCTCTCCTATATCAATTTAATTATTAGACTGTCTGAAGAACTTGGAAGGGAAGAAGGGTTTTTCTCCCCTGCAGCACTTTATGAAAGTCACTCCTTTAGGAAGACTGGCATCTCTTGCAGTGTTTGAGCCCTTGTCATGGTGTGGAACATGCACTCTTCTGCCTGATAAGCTATTGAGAGCCTCGCCCTATAGTTTGGAGAAGTGTGGAAGGTACAGCTTTCAAGGTCCTCTCTGTATTACACTGTGAGTGGAGAAATAGCAAATGATACCTCCTTAGCAGATACAAGGGCCTGAGAAGATTATTGCTGTTTTTACACTTAGTTCTCATTTCCTCAGGGAGTATAATATAGCAAAGATAATGATGATAATAATGATAATAAAAACAGTTAGAAGGAGAAGGAAAAGGAGGAAGAGAAGGAGAAAGAAGAGGAACAGGAGAGGTGAAGATGGCTATCAGTGCTGGCATATGCTTCTGTAGCTTCTACTCTGTCATATAACTTTAGGATGAGTTTACATCCTAATTACAGCTAATTAAGGTGGCAATGGCTCTTTATTCCTTTTGCTGCAAGAATCCCACTTTCTCATCTATCTTGTAGAAACCCTTAAAAATCTGAATGGATGCAACTAGGGAAACTACTGAGACATCAATCCATTACCAATTTTTGCAGTACAGTACTGACTTCAAGAACTTAAGATAGATGAAAATCTTGGCAAAGGTTTTTGGCTAGTCTTTGATAAAAATATGCTTTAGGGCGTACTTATTACTGTGCACTATTTTTTTTTAAAGTTTGCTTTAGAGTGGCAAAGTGTAGTCATGACAACCTTGATAAGGTTACTGTCTACAAATTCCTCAAGCTCAACTAAAGTAAATGCAAAATCACTGTCAAAATGATAGGATCTGACAATCTGTACTTTACAAATAAGTAGCATAGAACTATGATGGTCAGAGATGACTGTGAAAAGGAATTTGGAGCACTTTTAGCCATTTTGAGAAATCACTATCAGTAACTTCTTGGTCCTATAAAGTTCATCCTTGACACCTCAGAGAACTGTCTTTTGTTCTTTTAACATGACAAATTTGTGTAAGAAAAGGCTGTTTTTTTCAAAAAACCCTATTAGAACCCAGTAGAACAGAAAGCCTTCAACTTCTTGCTGTATTTTGAGGGCAGGTAACTTGCACATTGTGGTCTTTTGTGTTGAATACCAGGAACTTTGATAAAGCAAACTTAGAAGTTTTATTTCCTCGTTCTTACCGACTTCATAGGAAGCTGATGTACTGAGCCTATATGCCACTATGAAAATTCCCCATAGGTTTTTCTATATTTATGCTATTATTAGAGTTTTATTAAATTATGATGCATTTTCTGACACTATTAGATCTTCTGTTAAATTTCCAGGACAAAGATTATTAGGTGAAAATCTTAACATTATTTGGGTCTTCATTGACTGATGAACATTGTATCTGATGTAGTGATACATTACAGATTACTGATTACTAATTACTGATTAGTGATTATTATTTAGTGATTACTGATTAGTGAAAAGTTACTAATAATAATAACAAATTGTTTTATTTTCAAGAAAATCACCCAACAAGGATTTTTTAAATTTAAAAAAATTTTTTTTTTTTAATTTATTCTAGGAGAGACAGAGACAGTGTGAGCAGGGGAGGGTCAGAGAGAGAGGGAGTCACAGACTGAAACAGGCTCCAGGCTCTGAGCTGGCAGTCAGCACAGAGCCCGACGCGGGGCTCGAACCCACGAATCGCGAGATCATGACCCAAGGGAAAGTCGGACGCTTAACCGACTAAGCCACCCAGGCTCCCCAAGGATTTTTAAAAATTATTTTATTGATATGGTTCGATTTAAGTGTTTTAGTCATCATTCCCTTCTGGATAATTAAAAGTACAAACTCTCCTCTAGAACTAGTCAAACCTGAATTTTAATACAATCTTTGCTACATCTTTCAGTTTTACCTTGGATAATGTACCCTACTCCATGTATCTCAGTTTTCTCATTTATAAGTTAGAATAGTAATACTTCTTACAACATATTATTTCAGTGCAGATTAAATGAGATATTCTAACAGGTGCTCTGCACAGTGCCTAACAGATAATTAATGCACAATACATACTGGTTTCATTAAAGTTGATATTATTAGTATTGGTATATTTGCATTTCTACAGAGATTTTTATATCATTAATCATTATTACTGGCAAAACTAATATTGCCATTAGATGTGAGTGGGCACACTATTTCTGTACAAACATAAGTGTCTTAATTAGATAGTATCTTTTCAGAACAAAAGGTAAATTCTTACTCTTTTTTTTCATGCTTATTGTTGCCAGGTATTTATCCAAACATAGCTATACTAATTTTCCTTTCAAATGACCATGTTCATAAAGTCTTAAACACTTCTTGTTATAGAATTTATTCCTTCAAAATGATACTTATTAAGGAATAATTCTGAGAAACAACTTCAAGAGAAATTGTATGATAAAGTAGCTTTCCTGATTATTTATATACAATAAAATTGGCACATCTTGAGTTCAGAGTAATTCATTAGTATTGGCAGAAACACAGCAAATTCTAGAAACATCTATTCCTCGATCTTTTGATGATTGCTAGAAATCATTGTTTTGCTGTGCTTTATGCCTTAGTAGTTACGAGCAAAGAGTCAAGAGCTAGATTTAATGGTTTATGTAATACAAGACTTATATAATCTACAAGACTTATATAATCTCAAGTTATGTTTTCCCAAATCCACCCAAATTTATTGCTCAGGCAGGTGGCTTTCCAATGTAAACAGCAATGTTTTTAGCATCGTTGAAATCTTTGACCTATTATGAATTAGATTCAAATCCAACTCAACTGCTTACTAGCTTTGTGAGCTTGACCATGTTTGCCTTTTCAGGGTCTCTGTTTCCCCATCAATAAAGTACTAGTAAGAGCTCCTACCTCATACATGCAAATAGAAAGCACCACGGAAGCTACTATTATAAGGCATCATGTCATCTGGAATATCTTAATAGTTACTAGGCTATGTTCTCAATTGCTTTTATACAAAATGTTTTCCAGAGAGTTTCTTTCCCTGCACTACCTATTCTTGAAATTAAAAGTAGATGTGCATTGCATATTCCTGGGAATTAAAGCAAGACACTTATTTATTTGCACAAACTAAGGAGAGCAGATATACAAGCCAAGTTACATTTGAATCGATCTAAAGATATTTTATAAATAATCTTATTTAATTTTTTTATTGTTTACTTATTTTTGAAAGAGAGAGCATGAGCTGGAAAGGGGAAGGGGTGGGTGCAGTGGATTCAAAGCAGGCACCAAGCCTGGCAGCAGCAAGCCTGAAACGGGGCTCAAACTCATGAACCACGAGTGGTTCTCTCTCTCTCTCAATCTCTCTCTCTCTTTTTCTCTGTCTCCCAATCAAAAAGAAATAAACTTTAATCAAAATATCTTTGCCTTGGATGAGGCAGGGAGAGGGGGAAATCTTTCTATAGCACAAACGCAGACAATAAATTGTCAGAGTGTACAAGGTTCTGTAATATCATCTTCTATTTTGTTAGCTTCAAAATGAATGAAAGTTTCAGCATACAAATGCAAGGAAGCAAATGAAATTATGTCAAATTGCAGTAAACTTCAGTCTCTTTTGGTCTCTCATAAATATTAGTGCTTGGTAAGATTTTTTCAGTTTCTATCCATAGTTACTGGAAAGGCAGTCACATTACAAGATGTGGCCTACCTTTCTTTTTAAAAGCAACTTTATCATCATTAAAAGATTTTGATTCTAGAGTCCAATAAATAGGTGATTTACCATTTAGTTACTTATTTTCAATTTGACCAAAGCTACCTTGAACCAATTTCTTTTAAGTTTGGTAATATACAGGAAGAAAAAATCAGACTAAACACACACTTACATGCACACACACACACACACACTGGAAAATACATCTTGATGTGAGAAACCTACTCTAATGGCATTTATGCTCTGGACATACAGGGAAATTATTGTGGTCATTTCTGACATGGAAATAGGAATGAGGTGTTGAGAAGACAATGTATGATAAAATGGTAGAAGTGTGTATAGTAGCAGAACACTCCAAACATAAATAGCTAGATTAATTTCATGTCAAAAACACTTATTAGAAACAATCATGTTTTACTTTAATCTTAGTTTTGAATGTTTAGAATTTTTGTATTATATGTAACTCTGATCCAGTTTTCCATGTTTTCTTTGTCAGAGCAAATGGAGGGGATATTGTAATTCAGTGATTATCAGAAATTCAGTGCTTTTCTTTGGTTTAGAATCTTCACATATAATAACTAAAAAAAAGTATCATTAATCCTCTTCTATATTTATTTATGTCCATGCTGGAAACAGAAAAAAAAAATCAGCTTATAACATCAAAGTACTCCATGAGTTTTAGCACATTAAATTTGAATGGAACTGAGTTTTAACAATTGGTTGTCATTTTTGAAATCCCATTGCATAAGCAGCTTTGCCTGGTAACTAATACAATCATGCGTACATTTCATTTCCATTTGCTTTATATATTCTGGATGAGTCTGGGTAGTAGTCTGTTTTTCTGCCTAAAAAGAATGTGCAAGCTATTTGAAGTTTGAATTTTAAATCTTGATGAACAACTGTAATGATTATAAAAAGCATATTAGAGAAAAATGTCAATGAAAATGAGGGAAATGGTAAACAGACTTAAGGACTTAGTAGTAACTCATTAGATGATCTAGGTTCAATGGAAGACATTCCTTTATTTCCATAATTGAGCCATGCAACAAATAATAATATGTAAGTGTAGGCAGATTAAATGCATATTTCAGCCTCTCAAATATATCATAGTTGTAATAAGTGTATGTTCTTTTGAGATTAAAAACAAAAGTAACATAGCATTGTATGCCTGCTTCTCAGAAGATAATGTGGAGGAATATGGGAGGGGGTAAGTAAAAAGAAGAATCACAGCATAAGATCTGAAAAAAAGGTAGATGGGATTTATGACTCATATTCTCCCAGCTCCCGACATTGATTTAATAGATGTCTTGGATATATCAAATAAATTTGAGTAAGAGACAGAAAGAACTAATTTGTATCATGTGGAAATTCAAAATTATTTTGAGTTTGGCTTCCATATTTATAAAATGGGAGTAAAGATAATGCCTATCATCAGACTATTGTAAGTTTTGCAGAAGCTAATGTTTAAAGAATAATTACCTTGTTTATTGAGGCACAATAAAATAAATATCGTATATTGCATTTCTCTTTCCCAGACTATGCCAGAATAGTCGGATCATAGTAATAATCACAAAAAGACATTTATGGTCACCAGCACCAGTCATTAGAATTCTGAATTCCAAATACTTTTTTTCTTGTTCAGGGGTTTTCTGAAGTGTTTGAAAACTGATAGTCCTTGGTCAACACTTAAAATGTCTTTGCATAGTTATCTAAACAGATGCTGCTGATGTCCTTCGTAAAATTCCTAAATATTCTTTTGCATCCTTACCTGTTCTCATGCTCCTGTCAGTTTTATGTCTACACTCTTTTAATAGTTACTCTGAAATAAGAGGAAACATCATCTGTCTTCCTCTGAGTAGCTGTATTCAGCCCACAGAAAAATGAATGCTCTAATCTCCTATTGCTTCTCTGGTAATAAAACTCTTTGATGGGTCTAGCTTGTTTAGACCCTCCTCTATTTAAAACCCTGACATGGGTTTCTGAGAATTGGGCAAAGTCATGAATATCAGTAGAAGTATATGAAAGTTGAACAGTATGGAGTTCTGTAATCAAACTTCTCTCTGCTTCCCCTCCTCCCTCAACGGTGCACTTTTGGTGCTGACTTGCATATCCCTTATAATGAGTTTTTTCCTGTTCATGTATGTGATCTGAGAGTTTAAGTGCAGGTGTCTTGGGATGAGGAGTCCTAATTTAGGGAGCAGCTATTGCTCTCAAGTGCCCAGTCATTATCCCTACAGTAATGACTTCCTCCCGTCCTTAGCAATTAGAATCTCAGCACACCTATAAATTTCCAAAGCTTTGACTGTTGTTCCAGGATTCCTACTAGTTATTAATTAGTCAAATTTTGGCAATAAAACACTAAAATATACATAGCACTAATCTGTATGGCTTAACGTTTTAAAGTTTCCTGTAAATGAGGAAAGGTGTACCGTATAATTAATATAAGACTGGGGCCTTATGATTAGATAAAGGAAGGAGGAAAAGGAAGCAAAACGGAAAAGATTTGACTTAGGTTGGAAGTGAGATATGAGGGACTGATATTCTGAGAGTAAGTGGGGAAATCAGGTGGTTTTAATGGTATTGAGGAGCAAGTGATCTTGCGTTAAGAGTATAAAACGGAAATTGTTTGATATACAGAATACCATCAGTTTTGATGACAGCAGTAAGCAAACCTGGGGAGAACAAGACCAAGGATACTGTAAAATATATTATCGTAGTTTAGAAATATAAAAAATGAATAAATGATGTATATATTAGGAATGCTTTTGCCTTGAGGCTTCAAATATTTGACCCAGTGATTTAGGAGATCTGCTGTCTCTGCCTGTCAATGGGTAGACACCTGTTTGCAGTTCCAGGAATGGCATTTGTATGCAGAGCAAAAACAAAGAAGTGGGCAGCGTTGTATATCCCAATTTCTTGTTAGATTTTTTAGAATCTCCTAGCTGACTTACACACACACACACACACACACACACACACACACGCACACAGATGTCATTGTTGCTCTTGTTGTTGTTATATTCTCTATATATGTGTTTCTTTAGTTTTGCCAGATCTGTCACAGCCCTGTCTCTAGCTGCAAAGGAATTCTAGAAATTTACAAGTTAGCTTTCCAGTCTCTACATATTGGTTTGCAACGAAGGGGTTTAGGAATAAATGTTGAGTGATGGAACAGATAATGCCTGCCATGGATGTCAATTATTTAGATGATTAATTCTACCATAAACAAGTATGTGACTTTCCAAAAAAAAAAAAAAAAAGATGAATATATACTTAGAGTATTCTAAGGGCTGTCAAATCTCGTTTCATGAAAAAACAGTGTGTAAAAATGTAAAAGTTTCTCTCTATTGAATTTGGATTCAGTACCCACTCTATTTTGAGCAATTTGTCCAAGTTTGTGAAACCTAGAGATTATAAAATTTTCTGGCTGATGAAAAAACACACAACATAATAGCAATTAAATAACAAGTCTATGGAGCTCATTTGTGGCATAAATGTGAAGACTATTTTCTTTAATATATATAGTCTTGTCTTGAATGAAAAATCTAAGATATTTTTACTTAGAATTTACAATAAATAGTAATGTTTCTGGGATATTAGCCTTTAAAAATTGAGTTTTGAGTGGAATATATTTAGAACTAATCTCCTCTTCCCTGGAATCATTCAGAGAAGGCCTGTATTTTATAGCAAAATGATTTAGGTAAGTAAAGTTTTGTCTTATCAGGTTATTACTTTGTTTATGATTCAGCTGTAATCACAAGAATGTAAGTAATTGTGACTTTTCCTCCTTTCTTACTGCTGAAAGGGAATGAAAGGTAGAGTAGTATCTTGAAGTACCGAAGTATTTATGTCAACAAACTTATTTTTTCATGACTTCTCAGATATCATCATGACCTGAGTTTCTCCTCTGATTTTGATCATAGCCAAAGAAAAAGTTTTCTTTGAGATGGTTCATATTATCTCCCACACTGTCCAAGCCCATGATTTGCTCTGTTTTGATTGGCTTCACCAAACCATACAGACATTGCTTTGTCATTGTCATTTGTAGCCATTTTTATTTTAGTGAAGATAATCCAAAGTGGGGGAGCAAATATTCAACTTAGCACATTGGTAACTTGAAGCATAAACTGCATCTGAAATCACAAAAAATTTAGAGGAAAGTGAGACAAATTATACAGTTTTATCAATATTATAACAAAATGAGTGGTTGAAACAGTAATTATTCTCCCACCCTCCTGACAAATTATCAACACATAATTAGAAAAGTAATTTTCTTATCCTTTTTCACTGAAAGCAGAATGTCCAGATAAAAATCCATCCAGGGTGCCAGTTATATTTGAATTTGAAATAACTGATCAATAACAAATCACTTTTAGTATTAAGTATTTATAAAATATTACATGAGATATACTCATACTAAAAAAATCAATCTTCTCTCATCTGAAATTCACATTTAACTGGGCATCTGTATTATTATTTGCTAAATCTGGCAGCCCCACTTAGAGGGAGATTCAGTCATTTTTTTCACCCTCTCTCCAGGACCCATGAGCCCCAGAGGAAAAAGGTGTTGGAAGTCAACAGCTGTTTTGATTCATGTTCATAGAGGGAAATTGCAGTTTATTGTCTTAGATTAAAGAAGGATATTTTTTCTTCAGTGGTACTATATATATATAACCCAGATAGTGGAAATAAGGAAAAAGTGTCCCTTGAGATGGAGCGTGAGGGCAAGAGTGGCGGTAATCAATGAGCACTAAGGAAGAATTTCCTGTTGTTGACTTGGGGATAGGGTCGGTAGCTTCTCTGGTGTCACCCACCATCATAAATATACTAGCCTGAGTAGACGTTGGGCCATGAGAACGCTTCAGAGAAAGCCGCAGTACCAGGGTATTAATTTCCAAGAACAGCACCTGGTGATCACCTAAGAGACTCTGGAAATATCTAATCTACTTTGGAGAGGAAAAGGATGCCATGAAAAAAGCACCCATATAGACCTTCTTGCTAATGATGGCTAGTGGAGTCTTAGAGCCTTTCCTTATTCCCATTTACATGTATTCTGATATTTGACATCTCCAGCACCTAAAGGGAACATCTTATCTTTTCCTGAAGAGTAAGAGGACAGGTGTATGAGAAACGCATTTGTCACACTATGGTTTCATACTACCTCCTAAGAAGGCAGAGCATTCCCTCCTGGAAGCTACTATATTTAGAGAACCACTTAGCGATACCCTTCAAGTGGACAGAGTCTTAAAATGTGCATCTGGGGTGCATGGGTGGCTCAGTTGGTTAAACATCTTAGACTGGGTCGTAATTTCATGGTTCTTAAATTTAAGCCCCACATCAGGCTGTCTGTCAGTGCAGAGCCTGCTTTGAATCCTTTGTCCCCTTCTCTCTCTGCCCCTCCCCAACTCGTGCTCTCTCTCTCTTTTGTTCTCATTCTCTCTCTCTCAGAAATAAACATTTAAAAAAATAAAAAAATAAAATAGAATGTGCATCTAAACCACATAATTAAAGATGGAAAGAAGTCTGTGTAGTAGATAGAAGTTCATCCTGAATGTTGTATTTTAATAGAGATCATTTTAGAGCAAGAGTTCATAACTTTTCTCCCTCAATATATTAGATACCAAGTAAAAATTTTTATATTATTAAGAATCTGTATGCAATTCAGTGTCTACCATAATATCTGGTTATTAAAACCTTTTTGAAAATTTGCAAAGATATTAAAAGCTAAGGTAATAAATATGTCTATACAGCTTTTATTTTAGTCTGTTTTATTTTGTGGTCCACTCACACATTCTCTTTTCATATGTGTGTGAGAGCTGCTGTGGGAGGTATTAATTCAGTCAGGAGCCTCATGACAGGGAGTAAAATTCATGGAATTTTACTAAAATTGATTTTAGTCCCTTTGAAAATAACTGATATTTTGCTTTGCATTATGCCATATTTCAAACATAGTCCCACTAAGATATCTCAGGATATGCTCTTTCTAAACTTACTTCTATTATAGACGTAGTCCTGTACATTTGTAATCACTTTGGTAAATTTTCATGTTGCAAGACTAACAGACAAGTATTAGTAAGCATCATGTTCACCTTTTAACAATACATCTGTGTGTCAGTTCTGAGACTGACTTAAATGCAATTGAATGTTCAATCCAGTATGGATGTGAAGACATTTAAATAAATGCAGTGTGTTTATCTGAATCTGAGATCATTTTGCACATGTTTATTTGAATGCATGATGTGCAATCAATCAAATAAATGCACTGAGTAGATTTATGTCATTCTTTGATCGCACATTCAAATAAATGTCTCCAACATTTACAGCAATGCAAATATGTAAACTAGTAAAGATGTTTTGTTCCACCTTTTTTTAAATGAAGTATAAATGTGACATAATTTCTTGATGGGAGTGATAAATCTATTGTGTAATGACCATACAAAACTAGTTTTCATTAATCACATGCAAGACATTTTGTTTAGGTCTAATCATATTCTGCTCAACATGTACTCTCCCCAAATGTACCTGTCACAGGAACACTGGTCAATCAATTTTGGCTGGTACAGCCATTGATAACAATCTTAAATCAACTTGGCTATGGCAAGGAATAGTGATTCTGAAGGGAAGAACTGCCAGTTAGTTAGTGACACACCAGTGATTCTGGCCACATGAAAGTAGATTAAAACCCAAGTTTTCTACCTTTTGATCTAAAGATACTTTTAGTGGGCCATAGTTAGTAACAAAGGGGAGTATAAATATTTCCTACAGAAATATGTAAACCAACTTGAGTGGAGACTGAACATTTGTTTAATTTCATCAAAAAAACCCAGCCCAAAACAATACCAAATATTATATCAAATAGACTTAGTTTTTATAAAAGTCATTTTAAAACTAATATTCTATTGAGATGGATGTCTGAAAGCCTCTGTTACAGTATTTTCTTTTAAGACAGTGAGGCTATATTTTTGTTTTTATTTTGTTTCATTTGAAATGAGATAAAAGGGCAATTTGTCAGGTAGTTCATAACATAAATAGTATTAGGAGGCTTGTTAATTCTGAAGAAACAACTAAAATCTTACTAGGTAGATCTGTTCCTGACAACAAGGAATGCTACATCTGTAGAACTGGGTAATGACACAGACAGGGTTGCACTCTCTAGAGGTATACGTTGAATACACTTCTGATAATGATCCCTTGCTACAGTGATTATAGGTAATACTTTATTCTCAAGATAAATATGGTAACTTCCAGTAGTTTTGAGGTATCTTCTCTTTACACACACACACACACACACACACACACACACACACACACACACACACATATTCCTTAATTACTGTGGATAGGCTTTTTAAAAAAATTTTTTAACACTTATTCATTTTTGAGAGACAGAGTATGAGTGGGGGAGAGAGAGGGAGACACAGAATATGAAGCAAGCACCAGGCTCTGATCTGTCAGCACAGAGCCCAACAGGGGGCTTGAACTCATGGACCATAAGATCATGATCTGAACGGAAGTCAGACACTTAATCAACTGAGCCACCCAAGCGCCCCATGGGTAGCCTCTTTGCATCAAGATTCTAAAGTATCCGTCTTCTTTCTCTTCTAGAGACACTAAAAACATATAAGCTAGTCTGGGCATTGTTCTGTTCTGTCCTGCACCTAGCACCCATGCCTGGAACATAGTGGGCGATAAATGTTTGTTCAATGATATAATGGATTTACTTAAACTAATGTGATTGGGAAAGTTGGGTAATATAGTGGTAAAGTTTATTAGGAGTTAATTCTTGGGACATTGGAAAGCATCTCTGCCACTCACTATTTTATAGATTTGGATATATTTCTTAACTCCTCTGGTGCACACTCTCTGCACCTACACATGAAGAAATTGGGCCAGATGATAACTAAGATCTTCTCACATCTAAAATTTGGTGATTTCTTAGGTCTCATCTGAGAATTTCATTTTAGTATCAAATCAATTTTCCTAACAATAGTTTACTAATTCCCAGAACTTCACAGTATATTTGTCACCACAAACTCTCATCTGTAGTTAGAGACTGCCAATTCCCTATTATTACCTAATTTTGTTTAACCTGAAATTAGAATATAAAATTCATCAACATTTTACTAGTCTTTTAATTTATATATACCCTTTGACAATTATTTTTGTTGTATCTAATTAGAAATATCATTAATAACCTTAACAAATTAATTACCCATGTTCTGAGCTTTGTGTTTTATTGTCAATAACATTTTTAATTGTCTATCACTCAATTCCTTTAAGACCTAGCCCTTTTTTTTCCCAGGTAATGGGTCTTTAAGTTTATGCTAATTTACAGAGCGAGATGCACATTATGGTTAGTTAATAACTGGAGTTTCTTATTTCAGAAATCAGATTCCCGTCCCCCTCACCATTGAATGACTAATGTATTATGGAAAATTATACTAGCTCACTTACATTTGGATATTTTGATCCACGGTTCACTTCTGTTTTGGTATTTAAACTAGATTTTCTTAAACTCTACTGGTTGAATGTTTATAATGAATATGAATATTCTTCTGATTGCATATGCTTTTTTACAAATTACTATGTTCATTATCCACTAACCTATCTTTTTTCTGAAATATCGTGCGTGTGTTTACATGCAGATTATGCTCAGCTCCTGTATTATAATTTTACACATTTCTCCAAAACTTTCAAATGCAAAATCAAAATAATAAATATAAAAATAAGTGAAAATAATGCATAAAATGTTTGGGTATATATCTTTTTAAAGTGCGCACTATTTGTGATTAAATATGAAATATGTAAAGTGTAACAGTATTTTGAACTTTCCTCAAAACTTCACAAGCTTATACAGCTTATACTCCAGAGTGAATCTGTAGGCTAGGAAATATTGCAAGCTCCTTTAAGTATTAACACGTACTTGCTTCCTCTGTGAGTCTCCATTCTTTTTCAAGTTGTAGAGACAGATTATGCTGAGTCATCCATACTTATCTACTTTTTACAGCACGTTTTGTTGAATTGACATCTGAGGTTAGAGAATATTGTTAACTTCTGTTCGTGCTTGCATGCCATTGGTTACAGGAGTTTTTAGAAGTCTATGGTATATATTATGCATTTAAATTTCACACATAGACATTTTTCAAATAAGCATAATACAGGAGCTTCTTCCTTTTATCTCAGAGGAAACCTCCCTTTCCTCTGAGAAATGAAACCCATTCAAAGACCTACCATATGTGAATTCATACTACAGGTAGTTTTTACCATATGTACTATGAGACTAACACTTCAAGATACTTTGAGCTTTGGCTCTAAATTTCCTGTCCTTTGTCAGTTTAAACTAAGCTCTTCATATTACTGTGAATTGAATGTAACTCATATGTATGTATACTGAAGGTAATCCTTTAAATTAAGTGGAGGATAATTATTCACTTATTTTATATTCATTGAAGTAACATTAATCACAATGACTCCATTGTGGATTCATATGGAATATAGTTCATAATTCCAAAGAATTCTACTATATACCTTGTCTATATTCATAATCTGTCCTTATGGTAACTATGATTGTGAAACAAAAAGTCATTTTGGTGATGTAACAAGGACATATTTTATTCTTATGTTGAATTTGCTATTGTGATAATACACTAATTACACATGAATAAACCATTCACCTCAATCCTGTAACCAACATTCTTTAAACCTTTACAGCAACTAGCACTCAATATGTAAACTAGAGAAGTAGAGAAAAATATCAATGCTGACCTAAGGTAATTTTCTCTTTTTCCAGTTATTTGGGGGTCAATAACATTTAAAGAATCTCACTAATATTAGAAGTGAAGTCTAATTTAAAAAAAAGCATATTAGAAGTCTAATTAAAAAGTCATATTAGATTTTAACAGTGAACTGCATTAGTATTGATCAGAATATTCATTTTAAACTAAGAAGATTCATAGATGTGACTTCAGTAAGAATTTAAATATACCTATAATGTCAGCAACCACCAAATAATGTAAAAATTGTACAACTTGCTTACAGAAAACAGTTGTCACCTTTTACATTTCCCCCTTTGTTAAATTCAGTTTTGTTTCTACCTTACTATTCTTATGGAGGAAAATTTAACATCAACCATGAATGAATTGATTTGAATTGTATTGGCATTGAATTCCTATGTAGTAATTCAAGAGGTGGATTAGAGAGCAATTGTGATCCAAAGATTGTTTTCTGCAAAGTTCTTTTGAATTATGCATAAATGACATTTGGATTCTGCTGTTTGAAGTTTATAATTCAGATAGCTTTTTAAATATTAACGAGTTGTTTGGGAAGATTTACCAAACAGATAATGACCAGTCAGACCAACTAGATAAGGATCCTGAGAAGTATGTGGGATATTTAAACATTTTGATTTAGTGTTTTCTGACCACTGGAATAGTCCATGTTATTTATTGCATTATAATGTTTAATTATCTGCATGGAAGTCTATTGAAAAGTCATTTGCAGGTCTTTCAAATGTCATTTATAAATGCAGACTACCTGAGTGTAATGAACTTTGGAGAAATAAATGTGTTCCAGTAAAAGACTTTGATATGTTTGGGAACTGATCATGTAAATCAAGATTATAAACTGAATCACTAGAGAAACATTGTAACAACTCATGAATTACCCAAAATATATTGAAAAGGGAAAGGAAGTGGAAGTGAAAGGAGAAAGGTAGGAATGTACTGACTGACATGACTTCAGACTGTGGCTATGTCTTCATAGCCCAAAGAAAAAGAGAATATCATACCTTACTGCAGAGACAATGTTCATCTATACAGCATAGAATTATAGTTTTTTTTAAACAGTTATTTTATTCTGTTCCTTGTTTAAAAGTATGATTTATCGACTTCAAGGACAGCAGTTTTACTGGTGTTAAAACATTCTACGAGAATTGAAATGGGATTATAGAATAACTCCAAATATTTGCATTATGGCTGTATGTATCAGTTAATTTCTACCTTGTAACAACCACTCCAAAATCTGATTACCTAAAAACAATAACCATTTATTTAACTCATAGTACAGGTTGGCTATTTGCTCTAACAATAGAGCAATTTTTAACAATTTTTCTGGTCTATATCAGGCTCCCTAGGTGTCAGCAGTTTTCTGGCACATCACCTGGAGACTGGCTGGTATAGATTGGCCTCAGCTGAGGGGGTTTGTGTCTGATACAGAAGGGGAGCCCAGGCTTGTTCACATGGTAGGTTATAAGGATTTCAAGAGAAAGAACATCATGAAGCCTTGGCTCAGAACTAGATCAGTACCCCTTTTGCCTCATTCTTACTGACCAAAACAATACACAAGCCAGTCTGGATTCCAGGTATGGAGAAATGGACTCTACCTCTTGATGAGGGAAGCTACAAAGTTACAGGGCACATGCAGGATAGTATGGTTGAGTATGATATTTCTGCCATGGCATGATAAATAGTCTTCTATTTTTGATGTTTAGAAAGTCAGCAGATTGACTCAAAGCTGCTACCAGAGGCTTTCTTGAAGACATAATTTGACTTACAGTTTAGTAACTTTCATTTGTCTTAAAGACATTTTATCCTTTCATTTTATTTAAAATATTTATGGAATTGGGGGCTGTCAGGGAATGCTGTCCATGAGGAGGTTAGATGAAGCCAAGCTTTCCTGAAAATTGCTTATACCATTTTTTGCCTTTCATTTATGCCATTTCAGTGGATTTAACTTGTGTTCTGTATTTTAGTGGATGGATTTCCTGCCCCCACCCCACCCTCAAGTTAATGCTGCATCCCTATCTGTACAGAATGCAATACTATTGTTTAAATACCTAGCATATAGTAACTGTTGAAAAAAGACATTTTAGAAACAAACACTATGGTCCTCTGATTGTTTATACAATGGTACATGATAAGATATTAAGTTTGTAGTTACCATTAATATTTTGTGGATAGTAAAAGACTACAAGTTTGTAGTGTTTATATTATTAAGTAATAGAAAAATAGATCAAATTTAATGCATACAAAAACAAAGTTCTAAGCAAGAAATGTATGCTGTTCTGCTGACATGATGTGATTATAAGTAACGATTACAAGCCAGAAAAGGATCACATGCCACGTGGTTAATAATCCCTAGTGAATGCCGCCTCATCAAGATAGATGGTTGAGAAAATTTAGACAACATGATCTTCTCCTGAGAGAATATGTATTTTGTGCCCAAGTGTATTCTGAATTTGCATAGCTAAGAAAAGGCATCCTAGAAAATGAGGCAAAGTTTAGGGAAGAGAAACAAAAATTAACAAGTGAGGGAAGACTATCTTATCTGATAGTAGAGTAGGAATATAACAGCTTTTCAATCTAGAATGATTAATTCTAAATTGATACTTATGGAGTCTAGGAAATCATGAAATTGACAGTTAATATCTCACCACATTCTCAAATACTTGAATTTTGGGGTCACTTTTAAGAATTATTTTTCTCAATAGTATACTGCCCTGGTTATTCTCATTCTGTTAAATTTTCTAAAGTTCTGAAGATTAAATCCATTGAATAATGGCTAACTATGTGTTAGGCACTCAGTATTTCAAGTATTATTAGGTGATCATACTCTGAAACTCACAACCCAAGTGAAATGTTTATGCCCTTCTACTAACCCCTAAAAATCACTTCTTATTACTATCTTTGTATGACTGAACTTTTATAAACTCTCTATAAACTCAATTCTTTCACCTTTTTGGGAGAAGAAAATAAGGTCCAGAGAAGCTGACTGCCTTTCTCCCATCACACAAGTGGTTGCTGAATCCTAATTTTGAGAGTAAGGTCTCAGACCCATACATCCAGTACTTGCTTTTTACCTTTAACTCTGGTTCAGCCTTTCCCCTCCCTGCTAACTATTGCCAATGAGTTGTGTCAAGAGTACTTATGGGTAATCTTATGATTCTTAAACCTCTGTATCAAGACTGCTCTGATTTCTTTATTTTTGTTACTGGGGCATTATTTCCTAAGTAACCAGGTAAGAAGCCTGAATCACCTCTTTCTATTCTTTCTAATGTACACTTTCCATCAGAAACATTACTCATACATGAAGTTAACAAATATTTATTCATAAATTATCATGTTGCAAAACTATATTAAGGTCTTGGTACAAAAAAATTCTTGGAATTTATACACTGAAGAGAACTATATGCCTTTTTACTCAATTTCTATATCAATTTCTTCTTCTCCATCATTCACTGCTACCAGTCAAGAGTATTGTATTAGCTGTTGTATTAGTCTCTCCACTACTTATCTCTTTTCCAAATAAATAGTCCTGCAATAATATCAGTTATATTTTATAAGATTTTCTTATTCAAAGTCTTCATTGATTTCTCCATGCATTCAAATCCAACCCTAACCCTCATTTATATTACTTGCCTTATGATTTAACTGGTTTTTAATTCAAATAAAGTTTATCTAGTTTAAGCTCTATTTCTCAAATTTATTAATTAAAACATTTATTGAGCATTTTTCTATGGGTAAAATTCAGTGTTAATTATACTGAGGAAGATAAATATGAGAGATGGTGTTTGAAATCCAAAGACTAACTCTCTGCTAAAAAATATGGAATCTTATGTAGAAATTATGAATATCATTAAAACCAAAGGAAGAACATTCACAAAATTCAGAAGAGAGAGAGCCTGCTTGTGGGGAGTTCCTGAAGGAATGATTTCATGGTCATTTAAAATTTAACCCTTCAGTTACTTTCCCTGATACTTACAGTTTATTTCCCATCCTGACTTTAATCTTAAATAATTTTGTTCTTGAAAATGCAATGTTTCTGGTTAATATAATATATGTATACTACTTTTAATGAATGTTTAGTGAAACTAAAAAATTGAAAACACTTATGGTTATGTTATGTAATGATCAGATATAAAGATACACATAATATATACTCTATCTTAAATTCTGTGTGTGTGTATATATATTTGTATGTATATAAATGTCTGTTGGCAGTCACCCAGCAATGTCCCTTTGCTTGGTAGCTTGAGTCCTTAAAGGAACTTCATGTGGAACATGGGCTGGGCACCAGAGAACCATGATTTCTGTGGTTCTTCTCAGGCCCACAACCTTGCCTAAGGCTGAGGGCCAACTTTGCCTCCAAAGCTGATTTCTTCTTATGCTTGCTCAATCCTGACTCAGGGCTAGGCCACACCATGGCAGTGTTTACATTGTGGGAAGGGCAGTGGAAAGTCTTGTCTATGTCACCCTCTAGGAGTGCTACAGTTTGGTCAAATTTTGTCTTTTTCTCTACGCCTTATCATCCACTTTAAATTTTTACCATGAAATATATTATTTTTATAATTGAAAGAATATCAACATTTCTTTAGAAAGATCCACAAGCTTCACAACACTGAGTTTATGGCTGTATTTTCTGTTAACACTTGGAGTAATTCTTTCTACTGAGTCACACTGTAACTAATTACCTTCATAACCATTCTAAAAAAATTATGTTTTGTTCTAGTCATCTGGCTAAAAATCTTATTGCTCTCATGAGTTTGGCTCATCCTTAGTAAACCACTTGCAAACTCTTTTGCATTATATTTTTCAAATTTTAGAACAATGAACTTGTAAGTAATTACTGATAATGACTAGTTCTTTACTTTGTTATTAAATTCTAAAGTTACCAAATTTTGAATAGGAAGGTTATTATTATTAATACTGATTACTGTTTTTAAGTAGGATTTTTAACTCAAAACATTACTTATGAATAGATGAAAACAAGTTAAGAAATTTGAGAAATCATATCTAAGGTTTTTTCAAACTCTATTACTCAGTAAAGTAAAAACATAATGCATGTGTTTGCTGTTTCTATTCTTTCATACTATCAACATTATTTCATAATTTCTATTTGAAGAAATCTTATATGTGACTCAAGATCTCACTCAGAAGCCAATTCTCTTTTGAGCGTCCCTTGATAAATTTCTAACAATCAGTTGAGGTTAACATACAACCCCCAAAATCTTTGGCTTGCAACTATAAAGGCTTATTTTTCATAATTAATGTCTACTGTTGGTCAGCTACAACTCTATTCTATGTCATCTAAATGACATAGCAGCCTATATCTGAGATGATGCTAGTCTTTTTAAAAGAGTTATAAGAGAAACATAGCAAACTCAAACTAGCTCTTAAACTTTAACTGGAAAGCTATCCATGTACTGTGAATCCCAAGCATTTACCAATACAGTTAATATGACCCACTCTGAAGTCAGATGGATGGAGATATAGCATAAGTCACATGGCAAATGAGGATGCCAACAGAATTGGGAAGTATAATCTACACTCAGGTAGGGCTAGAAAATATTTTGAAAAATAATCCAATCCATAGCATTGATCATTATAATAGAGGTAGGGGATGAAAACACTACAGTTGTGATTTTTTCCTTCAATGTTCTTACTGTGTTGTTTCCTAGAATATATCTTAATGGATTTATGTCTTTTTTCATACTGTTCACTTTCATTCTTTACCTCTTCTTTCCAGTTCCACTTTACACAACTCTATTTCAATCACAATTCTGTACTTCCTTGATGCTTTTCTTGATATATTCAACTCATATTTAACTCATTTCTCATTTAAACTAATATACAGTTAACCTTTGAACAATGGAGGTATTAGCAGTGTCAACTTCCCCATAGCCATGGAGAGTAGAAAATCCATGTATAACTTTTGACTCCCTCGGAACTTAATAGCCTGACAGTGAATGAAAGCCTTACGAATAACATAAACAGTCAATTAACACTTATTTTGTATGTTGTTTGTATTATGTCCTGTATTGATACAATAAAGTAAACTAGAGAATAGGAAATATTATTAAGAAAATTGTAAGAGAAAGAAAATACATTTACAGTCCTATATTTATCAGAAAAAAATCTGCATGTTAAGTGGGCATGTGCAGTTCAAACCTGTGCCATTCGGGGATCAACTGTATATTGATTTTTTAGTACTAACTTTAATCAGGTCTCCACAGTAGTTTCGCAGATGATTTTTGTGGATTTCCTTCCAAGTCATGCATGTGCTAATATACTTGTCAAATCTGGATTCTTGATCCATTTTTCTTCTTTGTGTAAGAGAAACTGAGTTTTTAGGCTTTAATACCCAGTGATGCCCCTACAGGTAATTCCCCAGAGGTCTTTCCAGTTCAGCAGAAAGTGTGAACAAACCTATTATTTGTAAAAGTGTGGATAGTTTTTGATTTTGTATTTACTTGTCCCTGTATGTGCTTAGTGTATACAGAAATCTGTATCAACCCCCTGTTTTTCTCAGATGTTTACTGAATGTGTCAACATATTTCTTGGGATTAAGAAAAGGCATAGAGGCATCGGGGTGCCTTGGTGGCTCAGTTGGTTAAATGTTGAACTCTTGATTTCGGCTCAGGTCATGTTCTCACAGGTTTGGGTTCCTGAGATTAGGCTCCCCACTGTTGGGCTCTGCTCTGACAGTGAGGAAATTGATTGATATTCTCTCTCCCCCTCTCTTTCTCCATCCCGCACTCACATGTGTGCATGCATACTCTATCTCTCTCAAAATAAATAAATGGCCTTTAAAAAACAAAAAAAGAAGAGGCATATGGACCTCTGGTTAGAGATCTAATGTATCAATGACATAATATATATGTGCAAATTCACATACAGATACTTGCTTCCATCTCTTTTTTTTTTTTTTTTTAAAGAATTGCACTTGTATATTATAGGGCAAAAGGTAAAAACAAAACAAAACAAAAAAAAACAGGCACCAACAGTATTGCTACAGAAACCACTGGAAGGTACAGTTACATAAGGAAAATGATGATCATCAGAGTAAAACACTTCATAAAATCAAGTATGGAGGATCCAGTAAAACATCTATTTGACCAGGGAATTAGAAATTGAAAATACACAGAAAGGGGCCCATTGTCTAAATATTTAATGAGGATGATATGTGAACACCTCATTCACAAAAGTAAGATTGAAGCTATTTTGACAAATGCAAATGATTTCCCATAGCCATTGAATCACCTTTGTATCACAGTTTGTTGTTCTTATAATCAAGTTCTTAGAAAGTTTTAAGAGGTATAGTTCTTAGAAAAATAGAGTAGATGAAAGAGAAGATTTGGAAATGTTATCTATGGTCTTACCATTTTCATGAAAAGTTCCTGTCAAAAAGGCTAAAATTGCAGTAATGTAGTAATGATCTTAATAAAGCCAAATCAGCATAAATAAAGTAATCATTTATTTTTGTACAGTATGATCAATTAACTCTTAAATATTAGATTGAGTTTTCTCTACAGGACAATCAAAATCCTGGACATATTAAAAATATATGTTTGCTATCAGGAAATAAATTTGACATTTTAGACTTACTGTGAAAGGAGAAAATGGGGACTAGATGGTTGATAGATAAAGCATGTAGAAAATCAGTCAAAAGGAAAGTTGCCTGACATCTGTCTGAAAATAAATTTCAAAGAAGTTAAAGGCTAAAGCAAGCTAGTAAAGGACATAAGCTCTGTTTAACAACTTTAACTTTAAAAATAAATGATGAATTGTTTGAAATCCTCTTCGTAAAGTATTATACTAGACTTTCTGCAGCCCTTCAGTACTAGACCTTCCTTTGGGAAACTGAATTTGCCCCAATATCAGTTACCATTGCTTGTTTGGGGCTGATGCCAATCATTTCTCCATTTCTATACCTGGACTAGCCAATCAGAGTTCTTTGTACCCTAAACAGAGGGATGAGATCTGAGATAGATGTGTAATTAAGCCAGCCTAATGAGAACCATGCTATTGAATTTTCTTGAAACTATTAGAAAACTGTAATTGTCTTTTCCATAGAAATGTTAGCTGATAGTTTGGAGATGTAGTGATCGTCATCACTACTGTGTTGCACAACAGTGTTGAGAATAGAACTACAGTGTAGAAAGAAAGCTAATAGACAAAAAGAGAAATTATAACAACTCTGTTAGCCATGTGCTAATATAACCATTTTATATAAGAAGAAATTAAAGCTCAGATATTTAAATTTCCAAGTCATTCATCCATTAGAATTAAGTGGCTCGGTCAGGACACAAACATAGAACTGCATGATTCTAGATCCTTTACCCTTTTCCCAACATTAGACTGAATTTTATTCATGCTCTCTTACTTGATTTACTCAGAAACTTTTGAAGTTTACAGGGTATGTCGTAACCCATCTAGAAGTGAGAAAACATGCAGGGAAAAATTAAAATATATGTCCAAAAATAACAAAAGAAGACATCATTGAAACATATATTCATATATTCTGATTGCCAAAAAGAAAATTCATTTCTTCTGCAGCATAGAACTTGTATTAATTCACTTTTAAAATATTACTAAATAACTAAAAATAATAAATTCTGTGATAGTACCAAAATCAAATGATATTTGGCTCTTTTCTGTAAGTATTGTATAGTTTAGAAGATACTTTGTAAAAGTAATAGGAAATAGCTGATATATTATGAATCGAGCCAATAAATATCATTAAATGGGTTAGGAATTCTAAGGAAAATATTTAACATGATAGAATGATTTACTTTATATCAGATGTTATACATTTATAACTCCTCAAACACTGACCTGAAGTACAGTTTAAATTGAACATCTGTGAGATATTGGGAAAGAAAATGAGAACTGTGCCTTCAAAGAAACAGTGAATTGATAAATATTTTGAAGGAAAGATAGAGTTATTGATTCATTTCTTAAGAATACTAAGCAGAGTATTTATGTTCAGTTTCACTCCAATTTTCACAAAATTTGAGGACACTTGCATTCTAAAGACTCAGATAGTTCCTGACTAGCCTTTTAAGCTCCAGGAGATCAGAAGCCCCGTCTTTTTCCTCCCACCACCATTATACGTGTTAGTCTTAGATTTGGATGCATAAATAAGATAGAATTTGATTTATCTCTCACATAAGAAAAGTCTAGAGATACAGAAGTAAGCCATCAGTCCAGGGCTTCTCAGGCATGAAGAAGTAAAGGTACTGAGACAAAAGGAGCCTCTTTACATCTGAAACCTTTATACCTTCTTCCTGGAAGAAGTCCCACATCTTCCCACTTATATATCAATGGCCAGAACTTAGAGAAATGACTACATACCTAGTTGCAAAGACGGTTAGAAAATGTAGCAAGCCTGAAAAAAAAATAGTTTCTATTTCTAAAGAGAAGAAAAGCAAATAGCCTTTAATCATTGCTAAAATTATCATCTCTAAAGTACCTATCATCTCTAAAAGGCCTCACTTTAACTATTTTCCTAAAATTCTTTCACTCCTTCAGATCTTTGCACTTGGTTCCTTCTCTCAGGATCCACTTCCTTTGCCTGTTTGCTCCATGTGGGCACACCCTTCCTCAGCTATAAAATGGGAATGGGACAAATTGGCTTTCAACATGTTAGTTTTTGTTACAAACCCAGTCTTGGATGAAACACAAAAGGGGTTTCATAAAAATCACTGATGTTGAGCCACAGTGATTCATGACCCTAACTAAAAGAATAGGCATTGTTTTTCATTATTTAAATCATACTGTCATTCATGACTAAGGCAGCTGGTTCCTTATAAAGAAAGGTTATGAAAAGTCCTCAAAACCATCTTTAATAATGCATTCAGACATTCTCTTCTGTTTTTGACCTTGATTTTTCATTTCTGCAAAGGTCTAAAGGATGCATTAGCTATGTGCACAAAGGCTTTTCTTTCCCCTTTTTATGCTTAATGGTTTTTGTTCATGAGAGGTGCTGAAGGGGTTGCTATTAAAGCACATATGTCTTAAATCAAAAAGATCCTCATTTACCTTTCTAAAGTACTTGTTTTATTAATTTAATTCATACTTGAAGTTATATTAAGAGCAACTATGAGTTCTATGCTGGGCTAAGTCCTCGGAGAACATACGCGTGCATGCGTGTGCACGCCCGCGCGCACACACACACACAATATTCCAGTTCTGTACAGAGCATGCTTTATAAATAGGAAAGATATATAAAATAAGTAAATCTACTACTAGATAAATTTTTACAAGTTTTAATAATTCCACAAAGAAAGAGTTCCATAAAAGAGAACAATATATGGGAGATACTGGATTTCAGAAACAGTCTCTCATTGAGGAGATGATCTCATTTGAGTCATGGTCTAAAGAAAGGACAGGAAGAGCTATATACGTGAGGAATAAAAGGAGAACATTTCCTTGTCAGGGAACATGAGTAGGATAGATGCATGCATCTATGTGAGGGAAATGGAGTAGTGAAGTATATCCATTTATTCCATTGAAATCTATACAGCACCTGTTTTAGGGACATGGCATAACAAGATAGTGAGATATTGATTGTGGCTGGCCTCAAAATGTTTACAGTTGAATGGGAAGAACACCCTTAAATGACTGCAATGTCACAGTATACACAAATACCAGAAGTATTTCCAACTTACAGTAGGCAGAAAGAATCATTGTCTAATTCTCCTAGAGATGGGAAGAGCTTTTTTACTGGTAGAGGGGCTGACTTTTGAGCTGTGAGGGCATGACATATCTAACTCATGATCATCCTGTTTGCGTGTCTGACTATCTTCTGGAGGATTTTTTAATTTTTTTTTAATGTTTTTTATTTATTGCTGAGAGATGACAGCATGAGCAGGGGAGGATCAGAGAAAGAGGAAGACACAGAATCCAAAGCAGGCTCTAGGTTCTGAGCTA
Source organism: Proteles cristata cristata (assembly GCA_017311185.1). Lineage (NCBI taxonomy): Eukaryota > Metazoa > Chordata > Mammalia > Carnivora > Hyaenidae > Proteles > Proteles cristata. The sequence goes on from JAESUZ010001194.1 coordinate 2,687,902, forward strand.
GCTGTCAACACACAGCCCGATGCAGGGCTCAAACCCACTAACCGTGAGATCATGACCTGAGCTGAAGTCAGACGCTTAACCAACTGAGCCACCCAGGTGCCCCTGGAGGTTTATTGATCTTTCCCAAATGCCTATGATATGGACAGTTTTGTGTTACTAGCTGAGAAGAAACAAGAAGACTTAGAATCAGTCATTTTTGAATCAGAAATGCTGGCCTTAAAAGTTTTCTCGTATACTAAATTAAGAACTTTTATCTATTCATTTACTTTTCCACAGACCCTTTTGGTACAAACAAAATCTCAGGTAAAAGCTTAATATGTAAATTAAAGGAAGTCCAGTAACTAATTCTAACTGAAATCTCAGGGTTAGGAAGCTTACACCCTGATTATAACCCCTGCTCTCCCTCTATGAGAAACCAGATGCATGGCCCCTGTTCCCTGGCAATGTAGGTTTTTGGGATATAGAAAACTATATCCAAGTTATCTTTACACTTGTCTTTTAATATCTACTTTTTACTAATTGATATTTTAATTATCTATTTACAAATATATCTTTTGCCTACTTTAAAAGTTTCCACATGGAAAACTAACGTTTATCTATTGAAATTTGTTATGCTTGGGGCGCCTGGGTGGCTTAGTCGGTTAAGCGTCCGACTTTCGCTTGGGTCATGATCTCGCGGTTCGTGGGTTCGAGCCCCGCGTCAGGCTGTGTGCTGACTGCCAGCGCAGAGCCTGGAGCCTGTTTCAGTCTGTGACTCCCTCTCTCTCTGACCCTCCCCTGCTCACGCTGTCTCTCTCTCTCTCCTAGAAATACATAAACATTATAAAAAAAAAAAAAAAAAGAAAGAAATTTGTTATGCTTTAGCTAAGCAGAATAATTGTAGAGGAAGAAAAATAGTTCCCTCAGACTTGACTAAAAGCAAAAAACATCAGAAGCCCATGAAAGTAAAGCTACTTCAAAAATATAGTTTGATGAGGGGCGCCTGAGTGGCTTAGACGGTTAGGCGTCCGACTTTCCCTTAGGTCATGATCTCGCGATTCGTGGGTTCGAGCCCCGCGTCGGGCTCTGTGCTGACTGCCAGCTCAGAGCCTGGAGCCTGTTTCGGTCTGTGACTGCCTCTCTCTCTGACCCTCCCCTGCTCACGCTGTCTCTCTCTCTCTCTCCTAGAAATAAATAAAACACACACACAAAAAATTTAAAAAAATATAGTTTCATGATGTGTATAAACAAGAGGTGACCCTGAAGAGTAATGATTTGTTATAAGGTTATTAAAAATCACTTTTAAAGAGATAGTGATAAAAATATAAGTGAGAAGTCTCTTCTGAATCTCTTAACTCAATATACTTGGGCTAGAGCAACATAATATATCTATACAGTCACAGTTATTACCAATTATGTGATTATCAACTAAATAGTGAAAGAACCAGGATATTGTTTTAAAATAAACACTTTTTTAAATGTATAGCTTCCTCCATTTGAATTTCATTTATAAATTATTTTAGGTTCAAACTCAATTTTTCTTTTTTTTAAGTTTCTTTATTTTGATGGAGGGAAGGGAAGAGAGAGAGGGAGAGAGAGAATTCCAAGCATTCTCCATGCTATCAGCATGGAGCCCAATGTGGGGCTCCATCTCACAAAGTATGAGATCCTGACCTGAGCCAAAACCAAGAGTCTGATGCTTAACTGACTCAACTACTGAGGCTCTCAAGGAGCTCACTTTTTCTTAAGGGGAGATAAAAAACAATGTTGAAAAGATTTGATTCTAACATTTCCAAAAATCAAAGAAGAAAATCAAATAGTGAAATTATAGTTATGTCTGGTTAATGCAAAACTTAGCAGTCATATAGTTCAATTCCATTTAAAGAAAAACCTATTGGAGCAATTAATAAAATAAATGTAGTAATTTGGCACAATACTTGGACAGATAAAATATTATTGACACTTTTTAAAAGTTTAATTTCCTGTGTTGACCTTGATGAGAAAGAATGGCTAATTTTTGATCATTTATAAGGCCTAGGTACAAAGGAAAAGGAATATTGCACAATGTGCCTATGTGATTCATCATATTCATTGAAAGTCCATTGATAGAAGGGGCCACAGGAGGAAAAGCCCAGCAGTAGTTGCTAGTCATCACATTTAAGAGGCAAAAACATATCAAAAACTCAAAACCTTTTTTCTTTAAAGCCTTAGAAAACAATCTCCCCCTGAACTCCTTACAAGTTTAAAAATCAAAGTACTAACCACAGTACTGAAATATTATCAATGTGCCATTCTCAAAAGGATACTTTTTCAATGTTTCAAAGAAAGGAACATCATAAAGGTCTGAAATGCTATTTTTAATATCTAACAACCCTTGACTAGTATGAAATAGGATAAGTCAATCCAAAAAATGAGGATCTGGATTGAGTAAATAATCAAATTTATCCATTAGAGTTTAGTTACAAATGACTGAAAATCAAATTCAAAATGGCTTTAGCAAAAAGAGAATTTATTAGGTCATTTTACTGGAAAGGCACTTGTATGAACTGTCTGGCTTTGGGAAAGAAGACAGGAGCTCAGTGAGATCATCAGGCCCACTTGCTCTGTCTCCATCTGTTTCCTTTTTCTGAACAGGCCTTACTTTTAAATATCATATCATTGTCACGTGGAGGTCCTGCCCCTTTCATTAGATAAGAAATCTAATCCAGTAGGAGTATGTGCTTGCATAGCCCCCATTAGGCCTATCAAAGAGTCCATGGCTGCAGCCAAGAATATAGGATATGTTGACCTACCTGGGTCTGTATCATATGACCACCCCTCTAGCCTCACCGGGCTCTACCAACAGCTACTGGGTAAATAAAGCTGAGGGTAAAACCTCACCTGGAATTATGATCTGGAACTTAGTAGGGAAGAACACACAAAAGAAAACAGAGACTGTTGCTGGAAGAATGGAAGCAAACTAATAATAATAATAATTGTTCACCAAAACTTTTAAATCCATTTTCTGGGAATATTTGTGCTTTGGACTGAATGTGTTCCTCTGAAATTCATATGTTGCAACTCTAATCACCAATGTGATGTTATTTGGAGGTAGGACCTTAGGAGGTAATTAGGGTTAGATTATGTCATGAGGGTGGAGTCCTCATGGGATTGATGACCATAAGTAAATGAGACAGATCTCATTCTTCCCATCATGTGAGAAAACCAGTAAGAGGGCTTTTCCCTGAATCAAACAATGGCACCCTGATTTTAGACTTCCCAGACTCAGAGCTGTGAGAAATAAATGTGTTTGGTTAAGCCACCAAATCTGTAGTATTTTATACTATAGCAGCTGGAAATGACAAACATAAATTGCAAACTTAATACTCTAATATGTAATTTTAATTGATAGAATGTTCATAACACGCTGTACTTGATGACTTCTTAATCATTATTTTTATTTTATTATTATTCCATTACTGTTCCAAATTTCAAAAATAATAAAATACTAAGTAGCTCACAATATACATTTTCAAAACGCTGATTCTTAATGAGTTCACAAAAACACAATATTGAAATGGACCGATCCATAAACTTAAATATCTCAAATGTTCTTGAACTTTTAAAATTTTCTTTATTTTTAAATTATCTTTAAATAATCAGAAAAGAAAAAAATCTTGCCTTCCACTATTCATGAACAAACTAATCTGCTTTCTTATTTAATTTAAATCTAAGTTTATACTGTCCTTTCTGAGTGTGCTAAATTTAAGTTATCACAATAGATTAAGGATTATTCTTAAAACTCTTAGAAATATTTTAGGAAAGAAAGAGAAAAATGAAATAGAGTGTAGGAAAAGAAGAAATGAGGATAAAAGGTAGGAAAAGGAAGAAGGAAAGAAGGAGAAAAAAGGAAGAAAGAATACATTTTACTTTTAGCATAATCAGCAAAGCATTGTTATTTGTAATGGGGATACCTTAAGCATTATTCACCAAATTATTTTTGGTGTCTTAGTTTCTTTAAAACTTAGTTTCTTTGTTTCAAAAGCAAGCACTACTGAGAAGCAAAAATAACAAGAAGTAGACAAACAACCCTTTTCTTTACTGGCTTTCAGTCATGTTTTCCCTTAAATGCAGAAACACAGCAGAGTTTATCATCAGAGAGGAAAGCACACAACTTCCCAAACCATCCTGAGTGTGAGCTACAGGGCATGACCACGGGATGGTGTTATCTGGTGGTGTTTTATGTTTTATATCTCATCCATTGCTTAGTTAAATTCCTTTTTGTCCTCCATAGGTATGAGAAAAAATTTGTTTAAATGTGAAATTGTTTCAGTGTATTTTAACTTAATAATGAAAAAGATTCAGCCCATGCTATAGCATACAAACATATCTTGGAAAGTTTAAATAGAAAGCAGTAAAAATGTGCTTTACAAAAGTATAGATGTGCTTAAGCAAAACTGGCTCAAAGATGTACTTGGATTACATTTAATTTTCCTTATTTCAGGATACATTCTAGTGTCTCATCAAGTTATATGCCTTATTTTTTAAATCAATAATGGTCTTTTAATGCGTAAAGACATGAAGACAGAAATAGAAATATCCTTTATAATTATTTCTCTATCACGTTCTACATTGCTTATTTCAAATTGAAATCTGATGTTTTCACAGGATTTAGCCTCACGTTGAGTTACTTTGCACTGCACTGAAATGATTTCCAAAGGTGACTAAAATAGGTCAATGGGAAGTTAAAATAAAGTATCATATTGGAACTTACTATACATTTAACTTACTATGCATTTTATTCAGTAATATAAATATATAAAAATACCGAGGACTTTATATTTTATGTATAAAAAATCTTTGTTTTGTAACCCTGTATGACATAGGGATTATTTTTTATCCACAATAAAGTAGAGTGTAATTTGGAACCCACTAAAATGTTTGGAAGGGAGTAGAATGCCTTTGTAAAATGTCCCCTCTCCCTCTTCGCAAGGGTCAGAAGATATCAGTGTGCTCGGAGTGCCCTTGGCCCCTGGACAATAAGGATAAAGGAGTATGTCTGATGCTTGAAACACCTGCTCTGCCAGCTCTTCCCTGACTTGAATCGCGCCCCCCCATTTTTACCACCATAAATGACATTATTTAGGTAGGGTAGTATTGATGGGTAGTTATAGTTAATCTTTTACACGTGTCACTTGAGCCACATGGATTCTCCTGGTAATCACTTCTTTTCACCTTACCAGGACAAACTCGCTTAAAAGTCAACCCATCATCACACTGGAGGGCCTAGAACAACAAAGTTTTTCTCAAGGGAAAAACCTGGTCAACTTGTATTTCCCTTTAACTTCACACCAACCCGTAGTTTCAGGGCAAATCCTCTTATCATATTTCTGTAGAACCTGTCCTTCCCTCATTTGAAGATTATACTTCTTTCTTCATCCTCTAGAATTTAGTTCTTAAGCAAAGATAAAGTCTTTCTTAGGCTTAAAAAGCAGACATAATTACTACCTTATAAAATGTATGGTTTGTTGTTAAAAAGGAGGGTGTGGGGAGACATGTATCTAATGCCTTGAAAATATTCTAAAACCAGGACCAATTGATTAAGGTGCAAACTACTGTAGCTGTCTCTTCAGCTTGTTTCTGCTTTCTGCCCTCATTCCTTTTTACTCATAGCACTCTTCAGGATAAAAGCGTCCCCACCCTTAGATTCTGATTGTTTACTTGTATTTATGGTTTAAAAGTATATTTACACTGAACAGTGTGTTCCTTATTCAGCTGAACCCTTTCCCCATATGAGTACAACCAAGTGAATATTCTGCAGAGGCTAATTTTTAAATGCTTTTCCTATTAGTTATTATTTCAAGCAGAAGAATGAAAAAGCTCCCACCCTTGTAAGTGAACTGCCATTCAAAAGATCCTAGGGCCCAAAGCCAATTTTAGGGCTTTTTCTCATTTCCTTTCCAGGGTGACTGCCAATTTCACATTAACCAGAAAATATCTCTCTATTCTTTCTTCAACCTTTCTTCAGCCAAGAAGATTAACATTCTCCAGGATGTGCTAATCAACTTCATGACTTTCTTTTTCTAGGTTTCTCATTGCACCAAGAGGTGACTTGTTTTTGTTTTAAGTTAATAGACCAATCCATAACCTCTTCCACTGGCCAGCAGATCACGTGACCTGCAGTGTAGGAGCTGCATGTCTCCTGTTCATATCAGTGTGTAACACTGTTCCAGCGAGTCTGGCAATGCTTGCATTGCATTTCCCTCTGACTGGACTCCTTCTAGACAATATCCAGGCTCTCTCAAGCTTCCAAAAAGCATGCATTATGTGCCACTAATCTTTCGTTGGAACAGTAATCAATGTGTGTAGTTTGACTATATATTTTTTTCTATTTGTGTTCCCCTGGAAAACTATTACAAAGTTATTGTTTGGCTTACAATTTATGAATCATTAGCATTAAAGAAGCAGCATATTTTCTTGTATGACTTATTTGGGAAGGACTTAACGTAAACAAAAGTCAACTTTTGTGCTTTAAGGGAAAGGTTGGATGTTTAGATTAAGAAAACAAATGCTCTAGCTTTACAAAAGAGGTTTTGAGAACGTCACAGCTTAGAAAATTAATTTACAGCTTAAAAATGAGTGAGCATGGTTTTCTCTAGTGCTTCCTGCTCTCACATACACCGCTGAAATGCCGTAGTGCTGCTGAGCGCGGTTGGCAGACTTGAGGCACTCTGTTCCAAAGCACAATTTTCTCTTAATGCTTAAGGATCACTTTGCAATTGCTGTGATTAATTGAAACAATATATTTAAATGTTGCTAAGCTGCCACTTGTTTATTAAAGGAGGCAATTCGCTTCCAGAGCCTCTTTATTCCATGTAACGCTGCTAGGCTCTGGTTCCCAGAGAAGGGACAAGGTTGCAGGTACCAAGTCACTTTCCACAGTGTATAATTTCACACAGAAATGTATCACAATAACTATTTAGTCTTTACTGTCGCCACTTTTGTGATTATGAGGACATTACATTTGGAGTAGGGCAATTTAAGTTCGCTTTAGCCAGAGCCGGTGATCATCTCTCACCCCTGACCTTCAGGTTAATGAGAAGTTCCTCTGGGTAATTGTCCTCCCTTAAGACAGCTCTGTGCTATGTAATCTTTATCGCTGTAAAATGACATTTAAAGTTTGTTTTACATGAGCAAGTAGGAGAACATAATTTCTGCAGTGAGCAATAATTATCTGCCTCCTAGCTGAAAATACATGCTGTGGATAAATTGTGTTCATCTGGTAGCCTTTGTTTGTAAGACAAGTTAATTAAAAGAGGAATGTTGAAAAATATGTTTGCCCACTGAGTGCTGATGGAGTAATAATATTACTTTACAAGAAAACATTACACACAAAACAACTTTGGTTTTGTTCTGAAGTTACGAAAGAAAATGAGGTAAATGAAATGTTCCCGCAAGCAAAATTTTGATCACAATAAAAAAGAACAGATGAAGCAAAATATCTGTTTATTCTAATCAAGTAATAAAAGTCTAACATTCTGTGTACCCAGGTGGTATTTCTTCCATTTAGCTGGGCAAGAAATATTAAACCTAACAACATAGTCTTATTAAAAATATCCAAGTAGTTTTCTATACTTAATATTGGTTGGCTGGACTCTTAGGATCAGTGTCTTAACTAAAAATGTTTTAACTATTTAATGTATGTACATACTATAGTTATCTCCTATATGCCTTGCAAAAAGCATTCTTGTAGTTATGTATTAAAAGCTAATTTGTTTTTCGTTTTTTTTTTTTTTTTAAGAGACCAGTAGTAATTCAAATTGGACTTTATTTAGCATTTGCTGGGAATAATTTACTAATTTTTACTAGGGATATTGCCCTTTTAAAAAGCATCCTAAAATTAAGCTTGTATGTCCACATTATAGAAATTAGGGTTCAGTGTCCATATTTTGTGGAAAATAAATTCTAAACCATTTTTTCCATCAAAAAATTTGTGCAGCCTATCACATTTGCTTATTTTCACAGTAACTCATCTAATAGCAGATTTGTCAACAAAATTCAGTCATCAGATTCCAATATCAAGAAACCATGATAAAGCTTTCTAAGAATACATCTGTCTATACTAAAATAACACTTTGACCTGGGGACCATCCCACTAAATTGGCGCTTCTCTCTATTGCTGTTTCCACTGGTACAGCAATGGGGATGATATTGCATTAAAACTCCTGACTCTTCCTAGCAGAGGCAAAGGTGACATACATTTAGGGTTGGCTAATGACTCCCATTTAGTTAGTACAAAAGCCTCTTTATATCATCAGTATTTTAAAGTATGTTTACTTGGGAGCTTTAGAGGTGCCTATTTTGATTTTTAGCAGTAGGAAATGGAGGGAAAAGGAACGTGGCCCATTAACAAAGCTTCCCCCATCCTTATCATGTTTATGCTCATCGACTTTGAATTATTTAAAAAAAAAAAAAAACTGCGGGGCGTCTCCATTTCTGACTCAGGCTACTCAAGAATTTGATGAAAGATATATAGTTTCTCCAAAAAAGAGTGACACATCGCATGATTTTGCATGCAGTTCAGGAGATTAATGGACAACCTGAAGTTCATGAATTCATGAATTCAAGGTTAAGGACATCTGAAAGCAGGTCATCCCAAATTATAACATCATTTCCATTTTGAATTTATTACCATCCCTTTTCAAAATATTTTTCTTTTTTAAAGTTATCCTTTAAAACCCAAGGTGATCATCAGGCATTTCATACTATTTTTACTCACTGAGGCAAAATGTTGGAATTCTTTCAAGGGGATTATCTATTTTGAGAATTAATCTTTTCCAAGGTCAGCTCTAGGTTGAAATATGAAATATAAAGGTATGAAATACCACACCTTCCTGGTCTTTCCCCTCTCAGTTCTTATCTGTCACTTTCTCAGGAATCTACTTCTGCTTATGGCTCTTGTGCATTCTATATTTCTGTGTCCACACTCAGGAAGTAAATTCATGAACGCTAGAACTTTATTTCTGTATAAACCTTTCTCCTAGGTTTTAGGTGAAGAAACTTTGAAATGACTTTCTTGTGATGTCCTCAAAGTCTCTGGGCTAGGCAAGCAGAATCAGCACAAGAATCCAATATTGCTAAACTCACTGATGAGACATAATTTTTCGTTTTTATTTTTAACCTATGCAATTGATTTAATTCTGGAATAGCACTATAATAATGGCATATTGGTCAGGTAACCAGGTTAATATAGATTTCATATGTGGAAAAGATGGCAACTGACATTTATGTTGTTCCAATTATTTTCAGGGTTCTATTAGTAGATTCACCTGCCCAATTATATTTTGTGTAAATATGTATCCATCTAATTTCATTATTCACAGGTGGCCTTATTTCCATCCTGAACTCATAAACGTATGTCATAATACTCTATGTAACCTTGCAAGATGCATCACATTCACTTGGAATGGCAAAATATAGGTGTTTCTCTATTAAAAATAAACAAACTCATAAATAAACATGTGAATAAATGAATATATACTTTTATACACACATACATATAAACATTCACACATGCATCCATAACACAAATGGAAGATGTAGAATTTTAGAGAGAGGAGAAGGGCAACTTTACCTAAATGTCAAAATATCTGTTGAAAGAACAAAATGGAACATAATAAAAAAATAAAATACATGAAGTGGAGTAAAATAGTTCATTGCAATACAAAATCTCTCATATATGTAAGCCTGGTCATGAGTATATAAAACTATGCAGTATTTATCGGGTACTTGGGTGGCTCTGTTGGTTAAGCATCCAGCTTCTGCTCAGGTCATGGTCTCATGGTTTGAGAGTTTAAGACCTGCATTGGGCTCCATGCTGACAGTGCAGAACCTGCTCGGGATTCTCTCTCTCTCCCTCTCTGCCCCTTCCCCACTTCCATGTGTGCTGTTTCTCTCTCTCTCTTTCTCTCTCTCTCTCACTCACTCTCTTGCTCTCAAAATAATAAATAAATAAACTTTAAAAATATGCCATATTTTAAAATAAGTAGTAAAAAGGCGTTTTAAAAGATATCTTAAAAAAGATAGCATTTAGATAAACCAGTCACTGTTTTCCAGTTATTTATTCCTGTGTATAACACTACCCCAAAATTCAGAGGTTTAAAATAACCATTTTTGTTTTATACATGACTTTCTGGGTCAGAAATTGGGGAAGGGCTCAGCTGGGCAGCTTGTCTCTGATCCAGGTAGTGGCAGCTGCGACAGCTGGGACTGGAGGATCCAATTCCAAAATTACTTCACATTGTTAGCTTTTTATACTTTCCTTTATTTATTGATCCTTATAGACAACCATGAGGTTTCCAGATCAGAGAGCAGACTGATTATTTACTCACATGATGATCCTGGCTCCACCTCACCATATCCCAGTCCCCTACCAGGTGACACAGTGAGGATTGAGAGTGAGATGGGGTGGGATGGAATCTGTGTGTAAAGGGGATTGTACTAAAGGAGAGGAAGATGAAATTATGAATTATTGGAGCTTATTATGAACAGCTGACATATCTAGCTTTCTTCCCCTTTGTAGACAAAGGCAGTGAGAGAGAGAGAAACAAAATTCTCTCTGGGGAGAGGCGGAGATGGTCTTAAGTTTATTTTTCTCTCCATTACTATTTGTAATGTAAAGAAATAACCCTGGGGGAATAAATCTCTAAATTTCTCTGAAGGTCTTTTTCTTTAGGGTTACCATCCTGCTCTGCCACCCCCAGTAGTTTGCTCATAAAACCCTGATCGAGCAGAACTATGAAAATTCTAACATTATTTTGCAACACACGTATCTGACACTTTAGTTCTCTTTGGTCTATTGTTCTCTTGCATTCTTTCTTTCTCTCTCCTTCTGTTGCATCTTCTATTCCAGAGCTTTTGCATAGTCTTCGCAGAATATGGGTTCTCTGAGAAACCATAATTCTTACGGGATAGGTGGTTTCCAAGAGGCAGGAAGCAGAAACTGGCACCAGCATCACTTATCCCTACTCTATCAATCACAGCACTCACAGAGCCTTTCCAGACTCAATGGGGTGGAGAAATAGTCTTCAGCTCTTTGTAGGGTGGGAGGAAGGCTGAGAAGATGAAGAAGATGTGAGATATATAATTGTGGCCATCTTTGGAAAACACAATACCATAAAGATATTTTGAAAGAAGAAAATCACTACAACAAAGAAATACTGTAGTTGCATAGTTAAAACCTGCCACTCAAATAAGTAATAAATGGCTAAATAAATGCCTAGTTTTCATCAGGGTATGCCTTAGTGAAGATCCCGATTTATTCCCAAGGCTCCTTAGACTCAGACATTAAGCAGTTGCTTCAGAGCACAGGGGTTTGACTAGTCCCTGCAGCAGGTGATCTGGTTTACATGGGTTGAGAGTCTAAGCACATATTTGGCTTCCCTGTCATCTTAAATCATTGTCCAGTTAGACTCCTTGGACCTAGGAGCTTGATTTTATTTTGTAGATATGCTTGGGACTTGGAGATTTTCTTAGACGGCTTATAAGACTACCTATTTTAGTATACTTCTCAACTACTCTTCATTCTCCAGGCTGTTAACAAGGCTTTGAAGTCTTTTTTTAATGTTTTATTTTTTAATTATTTTTAACGTTTTATTTATTTATTGTTTTGAGAGAGAGAGACAGACAGGCAGTGTGAGCAGGGAAGAGTCAGAGAGAGAGGAAGACACAGAATCAGAAGCAGGCTCCAGGCTCTGAGGTAGCTGTCTTCACAGAGCCTGACACGGGGCTCAAACCCACAAACCATGAGATCATGACCTGAACCGAATTTGGATGCTTAACCAACTGAGCCACCCAGGTGCCCTAAGGCTTTGAAGGCTTATAACCATTATGGAATGAGGTAAAAGCAAACACAAGCAAAAATCAAAAACAAAAAACAAACTTTGACTAGTTCTCTCTTACTCCAGTGCCTACCTTCCTATTCTGGAAGTGATACACTATTATCCCACCTTTTTGAAGATATTTGCTAAGATCTGCAAATGCTATATATTATTTTAAGTTAATGTATTCATTTGAGAGAGAGAGAAAGAGAGAATGTGTAAGGGAGCAATACAGAGAAAGGGAGAGAGAGAATCCCAAGCAGTCTCCTCACTGTCAGTGCTGAACCCTAGGCAGAGCCAAATCCACAAGCCATGAGATCATGACCTGAGCTTAAATCAAGAATTGGACACTTCCCAGATTGAGCCACCCAGGTGCCCCTGAAAATGCTATTTTATTATTTCTCCTTTTCAAGTTTTAAAATAACAATAGCCTACCTTTAAGCCACATACAGAACTCAAAGGAAAGAAGATGGTGATGGGAAGAGGATCAGAAGAGATTAGTCCTGGTTTTGCCTCTAGAATCTAAATTAAGTCACTCAAAATTCCTGGACTTAGTGTCTAGGCATGTTGGATGGGATTATTATCAGTACCTCCCTGAAAAGCCTCCATGGAGCTCTAAATACCTGGTATATGCATAGCTCACATTTGAGGAAAGCAGCAACCAACAGTTTTTCTTTCTTTTGTTTTTTCGTGTACTTCCTTTATCTTATGCATAAAAGATATGTTAAACTAAAGCCATGCTATATCCCAGGCACAGGCTAACATTTATTGAAGAAATGGTCATGCAAGTTCTTTACAAGCACTACGTCATTTAATTCTTCCTACAGTTCTGTATAACATGATCATCTGTCACTTTCAATAACTGGAAAACTGAAGCACATAGAGATGTTACAACATCTATGTGTACTCAACAAATGAATATGGGACCTGAGAGCTAAAGCAAGGGAGTACAAACCCCTTGTGCTGTGTAGGAAAAGGTACTGCATATATAGACTGAGCATAAAGAGGCAAGATAGCATAGAAGTTAAGGAGCCATATGGTTCTGGAGCCATATGTCTGAAATGTCTGAATTTACATTCTGGCTACCTTTCTGTGACCTTGGTCAAATTAATTAGCCAATTTCTTCATCAGTGTGATAGAATAATTACAGTACCTACCTCATACAACTGGTGCTATGATTAAATGAACATATTAACGTAAAATTCTTCAAGCTATTGTTGTTATATAGTAAACAACAATAAGCACTATAAAAGTATTGGCTATGTTGTTAATTTTTTCTTTTGAAAGTAGATATAATCACCTTGTCTCTCTTGAGAAATGTGAATAGCAGGTGGCCACGTTAATGACGGGTCACTGAAGCTCAGGTTTTATTCTGAATAATGCTGATATATTCCTTTGGTTGTCCATAGGGTTATGAATACATCCCTGAAACACAGTGACTGCATATGTACTCAGATAGTTTCTCTTTTCCGCCTCTGGATGTGACTCTTAGAATAAACTCCCCTGTGAACTCTAGTTCTGGGTGTCTTTTCTGCGCAACCTATCAAAGACTGCTTTAATTACCTGACAGTGCCACCATGGTTATTCTAATCTAATATAAATCTGTAAATTAAATATATGCACACTTCATCTCCACTGACATGCCAGCATTTTTTTCATCATACTGCTCACCTTTTCTTTTTCTTTTTTTTCCATTCTTTCTAGTGCTTTCTTTCTCTCTCTAATGTTTCTTTGCTTTTCCGTTGTTTTTATTTGACTCTCACTTCATGAAAGGTGAATTTTGAAATCTGAAATTTGGGGATTAAAGTGGATTTATGTCTAGTGATCAAGCAATTGAAACCCAAAATATGAACACATAAATCATATTTTCACCTATTCATTACACACTCTTTCAGTTTATTTTATGTGTCATTAAAAATCAACCATGATGTCAGCATTTAAAAAGTATCTAATTTTGTTTCCTAACAAAATGTAATGCATAGACTTATTTATTTTTCACTGACATTACTCTATTAGTGTGAGTTGTTGATAAGCTCATTTACAATGCTAGATAAGATCAAGGCTTAACCTTAGGCTGATTTATCATAGTTCATATATTTGCTAACAGGCTGGCAAGGGAAGCCTTTGAACATATGATGGATTTACAGTGTCTACCCATAATATCACACCAGGTGATTAGTTAACCTAGTCCTTGTATATTTATATTCTTTTTTATTGAGCTTCAACAGCAAATGGATAGAGTTGTATTATACAAATAGTATAAATTCTAAATGTTCAGATGTTTAGCCATTTTAAAAATAAGTACAGTCATATGCCACAATTTATTATGCTGTCAGTTTACTACAGTACCTTGCATTCAATTTATAAACTAATTACAAATCATTATAAAAAAGCACACACAATTTTAGAGCTGAAAGGGAACCTTAGAAATGATGTTGTCCAACTTCATTTTACAGAGAGCAAAATGAAATGGCAAGAGAAGGGAAATAACTTGTCAATGTAAAAGAACTAGCTTGAAACAAGACTTAGAGTAGGCTTCCCTGATACGTTTTATTTGATAAATCCTTTTCATTAAACACCACATCAAATCATCCTGAAATTATATTTGTTTTGCATCTATGAATAACTACTAGTAACTGAATGTGTTATTTAGGAGAAGACATTTTTATAAGTGCTTAACAAATTAAAGGATGCTTTATGTTCATTGCTGTTTAGTATCAGAAAGAATGATACATACACTAGAGTGGTAAAAAACACCCATAACTACTCAGACAATAGATGGTAACACTCACATGGGTAAATTTGAAGAAACATTCTTATTATTCACAATGTGTTGTAGAAAGTTTACATTAAAAAGAACTGAATATAGTTTACAGGAATAAGTCTAAAAAGTATATTGTTTACTCATACCAAAAATAAATGTGGGAAGTTATAAGTTCATTTTAATGTCCTGGTTTAACTGTCCAACATACCATGTTTCAGTCACACTAGGTAAAACTTTGAATTATTATTAATTTTTAATTTTCTTAATGCTTATTTATTTTTGAGAGATAGACACAGAGTGTGAGTGGGGGCTGGTGGGCAGAAAAGAGGGAGACATGAATCCAAATTAAGCTCCGTCTCTGAGCTGTCAGCACACAGCTGGATGCTAGGCTCAAACTTGGGAACCGTGAGATCATGACGCTTAATCTACTGAGCCACCCAGGCGTCCCCCTGACTTATTTTTTTATCATATTTGATACCCGTCAGAAGTATTACCTCAACATTATTTTTGCCTCAACAATTTCTTTGAAAGTATGTGCCCATAGACATTTAATTAAGAAAAATCTTTGTGTCAGATATTCAACTTTTTTGACTATTTAAACTCTTCCTAATTTATTAAATTCAAGCTGTGATACTCTTGGCAATGCTAACCTGAAAATTTTGCCTTCCAGTATATCTCCCAAAAAGAGGCCTAGAAATGTGAATTACAAATTATAGCATTATGTTGTTTTCTTTTATGGAATTATATGAGACTGAGAAATCAAATCCACATTGGAGATCCAAGTTCTTAAAACACACTTTAATATTTTATGATTCAATTTAATTTCAGTAAGATGTATCTTTCTAAGAGGAAAAAGACAATAAAAAGTCTCCCTTAAGAGTCATTAAAGAATTGAAACAATGAGTAGTTCTGAAAGAGATAATAATTTGAGAAGATAAAGATTAATGAATCAGAAGATTGGTTACTAAATTTTCCTTGGTATAAATTTATAGTTTCAAATTTTTTAATTATGTTTCGATAATTAACTATAAATTTTGTACATTTCAAATGTAGGATCAACTTAAAATATATCCATATGATATACATAGATATAAATTTTTTTTGTTCACTTTTATTTATTTTTGAGAGACAGAGCATGAGCGAGGGAGGGGCAGAGAGAGAGGAAGACACAGAATCCGAAGCAGGCTCCAGGCTCTGAGCTGTTGCACCCCAGGTGTCCCATATATACATAGATTTTAAAGTCCATGTATTATTTTATTTTTCTCCATGATAGCTGCTTCCCAGACAATGAAAGTTGTAGCCATGTGAAAGAACACATTAAAATATTTATATGTGAAATACCATGTTTACAGTTTGGTGGAATATTAAAGGATTTCAAATGCAAGCAAAACATATCTGAGATGCAGTATAATTAATTCACACCACCGGATATGGTTCATTTTACAAAACAATGATACTTTTCACAGAATTATTGCTATATATATCATTCTATTGTGTGAGTCGATTAGGCTTCTGTCAGGAAGGCCACAAGTGGAGTAAATGAAGGAATAAGTAGGTCACTGTAGGTGAATGAATAAAGGAACAGAGAGGGAGGGAAGATTCAAGGTCAGTATGGATACTTCAAACATGGTTGATGACAGAAGTAGAAGAAAGAGGGAAGTTAGAAAGACAAGACGGAATGGAGCACACGTTTAGTTGAGAAGAAAAGTGAAGCCAATCAGCAGGATGCTTTAGACAGGTGTGGTACCAGAGCAATTTAATTTTTTCTCAAGCTCAGTTTATATCTGGATGTGTTACAATCTTTCCTGGCTTATTTAATGTTTCAGAAGCATGGAAATGCTTTTTTTTTTTTTTAATGAAAGCTATGTTGAGATATAAGTCACATAACACACAGTTAACCCATTTAAAGTATATATATTTCATGATTAACATATTTACAGATTTGTACAACTGTACATACCATCAGTTTTAAAACATTATATCATCCCCAAAAGAAAGTCTTCATGTATTAGCATCTGCTCTCCATTTTCCAGAATACCCCAGTCCTAGGGAACCATTAATCTACTCAATGCGACTGTAGATTTGCCCATCGTGGACATGTCATATGATGGAATCATTCAACATAAGGTCTTTTATGAGTGCTTTCTTTCTCTTAATGTAATGTTTTCAAGGTTTATCCATGTTGTAGCATGTGTCAGTACTACTTTGATTTTAATTCCTAATTAATATACCATTGCATGGATATACCACAAATTATTTATCTGTTCATCAGTTGATGTACACTTGAGTTATTTGTTTTGTTTCATTCGTCAGCTAACATGAACACTCTACCATGAACATTGGTGAGGAATTTTTTTGTGTGTATATATTTTCATCTTTCTTGGATATATCCCTATCAGTGTAATTCTAGTGTCATATAGTAGCTCTATGTTTAACATTTGGAAGAACTGCCAGACTTTTCCAAAGTGGTTCCCCCCCACCCCCAGGATAGCTGTGTTTTTTATTTTCACCACAGTGTTTGAGAATTCCAAGTTTTCCATATCCTGTCAACACTTATTATTGTCTGTCTTTTTAATTATACTCATTCCAGTGTATGAAGTGTTATCTCATAGTAATATTAATTTCCATTTTTCTTATGGCTAATGATATTATATTTGAAGTCTTTATTGGCATTTTTTATACCTGCTTTGAAGAAATGTCTGTTTAGATACTTTGCCCAATTTAAACTAGGTTCTTTGTCCTTTTATTAGTGAGTTATTAAGTGTTCTTTATGTATTCTAGATACAGATTCCTTATCAGAAATGATAAGAAATGATTTGTATGTTTTCTCCCATTCTGTAGGTTGTCTTTTCACTTTCTGTACTTCACTTTGAAGTACAAAAGTTTTAAATTTTTATGAAGTACAGTTTGTCAAATTTTTTCTTTTGCTGCTTGTGTTTTGGTGTCAGGGCTAAGAATGATTTTTCAGATCTAAAGCCAGAAAGGTCTATACCTAAGAATTCATTCTTCTAGGAGTTTTATGGGTTCAGGACTCACATTTAAGGCTTTGACCCATTTCTATCCAGTGTCATTGCACCATTTGTTAGGGCATCAGTGATGTCCCCACTTAATTATTTTCATGCCCTTTTTTTGAAAGTCAACTAAGCATAAATGTGAGAGCTTATTTCCACTCTGTTGATCTATGTATCTATTCTTATGACATTACCAAATATAATTACTGTAGCATTGTAGTAAGTCTTAAAACTGGGACAGCTAATGCTCCAACTTTGTTCTTTTTCAGGATTGTTTAATTATTTTGGTGTTCTGGATTTCCATATGAATTTAAGGGTTTGTCAACTTCTGCAAAGAAACCAGCTGGGATTTTGATAGGGATTGTGTTAAATCTGAAGATCAATTCAGGAATATTGGCATTTTCACAAAATTAAGTCTTATAGTCCACAAAGATGGTATATATATATATATATATATATATATATATATATATGACATTTTCACTGTGTATTTTGAGTTACTTTCTTATTGATTGCTCTTGGGCTTACAGTGCATATCTTCACATGAGAAAATACTTCAGATATATAATTAGCTTATTCTAGTAAGTTATATGATGCTAGCAAATCCTTCAAATTAGCTCTATTCTATCTTATGTATCCATACAAACACCCACATATATAACTCTAACAATAAATTATTTTAATTATCACTTTATGTACTTTGATGACTGTTGAAGAAACTAAAAAAAAGAAAGGAGAACAAGTATATATTTATGGTAATTATATATTAATCTCCTTATTTTCTATTTTTGATTCTCTTCAATTGTTTCTCTTGACTTAAATTACCATCTGCCATATCCTTACTCCAGTATATATTCGTTCCCACATATATCTTTTTTGTTTGTATCATGACATGTGTTGCATTTCTATATATTATAGGCCCATCAATCCATAAACATATATGCATAAACATATGAAATTGTTTTTTAAATAAGGTAAGAAAAAAAGGAAAAATGTTGATGCTATACTTTATCTCATTATATAAAAACTGTCACTAATTCTGTGTATTTAAGTATATGCACACATGTGAGCATACACATATTTAAATTGCTGCCTAGGGTCACTTGATTTTAGTATAAAAAATTTCCTTTGTATTTTTTGTAAGATAGGTTGGTCTACTAGCAATAAATTAACCTAGTTTATTTCTATTCTGGGAAAGCTAATTTAGCCTTCATTTTTTAAGATAGTTTTTCTTGGGGCATCTGGGTGGCTCCATTAGTTAAGTGACCAACTCTTGATTTCAACTCAGGTCATGATCTCACAGTTCATGGTATGGAGCCCTGTGTCCAGCTCCACCCTGACAGTGTGGACCCTGCTTGGGATTCTCTCTCTCCATCTCTGCCCTTCCCCTGCTCACACATGCTCATGCAATTATGCATGCACACTTTTTCTCTGTCGCTTTCAAAATAAATAAATAAGCTTAAAAAAATAAGATAATTTTTCTGGATATTAGATTCTTGTTTGACACTGAAGGCACAAGGAACAAAAGCAGAAATAAACAAGTGGGACTGTATCACATTAAATAACCTCTGAATATCAAAAGAAACAAAATGAAAAGGCAGTCTATGGAATGGGAGGCATCTGTATTTGTAAATATTTCTAAACCATATATCCAATAAGAGGCTAATAACCAAAATACATGGGGAACTTATATAACTCAGTATCAAAAAACAACTATTAATCCAATTGAAAAATGGGCAAAGGACCTGAATAGATACTTTCCAAAGACTTACAAAACGCTCAACAGGTACATAAAAAGATGTTCAAGATCTGTAATCATCAGGGAAATGCAAATCGAAAGCACAAGGAGTTATACTGCACTGTTAAAATAGTTACTGTCAAAAGGACAAAAGAGAAGCAGTACTGATGAAGATGTGGAGAAAAGAGGACTTTGTCTGCTGTTGGTGGGAACGTAAATTGGAATAACCACTGTGGAAAATGGTATGGAACTTCCTAAAAAGATGTGACATAGAACTATCACATGATCCAACAACAGCCCTTCTGACTATATTCATTCAAAGGCAGTAATAATGGCATCTTGAAGAGATAAGATCTATCTGCACTCCCTCTTCTTTGCAGCATATTTATAAAAGTGAAGAAATGGAAATGACCTAAGTGTCCCACAATGGATGAATGAATAAAGAAAATGTGATATACACTAATATAAAATTAGATATAAAATAATTAATATATTGGAATATCATTCAGCCACAAAAAAAAGAAGAAAATCCTGTAATCTGTGACAACTTGAGGAAATCTTGAAGGTATTATGCTAAGTGAAATAAGTTAGTCAAGGAAAGGCAAATACTGTATGATCTCTTTTGTGTATGTAATCTGAAAAAGCTGAATTCGTACAAAAAGAGAGTAGATTAATGGTTGAATGAGGCTAAAAGTTAGGAGAAAGGGGAGTTGTTGGTCAAGGAGCTCTAACTTCCAGTAATATAATGAATAAGTTCTGGAGATTTCATATGTAGCATGGTAATTACAGCTGATGGTACTATAAATTTTACTTGAAAGTTGTCAAGAGTAAGTCTTAAATATTCTCACCTCACATACAGATTAGAATGGTAACTATGTGAGGTGAGGGATGGGTTAACTAGTTCTATTGTGGTAAACATTTCACAATATATATAATACGTAAAACATACTATCACATTGGACAATTTATACTTACACAGTGTTGTGTGTTGATTATATTTCCATAAAGCTGGGGAAAACTATGTTTGTTGACAGTTTTTTGTTGTTTCCCCAGTACTTAGAATGTCATCTCACTGTTTTCAGACCTCCATGGTTTCTATGAAGATGTCAGCTTTTACTCTTATTAGGATTTTTTGTAAGCAAGTGGTCATTTTTCTCTTGCTTTAAATTTTTTCTCTTTGTCTTTGTATTTTATACTTACCGTGATATGTCTAGGTGTGGATCTCTGTATTTATCCCACTTGGAATTTGTTGAGCTTCATAGAGGTATATATCAGTGTTTTTAATCAAATTGTGAATTTCTCAGTCATTATTTTCTGGAACTTTCTGGTTTTTCTCCCACTCTTCTTAGTAGGGTAATCATGCATATTTTCCAGTGCTTTAATGTTGTCCCACATTCCTCTGAGATTATGTTCATTTCCTTCATATTTTTTCTTGATAGTCTTCAAATTGCATACCGTATCAGTCTGCCTTCAATTTTACTGGTTCTTTCTTCCGACTACCCACATCTTCTGTTGATCCTCTGTAGAAATTTTTTTTCTAATCTCAATTATTGAATGTTTCAATCCCCAAATTTCCATTTTGTTAATTTTTATAATTTTTGTTTCCTTATTGATGTTCTCTCTTTAATAAAACAGTTAACATAGCTACATTTACTTCTTTATGCATTGTTTCTTTAGTTTTTTTATCTAGCTGCATTTCAGGGACAAAAGAGGCAAAATAATAACAAAACAAAACAAACTTCCATGCTGCTCTATCATCCCCTCTGCTTCTTTAGTGTTTTGAACACTGAACATCTTTATAAAGGCTTCTCTGAAATCTTTGTTAAATCTGACATCTAAGCCCTCTCATAGGCAGTTTCTATTGCTTGCATTTTTTCCTGTTTCTTTGTATGTCCTGTAATTTTTTGTGAAAATAGGACTTTTTATGTACTTAAAGCAGCTCTGGATACTGGTTCTCTCTTATCTTCCAGGGCTTGTTCATTGTGGTGGAGTTTGTGTGTGTGTGTGTGTGTTTTCTGAGTTTTTGTTTTTGTTTTATGACTTCGCTACACTATTTCAGTCATATCTACCTCCTCTGAAGTATGAAGCCTCTGATGTTTCTGAACAGACTCAGCTTTGGATATCTATCTACACAGCCATCTAGAATGATAGTAATCAGGACTCTCTTCTCTGAATTCTCTGTTATGCTGCTTGCCTTTTTTGGTATCATTTCAAACTCAGTCTTCACTAATTTGCAGCTGATTGGTCTATTGTTTTCAAAAATAGCCTGGGGAGTAAATTGCTCCACAGTCTTATTTAGTTAAATTTAGCATTCTTTTCAGGGATAGTTTATAAGGCCAATCTTTGAGGTTTATTTTGATCCCAGAAGTGATCTTTTTAGCTTTCCTTTTCCTTGATGCACTCTGTTAAACTAGCTGGCATATTATCTAGCTTCTTCTTTTCACTGAGCTGTCAGCCTCCTTCTCTTAATTGCTTACCATCAAAATCTCTGCTGTTTTCAATCATACCTGCTTAGGCTTGAATTCCTCACACTCTGTTTCAAATAAAGTCAGTCACTTTCAGGAACGCCCTCGACCTCTTTCTTCTTGCAGATTACCTCATCCCCGGTCAGAATCTCTAAGAGACCTGTTCCAGAGTTGTGTAAGGAGCCAGTACTCTGTTTCTTATGGCAAATAAAGTGCTGGGTAGGGGTGGTAGTAGCATCTGGACTTCTCAGTTTGCATCTACATATATAGACTTTCAGCTCTAAAAGCAAGACAGGGAAAGGACAGTTGGGCCCCCAGCATTTTTGGTCTCTTGCTCCTGGGGTAAGTTTTTTGCACTGTGAGTTGGGGAGGGGGTGGAAGAAGTGAGCCTGTGACCTCATAGCTATACCGATTAGTATTTTAGCTTTTGCAATTTAAAACTTGGAAATGGTGGTTGTATGACAAATGCTGACAACCTACACTTTCTGATGAAATAGTGTGTTCCTGGACTGGAACCTAAGAGGAAAGGAAGTTCCAGGTTTTGTCTCCATCTGTCTGGAGCAGAGCTTCTGACATTCTGAGCAGGAGTATGAGACAAGGAAGAAGATAGATGGTCAAGGCTCCAGGGCCACAGTCCTCTATTTTATAGAGATTTAGATTTCTTTCCGTTTTTTTTTTTCATTTTAAGATAAACTTCCACATACTTTTTTTTTTACTTCCAAATACTTTAAATGGTAATTTATTTGGGTTTTTTTTTGTTTTAATTTTCACATTAACCAAAATAGTTTTGCTGGAAAGTGAATAAGGCTTCTCATTCCACCATTATGAAAGTTGGTAGCAATTTGAATGCAGCTGATACTTCGTATAATGGGAATGGGAGTATTTACAAATTCAGCAGATAACCTGGAAAGCCAACTGTGTGGTTCAGGTAGAGTCATTAACCTCATATGGTCTATGCATCCTGTTTCTGTTGGGATTATTGGTCTTATTAATATTACTATATTAATTGTATTGGGATATTTATTTGGTCTTAAGACATTAAATAATAAGATACATAACTGGTATATGTAGAAAATGAATTATGAGCAATAAAGAAAGTAATAGTATGAAAGAGCATAATGGTAACGTGATAGAAAGAGAGTAGATTAGTAGCAGGCAAGAATAGTGTACACACAGTGATTTGGGAAAGCCTTACTAAGCATGCGGTATCAGAGCTGAGTTTGGAAAAAGAAGCCAAGCATGTGAATGATCCGGGGGAAATTCTTTCAGAGACTAGAAGATGAAAACGCTTTCATAAGCATAGTAGCTAATTGTTTGTTGTTCTTTAAAGGTTAATAATTATCCAACCAAAGAACTACTAGAAAAGGAGAAATGAAAAATGCAGGAATCAGTATAAATAATTTAATAAGGTCCTGATGGTAGAAGGAATTGGGATCTGAAGCATAAGAAAAATATTATAGAGGACTTAGTATTTTTTGTGATAAAAGTGATACTCTTTGCAAAGCCTTGAGGTTGAAAGAATTTCTCAAATTAGTAAAACTATAAAATTTAAAGCAAAGAAGAAACTTGAAATCAGATGAGAAAGGAAATAAAACATGAGTATATTTACCTTTTCTCAAATAACAGTGTTGCCAAATGCCAGTTGGGTCAACATTTAATTAAAATGAGTTACCAAATGTTTTGAAATAAACTAAAAACACAGATGCATTTCACATGATTTAAAATAACCATGTTTCTAGAAGCTATTTTAAAAGTTTATTTTTATAATAAATGCATTATATGTGTGTTACTGGGACAGACTCATTTTATTTTCATGTTAATAGAAGGGATAAAAGAGAAAAACCTTAGAGATAAGGCAGATGTACAGAACTAAGTAATAAAAAAAAAAACAAAAACCAAAGAGATCATAGCCACACTTGAATTAGCTTATATACCTGAAGGGAAAATGTATGCTATAATGAGATTCAATAATAGTTCAATTACAGTAGATCTTGTGAAGGGCCAGTTAGAGGCTTGACAACAAATATATCAAGTTCAAAACTAGTTTCTGAGAGTCAATTGAAAGCACTGACATGCAATTATATATTTACATAGAAATCTAAAATCAAATACAGTTGGCTTAGTTATCCATATAGCAGCTAATTGACCAGATGTATTCCAAAATAAGACAATCTCATATTTGTATCATAGAAGTAAATGAAATTGTTAAACCAATTTCATCTAAATAAAGGAGAATAAAATGAAATTTGCAAACATTAACATAAAATTCAATAGCTGACATAAAGCATTTGTGAAAATATGAAGAGCTCCTAGAAAACTAAGGAAAAATGCATTGCCTTAAATGTCCTTCAGAAAGTCTTTAAAATGTCTTGCATCAAGTAAGAGTAACATGACAGTTAATAGTAACAAAGAGGTTATAACTATTCAGATGTACAAATATGTTATTATAATATGTACTCTTTCATAAAATGAAAAAAACAAAACAAAAAAACAATGTGACATTTTAAGACCTGGGACAATGAAAGTACTAAATGTCTTTTCAGTTTTGCCTGTATCCAGTATTGTTTTCTTTATTCTGATTTTCTATATTGATGATGTGGCAATTGAACTGAACGAAAAATTTCTTGCTTACATTGTGCAGGTTGTAAGTTTGATCTTCAAAAACTAATGGTTATGCCATGTTTTCATTTTATTTGTTATCTCATCCAAAGAAAAACTGTTGACATATTAAATTTTATCCTGTTTTCTTGTCCGTTGCAAAAACAAAAACACAGCCCCAAAAAACCCTACCAACTTTGCAACAATCATCTTTCTATATGTGAGTAACCATGCAAAAAAGTAAAGCCCAGGTATGGGCTGTGTATCTGTGGGAGAGTTGTCAAAGGCGCATAGAAAATCTAGGGGGAGGAACCAAGTTTATTTATTTATTTATTTTGCTCAAAAAACACATCATCAACTAGATGTTAGGTCTTATATTCTGAAGTTGTTTACAAAGTTTACATTCAGGCATTTCAAAACAGTGCATTTTGTATTTAGTAATTTGGGGAGGGGGCAGGACAGGTAGCAGGTGGCAGGTGAAAATGAAGGCTCTGTAGGAAATATGAAACATCACAAGAAAAGAATAGGAATAAAAAAGTTTAGCAGTATCTCTTGATAAGTCAATGGCTTTAGACTAGCTTTTCTTAGTGAACAAAATTGGGAGGTGCTAGTCATTTAAATTCAGCCTAAATTTGGAACTATTTAAAAGAGAGCTACTTATACTACAGGTAAAGAGATTAACGATGAAATGATTTCATGTAAGAGTTTTATTCTAAAACTATCCTTATATACCTAGACAAAAATCCTCCAAATTTTACAAGATGTAACCACTATGTGGGTAGGTAAGAATTGTATATCCTTCTATCGCCCTGTGACAGAATTGACACAGCTGAACCTAGATCCATACTATAATGAAACAGGAAGGTCAAATACAATTTCAAGAATTCAGACTCAAGCCAATGTGCAGCCTATCGCCAATAAATAAAGTTTACTACTTGTCTTTATGCATTTTAGTATTATTTAACAGTTATAAAGTTACTTTTTGATAGCATTGAGTATGTATGCAAATCTAGAGTTAAAAGAACATATGTTACCGCACTGTTTTTACTAAAAAAATGAAATACATTTTATCAATTGTGTGCAACTGTGTTATGATTTCAATAAAATGAAATACTGTTTAGTAATTGAAAAGTAATCATATATGAATATTGATGGATGTGGAAACATATATTCATATATAATTGACTAAAGCTAGTTGTAATATAACTACATCCATGAAAATACATTTTCTTTACCCTCTTTATTCTTACTACTCCCTCAATTACAGGTAATCTGAAAGTTTCAGTGTGTCTTTTTGTTTGTTTTTTCTTATGTAATGGACATTCCTGTACTTGTGTTGTTAATTTACATTATTCTTATTGAGCTATTACCCTACCTTTTGAGCAGTCATTGTGTTCTTTTTAAGATAAATCTGTTTCCTTATGTAAATATGATCTTTGTTTATCCTAAATACTATTAAGATACTTCTGTTTGACAGATTTGTTTCATACCATCCTTAGAAGTGAATTTCTGGCTAATCTTTAATGGACTTCTGGCATGATCAAGACATATGATGTGTTCGCTAATCACTTTGATTTTTTTTCTTTTACACCAAAGTATAATATACACAGACTCATTCAGTTGATTTTGAAATTAAGGTATAACAACATCCTAAAATAAGCTGAGTAGCCTATGCTCCTTTTTTATTTTTTCAAAAAACTTTGCAAGAGGTGCATTAATTGATCCTTAATATTTTGGTATGATTTGGCTGTACATACATTTGTGTCCATTTTAGTTTAATTAATTTATTTCATATAAATCTATTAATTTCTCTATATTTTTCTCTAGTTTATTAAAATATTTTTATTTTAGCAAATAACAAAATTTAGTTTGCAATGAATTGTGAAAATAATCTGTCCTTCTCTTCATCCTCATTTTACAATAGTAAGGACAGATGGGCCTATCTTGGGTAGTTATTCACTTCACAGAATTTACTTGAAATCATTTTTACCTTTCATGTCTTCATTCAAGTAGAAAACATTCTCTGTATGGCATAGTTGAAGAATAACAGGACAGCAATAAAATGTTTATCCAGTGCTTATAATACGCCAAGGAATATTCTAAGTATTCCGTGTTTAAGACCACTGGCTCTGGAGTCTGACTGTTGCCAGATTTGTGATCTGGGGCAAAATACCTAATCTCTATGGGCCTCAAGTGGATAATATATAAAATTGTGGTAACAATAATATATATCTCATTGGACTATATGATGATGTAATACATGAATTCAGTGATTTTCTTTTTCTAGTTATTTCTTGTTTAAAAAAAAAAAGAAGAAGAAGAAGAGTTAACAGAGAACCTTAATATGTGAGAGAGAAAATGAGAACTGTTCTTTTTGAAATGGGTCTGGGGCCTCACCAACTCACTGTCCCTTGCCTGTCTTCTACTCTCCACTCTAAAACAATGGCCCAAGAAGTACCTTTTTATGTATGTAAACTTTTAAGGAATAGTTGTAAAAGAATGGTATAGTGTTTGTGTGTGTGTGTATGTGTGTGTGTGTGTGTGTGTTTATCAGAAGGGAATATCATTTGGTTACACTGTTATTTCTGCCCTAAGTAGAAGTTGGTAGTTTTATGAGTGGGAGGGTCTTTTCTTTCTTTTTTAACATCACCACAATAAATATTCAACTTAGTTTAAGCAACTCACTAGACCATGTTTTGGGCATGCAAGTGATAAATAACTGGGTAAAGATAGTGGGGCTAGTGTCTTTCTGTTCAACTTTAGAATAAGAAGAAACTCATCTTTGACGACAGACAAATGTGGGATCAGATCTTGGCCTCTGTTTGCCACCTGAAAACTATAAAAGTTAAATAATTTCTGAAGACTGAATATATAATATTCTGAGACTGAATTTGTTCATTTTTTAACTTATGAAATAGCATCCCTTGAAAGATTATTTGAAGAAATCTGGTGATCTCTGTAAAACTTCAGATTGTCTTTAGTTTGACTTGTAGGTTTATAATACATGGCACTGTCACTCTTAGGCTTTGATTTTCAAGCCAAATGTACCTGATATAGGTTGTATATTGTTACTACTAATAATAATTAAAGCTGGCCTTTATTGATTCAGGTATGCCTATTTGGACTTTACATAAAATATTAGGAATTTACTAATTCTCTTAGAGGTCTTACACAGTTACCTGACTGAAACTACACATGATGCTTATAGCAGTCTCTGACTTTATCAGTGATAATCAAAAAAAAAACAAAAAAAAAAACCCTGTCTAATACTTTGGCTGCTACCTGTTTGACCACTGCCAATATGTAGACATTCTTTTCCCTATCACTCATCCTGATCTTTATGTACCTGAATATGCCTTTGCCTAAACCCCATAAGAATGACGAGGCATCATTCCTGTTTGAGATAATCTAGTGTCCTGAAACTTATTAGACATTTACAATGCTTGAAAGCATAAATTAAAAGTAATTTATATGACCATACAATAAAGTTAGAAGTGCTGCCATGTCCTTCCTAGATCATGATTGATTCATCCTAAGTCATGCAAGTGATAAAAATTAACTAAAATTAATGAAAGCATAATCTTAAAACATACTAACTTGGCATATGGTAAATGTTTCCAAAATGCGACTATAGAAAAATATGTACCTTTTATAATAAAGATGATTAAATGCTAAATAATAGTTTAATCCCATCTTCTCCTAGTTTTACAATTACTATAAAGAATATTATGAATATCTAAAAAAGTATACACATATTTATATTAGAGCTTAAAGTTTACATGTATTTTATATATATGTATGAGAGTACACATGTATATATTTGTGTATGTGTGCATACATACACGTGAGATGCACTTATAATTTCAAGGAAATTGTCTCATTTTCATTCATATGTTTCATTTGGGTATGACCAATAATTTCATGAGAATGAATTAAAAATAAAATGAATTGATTCATTCCTTTGAATAAGGCAATACTTTTACCTTGACAACCTAGTGCAATTCCTGATATCTGTTGTGAAGCCTATCTAAGTATGTATATCTGAATAAAACAAAACAAGATAGAACTTCACAAGTGACTTCGGTTCACAGTCAAGACGAAGATTTCTTGAAACAAATTGTGAGCTGAAACAAGACCTTATTATCTTCTAGAAGGGCTGATTCTACAAGGCTTTGGGAATCATATGTATCTCACTGTGTAGCGAATCATATGTATCTCACTGTGTAGCATGAGTACTTTCCTTCAGGAATGTTTGAAAAGTAAAGCTAATACAATGTTTCCCTTCTTGAGAAAAGAGTGCTCCTTGTGATCTTCAATACCTTAAAAATCATGAGCTTTTAAAACTTGTTTCTTAATGCAATTACTGGGAAAAATGAAGCATAGTAACTGTAATAGTTATTAGCAGTATCCATCAACTGTTTTCTCTTTCTTCCTAGGTGAATGATAGGGTTGAAGTTACCTGCTACCTTTAAATGAGACTTGCTACAGTCCGTGATCTGTGAGAAGTGAAGCATACCATTTTTAAAAAGTAAGTTTGAAGTGCTGTGTACATATAGTGTATACTGTTCTTTCCTTGTGTGGTAGTGAGCTGTGTATTCTAGACAGTGACTATTGTATCAGCATCAGAACTTAGACTTAAAACATGATGCCATGAAGCAGAGCCCTGCAACTTGTCTGAAATGGACATGAACATATCTGAAAAATTCATCATTTTTAATTGTTTTTAATTCCCTGAGCTTTTTGAAGTTATCTATTCATTACTACAGTCTAACTTTAGCATATCCTGACTGAAGCAAAAAACTAAAATGTTAAACTAGCAGTCATGGAACTAAATCCTGTTTCAGCATAAACATAACAGAAGTGTTACAATTGTATGTAACAATTCTTTTCATTTTGAAATTCTTATCTTGTCTCACATGTTAAATTCTTCCCATGTATCGGATTTAATTCTCACAGTGACTTTAAGAAATACTTAATATTTTGCTCTCATTTTTACAGAGAAAACAAAGTCTTACAAAAGAAGCAGTCCTTCAATATCATACAACTAGTAAGTGACAGAAACATCTCAAATGCAGATGTTTGTTTAAATTATAAACCTCATGCCCTTAAACATTACATGATATCTCTTATATGTGTTCAAAACAAGACAGTAAAATTAACTAACCAAACATTGAATAGTCACTAAATAAGGAATATTTATATATTCCATATATTCATGGGAAGCACATGAGTGAGAAGTGAGGAAGTGTCAGTTAATAGATAAGAGCAAAATTAATAAAACATTAATAACACAGGATCGGGCAAGCTGAAGATCTCAGCTTCAGCTGAGAGGAAGTTGGAGAGGAAGTTGGATCAGGAGGCTTGTATATAGGTCAACAGTAAACATGAAGTAACAGCACTACTGAAGGGAAAGACATTGAACCTGAGATGACCTGTATCAGAGAAGATTGGTCACAGAAGTGATGGAAACTCTAGCTGTATGTATTGTGAGCTTAGGGACTGCCAGTATCCTCAAGTAAGAAATGACCCAGTGAAAAATTATGAGCATTCACATAGGTGATTTTTCACACTGTTGCTGTTAAGAGTCCAAAGGGGAGACTGTGTTCCTAAGGATCTCTGGAACAGATTTGCACTATGGAAAGTGTGATAAATCTGTAAAAGTAATTTGTATCTTTTTTGTACATCTGAAGTTCTGTAACAAGATTTAAGAATTCCTTTCAGTTTTTTTTCTATTTACCTTATTTCTGTTTTATCTATAAGTACATACATTACTATGTGTGGTAAGTAATTTTAAAAATTATAGACTGAGTAAATACATTTAAAATTAATAGAAAATTTCTTGAAAAATAAATGGGGAATTTTAGACCAAATCTGACAGTGGGTTGGATGGAGATTTCAGACAGTAAATTTGAAAGCAAAGTGTATTTCTTTAAGACATACTTCTGAAAGTTCAAAATGTTAAAAATTGGGAGAATCAAAATATTATTGTATTTGTTTGGGTCCTCTGGAAATCATATAACAGGATGTGATTATGTGTGCATTTTTATCTATAAGGTTTCTGTGTACTGACCAATTCTAAGATGCAGTGAAATAGTCTTTATATATACATATATATATATATATGTATGTGTGTGTGTATGTATATATATATGTATGTGTGTATATATATACATATATATATATGTTTTTTAACTATCCCTTAGAAATGATCTATCTAGGTCCCCTAATATAGTTAGCAAAGCAAGTTGTCTAAAATGACAGTTTTAGATTTTTTAGTTCATAGCATAGAATTGTAGTAAGCAATGAATCCAAATTATGAAACATTTCCCAACCATTTTTGCTCAAGATATTTAACAATTAAGGATTTATCAAGTGTATGCTTTATTCCAAACAAAACAAGGATTAGGGAAATGTACAGTTAAAGAGTCAAATGTTTATTTAAAGATGATTTTCTTGAATCTCCTTTAAACAGAGAACAATTATACTTAAATTGTTATTCTTCCTTTCTTTTTATAAACCTCTTCATTTTCTGTTTGAATTTGTAATTATGTGGGATATTATCATATTAAAGGAAACACTGGAACATTCGACAAAGCTTTAAAGTTAAAAATCAAAGCTAAATTTCTTTGTTTATTTTTATTAGCCTTTTTTTGGCAAAAATGTTTTGTGGCCATTGTTTATAATATGATTCACACAGTCTTATCATTCTTAGGTGGTTGAGCATTTATTACTTGATAGTTTTCATTTTCTTTGCTGTTTTGTTTATGTCATTGGTAGAGGTCAAAATCATGACTTCATTGAGAGAATCTACCAGCCCCCTAAGCCAGGCTTTTGAATGGCTTATATTAAAGTCTGTGCTCTTTTTTTTTCATGAACTCTTAGGAGTTAGTAAATCTGTAAGTTCATCACACACAGGCTGTTGAATTCTAGCCTCTAAATGTCTCACTTTGTGTCCTTTGCAAATTTCTGGTCCAATAAGTAGTGACAAGGAAAGTTAAGGTCATTTGACACAAAGCATGGAGACACAGGTACAAGTTTATGTTCATATTTCTCTGGCAAATTAACTCCTGGGGTGATGGCTTTTAGACAGCCATGAGCTAGCTAATCAAGAACACTACAAAGCAGCAATTCTTGTTTTCTGACTTTTATAAAAAGAGTTCTTCCCATTACTTATCCCATGAGTTTTTATCTAATTTAATTATTATATTTTCTTGGATCCTTTCCTTACTTTATTACCAGCACCATTTCTGACTCATTTAGGATAACCCAAAACTGCCCGCAGATCACAGTATATACTCCACAGCCCTTCTCCTTGAGCTCTGTGGATCTGCCCAAAGCAGTCTAATTTTAGGTTGTTTAAACATGATGCAACTCTTAGAGATAATGTCCTATTACAAACCCTGCTAAGCTGGCCTAAATTATTTTATAGCACTAGTTGCTAAGAAATGAAAGTGTGAAGCTTACATCTGTGTCTCTATGAGCAACTGTTTACTGGATGACTGCCTAATTTTGTCTAAAGTAAAAAAGTTATCTAGGTTCTTTCTGGACCATTTAGATTTTCTAATTTCTGTAAGAACTACAGCCAAAATGTGCATGAGGATAGCAATTTCTTTGAATTCGGCTGTCCATTAAAATCTTGTGCAATATCTATTTTTGCTCTCAAACAAAAGTGCTTATTATACTTAAGCACTGTGTCAAGAACTAAATTAGAATAAACATAATTCACTTTGATTCCTGATAACATACATGCTTTCTATGTACTGCACAACTTGTTTTTAAGTTGCAAGCTGTATTAAACTTGAATAAAGTCAGTAGTTCAGCCTATTAGGCCTCAATATTAGGCCTCTCAATATTTTCAGATGTTTGCCACCAATCAATAAATTTCAAATACTTTTCATTCACCACAAAGTGTTAACATGCTAATATATTCACTTTATCCTTGTCCTTCAGATGTGCTAGCATTTTTAAGTACCTAAGACAGTATTTTCATCTTAAAGTCTTTACACAGGATTTTGTTTCCAATACATCTTTTATACATTGCCAATATCCTTAAGTATTTAAAAATGAGTTCTTTCTATCTCCTTTATAAGCATGCCAAAGAATATCCTAGAAAAAAATATGAATAATCTAATACTCTGTAGGTCTTTGAATTCTGTAGCATTGATTTCTTCTTTAAAAATTCTTTCCGTATGCTTCCCCATGCAGTGTTACACAATACCGAAATATTTATTTTCATATTCAGTTCAGAAAGGGCACCCAAGTAATATCTGTTATATAAATTTGACAATAATCATAATTAAAATCTATTAATCACTTTACACTTTATACAATGCTTTCAAACAAATCACATCATTAAAGTAAGCATTTGTACCATTTTTCATTTTAAGGAGAGATACAAGTGGTGAAATGAATTGTTCCAAGCTGTGTAACTAGAAAGTAACAGACCTATGCTCAAAATCCCTGCCTTCAAAGCATCCTACCAGGCCGATCCAATTTCCCAATGTTGAACTTAGCAATAAATCCTAATTTGAAAGACAGTACTGTATGGATTACTTTGTGATTTGGTGATGCCCTAAATCACTTAATAATTTTACAATGATACATGCAAAGAAACAGAGAGAATGTGATCCCTGAGACCCCACCATGATGAATGGTATAATGAAAATCATATAATATTTATACTCTGTTCAGTTATACAGCAGTTGATGAAATAAAAGTTGTCCACATATCTGGTTAGGCACCAAGTTTAATTAATTGAAATTCTGTCTAGCTCATCCCATCTGATGAAAATAAGATAGTAGGCCCAAAATGGAGTCACTTATGTTATGCTTCCACATCACCAAACTGAGCCGTAACTTAATTGCAGTTTTGGACTCTCAGAAATCGAATCATAAACCAATCACCTGGTTAGCAGTAGTAAGGTACTCTGCTTGATAGACTCTGAGATCCCCTCGAGGGAAGTGACCTTGCCACGACTAATCCACTTTTTTACTAGTATAACTTCCTTGTCCCATTCCCTCCTGGCTATAAAAGTCCTTCACTCTGTACAGCTTCTCACCTTGTGCTAGAGCCCCTTCCTAAGGAATGTGGTGAAAACCTCAAGACAAGGGGAGACAACCTGACAATATGTGCATGCATGATTTTCCTCTCCATTCTGTAACATAGACTGTCTATTCAGACTGTACGTTACCATATATGGGAGACAAAGGAGCAAAAATTGTACAAAACACAGCCCCCTAGGGCACACAGAGCTCAGCCTTTTGGGTCTTAGCCCACTGAGCTCTTGTGGGTATGAATAAAGCTGCTTCCTGGAAAGAAAAGCCTTGATGTCCTGGCTCTGTGTGTCACTGCTACAGTAGCTCCTTTATATCTACTCAATAGTAAACTGTCCAATTCATGAATCCCTGAAGAAACCTAATAAGATCTTTAAATTTCACTCAGTTGAATTTTGATTTTTAACACACTGGAAGTAAGAAAAGCAAATGAACCCCTTTACCCCTCCTCTGCTTCTATGACCCAACCATTTTTATCTTACTAAGTGCCTGTTTACTTGCTTTTTGTTGTAGTGTATATTCCTACTGAAATATAAAGTCAGTAAGGATACCTAACAGGAGAAGCTCAATAAATATTTGTTAATATGTCAATAAAGAGATGTTTCATGGATCAAAGAGTCATCATTTTTGTAATAATTCCATTTGTATTGATAAGTCAAGAGTGAGACTTGTAATGCTACAGTGGATTATCTTTTGAAGACATAGATCCTCCACTGATGATCTTTTAAAGGTAGGCTAGAGTATAACAGAGAAATTTGATTATTCTATTCCAAACAGATAATTTAAGAATGTCTTATTCCTTTGTCTTTCCTCTTTCAGAAATGTTTTTGTTAGGTGCCTATAATTAAAACTTGCTATTCATGTAAATAGTCTGGAAAAGATAAAAAGGAATGCACCTAAGTTAAAAAAAATACTTTGAAGTACTTCAGAGACATCCATTGATATACAGAAAATTACTGATGCAAATTATAAATATTTGTGTAATAATGAGCAATTACTGTTCTCTCATTCTCTACAGAGTAACTCAAAGCAACACTCTTGCAGCCTACATGAAAGAAAAGGTATGATTCTAGCTTATATTTCTATGTGATCATGATTTAGAAAGTTAGATAAAATAAATATTTATTATTCCAGTGCCAAACCAGTACTGACTAAGAAGTTCTTTATCTGAAATATTAAAATATCTTGACTCCTCATGTTGATAACACATAATATGATGCCATTTGAAGATTAGTATCTTAAGGGAGCTAATTAGAATATAAATGTGCTGAATTAAATAAAGGCTCTTCATTCTGATACCTTTACTATAATCTAATTAGGAAAAATTGCCTAAGACTTAG
This sequence comes from Proteles cristata cristata, assembly GCA_017311185.1. Classification (NCBI taxonomy): domain Eukaryota; kingdom Metazoa; phylum Chordata; class Mammalia; order Carnivora; family Hyaenidae; genus Proteles; species Proteles cristata. The sequence continues at coordinate 2,722,708 of JAESUZ010001194.1, forward strand.
GATGGAATCCCAGCACACTTTGGGACACATTCTTTATTTATACTGACAAAACTTTTACAGCTTCAATGAATATCTGCCTCTCTTTGCCTAAAGTCCTAACTGCAAAATAACTTTGAATAATTAATAAGTGGATACAGGGTTGCACGGATCAGTCTCAAGGACTTTCCTTATCTGTGGACTTTTCAGGATCCTCAACAGACAAAATCCAACCAAAAGATCAGTCAGAATCTTCTGGTTCAAAGACAAGTTAATCTTTAAGCACTGCTACATCATGTGAGGAGGAATAGTTGAGATAATTGTCAGGAACAATCTAGGACAAGTTAATAACATTGTCTAGATTTGACGAATTTTTTCTTTTTCAGGGATGGAATTTTTAGATCTTTAAATTTTAGACTCCTAAATTATTGGTTTTCATGCAGTCCCCACTCCAGCCTATTACTTGTGATTCCTACCTCCCTCCACCCTTATTTGCCTTTCTCTGTTAGTGGTCCAATTTTCATAAATTATGGTTGACAAATAGGTGATTATGATACCACTTGCCTTACATAAGTTGAGGACTAAATGAAAGCAACTTTAATTAATATTTTTACACATAAACACACTTTTTTGAATTCTATACTCTTCTGTGTTCCCTTGATCTCTCTGGCTTTCAGTCAGGGCTGCCACTCCATCCAGTAGTCATTTACTAGTGTTCACAAGCTCTCCTTGCACCAGTGTTTCAAGTGTGTTCCTCTCCCTGTGAGTTTCACAAACCTCCACCAAGTAATTTCCTGTTTAAAACTATCCTGATCTAGTTTAGCACCTTTAACTCTGAGACATACTGACCTTAAATAGCATGCTGTCGGTCTCTTTAAACTGCTCAGCCCAATTGTACACAGAGTTCCTTGTTTATTTTCCTAATGTCAGAATATGGTGTTGAAGAAAGCTTTATTTGAAAGGGCACCAAGAAAAAAAAAAAGAGAAGTAATAGTGGATCATTGCTCTAGAATCAACCACCATAGCTTTCCACAAATGTTCTTTATTAGCCAGTTTTTCTGTAGCACAGACATCTTTTGCACTTGTGGAAGCCCGGTCTGAGGAGGAAAAATCATTTGACATCATAAAAATCTTCAACTAGGGAGTTGAAATACTTTTACATATTATGCAGGTTCATTCTCCTAATCTTCCCCTCAACTCTGCTTTTCAGAAAGGAACATAGAATTGTATCTTGTATAAGCACTTTGTCTAGGAAGTGTGTTCCCCAAACAATAGGATTCTCAAAAGAGAATACTGCGTTGGTTGAAAAGGCGTTTTCTCCCAACTACACCAATATCTATCAGTGTAAATGAAGATTCATTCAAATTTTAAAGACATTAGATTATAATGCTACAATAAAATGAAAGGAAATAAAAATGATGGCATAAATTCTTACCAAAATCTCTACTTTAAGAGAAGGTAACTGGAAGTATTTCAGTGACTTCTCATCTCTGTTCAGAAAATGTTTACCGAGTAAATGTATTAACCTAAAAAGCATTTGCTTTCTGTTTCACTTTTGGAGTCAGTTATTTCTCAACATGAGGTGACAGTGTTCTAGCCCAACCAGGGAAACTTCAGAACCAGAATAATTATGATCTTATTCATTAGTTAAATTAAAATAAAATAAATATATAAGTAAAGCAATGCTACTATGAGGACATAGGCATATTTATGAAAATTGTTTTCAAGAGGATTGTGGAAGTCTTGTTTCACTGCAGTAATAGGTGTCCTATCCTCGCTGTGGACTCTCTAAGCTAAACCCTTCTCTTGACTCCATTTGTTGCAAAGTATTCCAAATGGATTTAGTCTGTGGTAAAGAGTTGAACACAAAGAAACTACTAAAATAGAAGCCTTTTACAACACAGCTACTGAAATCTACCTTTTTGTTCTGAGTTGGAAGTCTATTGAAGGCATGCACAGTAGTGCTTTGTTTTCAACCTGCTGAAGGTAGTGTGGTCTCAAGATTTGTTTTCATATTCTGTGCTTATGAAGAGAAATGGACAGGGCCCTTAACGGTCCTAAGATAAAAGCCAATACCACACCAGAGAAAACATAAGCATTGTACTAACTGGAAATCATAGGAACAAACAGCAAGGAATGAGACACTTCATTTTTTTAAATATATATATATTTTTTAACTTTTATTTAATTTTGAGAGGCAGAAGGACAGAGCACAAGCAGGGGAGGGGCAGAGAAAGAGGGAAACACAGAATCCAAAGCAGGCACCAGGCTCTGAGCTATCAGCACAGAACCCAACACAGGGCTGGAACCCATGAACCCTGAGATCATGACCTAAGCTGAAGTCAGATGCTTAACTGACTGAGCCACCCAGGCGCCCCTGAGACACTTCATTTTTAAGTCAATGTATAAACAGTTTAGTCATGGAATCAAATTCATTAAACTCTTTTCAATTCATATTAAATTATAAATACACCTGTTGCAAAACGGTCTTCTACTTAATTAAGAGTCTTCCTTTCAGGAACAAAGAGTAACTGATCCTAAATACTGCTATTAATTGAATACACTTGAAGAATTCGTTTGACATGCTTCACCGTGGTCATTACATTACAAAATTGACCAGAGCTAGAAGTTCTTTGTCATACTCTCAACAAATGATTTCTGAAGGTCTATTTTGGGATAGGCACAGTGAGGTGGCTAGCTTACTGAAACCTCAAAAGGTATGTAAGAACCTGTATTTTTAGTTATGTGAATTATGTTAAGTACACTAACCTGGATAGTAAAATTTTAGAAAGAAGACTTTATTCAAGAATATTACAAGAGGGAGACAGGCTAGAACACAGTCTGAGCTCAACTCTAATGTGAAAAAGACTGTAGAATTTTTAAGAGCTAGGGTGGGGAAGGTAGGCCTCCTATGTTTGCTAATTGGATTTACTCAAAGAACACTGTCTAGAAGCTTTTAAAAAGATTTTTTAGAATGCATTTCAAAGGGGCAGGGAAAGAATTTGCAAATTACTAATGTAAATTCTCTAAGAAAAGGAAGGTCAGGTCCTAGGGTCTGGAAGAAACCTATATAAAGTTCAGTTCAAGCTAAAGGGAACTTTGGTTGTCACCTTGGTTGGTGGAGAGAAAATACAAATTGACTCTTTATAAACCAAATGTAAGTAATTAATGCAAATCACATAGATAATCTTAGTTAAAGAATCTGTAGTCAAACTGATGCAGTTTTGGAATAGTGGTGGGGGCCTGGAGCCAATGGCCAAGGAAGAATTCTTAAGAAGTCTTTGGTGCAAAAAAAAAAAAAAGGTGATTTTATTAAATCATGGGGACAGAAACCCTGGGCAGAAAGAGCTGCCCTGGGGTTATGAGGAGAGACTAATTATATACTTGGGATTTGGGGGAGGTAAGGACAAAGATAAATTTCTAAAAAATATTTTCATATGCTAAAGAAGGCTCACAGGATCCTGGAGGCCTTGCTATTGTCAAGCTAAGGTTGTTTTTCCCTCTAGTAAAACATTAAGACTGTAGGGAGCTTCCTAGGGCACCTGCATGACTCAGTTGGTTGAGCATCTAGCTTGGACTCAGGTCATGATCTCACAATTTGTGAGTTTGAGCCCCTGCATAGGGCTCTGTGCTGACAGCTCAGAGCCTAGAGCCTGCCTTGTATTCTGTGTCTCCCTCTCTCTCTGTCCCTCCCCACCTCTCACTCTGTCTCTTTCTCTCTCAAAAATAAATAAACATAAAAAAAATAAAATAAACAAATGTTTATATTGCATATATCACACTACAGATGTGCAGACTCCACAAAACTCATTCAGCATATTATGGTGCTTCAGTTTAGTATAATGCTGCAGACTGGTCACCTAATCCATTGATAACATGTACCATTTATCTATTTTTTTAAACCTACACTTCTGATTTTTGATGAAACAAAGACACAATGCATATATTTTGGCCTATGTAGATGTTTAGCATTTTATTGTAGATGGATATATTTAAGATAAGAATTTCCACAGAACATTTTTTGGGTTTAGAGCAAGTTAGAGAACACTAACCCACTCCACATATTAATATAAAAATGTGCTATATACACATGCACTTTCCTTTACAGAGAAATGCTAGGTTATACATCTCATTGTTGGGCATGTATCTCATAAATGAGGTATAAATAAAAGTGACCACGTAGTCTACAAAGAGAAAAACATTAAGTCTTTCAGACTGCATTTGTAAAATTGCATTGTGAAAAGTCCTTTATGATTGGTGAGATAATCTGAAGAGTGAAAATGATATTGTTCTTTGTAACTGCCTAATATTATCAGAGTGACTCTTATTGTTTATGAGAATAAAATAATTGAAGCAATTTATCCTAAAGACAAGTGCTATATAACTCTAGTATTGCTGTTGTGAATATAGTAAAAAATGTTTGTAGTACAGTTTGAATAGAACAGACTAGACGTGTAAGTATTGTTTTTCTTAGTATTTGTGGAAACCTTGTGACAAATACCTATTAGCATACAGAGCTTCTTATGGGTAGGTCATGTTATAGATCATCTTGTGCACACATGAGGTCCTATTACACATTTAAACACTACTGACCACGTAAGTAAGGAAATGTCCTTTGTGTCTGGATCTTGGTGGTGTTTCAACATAGAAAATGGAAATTAACCAGTATGTATTTATTTAATTCCCACGGAAAGAGGAAATTTGAAACCTAAAGCCATTTGCAAGGTATTTTTACTCATAAGGTTACCATATAATTTATTATCCAAATTCAGATCTTTAGTTCAGAAAAAATTACTAAAGAGGATACGACCCTCAGTCATATATTGGAGTGTCTATTACTCTACCCATTTTATAGATAAGGAAACTAAAGTTATTTATTGGTACAACTTGGCTTTATATGAGGTATCCTATGAGAAAATAAATAGAAATCATCAGAAAATATGCGTTTCCCACCCATATTTTAATAGCTTTGTGGAATGCTTGTTTCCCAAGCCCTTTTCTTAACCTTCAAGTCCCTCTAGGACATCATCCTGGATGTTGGGGTGCTGACTGGAACCTCATTTGTGATCAGTGAAAACTGCTTTAGCTTAAGGCTTTGTAAAGCTACAAGAGGATTAATTGAAAGTAACCAAACACATTTTAAATAATGAGAATTACACACAGTTTACAAGCCATAAACTTCAACATGAAAATGTGTGTTTGGAAACTACAAGTATAGTGCAATAGGGTTCCACTGTTAACCTTCGATTGTTCCACTAAGTAACTTTCCTATTCCCGGGGAATAGAGAAATATGTAGCTAGTTGATTGTTTTTATTTTAAGAAAATTGTTTTTGTTCTTGTTCCATCTAAATTCCTCTTCTGGTGTAGGTTTTGTTTATTATTTTCTGTGTTGCATGCTGTTTTGGGCCTGCTTTGTTTTTTCTGGAGGTGGCTTTTTGCTTTGCAGAGAAGTAGGTGCACGGTTGCAAAAGGTTCACACTTCAAGTAAAAAAAAAAAAAAGAAGAAGAAAGAAAGAAAAAAATCTATTGTTATATTTTTCTGTTTCTATTCTTAATTTCCCAGTAGTTGTACAGATCCTCTCTGTCCAATACAGTCAACAATATCTGCTACAGAATTTTGCTGTCTCTGGGTATTGTATAGCACTGTTTTATATTTTCCTCCTGCTCACTCTCTCTGCTGTAATTATCAGGAAAATTGTGGGGAAAGTACATTTCAGAAGAAGTCGGAGCCAAAAATGCACCATTCATTGGCCAAAACCGTAGCTGTCTTCTTAATGTTGTAGCAGTAAGCATATTCCTCGGCTACAGCACATCAGATTGAAACATTTCATGACTGAAATAACATGGTCACAAATTCAAAATTAGTTTTAAAAGGTAGTTGGTCATTAGTATATTAAAGTCTCTCCACTCTGCTCTATGATTTACTGACATGTAATAGAAATCTCTTTTATCTAAAAATATATTGGCAGATGTATCTATTCTGCCTGGAATTCTGGCTCCTAGTAGGTGCTTTCCTATAAGTTTTTATGTCTCTATCCTTACCAAAAAACAGTTAATAATTGTTCTTTTATATTTCTTATTTAATGTATAGTTACTGTATAATTTTTAAAAATTGCTTCTTGGTTTAACTGATGTTAGTTTTGGTGTTATTTATTTATTTACTTACTTGCTTATATTTTTCAATTACTGAACCAACTACACAAGTTCCAGTCACATCAGATTAGATGACTTCTGTTAAAATATATATTACTATACGAAGTTTTTTTTCCCTGAAAATGGATGTTGTGCTTAGTACAAATTTTTAACACCTGTTATTTCTCAAGAATACAAAACAATATGTATATTTAAGATGTAGAGGGGCTAAGAAAAAAAAAGAAATAGCACTTCCCTAATTACAGTATTGCAAGTAATTTTCTTACTCCTACAGTGTGATTCAAAAATCTGAATGCCTAGCTTCATATACAGTATATGCAGAAGTACATGGAAGTGATTTTGTCATTAATGTCACTTCAATTATATCTTAACCTTTACTAAAGTGCTGTTTCCTTCAGTAGATATGGACAAATCAATAGTATGCCATTGTATACACACGAGCTATAAAATTACAACTCTAGGGATGTTATAATGAAACCTTGACTCTAGGATTGACCAGACATGAAAAGAATGTCTGAATAAGGCTAGGAGTGTCAGCATAAAAGAATTGATGTGAATAACATAAAAATCTAGGTTAAGTGTTACCCTTTCAATAAATCCTCATTTCCCCTCTTTAAATTTTATTTTTTATTTTCATAAGCAAGTTTTTACACAGCATTTACTGTATACTAATACTGGCAGAGATACATTATATATCATAAATAATTTGGGTATAGGCCTTAAATTTTAAGTAGCCCACAATCTGAGACAAGAAGAGAGACAAGCATACAGAATTTCAGTCACAGCACACCTAGTGCCAAGACAAATAAAACACAGTGTTTTAGAATACAGAATAGCACTCAACCTGGAGAGGGGTGGAGGACAGAGAGAAGCACTAAGGGTAGAATTGAATTGTCATTATGCAAAGAAATACCAAAGCACAGTGGGAGTGTAGAAGCAGTGATTTTATGGGGATCTGGGTCCATTATGCCTTCAGGAAAAGTGGATTCTCCCCAAAATTCCCAAAGAGAAACTATAATTTTTCAATGTTGTCACACTCAAGTTTTGATGTAAGGATTTAAGAAAGGTTAAGCAATCCTGCTATGTCTCTGTAAAGTTTACAGATAAGTTTTCATTCACCAATAGTTTTTAAACATTTAATTGAAAAAAGTATTAATCAATCTACAAGTCTAAATTGTTTCATTATCTATTATTACTCAGGTGAAGAATATCAGACTCTGACTGTGAACAAACCAATGCCTGTTAGGAAAGTGTCTGTAATGAAAGAAAGCAAATGGGCTCTGGAGCTAGCCAGGTCTATCCACTTGAATGTGAGCTCATTTCAATCTCTATGACTACTACCTTGACTTCCCATTTTGTTCTGCTCCTCTTTCTCCTACATCCTTGAAACCAGGCTCCTTTTACTCTGCTCTCTCTTTGTTTCTTATTGTACTTATTTCCTTCCAATATACTTTGCAACTTATTTACTATGTTTATTGCTTATTACGATGTCCCTCTGCGAGAATTTATGCTCCACAAAGACAGAGATCTTATATGTTCTGTTCATTGGTGCATTCCAAATGTGAAGTTGAGTGACACATATTAAGTGCTCAATAAATATTGAATAATGAATAAATAAATGAACAAGTGTTAGCAGTATCACTTATTAACTGTGTTTGTTGGGTATGTGCTCCTTCCCTTTGAGCCTTAATTATGTATAAATCAGCTCAAGAATTCCTATTCCATAGGGTTTAAAAAATTTTAATGTATGTATTTATATTATACAGTTGACCCTTGAACAACATGAAGGTTAGTGGTGCCAACCTCCCCCACCATGGTCAAAAGTCTGTATAACTTTTGGCTCCCAAAAAACTTAACTACTAACAGCCTACAGTTAAATGAAGCCTTGCTGATAATATGAGCACTCAACTATCACATACAAATTATGTGTAAATTTCTAGGGAAAAGAAAGTCATAAGGAAGAGAAAATACATATATAGTACTGTACTATTGTACCATATGAGCAAAAAGTCCACATATAAGTGAACCTATGCAATTCAAACACATGTTATTCAAGAATCAACTCTATCCATCTACCTATCTATATCTGTATCTACATCTATCTATTTAAATATACATCTATATATGTATATAGACACATACATATATGTGAATAGAAGGAAGGAAGGGTGAATATATATAGAACCTTGAACATAAACAGCAATTATGTATATGTGGTTATTTTTGCCTTCCTTCTCACTTATTAATGGATACATCTGTATCACTCAAGTTATAGGCCAAATTGTGCTTTCTACCTGAGTGAGACCTTTGAACCCACTCACACTGACAAGAGTCCTAAATGTACTGCTTGCTGCTGAGACACATTAGGAAAACAGATCTCAGATGTTAGCTTATTTGGGCAAGTTATATGGCAGCAAGTAGCTGTAACTGGCAACTGAATAAAGGGATTTGCTCAAATGGAAACTGTTCTCATTAACACATTTTATTATTAGTTCATCATATTTTCAGAGTTTCCTTATACATTCAGAAAAAAAATACATCTGTTTTGAAATTAGTGCAGAACACACAGAAGAACATTGAATTCCACAGGTGACCTCTCATTAAATCAAAACAAAATCTAGCAACACTTTTAGAATTAAAAGTATAGAGGATAAAATAAACACAAACATTTTGTGAACTGTTATGCAAAAAGAACACTCAGTAGAAGGCATATCCATTTTGCTCACCAGAAATTCATAACATGAGACCAGGGGCAAAGCAGAATTAAAAGTATATAGGATAAAATAAACAAAAACATTTTGTGAAATTTCATGTAAAAGAACACTCAGTAGAGGGTATATCCATTTGGATCACCAGTAATTCATAACATGAGACAAGGGGCAAAGCCAGGGAGTCTGTTCAATGCCCCCTGTTTCTATAGAAACAGCACTACTGACACCCACTTCTTTCTTTTTTTTTTTTCCTATGGTGACAAGACAAGAAGGAAAGGGGTAAAGATAAGAGATCTTTCTCTCTCTCTCTTTTTAAACTTTTTAACATTTTATTTTATTTCTTGAGAGACAGAGTGCAAGCAGGGGAGGCGCAGAGACGGAGGGCAACAGAATCCAAAGCAGGCTCCAGGTCTGAGCTGTCAGCACAGAGCGTGATGCAGGGCTCCAACCCATGAATAGGAAATCATGACCTGAGCCTAAAGTCAAGACAAGAGGTAAGATACCTCTTAAGTGCTGATGGAGGTGCACAGAAACTGGTGATAACAGGAAGTATGGATGTTCACTAATCTCCTATAATTTCTTACAGTCATAGAAGGATGTTTAAATCAGGACTTGAGCTCTAGTGATAGGTCAGTGCACCATTAGGCTAAACTGAGTTCGCAAAATAAGTGTGCCCAGATCACTTGAGTTATTTTACATCCAAACCTTATTAGATTTTGGTTGACAGTTACAAGCAGAAACAAAGTTTTATTGATTCATCTATGTTTTTAAGGTTTGTCTATTTAAGTAATCTCTACACTCAATGTGGGCTCAAACTCATGACCCCAGGATCAAGAGTCACATGCTCCTCTGACTGAGCCATCCTGGCACCCACAGAATGAAAGTTTCAAAAAGTATTCAACAAAAACACAAATAATACATTCTCCCATATATTTAAACACTGTTGTCTCATTTTGTCATTGAATTGCTACACAGAAAGGAATAGTAGTAATATTGTTTAGTTTTTGGAAGAAATTAGATGGCATCAAGTGCATAAAGACTATTTTATAGCTTAAATTGTTCCCAGCTTCTAGCTTATTCAGGTAAATTTATTCTTGAAGACAATTTTCCAAAAATACCAAAGGTTTAGAGGATGAAAAGAGAAGGGAAGAAAAGGAGTCAGATAATTTCAATTTCTCAGTAGTGGAATTATTCAAAGCTAAATAGGCTCTTAGCTCTTTTTTCTCATTGACATATGTCAAATATAATATTAACAATGAAATGAAGGACAGAGATACTCTGTTCCATTCCCTAAATCATTTCCTACAACTCCCTTAAAGTTAAAATTACTTAAAGTTACAGGGAAAATGAATCAGGAAAGCACATGGTAGATTAAGTACTGGAGAGAAACTAATGGAGTGCTCTCCTACTGCATACACCAGCTCAATTGGATGGAGACTGACACTTAAAGGTCTGTGTGCTGTGTTGTATTACTGGACAGAAATCTTGTGGAAATAATAAGATTGGTATATCTTTCATCTTTAAATAGAAATGCTTTATTCCTTGTGTGCACATTTGATGTTTCATGCTTGTTCCTTTTATTGTGAGGGATTATTGATTTGTGACCATATTTATAACCTCTTTGTTTTGCTTGTTAACAATTCCTCCAAGAAGTCTCTCTTTCTAGTTTTGAAGGAACAAAGATAACCCCCTTGGAAGATTGCTGCCATGCCTTCTTTTATATACCAATGCGCCTTTCACTGTAAAAATTTCCCCAGGAAGAAACAGTCAGATTTCATACTCCCAGATTTGAAGTAATAAGGTAGCTGTGACAGTGATGAAGGACTGAATTTATTGGTATAACGGGAAATGCCCAGGTATTCTTGCAGTGCTTAACTGTCAGATTGGTGTCTGCAGAAAGTTTCATTGCGTAAAACCTTTCAAGGACCAGGATATGATCATTTTTATTAGTCATTGGTGAAACCAAGTTATAGTTTTTAAAATAATTTCAGTTTGAAAGGAGGACAAATATTTTATCAGCTTTACCGTCTTAATATATGAAACTCGTATAGGTAAATTGATATCAGGAAATTAATCAAATAACATTAGTATCTCCTAGCCTATAACAAATCCTTTACTATCTGTATTCTGTGCAGTTTTAAAGTTCAGTGAGATAAGATTGTACCTGCACCACAACACTTATTCTCTTATTTGAGGACAATAAAATGGTCAATTTTATAGAAAAGAAATTATCAGTAAAACTGGCCATTTGGTATTATTATTCAACTCTAAAGAGTATGTTAGTAGTTTCTCCAGAAATAGTCTCATGTATGTCTATCTCTACATTTAAATTTATTTGATGACATTATCCTTTATATATTTTGAATTCTAATTAAAATTTTATATTCATTGTATGAATGATGATGAAAGCAGAAATTTAAGTTGATGAACTTAGAATATCAGTGTTGCTAAAATAAACAACCACATATATTTATTATAACAAAATTAGTTTCTATAAATCAGTAAACTTCTAAAAAGGGCAAAAAATACTAGCAATTTTTACATTAAATCCAGGACTTCTTCAAATAAGTGGTCCAATAAAAACACTTGCTTTTTTCTTTCTATTTTACATATGTAGCTAGATTTTATTTAGAAATGCACAATAGCCAGTATGACTATTAATATGAAACTTGTGTACCTAGGTATTGCTTATTTAATGTGTAACTTAGTTGCTTAATGCTATATAATAAGTTATTGCAATGGTTAATTAGTCACTATTTCATCTTTCCATTGGGTTTCTGTGAGGCTAATCCACGTAGTAAGACCTCCCACATCATGGGAAATAGTATGTCCATGTAATTGAAAATCCATGGGTTATGGTTTTGCCTTTTATTAAAATCTTTCTTCTCTTTGAGTCACATGTTGGTTTGTTAAAGTAAATTTGAAAAGCTAAAACACTTCACCTAAATAAGGTTAACACTAGGTGGTAGAGTGGAAAACAATGGACTTTCAAGTGGGCCAATCCTGAGTTTGAATCTGCTTTTGCTGATTCTTTACTGAGTGAGTGATATCGGCCTGGTTAGTTATATTGCCAGTTCTTGATTTTCTCATCTGGAAATAGGAGAGACAGTGTTTATTAAAAGGATTTTTTTTGGTTATGATAAATAATACCTATAAAAACACAGCCAAGAGTATAGAATATGATTCATGTTTAGTAAATATTTGGTGAAATATTATATAAATTTAATTTAATAGAATAGTGTTTTCCATGAGTTTCTTCTTCACGACTTAATATATAATGACCACTTGTTATACTCTAGCCACTACACAAAAGTTAGTATTTTGTTTTCTTATTCAGAGCACTTTGAGTAACTAAATCACTCAAGTTGAGCGAAAAGGCATAGCTTCACCCTCTCCTCCAACATTTGTGAGTCAGTTTCATGACCTTGGCACATAAGGAGTGTGCCAGGAATCCCATGTCTTTCCCCAGATACAAGATTTCCCAGAAGAACTTCAGTTCATGCCACAATGAGACCAAATAGTGTTCTCCTGGGCAAGTCAGTCTTCTTTTTGATTTACACAGGCCATGTTTTCATGGCCATTGGAAGGTTGGGAGATATGGAGGGTAAAACACACACTTCTCTATCCATCTGCTCAACGGTTTCTTTTTTACCATCATTTCTACTCATGCTTTCCAATCCTAGATATTTTGACATATGTTATCCTTGCTCATAATTTTTTGCTACATAAGATTACATGCTAAATTGCCCTTTAGAGCCTAAAGAAGAAATGCTGTTATTTCAACATAACATTAGTTTTATGTAAATAATCTAGTAGAAAAAATAATGTTGAAGAGGCTGAACTATTAGAATTTAGAATTCCAATTCTAAAATAAGGTTTCTTCTAAAATGAGAAAATAGGATTTAAATGCTTCTGGAGGCCATTTAATGTAATCAAGTTTTATTTACCCACACTATTAAATGGGGAGTGAATATTGTGGCATACATTATCTCAGATAATAACCTTCAAAAAGTAGATAAGCCAGTGGTCATTCCCAGGATTTTAAATACTTGATTTTTGAGTATGTGTTAGTTTATATCTCTTTTATCTAATTACTCTGTTCTAGTCTGTTTGATATGAAAATGTCTCTATCCTTCCTAGGTTCATACAGATCACTCACTGGTCAAGAAAAGTTCCTGGGTGGGGCGCCTGGGTGGCTTAGTCGGTTGGGCATCCGACTTTCGCTTAGGTCATGACCTCACGGTTCGTGGGTTCGAGCCCCGCGCCGGGCTCTGTGCTGACTGCCAGCTCAGAACCTGGAGCCTATTTCAGAGTCTGTGACTCCCTCTCTCTCTGACCCTCCCCTGCTCACGCTGTCTCTCTCTCTCTCTGTCTCCTAGAAATAAATAAAACATTAAAAAAAAGAAGAGAAAAGAAAAGTTCCTGGGTGTAGAGTAATTTGCCCTCTATTTTAACCTAGGTGGGAAATTATTTATAATAAAGGTAATTGAATATCAGTGTGGTCTTGCAGAAAGCAGTGAATCCAGACTATAACCTATTCTTCAAATTAACAAATAGCTAACTAGGAAAATGATACAATAACATTAATTGAATTCACTATTGTTGCATTCCTAGTAGTTTTCCTTAAGGACCTTATTATGCATTATTTCACAAAATTCTCACAAGTTGCCAGATTAAGCAAATAAAAATATTGGATACTCATTATATCTGAATGTCTGATAAACTTTTCTTTTTCATTATAAGTATATCCCATCCAATATCTGAGACATACTTAAATTATTTGTTGTTTACTTGAATTAAAATGTAACTTGGTATCCTATATTTTATCTGGCAACCCAAATATTGCTTTAATAATTATACATCATTATTAATAATCCCCATTATAAAGAAAATAAATTGAAATTTAATCACTTGTTGAGTACTATACATATTTTTTTTACTGTTTTTTTATTTCTGAGAGAGAGAGAGAAAGAGAGAGAGAGTGTGAGCAGGGAGGGTGAGAGAGAGAGGGAGACATAGAATCTGAAGCAGGCTCCAAGCTCTGAGCTAGCTGTCAGCACAGAGCCGGACAAGGGGCTCGAACCCATGAGCTGTGAGATCATGACCTGAGCCAAAGTTAGACGCTTAACTGACTAAGCCACCCAGGCGCCCCCAGTACTATACAGATATTTAGTTTAGAATAAAATAAATACATTCTGATTGTGTGGTTTCATAGTTCATGCACCTCAGCTATCTTCTCTACCTCAGGGGCTATTCCTATGACCTGAAAGCCTACCCCATGTGATCACCTTGGTCCCTCTCAACTCGAATCATCCATGATGTAGTTCTATTTATCAAGGCTTACCCTTTAAAAGTTAATTCCACCACATTGCTCCAAAATTAATGCCTTATTTTCACAGAATCATTAAAACAGTGCTAATGTAAATAACCTTCACATTTTTCTGAGAAACTTTCCAGAGATCAATGTACCATAACCTACCAATCACTTACTATATCAGAAAATTGATTTCTCTGATTTATCCAGTGGACCTTGCAGCTTCTCTCCAAAGTTTTATCTGCTAATTACTGTCTATTTACTTGTAAAAATGCTAATAAAATATACATGAATTTGTTTTTCTCCTACGTAAGAAATCACAGCTGAGTGTATGAGTAAGCAAGAAGGACTTAAAGAGATAACCTTACCACCTCACCAATTCATTCTGTAAAAGAAAACGTTTACAAACTCATTGTAAGAACAAAAACATTGCAATGTGATGATATAAATATCATAACACTTAGAATGTGAGCTACTATGTGTATGAGTAGGGAGCTATGCATATGATTATAATATTCTTCTGCTTAAAATCCTTCAGAATCTTCATCTAAAATCATCATAGCTCATCAGATACAGAAAATCCTTTATAATCCGTTCATGACTTATTTCCCTAGGGTCTCCTCTTTCACATTCTCTCGTGCTTTTCTAGCCCTGGGAGCTGTAAGCTGTTTGCTGTGTCTGGAATACAGCATGTAATATAGTTTGTGGTGACTTTGCTTGTGTTTCCCCATCTGCCTGGGTCACCCTTTCCCTATGTTCTATGCATACTCATCTTTCAAAGCTCAACCCATATGTCACCTTCTCCATGACATCTTCTCTATACACTGAGAATTAATGATTATTTTGTCTTTTTTCTTGGTGCTCAAATAATATTTCTTATATCTCTTACTTAGAACTCTTTTTCAATAATATCATTATTTGTTGATAAATTTACTTTTGATAATACATAATGAAATATGGTAGGAAAGAGCTAATATGCATTTCCTGTTATATCCCCAACATGATGTCTATAATTTTAAGAGAATTTAATAGGGGCACCTTGGCAGCTTAGTGAGTTAAGCATTCCACTTCTTGATTTCCATTCAGGTCATGATCTTGCAGTTCATCATTTCGAACCCCATGTTGGGCTCTGCACTGGCAATGAAGAGCCTGCTTGGGATTCTCTCTCTCTCTCTCTCTGTCTTTCTGTCTCTCTGTCTTTCTGTCTCTGTCCCTTCCCCCATCACACATACGTGTCTCAAAATGTTTATGTCACAAAATAAACATTAACAAAGTAAAAAGTATTTAATAAATGTTTGTTAAAGGAACAATTAAATAGAAAACAACTATGTACTAGTCTTATACTCTATCATTAATACATAATCCTTATAAAAAGGGAAATTTGACACATACTTAATTATTTATTATTTAATAGTTAATAGAGACAAAAAAATAATTTTGAAGACCAAGAAAGCAAATGCTGTAATTTGGGGATCAAATACAGTGGAAAGTAGGATGGTTTAATAGGAAAAGGATTGTCTTGGATATAGACAAAATTAGATATTCATCTTAAATTCTCTACTTTGAGTCGTGAGGCCAAAGAGTAATTATTTAACTTCCAACATTCATTGTTAACATCCGCAAAATGTGAATGATAATAATAAAGGAGGAGGAGAAATAAAGTGGTCAGTTCAATCTCTAGTACACAGTAGATGGTCATTAAATATGAATTCATGAAGCTGTCTAGAAATAGGGAACTTAAAGGAAAATATAGATTATGTAGGCATTGAGTTAGTTAATTATGAAGAGAATAATTTGAAATTTGCCAAAATTGATTTAGACAATTTTACAGGGCTACTTTAAAAATTCGTTTTTAATATTGGTGTTTCCAAATTCAGTTTTATAATAATCTAGTTTCAGATGTAAAAAAGTACTAAAATTTTCTTGACACATTTGCAGTATTTTCTATTATGACACCTAGTATCTTTTGTTATTTCAGTAACTCCACACGGTAGCCAGTCTCTTTAGAATTTCTTCTTTTGGAAACTATGTCAGCCTCCTCTGCATCTCTGTCGCATTTATCTTAAACTTTCTGGCATGTTATGTAAAACAATACCAGCACCTTCAGCTTGATGTAGATAAAAATGACAGGATGTAAAGCTGACTATGAAAAAATAAACAAACAAACAAACAAAAAATGCTGTCTTGTTTGCAAAATAGTAAAATGTTTTTGGCTGCCTCAAAAATAAACATTTTGAAACAAAGTATACCTTTCACCCACTTTATACTGAATAATTTCCTTTGGGCTCTGTGAACAAGGCTCCTGATAAAATTAACACTTTTGGTGATTAATTGACTACCTACCTTAGTAATTAATTGACTATTCTCTTTGAAGAAAGTCTGGATACAAGAGTGATTCTTTCGTTAAGAGACTGATAACTTGAGTTAAATATTAACAAATAATTTATGGGGCACCTGGGTGGCTCAGTTGGCTAAGCATCGCCTTGGGCTCAGGTCATGATCTCACGGTTCGTGGGTTGGAGCCCTGTGTTGGGCTCTGTGCTGACAGTTCAGAGCCTGGAAACTGCTTCGGATTCTGTGTCTCCCTCTCTCTCTCTCTGCCCCTCCCCTAATTGCTCTCTCTCTCTCTCAAAATGAATAAAATTTTTTAAAAAATTTAAATAATTTATAATTTTTAAAGGATTCAAAGATAAAAGATAAAAGGTCACCTAAGTATGATTAACAATATAAATAGGCTCTATCTGTCTTTTCTACAGTGATGTAAATATTCAGGCAAATACTACTCACCTGATCAGGAAACTGTTTCAAGGGTTCAGGATAAACAGAATAATTTATGGGAGTTAAGAAACCCAGTAGCCATTTTCTTGACAGTAATCAGTGAGGCTGTCCCACACTTATCTCTGTTTACCTTCACCAGGCTATAACCTTGAATTTTCTAGACTTTCCTAGAATGCGGTCTTTTATAGGCAAGGAATGTGAATAATACTATAATACCCAATATCTTTGGAAGTTTATTTTTAATGCTCCATTCAATTATATTTCAAGGGAGGAATCTCAGGAACATTTGTAGAAAGAAACCTTGAAACTCATTGTTTGGCTTAACATTTATTGAAACCTCAGCTGCAGGACAGTGTGACAGAGACCCATTACTCCCTTATCTTCACTGCTAAATATAACCAAAAACCCAAGAAATGGTGAGAGAGACGACGAATGGTGATCTCTGGAAGTTGCTAGCAAGAAATCAAACTGGTTTGGGATCCCAGGATTAGAGGAACAGAACACCAACCTGTCTTACATGCTCCAATCAAGAGAAGACCAGGCATTTCACAACACCCAAATGAGGAACAGAAAGCATCCCTAGTGTGCCCATTCCTCCCCTGGACTGAATGGGAGCTGTGCCTTAAACACCAGATTAAACCTGGTAGGACCAGCAAAGGAGATTGAGCTGGGGTTTCACCACTGATGATATTCTTTCCTTACTGATCCTGGACCTGAGACTTCTTTATGTGGTCTAGACACCAGAGAATCCAACAGGGAAGGAGTTGTGTGGGGCAGGGGGACCTGGAGGAAGATCACATCACAAGGCAACAAGTAGTCAGGGGACCAGTCTCCATTTCCAAAAGACAAGGCTGGTCCTGCCATAACAAGCTTCCTGCCAGGGAGGTTTCTTCTTCCATGAAAACCAGAGACTACCACCCTCCACCAAGATGCACCAAGTGGCCATAACTGGCGATAACTTTTCTCCATCCTTACCACCAGCAGTGATAGGGAGAATATCAGCAGTACCATGTACACTAGCAGACCAAAATAACAGTGTGAAGTATCTGAAAGTTGAACTTTCAGAACTAAAACCTACAAAAATAGGCCAAGACATATATGCTAAACATAAGCATCTCAGCCTTAATGCTGGTGGTAAATTTAGTGCATCCAATCCCACAAGCATTCCATTCAGCCATTCCTAAGATTTAGAAAACCCTAAGGATGATACAAATTGAAGAAGAACTATGTGGGACATCAACAGAAAACTGGCCAATGAAAAGATTTGTATTCTATCCATAGAGAAAATGAAGAAACTGCTGATGAGTGAGCTACTAAGGATTCAAACTATCCATTCACCTCTAAATAGAAGAACAGACCTCTTCAAAGTTTAGATAAGTCATGCAATCACTTTTGAGTGGCAAGGAAACAACTTTTGAAAAAGAGGGGCTTTCCAGTACTGAATCTTATCCAAAGAACCAATGCTTAGTAACAAATTAGTTTTTTTTAGGATTTGATCATTACTTTATGAATCTGTCCCTTTACAATACCAACAGTATCAGAAATAGGGACAGTTCACTCAGATTCAAATTTCGGTAGCAGGAAATAAATATCAAATCATCATCAGTGACTCTCAGTACAAAACTTCTCCCTGACCCGATCTTCCCTCCTTGTCCTACCCTCTAATACCCCAGGTGGCTACCACTTCACCAGTACCCGCTGACCCCCACATATACTACATGTGACATGTGGCCATCCTGAAGGCTGGCTGAGAGAAGCAGGAGTGAGACAGGCTGAAGTCTCTGTGCTGCAAATCTTTACCCACTTGTTCTTGAACTGCAAACTTCTTCAAGGGTCTGGTCTTTCAATACCAGTGATAAATAGCTTTTTAGAAAGAATAATCATTAAAAGAAGGGGGATTGAGGCTGACCACTTGAAACCGATCATCATCTTTTTTTTAATGTTTATTTATTTGGGGGGTGGGGCAGAGAGAGAATCTGAAACAGGCTCCAGGCTCTGAGCTGTCAGCACAGAACCTGACATGGGGCTCCAATTCACAAAGTGTGAGATCATGACTTGAGCTGAAGTCAGACTCTTAACCAACTGCGCACCCAGGCTCCTCAAATTTGTCATCTTTTTAAAGTAGAACAGTCCACAGATTCACAAAGTCTATCAAATGGGAATGGCCTGGGAGGAAAGACAGAGGGGCAGGAGTCCCCTAGGCCGATGCCCTGGAGAAGTAGAGGAGCTGGTGTCCATAGTCATGGCACTATGTGCTCAGAGGTCCAGCTGGCCATCTGTTCTTCACAGAAAAAAACTGCCAAGTTGGGTTATTTGGGTTTAAAATTCCTAGTATGGACAGAGAATCCCTGAAGGGAAATGATAAAAAAAAAATAAGTAAGGTGGAATTAGGGAAGGAGAAGACAGCTGTCACCTAAGAGCTTCTGCATAAAAATGAAATTAAAAATAAGGGAGTAAGAGGAAAAAACAAGTCTCTAAAACAGTTCTGAGGACTCTAAGCATAAACTGAAAGAAAAGAGGGTGAGATGCAGGAGGAGACAGATAATTTGTATTGCTGGCCTATCCCACAGAGCTGAGCTGGCTTCCCTCTGGGGCTTCTTCCTGATTTGGGCTCTGACATGGAGCTGGTGTCTGAGCCTCCATCAAAAACAGAGGTAGTGCTGTCCTTAGCCTCGATGTACAGGTGGTTGTCTGGGCAGCGGAAGTTGGTCTGAATTTGGATGCTCGACCTCACCTTTTCCAATGCATGGACTTGCTGGCTCCAGAGAGCATTCTGCCACTTGAAGTCATCAGTATCTTCCTGGTGTGTGTGGTTTTGCCTTTGTAGATACTGAATATACTCTGGGGCTTTATCTAGGGTTTCATCCCATAGTACCTGCTGTCCTTGGAGTTACAGGACCAAGTCCCACAAATCGTGAAAGCTATCTTTGATGTGGTTCCTACATTTCCAGTGCATTACGATGAGCCCTTTGTCATAGGCAGATTGAAGCCTCAGTTGTTTTTTGTTGCTTTCCACCTCCATGTCATTGTCACTCAGTTCCCATGTTGCAGGGAGCAGCAAAGCCAGCCTTGGAAGGAAAAGGAAGGGGTGGAGGGGACAGGGGAGTGACGGACAATGACAAGAAGCCCCCCACCCCCCACACATTCATTTGCTCCTCACTCACTCTCTCACTAAACACACATAACATGGGTGAGAACCACCTTCTCACACTAGGGACAAATTCAAGAAAATTAGATAACTGGATTTTTCATAGTTTCCATAATGTTTGTTGCATCACGCTTGAGAAACTAATTTTCTTTAAATTTGGTTAACTATGAAGAGGCAAAAGAATAATCAGAGAACATTAACTTTAATTGTTATGTTGAGCCTTCAAGATAGATCCAATGTCAGTGCCAACCATAAACCAATTCTCTTCTTAACTCTATTGGCGAATAAGCACCACACCAGGACCCAGGTGTCTGTCCTGTCAAATTGAGATAAGACAAGATTGCAGTGAATGTAGATAAAGAACACTGTTGAAGAAAGTCTGTGTTCAGACAATTTTCTTTAATACAATTTTTTTTCTTTAATATAAAAGATAGCTGAGAGTTCAGATTGATACTTCAAGGAGATCTCTGCTGAAAAGAGAATGAAATCTGTCTGAATATATGTCTTTTTAAGGTCGATATAAACAAAAACTAGATACTTGACTAAGGACTCCTCTCTGTCTGTTTACCCAGAACCAACATCTCAGTTCTCCCAGAAAGGAAATTCCCTCCAGAATGTGTTCCACACACTTTCTTGTATCATGTCCCTCCCTTAATTCCCAGCTACTTTCACAGTCTCTGAGTTACTCTTACGAGAGTACAGCTCTTTGGGATTCCTTGAAGAAATAGGTTATTAAAGTATACTAAAGGATGGGATACTAAATTTATATAGGGATATATCTATACCAATCACATTTTGTCATTTTCATACAAATCGTGCTGTATTAAATTCAAGTCTCTCCTTCTTATTTTGGCTTAATGAAACATCTTAAAGTTTGTCCTGTATCACAACATAGTGAGCTGTCTCTTCTCCCCCCTCCCATGGCTACATGATAGTATTCTCTTTTATCAATTACCATAATTTACTCAGCTTTACTAAACAACATCTAGGGTTTTCTAATCTTTTGCTCTTATAAAAATACTGGCATTGATATTCTTAAGCTTACTTTTTCATGAATATATATGATTGCATCTAAAGTATATATTCGGAGTACATTTTTTAAGTCAGATAATATATCCATTGAAACAATGACAGGTAATGTTGAGAGTGCTTTGGAAGTATGGGGAAGTGGTTACCCTCTGCCAACATGTATAAGAGTATTGCTTGCTTCATTGTTTTGAAATATTCAAAACTCTTATCTATAATCCCATATATCCTACTCTATCCTGTGTTAGATTCCACAAAACTATTGATTTTTTTAAATGAAATAAGTTGGGAAACAGCTCCATCTATATCCTCATCAACAAAATTTTCAATATAGGTGTTTTGCTGTGCATTGTAACGATAATATTTTCATTGATATCAGTTGCCTGCTAAAATCTGTGTTTTGTCATTGTGACTATACTAGCTGAGTTATCCTATTCTCTACCCCATGCAAAATGGTCACTATTTTCCTTTTTGTAAGACACAGTGGCTTAGATATGTTTTCTCATTCTTGGATACTTGCATGGCCAGCAGGAGCTCCATAAAATAACACAAATAGAGATTTTTATTCATCAACACCAAAGAATGCTTTATATAGAAATAGCTAAGGTATATTCTGATTTATAAGCATTATATCCTATAAAGCATATAGTTATTTTCATCCCTTTCTTGTTAAAGATTGTATTTGAGGAAGTTAAATCTGTACACGATACCAATAATTTCTTGTAGCTCCAAAATTAGAAATTGCCACAACATGTTCAAGAAATCAGTCTTGACCAGTATTCAGTAGTATCTTCTAGTATTTGGCCAATTTGGGATTGGTGTCTAGAAAAGTATCAGAGTCAATTGCTTGTAGAAGGACTACTTGTAGAACACAGAAGTCAAATTTATAAATATTTATGTTAATATACTAATATATTAATATTAAACAAACTGTGTGTTTTGAAACATTTTGTTATATATGTTGTAGAAGGAGAAGCCTGTGTAGATTAGCACATTCTGTGGCATCTGTCGGTGTTTTAAAGGATGACATCTGCCTTTAGGATTTCCAAATGTAAATGACATGTGATTATTTTAAAGAGCTTTATTATTTTTTTTCCTTTAGTGATTTTTTTTCATAGGACTCTTTTTTTTGTTTTGTTTCGTTTTGTTTTTAAGGTTATTTACTTTGAAAGAGAGAGCGTATACAGAGGAAGGGCAGAGAGAGAGAGAGAGAGAGAGAGAGAGAGAGAAAATCTCAAGCAGCCTCCATGCCGTCAGCACAGAGTCCAGCGTGGGGCTCCAATTCATGCACCCTGAGATCATGATCTGAGCTAAGATCAGAATTGGATGCTTACCTGACTGAGTCACTGAGGATCTCCAGGGAGTTTTGCTTTTGATGTAAGAAAAAAAATCTTAATTAGAAGAAATCTTGGGTGAACTGGGACACCTGGGTGGCTTAGTTGGTTGAGCATCTGACTTTGGCTCAGGTCATGATCTCACAGCCCTGCATCTGGCTCTGTGTTGAAGGCTTGTAGCCTGGAGCCTGCTCTGAGTTCTTTATCTCCCTCTCTCTCTGCCTTTCCCCTACTTGCATTCTCTCTCTCTCTCTGTCTCTCAAAAATAAATAAACATTAACAAAATTTTTAAAAATAAAAAATCTTAGGTGAAAATAGACAATTCAGAGTACTATATCATATTTAATGTAAGAATAAATTCCTGTTAATGGCATAAAGAAACAATAATTTAAATATGGAACAAATTGATTTTGTCTATTTTATTTTTGAATGTCTACCTTCTAATAAATAGATAGATAAAATTATGCAAATTATCAGACACTGTAAGCAGAAAATTAAACAATTGGGATCCATGGATATAATCATATAATACATTGTACCTTACAATATCATAAAACTCAATTTCCCTCTAAATTTGCTAATTGAAACCAGTACTTTCCCTTTTTTGGATTAAATTAGTGCAGTTTCCAAATTTTTGATCACTTATAGGTAAAACAGAATGTCAACCCAGAAATTAACATTTCTGCATAATAAATTACTACTCACATCTTCGAACTTACTTCAAATTGAGGCTGCACATTTCCTCAGATTCAGGAAACCTACAGAGAAATGGAGTATGGTTTGCAGCTTCTCTCTCCTTATTCTGTTCTTAAGATTCCAATTTTTACCTGGCAAGGGAGATACCAGGATCATGAAAGTGGTTTTCTCAGGGTGAGGCTTATCCATTTCACTCTAGATTTTCTGAGCCCTGCGATTTCCCCAAATGTGGGAAACTCCACTGCATAATTTGTGGTAGTGGGGGACTGCGTTTGAAAGAAAAAAAAAAGAAAGAAGATTCCATAGCAGTTCTCTCTGGAGTGTGTCACCAGGAAATACTCCTTCTTTGGCCGAACCATAGAGGGAAGACTGATGCAAATGTCCTGTGAAAGCAG
Source organism: Proteles cristata cristata (assembly GCA_017311185.1). Lineage (NCBI taxonomy): Eukaryota > Metazoa > Chordata > Mammalia > Carnivora > Hyaenidae > Proteles > Proteles cristata. Next base: position 2,746,240 of record JAESUZ010001194.1, read on the forward strand.
CTAGCCAGCCTGTGCCAAATTGTGGTTTTCTCATGAGAAGTAAGGCAATAATTCACTGTTTTCTCAAATTGCAAGGAACATATATGACATATATTATGTGCTCTGATCGGTTAAAACTTGAAGGAAAAAATGCAGATTTTTTAATAATAAATTAATTTTTAACACATCGATAGAACAACTTAATACAGATACCTAGTCTGTTTTCAAGGATGAAGTTCAGAGCTATTTTCTTTTATGTTATCATTAATTTATTGAATTCTCTCTTCTTTTGCTGTCCATTGTGATGAATAGAAAGTGAATGCATATTTTTCTCCTATCTCCTTCATTAATTAACTTACAGTGTGTGTAAAAGGAGATGAGTTCATGTGAATATTCTCATATAATCACTTGGAAAGATAAATTACATGCCTTCAAAACAGGTTTGAACTTTGTAAAGCTCATTCTGACAGCCAATTAAGTTACAGTAAACATCTATTAATTTGAAAACAAAAAAAGATACAGTATTGTAGCAAACTGAATTTCTGTGTGAACTTAAAGCTTACTCAAAACACAGTTAAACTATCAAAAAGGAGAAATATTTCTAAATCCTGTAAAATTGAGTCTATCCTGGATACAAATACCTGATCATAAGAATATCAAAAAAGAAAATTATAAAGCAACTTTATGTATGGTTATGTGAAAATTCTTAATGTAATATTAATATATAGAAGCTGACAGCTTCTTAAAAATGTAGTTGTCATGAATAAGTGTTATTTTTCCCAAGAAATGAAGACTGTTTCATTATTAACATAATTGAGCAATAGTTATAAGAAAAATCACATATCATTTCTACAGTAACCAAAAATTTAACAATAATTTGGATAAAAACAGTAAGAAAAACATACTCTATAGGTATTTCTTTCACTCTATAAAATATATCAATCTCAGCCCCAAAGCCACCTTCATGTTTGATGGGGAACCAGTTGGAGACCTATTACTGTAAAATAAAGAATCACAAGTGCCCACTATTATTAAATATTTTTATTTAGGTACTAGTCAATACAATTTTAAAAACTTAGAAGAAAAAGTAGTTGACAAATCCATCAAATTTTGGAGGTAACACAATTGTATACCTGGAAAACCCTAGAAAATTAAAAATCTAATAATTTTAGAAAAACTAAAAATCTAATACAAACATAAAGGAATATTATAGGACATAGATATGCCAAATCAGTCTATATAAGTTAATAATTTTCATATACAATATACTGAAAGAAATTGTCTCATGCAAAATATCAACATAATAGATATTTCTAGGAATGTGCACAGTGTCAAATGTGCAGGACTTACAGGAAATAAACTTTTAAACTGTCATTGCCAAGACAGAAGTCTTGAAAAGAAGGAAAGATATGTTCTTGACGAGGATGTCACATTAAAAAAAATACAGTTATTGTTTTCAGTGGCGCCTGGGTGGCTCAGTCAGTTAAGTGTCCAAATTCAGATCAAGCTGATCTCACAGCTCATGAGTTTGAGCCCCACATCAGGCTCTGTGCTGACAGTTCAGAGCTGAATCCTGTTTCCAATTCTGTGTCTCCCTCTGTCTCTGCCCCTTTCCTGCTCACTCTCTCTCTCCCTCTATCTCTCAAAAATAAGTAAACATTAAAAAAAACAAAAATATAGTTATTTTTAAGTTTATTCATAAAGTAATACAGTACCAATGAAAATACCAGACACCAGTAGTCTATTTTTTTTTACTAAACGAGCTAATTCTAATTCTAAAATTTATGTGGAAAAACAACTAAAGTAAGAGAATTATAAAAAATTAAAAAATAGTAAAAGGAAAACAAACTGAAAATATTTTCATTTCCTATCAAATACAAAGTACTGTTATCTCTAATATGAAAGAACTCCTACAAATTAATAACAAATTAATTAGAAATAGTATAACCTTTGACTAGTAAGTTTAAAGAAAAGGAAAGAAAAATGACTCTTAATCATATGGCAAGTTGCTTAAACTGAACTCTAATAAGAGAAAAACATATTGGAACTATGTTCCAATACTTTTTTTAAAAAAATGACATGATTAGAAGATTCTGAGTCGTGTCAGTTCTGTACCTGTGGAAAGACTGATACTTTCACAAATTATTAGTACAACCTCTCTGGATAACAAGAGTCACAAATGCACATACATTTAACCCAGATATTCTACTTCTAGATGTTTATTCTAGACATACATGTGTACCAAATGATGATGTGTTCAAAATCATTTATGGTCCATCGTGTGTACTAGCAAAAGAGTGGAAAGAACTTAGTTGCCCAGTACTTCCATGATAGATAAAGGTAACATAGCTATACAAAAGAATGAGGAAGCTCTTTGTATGCTGATAAAGAATAATCTGTCATACATATTGTCTAATGAATAAAGGAAATATCTGAATTGTGTGCTACCAATTTTTTAAAAGGGTTGTAATAAAAAAAAAAAACTTATGGGATGCCTGGGTGGCTCAGTCATTTGAGCATCCAGCTTCCGCTCAAGTCATGATCTCAGATCTCACAGTTCTTAAGTTCAAGCCCTGCATTGTGCTCTGTGCTGACAGTTCAGAACCTGGAGCCTGATTCAGATTCTGTGTCTCCATCTCTCTCTCTCTGACCCTCCCCTACTCACACAGTGTCTCTTCCTCAAAAATAAATAAACATTAAAGAAAGACTTATTCATATTTCCTTTTATATAAAGGCATTCTGGGAGAATATCTAAAAAGCTAACAGCAGTACCACCTGTGGTCAGGCATGGAGGGGAAAGTCAGTAATTAACCAGATAGTTAAGAATAAAAGGAAAATGTTTATGGTTTATGATTTTATATGTATTTCTGTTATTTATAATCTGGGAACATTTTATCTATTAAAAACTAATCTATATAGTTAATAAATATATAATTAATATATATAGTGTAGCATAATTTCAAATGGGAGTCATGAATTGATATATCTTATTTACATTTCCTTAGAATTCTTTTCAGAGTGCTTGGTATGGTAATTTTTTATGGGTCACCCTTTGGGAAATGATTGCATAGGAAGTAGAATACCTGAATTTAGAAGAGGTTTTGCCTCGATTAACTTCAGCAAGTCATCTCACCTTCCTGAACCTCAGTTTCCTGATCTATACAGGGAAGGAGAGTTTCTAAGCAATTATCCAGCTTTTAATTTCCATAAATATAGCTGACTAAAATAAATTGAGTCTTACTGTTTCTAAGCATCAGCTTCCATACATAGAACCATGTTGCATGACATAGAACCCACTTAGTTATAGAAAATGAGGTGATGATTAATAAGCTCTAATACTAGAACATCTTACCGACATTCTTTATATAAGATTCCAGAGTACCAGTCAATGGATGCCATTTTTTTCTTAAAATTTGAGGGAAAATCATTTAACATTAAATCCAGTTATTTTTACTGTTTTAATCAAAGGGTATCTCTGTGTTGGGAATATGTAAAAAAAAATAGTGATGGTAGAGTTTACCTTTCAGAAGCTTCTGAATTGATAAAAGTCAAAATTTTTTATTTATACATAATTTTTCATAATCAACATTGATTTCTTTTCTCCATGAGTTGCCTTTGTGGGTTTCTTTTTCTGTATTTCATTGGACTAATGAATGAGGTAGTATTCTGCCCTGATGACCACTCACTGATTACTCTTGGGTGTAGTCAACATGGAGTAACAATCTTTCTCCCCCATTATGAGTCTTAAAGACAATGATTCTGGAATAATTTAATTTACATCTAGAAAGTGCCACTGGGAGAATGTAATGTTAAGAGTTCCAATAAGATGGAGAGTTTAGTGTGCGCTTCACATTTGCCCTCTTTGCTACTTAAATCCAGAATTCTTCAGACCAGTGAATCAGAACAAGGAAACAAACTGAGAAGTAAACAGATGCCTGTCAGAACTGTCGTGTTGTTTTCATGAGTTTGATCTTGTTAAAAAGTTTGACAATAGAAGACTGAAATACACTGAAAACCAGATAAATCTGACAAATCAGTGAAGTCACAAATTAAAGAGGATATATATTGATTATATAGCCATTACGCACGTTAATATCTCAAGATTTTTAGGAACAATTGTTTCTTAAAAAAGAAAAAAATCTCAATGATTTCTTATAAAAAGTCTTCTAGTAACATGTATTTAAGTATTGTTATTATTTTGAGCTAACGCAGGGTTATAATTAAGATTTGAGATTTGAAAATCATTGATACCTGGTTTGGTTTTGTTTTTTTTAATATCCTGTCCACTATTTGCTAACCATGTATTTAATCTTAAGGAGTACCCCCTGACCCAGTTATTAGTTTCCTTCTATATGAAATATAGATGATAATTTGTGGCAACTAATGTTACCTAAATTGTTAAACAATATAATACAGTTCAAATAATTTATAGTGTACCTGGCATACATTAAGTAGTATATAAAATGTAGTTACTTCTATTTTTGTACACTTTATTAAATTGTTGAATCAGCCTCCGTTGTGACAAAATTTTACTTAAAGGGTCTACAAGTACTTAGAAATATCATGTAGCCAACATTACTTCTTTCTTTACAAATGATAAAAAGGTTCCATCACTATCACTGGTCCATCATTTTTTTTCAGTTACAAAAGCATAATGATAAAAGGTGAGATTAATTTTTACTATACAAGTTAAAATTAGACAATATATATCAACTTGGAAACTACTGTGAGGCCATGATCATGCTGGATTGTATTTGCTGCCATGTCAATTATGGGTGGCAGGCACCAGATGGTTCCTTAGTCATCTGACAGAATTAATGAGCCTTCTCAGTGGCCTCACTCACAACTAGTGATGTTTTAGATTCCATGGGAAGAATTTAATTGAATGATGTCCTTTAGAGTACCAACAGCATCTTTTAAGGGAAAGGTTCTTAAACAGTGATTCATGAGTCACCCTGACTCAGGATAATCAATCATTATTTAGAGTTAAAAAATAATCACTTTCACATTTCAATTGCATCTTCAAAATCATCCTTTGACATAAGAACTATTAATTAATAATTATGAAAGTAGTAATAAAAGTATTTCTACTAAATTATTTATATTATTAATAATAATATTAATTATTTCTGTGTATTTACTATATTCCAAGAATTGTACTAAATGATTTTCATTATCCTATTTATTTATTCTTCAAAAGAAGAAAACTACCATGGAATAACATCCTCCCACTTGTTAGATAGAGAAACTGAGGCTAAAGAATGATGTGATTTCTTCAAGGTCATTCAGACTAACTGAGCTGGTTTAGACAAATTCATTTCTTGTGAAGTCTCATTTACTGAGCTTCCTACATGTCCCAAACTTTGCATTTGGCTCTGGGAATAAAGAGCTAGAGAAGGGGAACTCCTTAACCCTCAACACATAGTTTTCATGTCATCTTCAATGGAACAGGGCAGGGCAGGCCAAACAAGGAATTCAAGCCAAAACATCATCATACCTTTTTCGGAAGGTAAGTGGGTTGCTTACGACTGTAATTCATACTATTTAGTGACTTGTGCATTGAATATTTGATCAAGCTATATTCTTAACAGCAGTAATGATTAGTTGTATCCCACAACTAGAATCACACTTGACTAATGACAGATGGTCAGTAAAGAGTTGTTGAATGATAGAACAAATGAATAATCTATTCTACATTGAACTTGGGCTAAGCCTCAGGGCCCAAACTCTTTCGAATTTTGGCCAGGGTTTCAAGAGTAACCTAATGCCATTTCTTCTATCATATAATCACTTCAATATATTTTTGGCCTTTACTTTTGCAGGCACATCTGTCTGATGACTGATCTAAATGGCATCCTTTGCATATTTAAAGAACTTTCATAGCAGGTCTTTTTGACCCAATTCCCTCTGTTTAGTATGAAATAAAAGCTACTCATTGTTTCCATAGTTATTGAAGACCTGCTTTTTCTTTTAAGGCTCATAGTAAGGCCTGGTAAAAATGACAGACATGGGTTCAAAATTTCACTGGTCTCATACTCTTTTTCTTTTCTTTCTTTCTTTCTTTTTTTTTTTTTTCCCTCTTGTAAGTAACCTCTGTGCATAATGTGGGGCTTGAACTCAGGATGTTGAGATCAGGAGTCACATGCACTACCGACTAAGCCATCCAGGCACCCCACCGGTTTCATATTCTAATGAGAAAGACAGATATACACTGGGAAGGGATAAATGCAGGCCTTGTTGTATGGGAAAATATAATAAAACAAATTGAATTGATCAGACAACCTAGAAACAGTATCCCCTAAAAGATTCAATATTCTATGTTGGGCTGTCTTTAAAAACAGGACACATTTTATTTTGCTTATAAAAGTTACGAACATTAAGATGGTCATAAGAAAGGCACCTATGAAAATACTGCCTATGGCTTACTTCAAATGCCAAATATAAAAAGTTCTCTATTCTTAATGTAAATTGGTAAAAATGAGGCATTGATACCTATAGCTTTTTATTCATGAATAAATTATAGAGACCAGATGAAGTCAAATAATGCTGCTGCTGGTGAGAATAATGATACTATAATGATGATAAGCTGGTTATTTCCTAAATTCACTAGCAAATATTTATTGCACATGTGCTTTGTGTTAGATATGGCACTAAAAGTTGACTTGGTCTTGGTCCTCACAGGTTTAATAGTCTAGCAGAGCACAAATTTATTACAAATAATAATTAATCTGGAGAATGAATGAAAGCATCTCTGAGAAGGAAGTAGCAGATACCTGAATACTAAGTCAAACTAAAAACATTTCTCGCAGAAAAAATAGTATAGACAAAGCTTTTTGGCTGAAAGGAAATAGATAGTCTGTACAATTGGGAAAATGACTAAGAATGCTCTTAATTCTAAAAACAGCAATAGTAGTCAAAATAATTTACATAAATATTCTATAAATTTCTATTTGGCATGAATCATTTATTTTTTTCTGATAATTTTTGTGAAGTTAATAAGGATTCTCAAATGTCATTACTCTGACTAAAGTCTCACAAGATTACACTGAAATTGAATTATGAAAAAAATCTTTTGTATCTCAGTTTTAATCGGCTTCTGGATCTTGAGATTTTGTGACTGTAATTTATTCCAATGTTATGTAGTCTGAAAAAAAGTAGTGATAACATTATAGATAATGAACTCTGAACTTTAAAACATACTGGATATTATTTAAAGGTCCAATAAAAAGACATAATTTCTTATAGTATTTCTATATTCATTTAAATAATGTATACTTTTCAGGATGGTTTTCCACAAAAATTAGTTTTTCTCTAGTTGTATACTCACATTTTATGTGACAAGCAACTCTATTAGACTATCAAGCTTTCAACTAGAACAGCATTGAAAAAAATCTGAACAGAATGCAAAACGGAGAAAAACCATCTTTGTGACAGCTAAAACATAGGGTTTTCACAAGAACATTTTTGGTATTGATTCTTGAAAGCAAAAATTATTTCCACAATGGGCAGATCCTATTGCCTATAGCAGTTAACATCTTTCTTTTCTTCTCACTGCCAGAGTCTATCAGAATAGCTTAATATGAGAAGAAAAGATCTCAAAGAGAAAAAAAATTAAAATTGAAATTGCTTGAGCTAGTTAAACATGTGGGTTTTTTTTTTTCCAGTATTGCTAGAGGCTTTTTTTTCCTCATTTAATTTCAAAATTACTACATAAAGCACTTTACATTTGCGTACTATCTTTCCCTCAAAGAGATATTTTAAGTTGTTAAAAGATAAACAAGTGTATATGGGTATTCTTAGAACAGAGGTCTTTAAAAAATCACTAATACTGTTATAAAACTGTAGTGCAATAATATGCAGGAGTCTGAGATCAGGCTGACTTGGAGGAAATAATTTTAGAATGCTGAAAGGGAAGAAGAGATATCAACATGGAGGAGAGGTGTCTTGATTGACATGAAAATAGAGATACCAAAAAAAATCTTTTAAATCACTTGTTATTTCCAAACCAGAGGAGATTTTGCATATTATCTTAGGATTTTGAAAACTATCTTTGGGTTCTGAAAACATTTTAAGTTGAGCAGGGAAGGGAAGGGGTGTGGATGGAGCTCAAAAGAGGAGCTGAGGATTCTGTGAGCCTCGATACACATTCCACTTGGTGAAAAAAAATGGAGCCACTATTTCTAAGGCAACAAAAGCAAGATGGCCACATCGGGAGTTTGGGGACGTTCCACCATGTAAAGGGAGAAAGTAGAAAAATGTGTACTGCCATTATCAACTTTAAAGAAAATATGATTGTGTTAATTGAATTATGACTATTGTTTGTGATCCTCACACATGACAGATGGTACCTCCCTGGGTGAGATAGGAGGTTACAGTATATAATGACAAACACTGGAGTCATCAGTGTGAAAGACTCATTTTATGTTTTGTCCTTCTTGGAAGTTATAGAAAGAAAACCTACTTTAAGTCTCCCAGAAGGAAATAGCATATAATTTAGAGTAAAATAGATCAAGGTAAAATCTCATCTATATCCTACTTCTGTAAATCATCAAACCTCTCAATTTCCTCATCTCTGCTATGGAAATATGTATCCTCATACAAACCAGTTAATGAGGTCAAGAATAGAAAAGAGCTAAGGAAAAAAATTACTCCTATTAAAAGTCAACCGTATCTTTTCTTCTCCTTTTTTTTCCATTTCACTTCCACTGCCTCATTTAGATTCTCATTTCTTCACCCTTAGATTAGAGCAAGTTATAATCTCTGTGCTTCCTGGTTATCTCTGAATAGTTTTGAACTGTGTTCATCACTAGCATATGCAAAATCAACCTCATTTTATTCTAAGTTCATTAAGCTACAATGACTTCCTCAGTGAGTTAAGCTACTCCATATAAAAGCCTTTGGTACACTTGTTTACTATGTTTCCAAACATTTTTATTTCCAATTGTTAACCCACATGAATCCCAGCCATCTCTTTCTCTGTTATCTACATTGTCTTTACCATCTCCTCTGTCATTTCCTCGATAATTTCACATTTTCAAAAATTTTTGAGGCTCAATTCAAGGTCTGGTTCTCCATTGAAACTGTATTTGAGTGTCTAGGCTCAAATGATTTCCTGTAACTTTGATCTCTTATTACATTTAAACTCGAAACCATAAAATAATATTTCCCATTTAAAATTTTGGCTTAGCTTGTCCCCACAAATAGATTTTAAGGTCCCAGAAACATGGACTTAATTTTTTTCATCCATTATACAGCCTAGCAGAGTTCTGAGTGCATGATCACCAATTCAATACGTACTTACAGATTGGTTATATCTGAAGGTTTCAGATAGCTTTCTTAATATTAAAACTGGATTGCCCTTGAAAAGCTGTTCAGCAGTAGGTTCTGATTAAAATAGTCTGTTCATTTACAACAAGGGGAGGTTTCCAGCTGATAGATTTTATTACCTGTTATTTAGACAATGCAAACACTGTAACAGGGAGCATCTTGTAAACAAAATTTGCCTTGACTATTGGGCATAACCAACTTTAACTGCTACTTTCAATCTCCCCTAAAGGCTCAGAGGGGAACTGAAATGTGAAGTGTTTAGCAGGGAGATGGACCAAAAATCCAGTTAGAGCAGAAAATAACTTGAGTTAAAAACAAAGAAACACAGAAACCATGCCAGCTATAGGAATTATCTGCCCTGTGTCTCTTCACATTTTCCATTCAGTCATGTTTTTGTGCCACACATTTTATATCCTCACCCTTTTCAATACTCAAAAGTCTAAATGCAGCTTACCACAAATACTGTCTTAAAAGAGAGGCTTAAACAGCTTAGTTTTCCTTTGATTTTTTAGCTGTTATTTCTAGTTGTTATCATTTGGATAATCTAAGCCTGCCTGCCTCCTTCCTTTTTCCTATTATCCAATTTAATCATAACTTAAATCATAATTTATGGGCTGAGATTAAACAAACATATTTTAGAAAGCATGGCAAGAGTCAATAAAATTCACAAAGGGGAAAACTGTCTTCCAAAGGTGAGCTAGATAGCCATTGGTGACTCAAGACATAAGATGCTCTCTTATTTCTTTTCCAAATTAAAAGAAATAGCAATAAGAGATGGGCTGACAGAGCCATGACTAGACAACTTGGAGATGCTACTAGACAAAAGGAGGTCTTCCAGATATATCTTCCGGATCACCTAGAATTAATGTAGTGGAATTATACAGTTAGAGTCAGCTTTAGAAATAATCATATTGAAACTTTTGAATACTACTGTATATGTTACTTATTTAGGACTTAAGACTTATTTTCTATAAGATATGGATAACTATATCTGCCTTTTGATTTTTGTAATAATTGAGATAAATATGTGAAAGTAACTTATGAATTACAATGTAAGTTTTATAAGTGAATTTTAAAAAATGAAATGTTCTTGTTCCTCAAATTGTTAAATACAGAATTTCCATAGAAGCCATTAATTCCAGTTCTCAGAATATATACAAAAGATCTGAAAACAGGTATTCAGAGCAGTATTTATACACATATATTCATAGCCAAAATGTAGAAGCAAATGTCCCTTAACAGATGAATGGATAAGCAAGTTGAGGCATATCTATACAATGGAATATTATTCAGTCATAAAAATAGAATAAAGTACTGATACACATTACAATGTGGATAAAGATGATCCTTGAAAGCATTATGCTGAATGAAAAAAGCCAGACACAAAAGATTACATAAACTATGATTCCACCTATGTGAAATATTCAGAATAGGCAAATTCAAAGAGGAATAAAACAGATTTGTGGTTACAAGAGGCTGTTGGGAGACAAGCATACTTTATCCTTTATCCTTGCTTTAAAAGGTATGGGGACTCCTTTGTGGATACTAAAATGTTTTAGAACAAGACAGGGATGATGGTGCAACTTTGTGAATCTGCTAAATGTCACTGCATTGTATACTTTAAAGGGGTTAATTTTATGTTCTGTGGATTTTACCTCAATTAAAAAGAAAAAATAACAGATACCAGAGTTTGAAATGTTTCCATCTTACACAGCTCCTCTTGCAATTGATGGCATAATCTAGCTTAAGTCCTCTAATTTTTAGTTGTACCCAATCCCTTTTCTCTTCCTGCTCCATATTAATTCCACTAAGAAAAGTATTAACTCAGAGATCTATCCAATAATAATATCTGCTTTTGATTTGGAGCATGGCCATGTTAATTAGTTGATTTTAAATAAGAAGTAGTGCACATAAATTTAAAATAAAGATTATAGCTCTCCTGTGGTTTACATTTGAATGCAGTTCCTATTGAGTTTGTGCCTTTTTAAGGGGAAAAACCTAAAAAATGTCATTTTGTATTCAGCATATCCTTGGCTTTAAATTGTTGGCAGGGAATAGCTATTTAGCATTTGTCGTTTCACACAGTTTATAACATAATGATTATAATCCAACCCAAAGGACAGAATACTATATTGCCAAGAATTGAAGTGGGCTCATCCTTATCTTTAATGGAGAAACATGTTCTATGTTAAAAGGAGCAGAAAAAAAAAAAATAAACAACAGTCATGGAAGGTCAGAGTTGTCAAAATCTGTTAATGTCTAGCTCAGGCATTACTTCTTGACTGTTGAAACAACTAGTGAATCACCTATGACAAGGCTAATTAAAATAATCTGAGCTCTGTAACTGGTATACTAAGCAGATGGTAGAACTAAAGATGTGCTGAACTAGCTATAAATAACTGAGACAGGAAAAATTATGAGGGGAAGTACAAGCTAGTCCCAGTAGTTTGTGTGAGCACGCATAGTGGCCAATGTGTTAGCATATGCCTTTAGCATTGTACCTTTACAAATACACATTGTGAGATATATGACATTATCCTTAGAAGCTGAGCATTTTAGATGCTATAAAGATAATCCATAAAATGTAGCTAAGCCTTATGACATAATAATCTATTGACAAATGATATAAAAAGGAAAGCATATAAACAAAATAGACAATTTGAAGGTAACATAAGGGTTCATAGTCCCTTTGAGTAGTAAATTGATAGTAGTAATTTGATTATATCATTTCTCATCATAAAGACAATATTCACTGTCATTGTGAAATCTGTTTCTCTGTGTGCTGAGCGTTCCAACAGAATGGAACTAGACTGTGATTGTAGTTTAAAATGTTAATGGGGAAACAAGCCTTTACAATTATCCTGTCTAAACCGTGCAGTAGTCAGGAACACTGAACAACAAAATTGCACGGCACCATGTCCACAGAACATACATTTCCAGAACACATTCCTTGGTCTACCCTATAGCCAATGACATGCAAGCAAACATAGCTCATCAAGGGCTTCCTGGGGAGAATTGGGTGAAGTAGACCTCAGATCTGCTGTGAAAGAACAAATTCTCAGGAAACTAGGGTATAAATAAATAGTGTAATCAACCTAATTTTCTTCTCTATTTCTCTGTTTTTCCAACATGTATCACATATAGGAGTGAAGTTTGAATATTAAGCTGAACAGCAGATGTCATATGCATATGCAGTCTGATCTAAAGGTAGTGCTGGCTTTGGTGATACGATGCAAAAGCAGCAATGAAAAGTCACAGGACTCCAGAGGAATAGTGTTTACTGTTCTCTTCTGCTCTGTCATATTATTCCTGCATAAACACACAATATGCAATGGGCAACAGCAATCTAAAGCAAGGAGAGAACAAATTTTAACTCAGCTATAGGAAGGGGTACCACCTCTTCTACCTGATGCTGACCTGCACCACCACTGGGATCCCCTGCATCAAGCTTTCCCACCTTCATTTCCCTTGAACCCCTATTATTCTTTCCATTATCACATTATCAGTTTTTACATCTCATAATTAAAATATTATGAATCTGTAAGAACTTATTTTCCAAAGGAATGAAAAAGAAAATAAAATGCAGTGATGCACAATGACATGAAATTAGCCCAAACCCTGCTTGCTCAAAATGTTAGTGCTCTAAAGTGATGTGAGATTCTTTAATATCTGCTGATTTATAAACGAACTCCTTTTTTTCCCCTTCTCTTTTCTATTGGATATCATATACATTTTATGTTTATTGTAGACTTTTAAAAGTACTTTCTTCAATTAACATTTAGTTAGTTTGTTCCTGCTTAAGGAATATGTAATAGCTGGCATGCATGTTTATTTGATTACCAGCAAATTCATTAGTGAACACTTTTGGGGAAGGTATGTTTGATTCCTGTTCTGATTAAAAATATGTAGAGAACATCTGAGGTTTCGTTTGGGGAACTGAGCCAATGAGTGGAAGAATAAGATTTAGCTAAACATACTTAAGAATTACTGCAGAAGTTTAGGAATAAAAGTTACTTAAAAATTTGAAGTACATCTGATACCTCATGAAAATACAGACACTTAGGAAATAGATAATGATTCTAGAATAAAACAATGATCCCATAATAGTTACAATAAAATAATTCACTTAAAAATTTTTATTTTTGAACAAACTCTTAGATTTCCAATTTAGGACATTTTTTGGTTGCTTTTTGGTTGCTTTCTGTCTCTCTGTCTCTGTCTCTGTCTCTGTCATCTCTCTCTCCAGTTTTAAATGCCTTTCGTGTTTTGATGCTACTTTGGAAGAAATGGTCTTAAATTTAACTCACATCAGAGTGCTTTTATATATTTCCCCAATTGTGTAATTATTATTTAAAAATTTATTTAAATTTCTTTAAATATAAAGAAAGTTTTTAGCCCCTTTTCTAATGAATACAGCTTTGTGAAAACTGTCTGCCTAATACAGGTATTTTTAAGTGGGGTGGAGGGAGGAACAATGGAATAATTAGAAATTATAACAAGTCTCTAAAAGTGAAAACAGAAAATGGACCAACAATGAAATGTAATTTTGGTTTCACAAAGGCTTAAAGAAGGATAGTCATTATGAGGAATTGATAAAATTAAATTTTAGAGGCAAGGAATGTAGAGGTCTATAGAGGAAGACTTATCCTTTTTGTTAAGACTAAAAATGATAGCTCTGCTTAAATCTCTTTTGGCACTAGAAAAATCTTGTGAAATTGAGTTTCATATTCCATTGACATGTCAAGATATCTTATTCACCCGAGAAACAGTTCCACCTAAATATATGACTTGTTCTGCACCATCACAGGGCTTAATTTAAGCATAGCACTTCTACTTTCAAGGAGCATCATGCTTGTATCAGCTCCATCAGGGTTACAAGGCAAGTGGAGAATTGAGGCCATCAATTTTAAAGCCATAGAGTTGAAAAGTCTAGTTTTTAGAAAGTGACTTAAAACATCTTGTATGGGCTGTATTTATTGGTTTGGTGCCACAGCATAATGAAATTTATGGAAGAATTACTTTGTCTGAATTTACGACTAAATAGGTAAGCTTAATTTGCCATTCATTTAGAGAAAGATCTCATGTGAGAATTCAGTATTAGAAAAGACAGAGGTCGTTTAAAAATGCATCTAAAGGTCACTAATTCTAAACTCTCCCTTTTATATAGTAAGGGTGAGTACAGTCCGTGTTTTAAGTAGTGATAAAAAGAATGAATATATAAATAAATTTTTAAAGGCACAGATATAAATAGAGGAAGGCTCTAAAAAAGGTAACCTTTTGTTTTCAGAAGTAAGCTAGTTTCCTTGTATTGAAATCTCACATGTATTCAAAGGAAACTGAAAGATCCAAATCACCAATATTGAACCACAGCAACTCTCAGAAAGGATCACACAAATACACTTTCAGGAATATTTTAATTAATAAGTGAATTCACTTAGGTGACTTTGTCTCTGTTTCAAATATTTAGGTGAGAAAATGTAGCTGATTATACTCTGACAATTACCATGGCTGGGGAAATTTTACCGTATTCTTCAATTTATGGTACTGAAGAGCATCTAGAAGGTAATATGAATAATCAGTAGATGGTATTAAAGGAGTAACTGCTAATGAGCTTTTTGTTGAGGGAAAAATTTTACAGGGCTAATATATTTATAGTTGAAATGTGAAGCAATCTATTTTCTTTTTTTGGAAGGCTAATAGACTTGTATTTTATTTAGGCCATGTATTTAGGTCCTTTTATACAGCAACTTAGTTCAAACCCTAATATACCTCCTTTACCTCTAACTGCAGTCGACTTCTAATGAGACTTGGACCTATAATTCATCTTAACCAGAAACAATGGATTTTCATGTTGGTGCTTCCAATGATTGCTAGTTTGGTCTGTAGGTCTTTCTTGCTGCAAGAAGTGTCTTTCTCACTACCTAATAGTCCACATGCAATAGAAAAGAATGTTCATCTTGAGAAACAAGTAAAATTATTCCTCCAAAATACAAATTTGTTTTCTTTATTTGAAAGCCACTTGTGAAGTATTTATTTTGCCAACAAATATTTTATGCTCTCACAATAAGAGAGCCTCAATAGGCCCAATGTCTGATTTTGCAAATTTCTTTCCTTATGGAGAAATATTGCTTACGCACTTTGACCCTCTGCTTTATATATGAGTTTGTTGTTGTTGTTTTCCTCTGCTGGAACTGTTGGGGTGAGCAACATGGGAAGGTAACTCCAACTTGTTTACACTATGGACCATGATTATTAATTTACTGTTTCTGAACCTAGGATTTCTAAGTTTGCTCTAGAATTTCTTATTAAGACCAAAGAAATACAAGCCAACAATGTTGATACAGAAAATATACAATAACATATATACAATACAATATACAAATAAACACTCTTTTTCCTAAAGTCTGGTAAAGGTCATTGTGACACTTTTTGAGATAACAACCCATTAATTAGTCAGTATAATTCACTCATGTTTTTGATTATGAGATAACATGTTCAGCAACAAGAAACTTTGTTAGCAATTTTCTCAAACTATCACCTTCAGGGTATTCTTAGCAGTCAGTACCATCCTTTTGGACCCGCATTTTCCTGGAAAGTGATAAGGTGTAACTATGACAGTTCTGATAGGGTTTGTGCTCTCAGATTCTTTAAACACTGCTGGAGTTAATGTAAATTCTTTGTCAAAACCAATACTTGTCAGCAACCCATGTGTTGCAAATAACTGCAACAGAGCTATTATTTTAGAGTCTGAAGTGTGAATTGGATTTAGAAGCTCTTCCCATCATTTTGAGATAAAATCCATTGCAGTCATGACATACTTTCATTGGATTGGTCCAGTTCTATCGAAATGGAATCTTGACTAATATTTTCGGTCATTTTTAACAAAAAAAAATTAGATTCTGTTTGGTGATTATACTCATGCTGATAATAGGTCATTTTTTTAAGGAAAATTGAATTTGAGTATTAGCTAAATCCTTTTTCTATATATTTCTTCTTCATGTCATATGCTAATTGAGAACCTGTTTCATAACATTTGTACTCTGGGACTCACTCTGATGAAGAAATTTCCATCTGGAACATTGCCAATCAGTGTTTCACAGGACAGAGATATTTCAAACCAAGATCTGGCATTTGAAAATATTCTGCTTGGAACTGACACACACCAAGTCCAATAGCCAAGATTGATTTCAGTAGGGTGGAGATGTATAACCTTCCCAGGGTGAGGAGTACCATGGAAAGGAAACTAGAATATTTGATGCGTAACATTTACAACTACTTGGGTGGTAAACTATTGGAAATTAAATATCATAATGTCTGTCAGTTGATATCTTATAGTCAGTCCTTTTCTAACAGTCCTGAGCAGGAAAAGTTTATATTTACTTTAAGGCAATAATACTAGTATAAAAGACTTCTGACTTTGTTATAAGTACCATGTGCTACCGTAGCAAATCCACTGAGTATTGCTAAAAGAGTACATTGTGAAATACTATATAACAGTTATCTTTGTAAAAGTGTAAAAAAGTACTTTATAAATGTATTAGCATCAGGAAGTTTTGAAAATTTTATTTTGACATTGAAAAATCTAATTATACCTCATTATGACATATCCACATTGAGCCAAATCCCAAGAGCATCGATGTGACAGCTAAACTAGTGACACTAGATGATACATTCCCCCCCACACACCTTTTTTTTTTACTCAAAAACTGATATATCCTATGGGAATCTATCTGAAATCATTCTGATGGTCAGCCATCTGTATGTTACCTGAACATGACTCTGAAATTTAAATATTTGAAAGCTTTAGGATTAATATAAAAAAGAAGTAACAATTCTAAACTAAAGTTAATTTTCTATGGAAATAACTTTAATAAGTGTTATAATAATACATAATTAGCCCAATGTTTTGCTTCCAGTGAGGAAAGAAAAAAATCACAATTTCTGAGAAAGTGTAGTTCTTTGGTAAATAGACAGCACTTTTGTGCACCCTTCCTCCTTCCAGATTAAAATATCCCAGTGCAATGGCACATATCTTGGACATCAGGATGTCTACTACTAAGTTTCAGTTTTTCTAACTCTCCCAGCTAGACAACTCTGCTCAGTTTAAAAGCTATTCAAGTGTTAAAAGCCCGATGATTTAAACACCTATGACAGTTTAGTTGAAGATAATTTCTTGATGAACGTGACAAGGGAACTTGTACAAGATTTTGCTGCAGAAGCAAGTTTTGGATATAGGTTTGCTCCAGTGCTTACTTCACGTTATATTTCCATTCTCTCTGGTGACTTGGCCTGTAGACAAGCCTCTAGCTTTTTCTCCTATACTTTCCATCCCCATCAAAAGTTACTTTCCAGGGCATCTAGGTGGCTCAGTCAGTTAAGTGTCTGACTTTGTCATGACCTCATGGTCCATGGGTTCAAGCCCTGCTTTGGTCTCTGTGCTGACCCTAGCGACTGATTCAGATTCTGTGTCTCTTTCTCTCTCTCTGCCCCTCTGCTTATGCTCTCTCTCTCTCAAAAAAAAAAAAAACAAACAAACAAACATTTTTTGAAAAGTTACTTTCCAGTAAGACTTGCTCTTCTTTTTTACTTTCCAAAGCATAACCCAGGTTCATATGCCCACACGTTACAAATGTTGGCCCTTCACTTTAGCAGTTTCCTACCCCACATTTCACCTAATGTAGCTTCTGAAAACTCAGAATAAATTTTCATATTTTCTATGGCAGCCATGATAATACACCATATAGAGCTTTTGCCATAGGAAACATTGATGAGTGGCCCTGGTGTTTCTAACACAATGTTTATTATAAGGCCATGCTTCTCATGGGCTGCTCCCTGCATGAGTACAATGGTTGATTCATTCCTGCAAAATCTAGGACTCCTCCAACACTTGACTTTAGTTCATGGACTTTCCGTGGGTGTGGCCAAATCTTCCTTAGAGGTAGGCTATGGTCTGAGCACTATACCCAGTGCTACTTCTTTCCTACTCTCCTTCCCAGAAGTCAGACTTTTATCATGTTTTCTCTGACTCCTTCCCTTTTCTCCCTTGCATGTGTTTCCCCAATAAATGTCTTGCACAAATAATCCCATCTTAGCTTCTTTTCTCTGAGGATCCAAACTAGCACAGATTTTATTGACAGTGGTCCAAAACACACACACACACACACACACACACACACACACACACACACACACACACACACACATGGCAAGACTGGTACTGAAGACAGAATCAATCACTCCCTTACAAGTGAAAAAGATGCTGTCCTAAGTGGTAGGTGAGATACAGAGAGTCTCTGGTACAAGATAGTAGGCTAATTGCTAATGATTTCACCACTGGAACTATGTCCCGGTGGAGAGAAATGCCTTTTTATGTGCAATGATTCAGACATTTAGAAAATATGAGGGTAAGGGGAACACATCAAAAAAGGCAGTAAGCTTCTACATTATTTAGATGCCCTCCAAAGGGATAACAAGAAACTGAGGGATGTAAACAAATAGTTAATGGGTAAATATGAGCTTGAGATAGTCTCTTTGGTAACTTAAAAAGAGACTCCTATCTCCTACGGTAGAATAGCGAATACAGCAACAAACTGAAGATTTGATCATTATGGTCGCAAAATTCCTAAGACATCTGAAAACCCCTTTACGGTAGATATGCTGTGCTAAGATCAACGAATTTTTCTGGGGCCCTGAAACATGGACTGGGGACATCTGAAAGGATGTTCATGCAGATAAGGACTCTACAGATTGGCAGAGCACACCTGTTCCCAGTAAGATCTAGTTTTTCCACTCTGCTCTAAGACACTGCACAGTCCTCTTTCCCACGAGGCAACACGTTCTGCCCTTAGCAGACAACCCCACTTCTTCTGGCTACTAGGCTGATAACTAGAGTTAGATCCCACCATAGCCTAAGTAAGGACCTGTTGAGCCTACTGAGGAAAGAGAGATACAATACACTAAGGAATTACAAAAATTAGGAGGATGTATACATATGAGTGAGGATGTACCACTGTGCTTGGGTTTTGAGGTGCTTGATCAAACGGTTGAAATGCAAGACTTGAAAAGCAAGAATTTATTGATATGGAGAGCCTGAACCAAACATGAGTTTTTAACACCTTGATAAGGACCCCAGGCAATGGGCAGGTGCTAGGGAGAAACTATGGCTAAAATATTAAGTAAAATAGAATGTCAGAGTTTCCCTGGAAGAAAGTAGAGAAATGAATAAAGAAGCTGAGGTAATGAGCATGTTGGAATGGATGTGTTATGTGAGGTAAGAAGACCTATTTTATGGTTATGTTTCATAGGAGGACCCAGAGAACACTATTCATCAAAGCCATAAGCATGTGCTGATAAGAGGAGCACAGGACCACTAAGAAGTTTGGTGACTCTCCTCTTGTAGAAGAGGCTGACAGTAGGAAAGTTGTCTCAGAGCTTGGCCTTATAATATATATGGGGTGATGCTACCCCAAAATAATAGAAGCTAGGTGTCAGTGCTTGAAATCCAGAAGAAAGAGGGTCATTTATACCATAAAGATTGACAAGATCAAATAGGCAGCCAGGGGAGCTTCACTCAAAGGGAGTTGTAGAAATGATTAATACAGCAGTGAGCCCCTAGGACAAAATAGATGGATAGCCAAAAAGTGTGCTTGTTGATATCTATAACCCTTCCCCCTAAAAAAAAAAAAGGTTCAAGAGCCACTTCAATAAAAGTTCAGTGTCCAGAGCTGTGCTAATTTTTAGGTTTGGAAGACACTGACTATAGAGGTGGTCAGTTCCATAGGAAGAAGGATCATGCAACATGATAGAGCATAATAGGCTGTGGTGATTCCCCCTCATATCACTGTACATTTAAGAAAGGGGAAAGCCTACACATTTGAAAACAATTGACCACAGAATTTGAGTGTGAGCTGATATTGATAAGTGAAGACCCAAAGAATTACCCATGCCCCTCTGTGAAAGTGGAAGCTTAGGCATGACAGGAAATAAAGGGAGTGATGATTAAATATAATGGATAATGTCTGACTCATGGCGGGACCACTTTGTGAACCTAACCAATGGTTGTTTCCTCAGTCTCTAAAAGTAAAATTAGACTTCATTTGGCAGTTAGAGCAATACTCATGTTGGGTTCTTGGCTTGTGGGTCAAGAAACTCGGGGAAAGTCAGGGGCGCCTGGGTGGCTTAGTCGGTTAAGCGTCCGACTTTCGCTTGGGTCATGATCTCGCGGTTGGTGGGTTCGGCCCCGCGTCGGGCTCTGTGCTGACTGCCAGCTCGGAGCCTGGAGCCTGTTTCAGTCTGTGACTCCCTCTCTCTCTGACCCTCCCCTGCTCACGCTGTCTCGCTCTCTCTCCTAGAAATAAATAAAACATTAAAAAAAATTTTTTTTTTTAAAAAGAAAAGAAACTCGGGGAAAGTCAAGTTGTAACTTCTTTTTTTTAAATTTTTTTATAGTTTATTTTTGTTATTATAGTATATTTTTGAGACAGAGAGAGACAGAACATGAGTGGGGGAGGGACAGAGAGAGACAGAGACACAGAATTTGAAACAGGCTCCAGGCTCTGAGCCATCAGCATAGAGCCCGACATGGGGCTCGAGCCCACGAACTGTGAGATCTGACCTGAGTCAAAGTCAGATGCTTAATTGACTGAGCCACCCAGGCACCACAAGCTGTAACTTCTTAAAATGCCATCCTTCCTACAAGTAAGATAGTAAACAATAAACAAGATCACTTTCTCAGAGGTATGTTAGAGATTCCTACTACCATTAAAAATATAAAGGTTTTAGAGGTTGTCCTTTTTTTAAAATCTCAGTTTGATTCACTAGTCTGCAGTTGCAGAAACTCAGATAAATTTGGGGAATGACTATTCACTGCTACAGAGTTAACTAAGCAACAACTCTGTTTGTGGCTGCCTTGCTGGATAAAGCATCATTGCTAGGACAGGTTAATAAAGCCTCAAGTACATGGTATATAGCTGTTGATTTGGAGAATGGGTACCCTTCCATTCTGATAATAAAAGAGAGTAAGAAACAGTTTGCATTCATATAGTATAAAAGTAAGGAGTATTCATTTAAATTTTTGCAGAAATGAGCAAGAAGAGGATAGTTCATTGGCAGCCTTGGTAAGACATATGTGTTACATATAATGGGAAGTAAACTCTGCAAAGATTTAGGAATTAGCCAGTCCATAAAATTTCCAGGATTCAATATTCAGGAGTGTGTCGTGAACTATGTCAAAGTAAACGGAAGATTGATGCATCTTGCATTCTTTACCACAAAGAAGGAAGCACAATATCTAGTAGGCATCACTGGGATCTGGGGCGACATACTCCATACCTTGCAGTGCTTCCCTGGACCATACATCAGATGACACGGACAGCTGCCAACTTTTAAGAAGTCCCAAAGGATGAAAGAACCTATTGCTGCAGTTGGTCTCAAGGCCACAATTTTCACCATTAGCTATCACCCTGACAAGGGGCTATAGATCACTCCAACTTCTCTATTTTCCCCTCAGCAAGTGATCCCATGGAAACCAAGGAGGATGTCCTCCCTAAAGCTGAATTTAGAAATAGATATTTGTAGTACAAGTGGACTGTGGCAGGCATAAAAATATTCTATTAAGATACCATAAGTGATGGACAGCTAAAGCTACTGTGCTCTGAATCCATCACCACATTCATGCATAGGCCATGCTTTTCACTGGTTGCTCCCTGCCAACAGATGAACACAAGACAGTACTAAGGAAGACCAATTTCTGCAAAATTCAGGACTCCTCTGACAGGTGATGTTGGCTCAAGGACTCCCCATCAACCTGTCCAAAACTTTCTTAAAGACTTGCTGCAATCTGAGATCCTTCCTATCTAACCTTTTCATTCCCTTTCGCTATTACAGTGGTCATAATTTGCTATGTTCTGACAAATCTTCCTGCCTCTGCCAGCTTCCTCCTTTTTTCCTCTCATAAGCATTCCCTGCAGTAAATCTCTTGTACTTCTGTTTTTGTTTTGGCATCTGTATCTTTGAGGACCTGAACTAGTATTTCTTCCCAAAGGCACAAAACTGAGATGTTGTCCAAAATTTACTCACTAGGTAGTCATAGTCTTTCTGGACTAGTGCTTTAATAAATACCTTTTAAATTCTATCAAATGAACTTTTTTTCATGTCAACTTATTTTATTAGACTATAACTTGTTTTCTTTTTTTTAAATTTAAGTATAGTTGACACCCAATGTTACATTAGTTTCAGGTATTCGACATAGTGATTCAACATTTCTATATGTTATCTGTGCTCATCACAAGTGTCGTCACCATCTGTCACCATGCACCATTATTATTATGATACCACTGAATATATTCCCTGTGCTGTACCTTTTATTCCCTTGACTTATTCTTTCCATAAATGGAAGTCTGTACTTTTTTCTTTAGACATTCACTTGGTAAAACTTGATGGACACTGTCTATTTCCTAAGTAGGCAGTTTCAAAATTCCTCTCTCATGACAAACCAGTCATTTTTCTATACCTACACCCATAACCTTGATTGTGATTATCTATCCCTCCATCTCACTATATGTATAAACATATACAATCTATACTTTTGTATAGGATTAAATAACCCTTAATATTCCCACATGGGGAGGAGGGAATGCATTGAAAACAAAAATCAGCATGCATATTTCACCAAAGCTCCGTAGGACCCACAAACTTATATGAATAATGCCACTTTAACATTAACAGTCTCACATCTCAATGAGTTACTGACTTCAGATTCCTTTCTCCCAGGAGTTGCTGTTCTTCCAGCATTACATATGTATGCTATGTTTGGCATGATGCAAACATTGGACAATAATTGGAGAATTAGGGAGAGTCTTTTTTGTTGGTGCCGTTTTGTGTTTTTGTTTGTTTCTTTTCATTAGTGGATTATGAAAGGAACATGTATATGAGGCTACGCCACCAAGTTGAAGCTATGTTAGGCTCAAGATAACATGATCTATATGTAGTAGTGGTACTTTAATTTCTTTTCACATAATAAAGTGTTTAACATTTTTCTACCTGCCTGAACACAGTTCTTTCTTAGATTAATTGCTCATATTATTATTATGGATTACTTTTTAGGTCTTTTTATTAGGTTAGATGGTTCACTCTCAAAGTAGATATCCTCATTTCTGCTTCTAGATCTAACCTGATCTTTCATTCTAAAAAGGAAAAACAAAACAATTTCTAAAAACAAGTTTTAGAAATGTGGTAAGAAGAATGGTCTCTCAAAGGCGTTCATACTTTAATCCCTGGATCTAGTAACCATGTTGTGTTACACGGCAAAGAAATTTACAAATATAATTAAGGTTATGAACTTTAAAATAAAAAGGTGATCCTGGATTATCTGGATGGGACCAATCTAATCACACAAGCCTTTTAAAGCAGAAAATGTTCTGTGAAAGAACCACAGAGAGACCTCTAGGAGAAGCAAGGGCTTCAGTTGTGCAACCTCAATGAACTGGATTCTGCTGACATTCTGAAATGAGCATGGAAGCTAATTCTTCCAAGAGACTTCTGAAGGGAGCCCAGTCATCTGTTACTTTGATTTCAGTCTTACTAAACCAGAAACAATGAAACCAGCCAGGCCAACCAGACTTTTGACCTATACATTTGTATTGTTTTAAATCACTAAGTTTGTGATAATTTGTTACAGCAGCAATAGAAAACTAATAATTAGGTTATCCATAATCACCTTTTTTTGTCCACCCGAGGCAAATTTAATCATCTATTATGTGCAACCTGTGTATTGTTTTAATGTGCTTATTATTTTATTAGGCTTTATAACTTGTTTTAAAATGTCCAGCTTTCTAACTAGTCTATGAGATCTCTTAAGGTTGAATTTATCTTTACATATCTGGTGCCTAGTACAATAGTTGAATTTTTGAAATAAAAAAATAAAGAACACAGTATTTAGTAATGGCACAGATGGTATAATATTTCACCTATGTGTAAGTAGTTTAAACACAACATAAGTGATCAAAGCTTAAGTAATTTTCTTTCTTGTTGCAAAATATTCTGCCTTAGCTTTAAGTGAGTTAGTGAAATATTTTTAATCCAAATGATACTAGTTTTCCCATATAAACTCCAAAGTGCACAGAAAACCTTTGTAGGAACCTAATTACATATTTCTTTGGAAAAAATGCCCTACATACTGATTCCTAAAAGGTTTTTATGCCTCTATATTTCTCCTTTTAATGGTGAAAAACCTTTTTTCTATAGAGTAATCATATTTTATAGTCAAACAAAGCTTTCAACAATATCAGTTGTGTGGATATTTAATCTTAAAGAATATTTCACAGTGGGTCTTCATAGTTGATAACATGATTGTATTTTATAAACTGGATATCATCATTACTCACTGCTAAAATCTCTAAACAAATCAGGAGTTCTATCCTGCACTCTTGAGTACCCTACTTTCTATCAACACTTGACTTTCTGTATTTAATATGATATATAGATTTTGTTAATGTATGCAATATGTGTAACCTAGGTAATTTGACTCTCATGTCAGTTATTCATGTGTATAATGCGTAGCCCCATGCTTGGCAAAATCACTCAATAAATAGTACATATTGTTGTGGTTTTTATATTTAATTGTTAATTAATTATTAATATTTTTGGATTTTCATGTGATCCTTTCATAGAGAATGTGTATTCTGGATATTTGACTCTGAGGAGACAGAATATGAGATCATATGAAATCATGTTTGACATGTGTCCCAGCTATTTATTACTATGTAATAAATTATATAGCTCCATTATTTGTGGGACAGGAATTGTGGCTGGACTTGGATGAGCCAGTTATCTCTTCTATGTGGTATCAACAGGAGTCACGTGGTAGTATTCAGTACTCAGGTAGGCTAATCTGGAGGGTACAAGATGGCCTCACTCACATGTCTGGTGTGTTGGCAGGGATGTAGATGGATGGCTTGTCTTAGCTGATGCTATTAACTTAATTCCTATAGTAGACTTCAGCATGGTGCTCTTAAATATTGACTTATTAGATGGTGGCTCTGGATACCAAGGGGAAGTATTTTAACAAACAGATGAGAAATTGCAAGGACTTTTGAAATACAGTATTGAAATTCTCATGGTATTCTTTCATTGTAATCTATTGGTTGATATAATCACAAGCTCACCCAGATTCCAAGTGAGGGAATGTTCTATAGGGAGAGCATCAGCGGATTTATAACCACATTTTAAAACTCACATGATTACATTTGGGGGACAGATACATATTGTATCTGACAAATTATCTGTTCCTAATAAAAACAATGTTTCACCTAAACCAGAAACTGTATATGTCAGAGCCGTCTTCAGGCTCTAAGCTGTATCCAAAAGTATACAAAAATGTTGGTTTGAAGGGGCACATGCACCCCAATGTTTATAGCAGCACTATCAACAATAGCCAAATTATGGAAAGAGCCCAAATATCCATCAACTGATGAACAGATTAAGAAGTTGCTGTGTGTATACATATCTATCTATCTATCTATCTATCTATCTATATATATATGTAGATATATATATATGTAGATATATATATACCACATATATACCTACACATACACACACAATGGAATACTACTCAGAGATGAAAAATAATGAAATATTGCCATTTGCAGCAATCTGAATGGAACTGGAGGGTATTATGCTAAGTGAAATAAGTGAGTAAGTGAAAGACACATATATGCTTTCACTCATATAAAGAATTTGAGAAATTTAACAGATGAAATTAGGGAAGGGAAGGAAATATAAGATAAAAAACAAAGAGGAAGGCAAACCATGAAACTCTTAAATACAGGGAACAAACTGAAAGTTGCTGGGGGTGGGGGTTTGGTGGGTGGGTTAAATGGGTGACAGGCATTAAGGAGGGCACTTTTGTGGGATGGGCACTGGGTGTCATATATAAGTTATGAATCACTGGGTTCTACTCCTAAAGCCAAGACTACACTGTATATTAACTAACATGAAACTAAAAAAAATTTTTTTGATCTCTGGAATTTTTCTGAGATAATAATTTTTTCTTGTTTCACACCATATAAAAAAGTATAGTATTAGTGATATACATAAGAAAGAGGTAGTAGCATGCATACATATTAGCATGCACATCTGCACACAGATCCATCTCCATTTTCTATATCCATCTCCAAGGTTTGGAATGAGAATATTCTCCTATGCCTTCTTTTAATCTCCCTGGATCTTTGTTTTTGGTTTTTTTTTTTCTGTGAAAGTACAAACTGTTGATAGCTTTTAATATAGTATATGTTCACTTGAACGTGTATTTACCTAAGAAACAAAAATATGTTTTCATATAATAATGTTATACAATAATAATAATATAGAATAATACACTGCATATAATATAGGTGAAGTTAAGACTGTGAAACTATTCTTATTATCATAGGTTATTCAAGTACCGGCAACCATGTACTATAAGCCAAACATGTTAAATGTCACTTCCTGTGCATTATACTCAACATGTGAATAGTTATAAATATTTAGTGTTATATCTTAGAACTAGAAGCAAGGTTATCTAATCCAGTGCCTTATTTTCTTCAAAGTAGTTTGGACTAAGAATATCTCACTATTCTACAATTGTGAAGTACCTGGACCCTGTAGGCCTATATTCTTGCCAGTAGATAATAGTGTTTCCATGAATATCATATCATTAATGTTTATCATAAATTTGAAAGCATTTTTCAGAACTGGAAAAAGTAAGTAGAAACCAAACCAATTGTATCAACAAGAACAAAATATTTTTGATATCAGGAGATAGTTAACAAGTTATCAACTAAATATTCAAAGATATTTTTCCTAGAAAGGAAAAGGATAAAACCTTTAAATTTATTAAGGTGATCTTATCTTGCTTGTGTATAGTTTAGGTTCTTTTTAAATAAAAAACATTTGCATTATGGTATAAAATATTATCAAATTACTGATAGACATGAAAACTTAAAATTGGAAGTTACCTTTCAGGCAAGACATATAAAATGAGGTCATCTTGAGTATATACATTTATTATATGCCTTTTTATTTTTCTGTACTTTTAAAATTAGCAGCTATATTATCATTATATTTAGTA
Organism: Proteles cristata cristata; assembly: GCA_017311185.1. Taxonomy (NCBI): domain Eukaryota; kingdom Metazoa; phylum Chordata; class Mammalia; order Carnivora; family Hyaenidae; genus Proteles; species Proteles cristata. The sequence goes on from JAESUZ010001194.1 coordinate 2,773,655, forward strand.
GCTTAGGAAATAAAATTTGTAGCCATGATTTTGTCCATTTTATAGATCTCACCTATATTAAGCGGGAATTGTTACCTTGCTTTATAATCAATTTTATGTAATATTTAAAATATTTAAAACCATTTAAGATATAAGGCAGTGGAATATTAACAGAACATAAACTTTTTTCTCTATCCATTCTATACAGACCAACCGAAATTTGAATCTTAATTCTCCCATAGATAGTGATATTGGACAATCTACTTAACTTCCTTGACCTTCAGTCTCCATATCTTTAGAAAGTAGTTAATAATAGGAAACACTTTAAAAAGTTGTTATAAGGATTCAGTGAGTGCATATGATTGCTAAATGAAAATACACTTATGCCATCTACAATGAAGCAAAATAACTCAGCTCTGAGAGTCAGAAATGGCTGGACCAAATCTCTGGAGGGATCTATTGCAACAACTTAGCTAACATTATTATAATCTATCAGGAACCATGAGTGCCCTTGAATTCTAATTCTTTTTTTGTAATCAAAATTAGGGGGGGAAATGAAGCCTCATGACTATGATTAGTAAGTGACAATAAATAATTCAGCTCAGCAGACATGCCAGGGTATACTGGGTGTTTTAAAAAAAAAAAAGTGGAACAGGTATTCTTAAGTCTCTTAAAAGAGGATCGCAATGAGTAGGATACTAGCAAGAAAGGAATAGCAGATTTCCCTCCTCAGTCATAGATTTGCTTTCCTCCATCACCTCTCGTCACCCCTCCTCCAAAATACAGTTAATTTAATATAACTAAATTATATTTTTGGAGTTTTAACTCTTAGTTTGCTTTTAGTATGACATAATTTCTCACAAATGAGATTGTTGTAATTAATAAAATATACAGTACCTGTGTTTCTCAGATCAAGGGGAGGAAAAAGTTCTATAATAATTTCAGTCTATATAAACCAAAATATTAAGTGTTCGTCTGGAAAAAGCTAAGGAATGCATTATATTTCTGAGATTCCAAAAGGCTTAGACCCTGGGACTGGAAGAGATTAAAATAATGCTGCCATCCCGGTCATCTTGACAATTCTCAATTCCCACAGTTCTGGTTTCCTAGGAGAAACTGATAGAAATAATGAAGCAGGGGCGCCTGGGTGGCTCAGTCAGTTAAGTATCCATATTTGGCTCTGGTCATGATCTCATGACGGAGTCAAACTCTCAGTTTGTGAGTACGAGCCCCACGTTGGTCACTGTGATGACAGCTCGGAGCCTGGAGCCTGCCTCGGATTCTGTGTCTCATTCTTTCTCTGCCCTTCCCCCACTTGTGTTCTTTCTCTGTCTCTCAAAAATAAATAAATGTAAAAAAAAATTTAAAAGTATAGCTAGCTAAATAAACCATCAGAGTACCACCATGGGGCAGAAAAGAAACCTCTAACTCAGTAGATGAATGAGAAGAATAGGAGGTGTCTGGGGGCACCTGGGTGGCTCAGTCAGTTAGGTGTCTGTCTTTGGCTCAGGTCATGATCTCACAGTTTGTGGGTTTGATCCCCACATTGGGCTCTCTGCTGTCAGCACAGAGCCTGCTTTGGATCTTCTGTCTGTCTCTTTCTCTCTGTCCCTTCCCTAGTCCTGCTCTCTCTGGTTTAAAAATAAACATTAAAAAAAAAGGAAGTGTCTGTGAATTGGAAGAACTGTGTTAGAAATATTGTCTGAAACTTGGAAACAGGTAGAAGATATTACTGGGTGTTCTTTCAGCATGGTTCTGAACTTGAACCTTTGATTTATTTTATATCCACTAGGTTATTTTTCAACTGTGTAGGAGTAGAGTTTAACATGTAGAATTTTATCTGGAAGAGATACAAATAATTTCTTTAGGTAGAAAAGACCACCCCAAATGTAGGATATTAAGCTGTTTTGTATATGACCCAACAATTATATACTAACATTCTTTTATTAAATCTCCCATAAATACCTAGTTTCTCAAAAGTTCTTTGAACTTTTTAAACTGCTTACTTGTTTTCTTATTAATGACTTGAATAAAAGCTTAGACACATGTTCATGTTATATTCACATGACAATTGCAATTTTGTTTTTGGTAAATTACACTTTAACTATATTCCTTTTGGCAAAGGACCAAATAGATCTAAGCAGACAAACTTTAGAGAACTAACACTATTTATCACATGAGTATTCAAGGAGAAAGAGTTCCTACTGTTTAATCAGCTCCTGGACCTTCCATTATTGTGAAGACTCCAGGTTACTGTCAAGCAGGAAAATTGGAAGAAGCCAGAGGGGCTAAATTGATGCACATTAAAAAAGCCGAGCCAGGTAGCTGACAGGTGAGATAATAGAAAGCATCATCAGCTACATTCCAGGGAGAGGGTATTTCTTTCAATATTGGAATTGAGGAGTAGTTATGATGAAGCAGAAATTATAAAGATTGACATTAATAGCCAGAAGAGACTATTAGGGAATTGTGTTGTGCTTAGTGAAAATATCTGGTTGTTGTTTTTTTAATTTTTGTGAAAACCTAACCAAAGAGAGACATTATGTGGGTTTTACTTTCTATTATTTCTTTGAAAATATTAAAGCAACTTATTAGGCAGAATACATGTGACCATGTGTCCAAAGTTTTACAAATGTCCTTGAGAAATATGCTTCTGAGAGTGCCATTTCAAATATTTACATTTGATGGAACATTTTATAGGAAGAAAAAGTAACTAGGTAACATTGTTAATATACGTACAAGGGAAGACCTTGCTGATGATTATTAGGATAGTAATTAGACTGGTTACAGTATCTAGCTGACTTAATCTGGTTTCAGGTAGTAAGTAAGCTGGTCATAAGCATGATCACTGTCCAGGTTATAATCTATCATTTCAGAAGCTTCCATCCAACATATCTAACAATGAAGTTGGCCCCAAATTACCTTCCATCAAATCATTCTGATATATTTTTTCAAAATTGATTGATAATATTATATTGGCCTTTTCTCAGGTTTGGAAAAAAATTGTTTAATATGATTACTTGCTGGATTTCCTATGTGTTAAATGTTGGCAAAATACCTGGTACACTTCCTGATAGTAATCAGAAAAAGAAAAAAGAAAAAAACAAACAAACTTGCTTCTTCCCTAAGAACCAAATATGAGTGATAAGAATGCCCTGAAATGAATACAAACAACAATAAAATTCTGAAATTGTAAGCAAAACTTAAAAAAAAATCCATGTGCATGCACACACATTTACATACGTATTTTATGATTTTAGCATTCATCAATTCTAAAGTTAAATGAATAGCTGTTGGATAAGAAATAATTTTTTTTTTTTTTAATTTCTCTCCTGAGTATTTTAGCGGCACTCTGACCAATAGGCAATATTTATTTCTGGAGAAATAGTTTCTGAGATGATTCCCTAAACTTATTCCTACCATGTGGTACCTGAAAAGCCCTCCACGCCTTCTTCATCTCACTGTTTTCTCAACCCTAAGTTCTATACAATTTTCAACATGACTTCTAAGTTCTATATAATTTCAACAAAATTCTAAAAATTTTCTATTTTTTAATTTTTATTTAAATTCTAATTAGTTAACATACAGTCAACAGTTATTTTAAATGCTGCTTAGATTAAGTGCCCCTGATTCTCCAGCCTAAAGCATTTCTACCTCCTCTGATGTAGCTATCACTTTTAATATTTTTCTTAAGGTAAGCATCACTTCCCACCATTTATTAAGTGCATTTACATCTTTCCTTCCCTATTGAAACATAACCTCCTTTATTCAACAGTGTTTCATTCTCTAAACAATTGCATTTTAATTTTACTCTGTTGCTTGAATCAATACTTTACATTCATACGGCATAATTAAGATTTTGCAGAACATGACAAGCAATCAGACTTCCTCTGTGCTCAGCTAAAGATGATGTGTGATGTTGGACATCCATCTTCTCCACACAAGTGGCAATTATAGCTATATGTGTTCTTCTTTCTCATTATGGGAGAATGTAGCCCCAGAAAGATGAAGGTGACAGTTTAAGAATGGTAGCAGATAGGTGTTGCTGTAGTCCTGAAAATTTTTTTTTTTAATTTTTAATGTTTTATTTATTTCTGAGAGAGACAGCATGAGCAGGGGAGGGTCAGAGAGAGAGGGAGAATCTGAAACAGGCTCCAGGCTCTGAGCTAGCTGTTAGCACAGATACTGACATGGGGCTCAAACCCACGAACTGTGAGACAATGACCTGAGCCGAAGTTGGACGCTTAATCAACTGAGCCCCCCAGGCACCTCTGAAAATTCTCCATAGGATCTCCTTCCCCACAGGTCAAAGAACTGGAAAATAATTCCCTTTTACAATCACAAGCCCCTAAAGCAACCACAGCTTTTCAAGCAAGCAGCAGTATTTTTTTTCTTCTGACAGATATCATCTGCAAGGAGTTTCTAGCACTTGGGCCAGAAACACTATCTATGCCTCATTACCATTTAAATAAGCTGATCAATGAGAATTAGCATGTAATTTAAATTACAACACCCACCTCTAGCTTCTTAGAGCCCAGGCGCTCCAGCCTCTTATTAGCTGCTACTTTTTCCAGTGAGGATTCCTTCTCTTCAAATCTGAAAACAGGTGTATGCCTGTGGTTAGTACAAGAACTTAAATGGAGCCATTTATCTCTGGTTCTTCCTATTCTTCATCTGTATCCAGTACAACTTATTGTCCTGTTAAAACACCAAATATGTAATAGCAGCCCACTCAGCCAACTCCTACAATGAATATTCTGATTCAATGTCACCCTTATTTTTAAGTCTATAATCTTATAGATCAATTTAACCAATAAATAATGTTATCAGTTTGAGTCAGTGGACACACTATCCTGGTCAGAGATGCAAGGACTGTGATGGCTACTCAGTAACTGTAGGAAACCTGGACAAATAAATAGAAAGGTGAAAAAAGAAGAAAAGAAATAAAAGCCATTTAAGTCACTGCATAAACACTCTTCATCTTTCCTATCTTACCTGTCATAAAGCTTTATGAAAATTAATTATGCAGTGATATGTATAAAAAATATTATGCTTATTACAATGCCAAAGAAAGGTATAGTTATATTATCATTACAACATATACACAGATATATTGATATGGCCTAATTAACACTTATGATAGGATTATTTTACAGTCTGACATACCTTAGTATCATCATTTATATTGGCAACCACTTCAACATATTTTCCTGTATATAGTTTTGATAGTAAAGAAGTGGTTACTTGTATCCAGTTATGATTGCCAGTCATTGATACGTACTCTGGAACTATAAGCAATTTCCTGGTGAAAGCTCACAGATTATTAAAAGTTAAGATGATATAAAATTCTCTACTGCACACTAACCAGTAATTCTTCTGGACTTCAGGTGACTTTCCAACTCTAGAGATTCATAATTTTGATTCAGTTGGAAAAAGAATGATAGTATTATGCAGTGTACACAATTCCCTAGGGTCTGAGACTCATAAAATATTTCTATATCTACATACCAATGTTGTATTTTCATTCCATCATACCCTACCATTTATTTTCATTTAAAAGTGCAATTTATTGTTGAATGTTCTCTCTTCCCGACATATTCCAAGTTCCCTTGAGATCATATACTTTATCCTTCTCATTTGTTACTCTGTGTTCAGGACTATCATAGTCCCTGAATCCAAGTAAGCATTATGTACGTATGCATTGGATGAATGAATAGTGGTGGCCCCAAGTGGTAACTTGAGTGAACATTAATTCCCTGTTGAACTCTACAGGCTATCTAGGCTACCCAAAATACATACATAATAGACATAAAATCCAAGGTTGCTTTAAAAGTACACTTCAGGGAAAGTTCTATAGCCTACTTTCCTATCCATATTACTACCTATAGCTATCTTCTATATAGGAAAAAATGAATAAATAAATACATGCATAAAAGCAGCATGGCCAGAAGATAAAGTACAGAGGGTTCCAATGATGCCCCCAAGTGGCATAATGTTCTTTATAGTCATTTAATGATGATGGAGCAGTAGAATCTATAGATCTCTTATTTAGAAATAATTTTTTTTTATAATTAATTTATTTGTGAGACAGAGAGAGACAGAACATGAGCGGGGGAGGGGCAGAGAGAGAGAGAGAGAGACAGAATCTGAAACAGGCTCCAGGCCCTGAGCTGGCTGTCAGCACAGAGCCAGATACAGGGCTTGAACCCATGAGCTGTGAGATCATGACCTGAACCAAAGTCAGACCCTTAACCGACTGAGGCACTCAGGTGCCCTCTTATTTTGAAATAAAAAGGCTAAGACCCTACTCCTTAAGTTTAATTTTTTTTTCATTTTTTATTGTTTTAAAAATGTTTATGTATTTATTTTGAGGGAGACAGAGTGTGTGCGAGCAAGGGAGAGACTGAGAGAAAAGGAGAGAGAGAATCCCTGCACACTCAGCTCAGAGCCCACTGCGGAGCTCAATCCACCACCACAAGATTATCACCCAAGACGAAACCAAGAGTTGGACATTTAACAGGCTGAGCTACCAGGTGCCCCTAAATTTGGTATTTTTTTTAAATTTTTAAATAATTATAGACTCACAACAAGTATGTATGAGGTTATAATATAAAGCCATATTTGCCATAAAATACTTTATTTTTAGATTTCTCTTCTCATTAAGTAAACCATGTACTTTTTAGCCTCTGTAATAATCCTGTGTTTCCAAGGATTTGAGATTACAGTTTATGGAATTACTCAAGGAAGCAAGAAAACAGCAACAACAAAAACTACAAGAAGAAATTAGGAAAATCCCTTTATATTTTTCCATTAAAACTGGTTTTGTTTTGATGATATAGCCAATGTATTTAACCAAGTAAGACTACAGGGGCTCCTGGGTGGCTCCATTGGTTAAGTCTAGGGCTCTTGATTTTGAGACAAGTCATGATCTCACTGTTTGTAGGATGGAGCTTTGTGTCACGCTCTGCAATAACAGGGCAGAGCCTGCTTAGGATTCTCTCTTCCTCTCTCTCTTCCCCTCCCTCACTTGCACACTGGCTCTTGCTTTCTCTCAAAATAAATAAATAAATGCTAAAAAGAGGACTATGAGTTGCTTTTCTAACATTATTATTTTCAATATTCTCCAAATTATTTTTATATATTATTTATATATTTTTATATATATTTTCTACATACTCCAAATTATTTACTATTTCCCAGATGTGCCCCAAAGTACCTGCCATAGTTCTTTGCTCAGGTGGAAAAAATCATCTAGAATTTCCTTCTTGTTCTTCAGAATTTTCTTTCTTCTTCCTTTTTCTTTTAGAGAGAGAGTGTGTGTGTGTGTGTGTGTGAGTGAGTGGGGGAGAGGGGCAGAGGGAGAGAGAAAATCCCAAGCAGCCTCCACCCTCTGCATGAAGCCTGATACTAAGCTTGATCCCATGACCTTAGGATCATGATCTGAGCCAAAATCAAGAGTTGGCCGCTCACTTGACTAAACTACCCAGGCACCCCCAGAATTTTCTTGTAAACCCTATCTAAACTGTTAAAGATTAACTGAGGCATTTAAAAAAATTAAGATTTGAGACACCTGGGTGGCTCAGTCAGTTGGATGTCCGACTTCAGCTCAGGTCATGATCTCATGGGTGCATGAGTTCAAGCCCCATGTCAGGCTCTACACTGATAGCTCACACCCTGGAGCCTACTTCCAGTTCTGTGTCTCCCTCTCTCTCTGCCCCTCCCCTGCTATGCTCTGTCTCTCTCCCTCTCTTAAAAAATAAATAAATTTTAATTTTTTAATTAAGATTTTATTTGAGCAAAAATTAATTTGAATCAAAAGCACCAAACCAGAAGTGGTTAGGATGTTCCACCAATAGGAGCTAGGGGTAAGACTTAGAGAAAAACAGTAGAAGCAAAGCAAAACAAACACTGAATGACTAACTGACTGACTGTACCTTACAGCCTAGTGGGCTGTTTGTGATTCACCGTCCTAAAGTTTCCATTTTGTAAACTTGAAGCATTTACATATAGTCTTAGGTTTTGGTTTCCTTCCATAGGCCATCACAGCATCAGGACTGCCCCAGTCCAATGGCTTATTAGCTTAATTAACTTAGCAAACCTTAGAAAACTAACTGAAGCATCATCTGTTCAGTGTGGCCTTCTTTAATCCTATCAGCTAGATGAACTCTCTTTGTCTTCTGAATTACCCCTTTTATGAATATATTTACTCTTCTTGGGCCTTACATCGCTTTATGTCTCATGGGACTTATTTATAAGTATCATTATCTACCCTTTTGGACCATCATCTCCCCGAGAGGAGGATGTAGTAGTTATATATTTCCTATGTTCTAGTTGACCATTAGTATTTTTAAAGGAGTTAATGAGAATATAAATGTATGTCCCAAAATATCTAATTTTGTTCTCCAAACTTCAAGTTAACCAATGGTTAACTTGAGGAGGTGGGTGGGAAGGGAGAGAGACTGAGAGAGAGTGATAATATTTTATATACCTCTGAATTTAGTGAATTTAAATGATTCATCTTGTGTTGTGCTAGCAATAAAGTTTATGCCAGCAGGTTCAAAGTTTTTAATTCTAAGAAGTAATTATTATCCTAAGGAACTAACATATATATGGTCTGAGTAGTGAGATTATTCTTGTTAGAAATCACATTTAAATTAAAGCCACTTATTAAGAATGTAGGCTGTGTTGTGTAAGTGCTGAATATAGTACTTAGTCAGCTGGAGTTCTACCCCAATTTGTTTCTTTTCTAGCAATCACTCTGGAAGTAGCTGACTATCTGGGACTCATTGTCTGAACCAAAAATAAAATTTGTTACTTTTTTTAACACAATCCTGAGACACAGTCACTATTTTTATAGTTCTTATTATCCCTATACATCTCTACAGAATGTAGGAAATTTTACACTAAATTATTAACTAATAATATTAAATAAATTATTAATCTAAAAAATTGTGAAAAATTACCACCAATGATGAATGTAAGAAAATCCAGGGAGAACAAATCCATATAGCCAATGGGTTATATTTTTCTCTTCTAAAATGTAAGCCATTTACATATTATTTGTAGGTAACGCTAAGAAAGGATGATATTAGTAACTTACTAAGTTAAAAATGTGACTAGAGCTCCTTGTTTGTTTCCTTGTTTGTTTTTAGGAAAACAGGCTTTCTGTAATTTGGGGGGATGTAATAGAAAGATCTGCTATTCTGTTGTGAGGGTATGGTGTTTGATTTTCCAGAATTATTCTTTTATAGGTTAGAATTTATGAAATTTATATAGACAGCAGTTATGTTTTAGAGATCGGTTGTGATTCATTTATTTAAAGCTTATATTAATTTTGAAATCACTGGAAGAAATAGGAGAAGAATATGAAGAAAGTAGTTAAAAACAAACCAAGACAAATTAATAAAATTATCTTATTTACAAACTTCACTAAGTCAGATGAAAAATTGTGTTTATTAACTTGTGGATTCTTTTTCTCCATAAGTATCTTAAAATCTTTAATTATTACCAAGTCAGTAATTTTTAAAAAATGTTTTATTTATTTCTAGGAGAGAGAGAGAGAGACAGCATGAGCAGGGGAGGGTCAGAGAGAGAGGGAGACAGACTGAAACAGGCTCCAGGCCCTGAGCTGGCAGTCAGCACAGAGCCCGACGCGGGGCTCGAACCCACGAACCGTGAGATCATGACCTAAGCGAAAGTCAGACGCTTAACCAACTAAGCCACCCAGGCGCCCCTCCAAGTCAGTAATTTAACTGATTTAGCAATATGTCATATGTACTCAACATTCTACAGTTGATTTTATAATCCTTTACCTTAATTTTTTCACCTACATATTTTTTTATGATTATTTATTTATTTTGAGAGAGAGAGAGAGAGTGCGCGTGTGCGCAAGCACAGTGGGAGAGGAGCAGAGAAAAAGAGGGAGAGAAACCCACGTACCATGAGATCGTGACCTGAACTGAAATTTAGAGTTGGATGCCTAACCAACTGAGCCACCCAGGTACCCTTTCTTCTATATTTTAGAAAATTAACTATTTACATCTATTCAAGTATCCAAATTCTCTTTCTAAAGGAAATAGTCAGGTATTTCTAAATGTAATATTTCATCTTTATTGTTTAATGCAACATAGGATAATGTTTTGTTATTAAATGTTATTGAATTCAATTATTCAACATTTAATGGAAGCTTCAATCAAGCAGTGTCTCTCAAATAAAATTAAAGCAATCTAATAAGTGTATAATTCTAGAAGACAAATCTTATATAATAATGACTAAGATGGGTTTTTTTTTTTTTTTTAGGATTTTCTTTTTCAAATAGTTTACGGTTCACAACAAAATTGAGGGGAAGATACAGAGATTCCCCCTAAAACCCCTGCAATCACATGTACATCACCTCCCACTTTATCAACTTCCCAGAACAGAGTGGTACTCTTGTTACAATGAAGAACCTACGGTGACATATAATAATCACCCAAAGTCCAAAGTTTACATGGTTTCACTCTTGGTGTTGTTCATTCTACAGGTTTGTACACATGTATAATGACGTGTATCCATCATTATAGTATCCTAAAGAGGATTTTCACTGACCTAAAAATCCTCTTTCCTCCACCTAATCCCCCAGCCCCAATCTTTTTATTGTCTGTATAGTCTTTATGTGCCTTTTCTAAAGTATCATACAGTATGTAGGCTTTTCGTATTGGCTTTTTTCACTTTGTAATACACATTTAAGATTCCTTCATGTATTTTCATGACTTGGCAGTGTATTTCTTTTTAGTGCTGAATAATATCTCGTTGCCTGGATGTACCACAGTTTATTTATCCATTCACCACTGAAGGTCATCTTACTTGCTTCCAAGTTTTGGCAGTTATGAATAAAGCTGCTATAAACATGTGTGCGGATTACTGTATCCACATGTTTTCAAGTCTTTGGGAAAATACCAAGAAGTATGATTGCTGGATTATTTGGTAAGGGTATGTTTAGTTATTTAAAAAAAAAATTTTTTTTAATGCTTATTGATTTTTGAAAGAGACCATGAGCAGGGAGATGCCAGAGGCCGGCTCCAGCCAGGTCCAGGGGTCCCTGAAGGATGGACTGTGTCGGTGAGGGAGGGATGAGAGAGCCCCGAGATTCTTTCTGGTCACCAGGCAGGCATCTCTGATCTGATTGGGGCTCAACTTTATTTTATAATTAAGTGTTTGGTGGACAGCACAGAAGTGCCATTTGCCTTAGACAATGATTTCTGATGACAAACTTCTTTGATATGTAAGAATTTCCCGGAACAGATTTGTAGAAGACTCCTGCATAACCTTTATCAATAGTGATTGAGGTAGGGGATTTAGATGCTTGTCCTATGGGGAAGGAAGGTTTTTAGCATACAAGACAATGTTTTTAGCATAAAAAGGGTAAAGTTAGTTCTTTGTGGGCAGGGTCAATAGCTTGTTTAAGGCAGAAGTATCAAGAAAAACAGGTCTTTCAGTAAACACAATGTTTGCTCCCATAATCACAAAAGAAAAAGTTCCTCAATAGGTTCCTTCACAGGGTGCAATCAGCATTTTCAAGGCCAGAATAAGTCATTCCAAATACTGATCACAAATGCCTTGCGGTGGTGGTGGAGGGTGGCACTCCAAGCAGAAACAATTGGGGAGGTTGGATATCTATCCTTAAGTCTAAATTGAGCTCTGTGTCTCAGGTCCAGACTCAACTGTAACTCTTGTGTTCTTTGCGCCCTTTATTATCTAAGTCTTGGATCTGCAAGGCCCATAGGAAAAGCCTTTTGACAATCATCTACAATGCTTTCCTCTGAAGTCTCTTTTGAAAAGGCAGGAATATGCTTTTCCTTGTGAGCTATCTGTGTGGGGAAATATTGGTCTGATCTGGAATATTGTGAGGCCTGGTCAATACCTGCAGGCTCATTTCCAACATGAGCCAGTAGTAGCAGAAGGAGATACCAGTTTTCATTTCTCATGGTAGGAGCTGAGCAAACGCTGCCATTTCCTCGCTGTGATTTTCATCCAGTGAGGCCAGTGCTGCTCCCAGCAGGGAGAGGCAGAGAGAGAGGGAGACACAGAATCTGAAGCATGCTCCAGGCTCTGAGCTGTCAACACAGAACCCGACACGGGGCTTAAACCTATAAACTATAAGATTATGACCTGAGCCGAAGTTGGACGCTTAACCAACAGAGCCACCCAGGTGCCCCAGAGTATGTTTAGTTGTATAAGAGACTTCCAATGTTTCCTTCGAAGTGCTGTAACATTTCGCATTCCTACTAGCAATGAATGGAAGTTCCTGTTGTTCCACATCTTCACCAGCACTTAATGTTGTCATTGTGCTGTATTTCGGCTATTTTTATAGTGTGTACTGGTATCTCATTGTTTTCATGTGCATTTCCCCAATGACATATGATGTAGAGCATCTTCTCATATTCTTATTTGCCATGCATATATGTTCTTTAGATAAGGTGTCTGTTAAGGTCTTTGCTTCTTTTTTAATTGGATTGTTCACTTTCTTATTGTTGAGTTCTAAGAGTTCTTTGTATTTTTGCATAATAGTCCTTTATCGTATGTGTCTTCTGCAAATATTGTCTTCCACTCTGTAGGTTGTCATATCATTCTTTTGACAGTGTTTTTGGCAAAGCAGCAGTTTTTAATTTTAATGAAGTCTAGCTCATATATTATTTCCTACATAGATTAGGCCTTTGGTGTTGTATCTAAAAAGTCATCAGACCCAAGGTTATCTAGGTTTTCTCCCATGTTATCTTCTAAGAGTTTTACAGTTTTGTGTTTTACTTGTATGCCTATGATCCATTTTGAGTTAATTTTTATGAAAGGTATAAGGTCTGTATCTAGATTCATTTTTTGCATATGAATATATTTAAACTCCACTTATTAAAAAGATTGCCTTTTCTATATTAGAAATAGAAATATTCACCAAAGCAGTGTCACCCAAAATAATTTCACAACCCTAAAAATTTGCTGTGCTTCACCTGTGCAGTCATCTATCACTATTCAATTTTCTATCCCTCTTCTTGATCATTTGGCAACTACTGATTGTTTTACCATCTCCTGAGTTTTGCCTTCCCCAGCATGTCATGTCATTGGAATGATATGTTGTATAGCCTTTTCTCACTGACTTTTCACTTAGGAACATACACTTAAGATGTCTTCATGTCTTTTCATAGCTTAAGTACTCATTTTAAAAAATTATTGAATAATATTCTTTGCATAGTTGTATTACATTTTTTCCTTTTCCTATTGATAAATATCTTGATTGTTTTCACTTTTTAGTGTTTATGTATAAAATTGATATAAACATTTATATGCAAGCTTTTACGTGGATGAATTAGCTATCCATCCTTTTGTTATCAAACAGAATATTGAAAATTGCATTGTAATCCTAATTATTAAAATAGTTTTAGGAGTACCTGGGTAGCTCAGTCAGTTGAGTCTCTGCCTCTGGGTTTGGCTTAGGTCATAATCTCATGGTCTATGAGTTCAAGCCCTGCATGGGACTCTGGGCTGACAGTGAGGAGCTTGCTTAGGATTCTCTCTCCTCCTGTCTGTCTGCACCTCCCCCACTTGCTATCTGTCTCAAAATAAATAAAAAATAAACTTAAGACAAACATTTAAAATAGTTTTAGGGGCGCCTGGGTGGATTAGTCAGTTAAGTGTCCGACTTTCGCTTAGGTCATGATCTCGCGGTTCGTGGGTTCGAGCCCCGCGTCGGGCTCTGTGCTGACTGCCAGCTCAGAGCCTGGAGCCCTGTTTCAGTCTGTGATTCCCTCTCTCTCTGACCCTCCCCTGCTCACGCTGTCTCTCTCTCTCTCTCTCCTAGAAATAAATAAAACATTAAAAAATTAAAAATAAAATAAAATAGTTTTAGAAAAGGCATGTGAATGTAGTATATCAGATATTGTGCTAATTCTTACACAAATGTGTAATCTGTGCTGCATCTTTCATTATGACTATAGTTATAGAAAATAATAGAAAGCTTGCAGATGAAAATGATTACTATTTTAAAATCCTTTTGATATAAATTTTAACAATTGTACTTGTTTTATAATTTTTTAAAATCCCATCTTAATAATACCTGTTCGTTTAAACATCTCTTATGGGAGTCAGAATTATATATGATTGAATTTATGATGATGGATGCAAGAAAATGGTTGGGTCAGGCTCGTCTTAAGGCTGCCAGAGTCAAACATATGAAGTTATTATAACCAAGGTCTACAAAAAGTCATAAAGCGGCAGACTTGAGAAAAATGAAGGGAGCCTGTGAAAGTTACTGTACTATTTGTTCACTGGGAAGAGGTTGGGGAATGATCACTGACCTCTAAGTAACAGAGAATGGAACTCATCTTTCACTTCTGAATGAGCTCCCTGCTATAATTGATGGCATCTCCTGAAATGACTGCAATCATTAGGGCTCCAGTGACTGAATTAAAAGAAAATGAAGGATGCAGATGGCTGTAGTAAAGCACGGAAAATGCATTTCTTCCTGGTGACAGATACAACTGATCATTTTACAGGAAGTGCCTCACTGAAAGTGTCTCAGCTATGTAGTTCTCAGGGAAAATGAAGAGTAATGTAAAAATTGGACAAGATGAAACTAGCTGTTTCATTCCAGGTATTGACTATACAAGTCACTTTCAATAAATCAGCTGCTTATTGTACCTAAGACAGCAGTTTGTTAATATTATGAAGGTGCTATAAAATGTTCTTTTTGGTTAGATAGTCTTTGAACATCACATGAAAAACAAAAGTTTTCTTTAAATGTCTTTTTTGTTTCTATTTGTTTTCCAGTTATCAACACTTAAACTACTAGGCATATTTGTTTAGGAAGAGCTTTGATGATGATTAGGAACAGCCAGAAATCAGCAAACTTCTTCTGTAAAGGGCAAGATATTACATATTTAGATTTTCATGGGCCATATAGTCGCTGAAATACATAATAGCTATGTAACTGTGCCCTTGTAGGGGGAAGTAGCTCTATAGTTTTGTTAAAAAAAAAAAAAAAGGAAAGAAAAAGAAAAAAAGGAAGAAAGGAAAAGGTATCCCGCTATTCAATGAAACTTTATTTACAGAAGCAAAGCACAAGTAGATTTGGCCTTCCGGCTATAATTTGAGGATCTCTAACTTGATGTTTCTGTTTTGCATACCAGATAATATCATGAATAAGAACAATTAGGAAACTTAATGGGTTGCCACAGTAAAATAAAATGGTAAGATTAAATACTTTAGTCTTTTATTAGAAATGGGGATATGAGCATTTGTATTATTTACATAAATAAGTAATACTGTTCTAAAAGAACCACAAGTCAACAATAACCTACATTTTTCAAGCTTTAGGAGAAAAAAATCACTTTAGAATATAAGCTCTCACGCACACGGAGAAGCTTAGTGGATATTTTCACTAGATAATTTTTAGTATGGCTGCACTTTTACTTTTGGCTTCTAGCTTTCTACATAATATTGTTAAACCACTCAATTATTTATTTAAGATCCCTTACAAATACATTTTAAGTCTCACTGGTTTACTATAAAACCAAGTGGGAGGTTTTCAAATCATTTTTAATAATAAAAGTGCTTTAATAATCAAAGCACTTTTAAAGAGATTTGGTAAAAGATTGAAATTACAACGTCTGTGAGGTCATTACTTTAGCCTATATTTTAAGTACCATGGCTATTTTTCAAAGTTAAGGGAAAAAAAATAACTTTTTAACTGAATGGACTCATCAAGACAAAGGCTTTGGGATCTTTTAAAAATTCCAGTATATAGGAACATTTATGGCAAATGACTCAGTTACTTGGTTTGGGCCAGAAAGTCCGATTGTTATCATAGAGCCTAACATTTTATCCAGCATTTCTGGCACCAATTAGGCCCTTGAAAGTCCATTCAGTCAAGATAGTCCAGGTAACTAGTAATTATTTAACAAAAGCCATCTACCCTAGACTTACTATTTTGGAGCTATAGTAATAAGTGCTGTATTACCTTGATTTCCATCCCACTATCTGTTCCATTTTTTTCCTTTTATGACAACTCTATAAGACACAAGTCACTACATAGGGCCTTTAATCATTTTTTCAACTTAGTAGAGATTTTATGTATTCATACCCAAAAGATTTCTCTAAGTGCCAGAATTGGTCATTTTATTCCTCCCAGATGTTGGCTTGTTATCCCCACACTCCCTCATTTCCTCTTTCAGTTCTATTCTTGAGGTGCTGCTCTGGATTTGTCAAAATCAAGGATGTGCCTGACCTGTCTCATTCTTGGGATTCATTCTCTAGAAAGTCCTCCAGTTCTTCCCCAAGGTTGAGGTGATAACAGCTGAATTTTGCTTTGATTATTTTCTTTATCTTTCTGAAATCTCTTTATTCCATTCCACTCAAATTTACAAAAAAAGAAAAATGCTGAGTTCTCCCCTGGAAAATGAAAACACAGTAAGGCATTTTCAAGCTTGAAAACTTTTCTAGGGCCATAAGGTTAAACATTTTCTCAAGAAGGTTGCTGTAAACCTATAAAATGCTATTTAAAAAATATTTATGAGGTGCCACTTTGTCCAAAAAAATCATAAATATTACTTTGTAATATATTAAAAATAAAAAATCTAGTTTTAATCTGTTTTTAATGTTCTAGCATCCGGTAAACATCAGTGTTTACTTTCCAGGAAAGAAAGGTATTTAACTACTCATGGGTTCAAAGCAAATAGACCATAATTTAATCTCTTGAAATCATTACTGAATCTGAACTTTAAAAATACCCTTTCTGTACAACAGGCAACCATTTGTGAATAAATAATCTTATGAAAAATTTTTAAGAGCACAATGCATGATTGAAGTGTTATGGGTTAACTAGACTATCAGGGACTACTTTAGCACATATTCTCTCTACTAATCTCAAATGCACAATGTGCAAATTTCAGCCATCTATTTTTTTGTCTCTGTAAACCATGGAACATTTCTGTTAAAAGCCCAAGAACTAGTACTAAGAAAAATTGAACAAAACACAATTGTTCTCATTAAAATTTTTTTATGCATTCATTGTAGAAGACACAAGGTAAGAACACCATAGATTTTAGATGCTACTGTTAATGTCACATAGTGAAACAAATTTAATTGTAAAAGATAATAGAACTAAGTCTTATAGGAACCAAAAAATAAATCATTTAGGGATATAGTTTGCCCATACATATAGGGATTTCTTTTATCTATTTCTAGTTATATGAAATTATATGGAATCATGACTATGGAAATAAATAGGAGAATATATGAGTTAAATTATAAATAGAAACAAAAAATACAATTAGTCTAATAGTGTGTGTGTGTGTGTGTGTGTGTGTGTGTGTGTGTGTATACATACAGAGGGATTTCTTAGGAGAATAAGAAAAAAAGTAAGGATTTAGCTACTAATGGAACCAAGTGTGACTTCCATAAAAACTCTGGAGAAGTCTTCAACAAACTGTGGCTCACGAGCTAAATTTGGCCTGCTGTCTTTTTTTGAGTAGCCAAGGTTGTGCTACCTTGTTGACAGAGAGAAATTGTGAAAGAATACATTTGTGTTGTTTTAAATTGCTAAATTTGGGAAACTGTTATACAACAATAGAAAATTAATACACACTTAATCCATTTTCAAAGGAAAATAGCTTCCTTTGCCTTTATGTTTAATTATCTCTGTCTTGGTGATGTCTTTCAACTGAGTGTCCATTTCCCAGTGTGTTTATAGTCCTGTACCTCTGTTGTTCCTTTCTTACTCTTAGTTAGATACTAAGCTCTGGCACTTTGCTTTATGGAATCATCTGGAGTAATTAAAGGAGCAAGGGACAGCAAGCATATCACCAAAACATGTAAAATGAGTGGTAAATATTCCTCAAATAATTATCCTTTGAGGGAATTGGGCATGTTTTCTACTTGGATTTTAGTCTTCACCACATTGCTAGACTTCTTCCTTTGTTATTTTACACTGTTATCCAATTCCTGATTCTATATTATGAAGAACAGTTAGTCTTTTCTTAGTCCCTTCATGTTTTTCACAGAGGCCTTTTTATCATAACCAAATATGCACACATTTGTTTGCCTCAAAAGATGTCCTTCCCTGAAGCAAACCCTTTTATTGATTCATATTTTCTCTATTTGGGGAAGGAAGGAGGGAGGAAACAAATTGTAAGATTGCAATATATAAATGCATTATTAATGTAAGGTAGTTAAATGCATAGTGTCTGGTGATGATGGAATAAATTGGTAATTACATATGAACTTTGCAGAGAGGTTTCAAAGATTGCTAGACTTTTCTCTAGTGGCCCTTTTATTACTTATTAAAAGAGAAAAATATTCAAAACTTAAGCATAGAATTGGCCTGTTCTACCAGTTTGGAGGGGAATATCAAGTTGGCTAGATACATTTCATGGTATGTGTTGTGTCTGTGAATAATGTTTTAAATGTTGGACTTAAAATTTGGGTATGTAACTTCACAGAAGCTTATGGTATCTTAATTTTAAAGTTTATTTACTTATTTTGAGAGGGAGGGAGAGAGAAAGAGAAATCAGGGAGGGGAACAGATGGGGAGGGCTGAGAGAGGGAGAGAGGGGGAGAGAGAAAGAGAGAGAGAGAGAGAGATTGAGAGAGAGAGAGAGAGAGAGAGAGAGAGAGAGAGATCCCAATCAGGATCCATGCTGTCAGTGTTGATGTGGATCCTGATCTCATGAACCATGAGATCATCACTTGAGCCAAATTCAAGAGTGAAGCACTTAACCAACTGAGCCACCAAGCACCCCTGTATTTTAATTTTATTTCAATTAGAGACTGACTTTCTGTGTCTGTGTTCTTCACTTCTATTTACTCATCTCTTATCATTGTTTCTATACTTTATAGTCTCTATTTCAGAAAAAAATAGCATGTTTCTTCTTCTCTTTCTGGGATATATCATCCAACTCAACCAATTTGCAATTTTTTTCCCCAGTAAGAAGGGCTCTCTATCACTCTTTCCAGTGCTAACCCATGTTGCTCCTTTATGATATTTCTACAAAATTGCTCAAAAGATTATACCAAGTGGCTATTTTCCTTACCTAATTTATTCAATGCTAGTTATTTAAATTATTTCAACATTATAACTCTTAGCATACAGATAAAACTAGTTTTGCCTGCTTTAAATGGGCAGGCATTGCCTTCTCTATTTTTTTCTCTTTAAGGAGCCATGTATTCCTTCTAGGTCTAAATATGTTAACTGTATGCCAAACTTTTTTATATAAAAAAGAACCCAGATTTATTCACAAATAGATAAAGATATTCGGGTGTAACTGAGTTTAACTCACCTGCTAAATAGTTTGTATACTACATTACCATTCTGCTGTGTGGTTAGTAGCAGAAGCAGAATGGAAATCAGTTTGAGGTTTTACATTTTGTTAATAATACTTTAAAAATGTTTTTTGAACATGTTTTCTGTCCCATGTTCCTCAACATGGTGATTACTGCTAGATTGCTTTTATACATTACTCTGCACACCTTCCAGAGTAAGAAGCATATATCTGCATAATAAATGCTCAGTTTATCAGTTGATGAATTAATTGACCTAATGATCTAATATTTATGGTCTATGATCTTTACGATTATGTGACCTTATGATCTATGTATCTTATGATTTCATGTATCCTCTGTTAGCAATAGTAATTTAGGTGGATATCACTAACATTTCTGTGACGGCTTTTTCATTCCCCTCAGCCTCATTTAATTACACTCTTTTCTATATGACTATAGTAACTTTGCTTGCTCTGTTTTATATTTATCTTAAATTTGAAGTTGTTATTTTCTTATATAAATTATTATGTGATTCTTAATCAATGCCACTGCATAGTGCTGCTGCAGTGTGCATGCTTAACTCATCATTGCTTATCTTGGGGCACTTGGGTGGCTCAGTCAGTTAAACATCTGACTCTTGATTTCAGTTCAGGTCATAATCTCATGGTCATGGGACTGACCCCTGCTCATGCTGAGTGTGGAGCCTCCCAAATTCTCTCCCTCCCTCTCTCTCTTTTCTCTCTGCCACTCCCCTGCTCATACTTGCTCTCTCTCTGTTTAAAACAAACAAACAAACAAACAAAAGTCCCAAAAAAACAAAAAAATTTGCTTATTTTGTGAGTGAATAAATAAGAAGCATCTTCCTGAAAGATTGTATGCACTTGGCAGAGTTCCTATTATCTAGTTATGTATGCTATTTGGGTTCATGCCCTCTCTTTCACGTTACATGGAGAGCATACTCATAAATTCTACAGAATTGTAAACCAATCATTTTTATGGCTACCATTAACACTATATTTTTTCTGTTAGTTCTCCATTATAGTCATTTAATCAAATTAATGTTGAGTAGCTGATATGCAGCTCATGAGTTTATATACCTTTCTACATACAGGTTTCACTGCAATGGGCAAACTAACATTCATGAGATCACTGTGCACACAGAATATACTCTTTCTAAAAATTTTATGTATTTTCTACCCCAAAATCTGTAAGTTTAAGAAGTTATATTCATATATGTGTTTTCCATGTAATTGCTAAGGATATTGTCACAATAATTCCAAATTTCCATGTTTTTCTTATAATGCAGAATAATCCTAGGGATTAAATTACTCAGGTAAACATCCTCTTAATTACAAAGAAATGCAGATTTAATTTTTGACCAACTTTCCTGTGGACATTTTGGTGAAACTCCATGCTGTGGCTGAGCTAGCATCTTTTCTGGGTCTTAAATTATATATTTTGTTTTGTTTCACCAAGTTGATGTAACATCTGCATTTGAAGAGCAAAGTAACAGCATAAAGTAATGAAATTGTCTACCCTGATATTTTTTTAAGTTTATTTATTTATTTATTTATTTAGAGACAGAGAGGGAGAGAGAGAAGAAGGGACAGAAGGGACAGAAGGAGAAGGAGAGAGAGAAAGAATCCCAAGCACTCGCAGTGTAAGAATCCTCACTCTCAATGCAAAGCCTGATCTGAAGTTCAAACCCATGGACACTGAGATCATGACCTGAAATGAAATCAAGAGTAGGACACTTAAGCAACTGCACCACTCAGGTGCCCCTACCCCAAGATATTTGTAAAAGAAATTGTTTAGATTTTAAAGTTGAATCTTTTGGTAAACAGAGTGCTGTTTATTATTATTATTATTATCATTCTGATGGCAAAATTTTAAAAAAACCATTAAGCTTTCATATGGACAATATGATGTCTATTTTACGAAGAATAATGAAGTAGCTAAATATTCTTCTTAAATGTTTTGTCAGTCTCCCACTGTATCTAAATGTCTATCATATGCCATTCAGAAAGATGTAGTCAGTACTGACAGATAAATGATTCAAACAAGAGTGATGGAAATACCATTTTGAAATCTACTCTTCATTCTGTTTGTATTTGAACATTTGTTAGATGTTAAATATCACTCAGCTTCCACTCCAGTGGATGATTTCAAAGCAGTATTTCCTTTATAATACAAACATTTCCTTATTTTCCTAAGTACCAAGTAAATTAAGAGAAAAGTATGAATGCAACTCTGAGTAAAAGGGAATAAATGAGAAGAGTTTGTCAAAATGGCAACCTAAATGGAGGAGAAGCAAACTTTCAGAGAATGAACAAATACAAAAGGAATAATGACATTCTTTGGAATTCCTTAGTATTTCATTAAAAACAGAGAGGAAGGAAGCCCTAATGACTATTTTCTCTTGCTTACAATTTTTTGCCTAAATTTATTTTAAATCAGCTGGGAGGAACAGCATTGTTTATACAGAAACTATTGAGAAATCATAAATTAGCCTTTAACTGTATTGATTGTGAGTGCTTGTGGATTTTATTGGACTGCCTCTGCAAATTGCATTGAAAAATATTGTCTTCTTTATTACCTCAATTAGACATTTAAAGTGAAGAAGGTCCTCCAGGGACACTGAAAACGAACTATGAAAATTTGCATTTTGGCAAGATAATTATTTAACTGTAGTCCAACAATGAAAGTATTGCAATCTTGTTAAGATAAAGTGTTTTTATACTGTATTTATCTTCAAAGGAATTATTTGTCTTTAATAGCGTATTTTAAAAAGTCAGTAGTCTAATATGTTATGCGAAGGAAGAAGAATAATTTATTATACAATTTGTATCTCACTTTTCAGAAGTTCATAGTTATACTGCACTTGACATATTCTGGAAAATAACACTTAGTGATGACACCTCTTAATGAGTTAGGTGCAATTTGCATAAAGCAAAATGTACATATGTTAAATGTAAAGTTTCATGAGTTTTCCCACTTCCATACACTAATATATCCCAAACATCTGTGTAAGTGGAGAGCATTGTCATCAGCAAGCTCCTTTATGTCACTTCCCATTCAATTTATACTCCCTGTCCCCAGGCAACCACAGTTCCAGTTCCATTTACCATCAAGTAGCTTTGCTTGTTGTAGAACATCATATAAACTGGATAATATACTGTGTACTCTTCAGTCTGGCTTCCTTCCATTTGCGCGTGTGTGTGTGTGTTTGTGTGTGTGTGTGTGTGTTTGTGTGTGTTTCTTTTTTCAGAAAGAAAAAGAGAATAAGTAGGGGAGGTACAGAGGGAGGATGAGAGGTAGACTATCAAGTAGGCTCCACACCCAGTGCAGAGTCCAAGGCTTCTGCGCTCCATCTCAAGACAGTGAGATCATGACCCGAGCCAAAATCAAGAGTTGGACACTTAACTGAGAGCCACCCAGAAACCCTACCATTAGTTGTTTTTTTTTTTTTTTGAGATTCATTCATATTGTGTGCATCAGTAGTTTATTCCTTTTTATGCTGAGAATTACTACATTGAATATTTATATTTTTACCCATTTTGGATAGATATAAATTTGGGTTCACAGATTTTAACTATTGTGAATACATCTGCTATGAAAATTATTGTTGGGGCACTAGGGTGGCTCAGTCTATTAAACATCTGACTGCAGCTCAGGTTATGATCTCAAGGTTTGTGGGTTTGAGCCCCATATTGGGTTGGCTCTGTGCTGACAGCTCAGAGCCTGAAACCTACTTCAGATTCTGTGTCTCCCTCTCTCTCTGGCCCTCCCCTGATCACGCTCAGTCTCTCTCTCTCTCTCTCTCTCTCTCAAAAATAAATAAACACCAAAAAAAATTTTTATTATAGAATAGAAATTTATGTTCATGTTTTAAGTATGTGTATTTTCCTTTCTCTTCTTTCTTATCCTATCCAATCATCATGAATGTGGTCAGAAAGATGGGTCAATATGCTGTCCTCTGCTTTATCTAGATGGCCCAGATCTTTTTATGTTATATTGTGACAAAGGGCATGAAAATTAACATAGCTCTGGGCAAAGCTACAAATGTATGTGTTTTGTCATTCTGTCTGAATGCATACTATTTTTGTTTTGAGATCCGGTTAGAAAAGAATACACTCACCAGAGCAATGAATACCTGGTACCCAAGTGTACCTTAGTCAGGAATGCATTTTCAGTGATTTGAGGTCATTTCCAGTCCTTATTGACTTATTCCAAATCTTGACAAGAAAGTATTCAGTCTTTCACCGTTAAGTACAATTTTATATTCCCACATTCATAATGAGAAAGTTTTCTTCTATTCCAGTTTCTGATGATTTTTTTACAGTAGGTGTTGAATGCTGTAAATATTGTTTTTCCCTGCGTTGAGATATAATTTGTGTTGCTTAATTTATTAATACAGAGAATTAATTGGTAGAATTAGAACATTAAACCAAACTTTAATTCTTGGGATGAATCCTCGCTACACATAATCATTTGTCCATTTAATATACTATGGGATTAAATCTGTTATTTTATTTAGAAATATTATTCCTATGTTCTTTTTTTTATTATATTTAATGTACTTTGCTTCCTATCTAAGACATCTTAGCCCATTGATGAATAGTTTTTTTTCCTATGTCTTTTTTCAAGAAGTTTTATACTTTTACAGGGGTATATATGATCCATTTCACTTTTGTGTCAAGCATCCAGTCGGTACTGTACCCTTTGTTGAAAGACTGTCTTATACCCATAAATTATTTTGACATGTGTATTAAAAATTAATTGATTATGTCTGCATTTTTAATGTTTTTCTACATTATATCTTATGATTTTATAACTTTATATTAAGCTTTTGAAATCAGCTGATATAAGACCTCCAACTTTGTGAAATTTGTTTAAGCTATTACAAATTTCTTTCCACTTTTTCCATATAAACTTTAGCAGTAGCTTGGCAATCCCTAAAACATGCCTCCTAGAATTTTATATATTGCATTAAATCTATATAGATAAGTTTGGGGAGAACTGATATCTCAATAATATAATTTCTCAAAATTGATTTATTTAAATTTTAGTTTATCCCTTTATTTATATATTTTATCTATCATCTATCTATTTATTTATATACTTTATTGTCAGATTGGTTCCAACATTGAATTTTTATGGGATTTTTTGGTAGATTCATTAAATTTCCTATATAATCATGTTGTCTGCAAATAAATACCACCTACTTTCCAAAGGACTTATATTTTATTTATTTCCATATTATAGTACAATAGTGAACACACGTAGGAGAGGACTACAGGCAGATAGAGTGAGGGCCAGCCATTCCCTAAGCTGCTTCACTTTCTGTACACTGTTTTGTTTCATAAACCATCTTATTGCAAACAAATGAATGACTGAGACCAAAATCTTTCTGGATTATTGATTCAGAGAAATTGTGAAAGATAATAAAATGTTGTTGTTTTAAGTGACTGAATTTTGAGGTGGTTTGTTATACTCTAATAGCTAAGCACAACAAAAAAGTTATGCCTGGAAGTGGAATGGTATCTTAACAAATACCTAAAAATTTTGGCATAAGTTCTGGGTTCAAGAAGAAGGAAAAGCCAGGAATGGCCCTGTGAGACTCAAAAGGAAAGAATAAAGATCTCAAGGAGAGTGTTAGTGCATACCTAATGAACCTGAAGAAGATTTTCAGGGAGAGCTTAAAGGAATACAGAAAGAATATTAGAGGTGTTGTAAGTGTATATTAGTAGAAATTCAACAACACTGTCAACTGCAGGAAATGTAGAAATTAGAAAGTGCATGGAAACTTGATTTGGTTAAAGAGACTTCCAGGCAGAATATCAAAAATTCTACCTAGCTTCTTCTCATTCCACATGATAAAATTCAAGAGGAAAGAGATGAGCTAAAGAATAAACTTTTAAATAAAAGAGAGCCATTATCTTCTCTATTTGAAAATAAAGCTTCTAGGGGCTCTTGGGTTGCTCAGTTGATTGAACATCTGACTTCAGCTCTGGTGATGATCTCATGGTCCATGAGTTTTAGCCCCAAGCCAGGCTCTGTGCTGACAGCTCAGAGCCTGGAGGCTGCATTGGATTCTGTGTCTCCCTCTTTCTGTTCCTCCCCTGCTCATGCTTTCTCTCTCTCTCTCACTCTCTCTCTCTCTCAAAAATAAATAAACATTAAAAATTAATTAAATAATACAAAGCAAACTTTCTCAATCCCTATCTCTCTAGCTAGAAAAACGAACAACAATACCAGTGACAACAACGAAAATACAAAATATTCTCGCACTAATAAGTGCTTTAGGGGAAATCTTTAAATGCAGTTTAAGCTTGTAAGATCCTTTACTAGGTCCTCATGAAGATTTAAAATGTCTTATAAACAGTTTTGAAATAAATTTCTTCTTCTTAAATCATTGAGAAACAAATGATTTAAGAAATGCTTTAATGATCCCATGTGTTGCACAACAGGTACTTTTAAGATTCTAAGTGTCAGATGTCCCATAGCAGACTTGCAGAGAGCCCAAAGTAGAGAACAGCATATTTGCATATACTTGTATATGTGCCATTTGACTAATAGTGTGGATTGTAAATCAAAACATAAGGAATCCACAAAGTTTTAAAAAGAATTAGACTAACCTGATTGAAAGTGACAAAGTGATAAAGATAGTGAAAAATCAAAAGA
The DNA here is from genome assembly GCA_017311185.1 of Proteles cristata cristata. Lineage (NCBI taxonomy): Eukaryota > Metazoa > Chordata > Mammalia > Carnivora > Hyaenidae > Proteles > Proteles cristata. Next base: position 2,799,605 of record JAESUZ010001194.1, read on the forward strand.
AGCCCTGGGATCTTCAAATTACTATAGGAAGAAGGCAACTTGAGAAAACTACACAGTTGCAAACACTACGAAAAATAATAATTCAGAGGGCAACACAGATAGCCAAAAATGCATAACCAGGAGTCACAGAGAATAACACATGAAGGAACTGGCACATCTTTCCAGTTGGATTTCAGAATTGCTATGGACAGGTGTCTCCTATGTGTTCTTTTCTCCTTCTGTGTATGTATGGAGAATGTCTGGTGGTTTTCCTATTCCTGAGCATGTTTATAGCTATTTTAATGCCTAGTGTCATATTTCATCATTTCTGTCATCTGTATCAGTTTTTATTAACTGAGTATTCTCTGGGTTATGAGTCACATTTATTTTACTTCTTTGTGTACTCAATAAGTTTTTGGTTAGGTATTGGACATTGTAAGTTTTATTTTTGAGTCTTCTTTTTTCTTTTTTGCCCTTTGAAGACTCTTGAAGTTAGTTTTTGACTGGCTTATTTGCAGATTAAATCAAAAAACCTTAAGAGGTCTCTTTTGAATGCTCCAGGTATTAGTAATTTATTTACGCTCTACATGATCAGAATTTAAACATTTCTTATCCCAACATGTGATAATTTAGGAATTATTTAGTACCACTCTCTTCCCACCCAACCCAGTACTGGTTCTCTATCTAGACCCTAGGAATCTTATTTTAGCCATCCCATGCTTTATGTTTAACAACAGAGTCAAAGGAAGCTTTATGAAAATGTATGGACTTTTGGGCTTAGCTGTCTTCTATCTTGCACTTCACTCCTCAAATTCCATCCCTCTTTATGTGTCTGACAGAACATCTGAAGGCTGCTATTTGTTTCTCTTAGTTCTTTCTGTATCACAGTATGGAAGGTGCCTCCAGAATAAAGCTGCACTGATTATAATACTTCAGTTATCTTCCTTCTCTTAGGAATCACAATCCTGTGCTGCTTGTTTTCCAGTGTCTGAAAACATATGTATTATATATTTTGTCCTATTTTCTCATTTTTTTTATGGAATGTTTCACCAATTTGCAATTTGTATGTCATTCTCGTGCAGGGGCTGTGCTAATCTTCTCTGTATCATTCCAATATTATTATATATGCTGCCAAAGAGAGCACCTATTGTCTCATTCTTTATTGTAAGAGGCCCGGGTACTCCATCATAGTTGGAGGTGATAGTCACAGGTCTCCCTAATCCTAATTTTTTAAATCTCTAAATTATCATCCTGTTTTCTTCCTTTATGACATGTTTTAATTAATTTTTTTTTTGAAACTTCATCTTCCGGTGTGGTGAATCAGCCTCATCATCTTTCCAGCCTCTCTAGTGTTTTTTTTAAAGACTGCATTTTCCAAATATACTATTTTTGTTGTATTCTTGGCATTTCCTTTAAAATCCCCTTGTTATTTTGAGGATTCTATTTTTTTCTTTACATTAAAAAAAATTGAAACAGAGAGGGCACAAGTGAGCAAGGGGAGAGGGGAGAGAAGCAGGGCTCATGTTCACCACAAGTGGGGCTCAAGTTCACCCCATGAGGGACTCAAACTCATGAACCAATCATGACCTGAGCCAAAATAATCTGCTTAACAGACTGAACCACTCAAGTGCCCTCTTTGTCTTTACAAGTTTTTATCATGAAATGCTCATCATCTTCTCTTCTTGTTTGTGTTATCTCGTATTAGTGGATTCTCCTGTGTTTTGTAAATTTTACGTTTGGATGTGAAATCAGTAGGTGTTTTCCTCTGTGACAAATCTCAGTTACACCTGTGTCTTAAATTAAGCTAACTAAGCTGTGCTTATAGAATGTTTTGAGTTTGTTTTAGCCAGGGTCACATAGACTGGTTAAAGACCAGATTTATATTTGTTTCTCAGTTTGGGTTTAATTTTCTATATGGTTGATTTGATTTGCGTCCAATACTTATGCATGCTTAATGCCTAGTTTTCTAATAACCCTTAATGCTTTCAAAACTACTTTTTTTAATTGCAGTCAAGATTTGGGACTGGAAACTTACTTTTGGCAGTGGCCAGTCTGTGTCTATCCCAGTAGGGGCAAAGTTTTGCTCCTGTTTTTGAGGGGACAGCTATGTCTGGGTTTCTCTTTTGTCCAGGCTCTCAGATATGTAAGCAAAGAAACAAACAAATTCTGTGATTTATCAAACTTTGTTATTTATCATTCTGTTCTTTATCAAGAACAGATATAACTGCCTTAAGTTCACTCCTAAAATAGGTGCCTAGACCTTAAATTATATGCCCATGACCAATATATTTAATGCAGTATTTGTGTGTTAGAATTAACAAGGAAGTCTTGTCATGTTACTTTAATATGATATCTTGAGCAGAAACTGTAATATAAATATGATCTCTCCTCTTTGTCAAAGTAACTTACATCTGTGAATTCTGTTGGATAATCAACCAAATATGATTTTCTTTGATTATGTAGGTAGTTTGACATGTTGTATTAGTAATACATTAAACGATACTCTTATAGTTCCAAAATTGTTGTATTTTAATAGTTTAATCTTTTGCTATCTACCAGAAATTATCCTAGGTGTCCTGGGGGAACATAAATAATGTGGCTCACCAGCCCCTCCGATCACAGAGCATTCTGCAGGATTGCAGATATTCAAGGGCTGGTTCCTTTAACTTCCAGTTGCCTTTTTAAATGACTTCTCCCCACCCCACCCCTTCTATGCCCCAGGGCAAGGGAATCAGCTCCTACTCCCTCAGTACTAGTCTCCCATCAATTCAGTTGCATTGTCTGAAGCCTGGGTTCCTGTGATTACCCTGTCTCCATCTCTTGCTCTTCCCATGTGGTCTCTATATTTTGTGGTGCAGATGATGTTCAGTAAGTCCTCAGCTCTTCTTCAGTAGGAATTGCTCTACATGTTGGTTTCCATTTGGTGTGTTCATGGATGGGGTAAGTTCAGAGTCTTCCTGTATTGCCATCATAAACCTTTAGTTATTAAATTATGTATATGCTCTCCTATACTTCTGAAAAATTCTATGAATTCTGTTAGGATTTCAAAAAGCCTCAAAAGAGATGACATTTAAATTATATTATGGGCTATAATATTTATGGATAGTATGTGTTGTTTCAATAAATATAGAAGTTAGTGGATTATCACTTTTAAAAGATTGCATATGAATTGGCCATTTTTGTGCCTGGATGATAGCTACATAGGGCAGTATTGTACTATTCTCTCCACTTTTTAAAAGATAAACATTTCTCGTTAAAAATGTTTTTGCAAATATTATATTTTTTAAACTGTTTAAGCAATCGTAAAACTATGGCACTTCCATGAATTCATTTACTACAATTAAAGATATGTAATTTGCATTTAAAAATTCAAACTCGCTATTTATTGGTAAAGTTGTGCTCTTTAAAGCAGAAAATTTCAAAACTGCATCTAAATAGAAAACAAATCTTTTGAAAAGCTAATAAATTCTAAGCAGGAGCCTCATTACACAACTGGGCCTTATTATCAATTCCATTTATTGTTAATGACATACACTTGGAGCAATGGTTCTAACGAGGCTTAATTTGAAGACAAAACAGGAAACTTGTAAGGTCTTTTTATTTTTCCTTTGTAGTGAGATTTCTCAATGTGACATCTGAAAAAATGCAAAGAATATTTTATTGTTGGAAACTAATTTTCACAGGAATATATCCTCTTTGAATGAATGATATAAGAAGATAATTGGGAGGCGGGAGAAGATGTGGAATGTATGTTGAACACTTTCTCCAATGAATGTAGCTAGGACTAAGTCCAGATTACACTAATATTACAGACATTATGTCATTTGATACCTTTGAATGCCTTTTGGCATGCAGTACAAGACCACAGCTGGGGCTTTGAGCATGTTATTCATATATTTAATGAAACCATCCTCATATATTGTTAGTTGTCCTTTTTAAGACAAAAGTGGTTTTCCTGAATGGCTTTATCTTTTTGATATTTTTCAATTTCTTCAATCAGTTATTTTCCAGGCAATATTAATCAAGCAGAAAGATAGCATTTTTGAAGCATGGACACTAACCTTCTAGAGACCCATTTTGACTAGGAAAAAAGCATGATACTGTATTCTCATTCTCCTCTGATTCACTAGATTTTCTTGAGAGTAAGCTAAACTACAGTTAAAAGAATCCTGCCTTTTCTAAAGCAGGCTGTTTGCACCCAGGGAAATTTTTATGTCCTTTGTGGTTGAAGGCACTTTTAATCTACTGTGGAACTAGTTTGAGTTATTAAAGAAGGTTGTAAACCTTAGCTATTGCTAAGGTCTATTCAGGTCTGTTCCTTGGAACATCTTAGTGCAAACTAAAGGACATGAAGCCTTGATTCTTTTCTTTGATAGAGTATATTTCTACTACATCAAATACATCTCTGGATACTGTGCAAAGGAGTTACCTTGTATGTGTGTCTCATTAGTCTCTATACCTTGTCCTCTAAAGGTCCTCCTTCCATATAGAAGAAGAGGAAGCATTAACTTTTATTTAATGATAACCTTTATCAGTATACATTTTGGAAACTAATAAACAACAATCAGCCTTTGGATATTAAAATATTTCTTATCTCTAACTGGAGATAAGATATGGCCTACTCTATTTCTAGAATGGAACCACTTAGCCTGAAGGTAATACATACTTTTTTTTTTCATTTCTTTCTGATAAGAAGGAGTCACTTCTCTTTGATTTATAGTTCTCATAAGGAAGGTAATATATTTCATGATTAATTTTAGCTACAAATCATTTGCATACTGAATAAGAGATTCAGAAAAGACTGAGAAAACAACTGTGGACCTTTATTTACATTTAATAATATGATTTATGCATTCAACACATTTTTTATCATGGATCTTTTTTTAAATTAGTCTTGTGGAAATATATTGACAAGATAGCTACCATTTTAGATCACCTTTTTATATTCTAAGTGTAAATATAGATACTTGTTTCTGCCTATGCCCCACTTCTAGACCCTACTGTCTACATCAGCCCCTATAAAGTCAACTAATTATCTAAGACTTTAGCTTTGCTTTGCTTAAATGCAATGTTACTTTGTGTTCTCTAGGGTCTATTTCATGTACCTCTGCAATTTGTGAGGTATAGCTGATTATTGAGACTCATTCATGAGCCACCCAAACTTCAGGGCATTAACACCCTTGGCACCATCCTTGACCAGTGAGGACAGGAAGATAATACATAAATACCTTATTTTTTGTCTCAGGGGAAAGCATATCAGAAGGCATTGACATACCAACATTTGCCATCTCTATAGGTAACTAACCCAATAATGTACAATATTGGCTTTCCTCCTTTTCTGTTCTGCGAGTGTTTGTGCCCCACCCCCCAGCATCTCAAAATAATCCCAATAAGTCTTTGTCTCAGATTCTGCTAAAAGAAGTTTTTAATCTGGCACAGTTTGCCTGAGGTCAAATCCTGACTCTGTTATCCTGACGTGTTAATAATTTCTCTGAGCCTCCATTTTCTTATATGAAAATAGGGATTATATGTACTACAAGTAATATTATAAGGACTAAAATTACATAATACGTATAAATTATTTAGGATAGGTTTTGCTTTTACTGAGTACTATATACGTGTGATTGTATTTAATTTTTTTAAGAATTTGGACTTTTTTTTTAAGTTTATGTATTTTGAGAGAGAGAGAGAGAGAGAGAGAGAGAGAGAGAATGTGTGCATGAGTAGGGAAGGGACAGAGAAAGAGGAAGAGAAAATCCCAAGCAGGCTCCATGGTGTCTCACATAGGGCTTGATCTCATGAACTGTGAGATTATCACTTGACCTGAAACCAAGACTTGGACTGTTAATAAACTGAGCCACCCAGGTGCCCCTCATGTGATTTTATTTTGATCCATCTACATTATCTAATTTAAAGTAACCATTTTAGGAATTTTACAAAGTTACACAAATTATATGTGACAGAATACATAATTACTTTATATATATATATATTTTGCTTAACATAAATGCTATTCTATATGCTCCCTGGGCTACTGTCTTTCATAAAAAAGCTTACCTTTATTAAAATTTAGTTATTGCCTGATTTTTTCCTCTTCTTACCTTTGAAAGATCTCTGCTAACCTAATTTATCCATAAACTAATGTATTTTGTATAAAAGTCTTATTTGTCTTGAATTCTCCAGAAATGCAAGTTGTAAAAGCTTTTAATTTGAACTAAATTGTACAAGTTATTGATTCATCACTTAATTTAGTAGATAATTGAAGTTCTGGGGTTTAGTACGTAGCATTTAATGATAGCTTATCAAGATTGCAATTTTAAAAATATTCTTATATGAAGAAAATTATGGGAAACACTAAAAGTTTGAGTGATGTAGGCGTGCCTGGGTGGCTCAATCAGTTAAGCATCTGACTTTGGCTCAGATCATGATCTCATGGTTCGTAGGTCTGAGCCCCACATTGGGCTTTGTGTGGACAGTGTAGAACCTGCTTGGGATTCTCTCTCTCTCTCTCTCTCTCTCTGTGTGTCTCTCACCATTCCCCACTTGTATTTTCTCTCTCTCTCAAAATAAATAAATAAAATATTTTTTTAAAAAAGTTTGAGTGATGGAACTTCGGTTGATGACCTATTTATCCATTTATTGTGGTAGAGAGTAAAAGTTATTCAATTTCTAATAAAGAGGTAGAAGGCATTACCACCTCTTGAATGTATACTCATCCTTAAATTTTACTGTGGGCCCTAAAATGGAATAGAACTGATTGGTGTGCTAGGTCAAGTATAAACCTCAAGATATTCAAGACATTTTCACTCTCTCTGAAAGCTCTGAGGATGTCATGTGAAACATATTTGTGCAAGAGAGAAAATATGTGAAGAGCCATCCTAAGCAAGTTCGTCAGACCAGTCAGTCCTGTGTGCTCCACCAGGCTGTTCTCAGACATGCTAGACGGTCCAGCCAAGATCAGCCTGAGGACCGTAAACATGTGTTTACAGGGATTTGTATAGGCCTATATCTTAATTTCTTTTGTATCTAACATATGAATTTTTAGCTTTGCCCACTTGCCAGGACTTGTTTTCGTCAAGCCTTTCATTACTTGCTTCATTCTTTGTCATCTTCGTTGTCCTCATCATCTTCTTCTACTCATTCTTCTCCTTCTCCTCCTCCTCTTCCTCTTTCTCCTTCACATTTGATTAGATATGTGGTGGTATCTCACTGTGGTTTTAATTTGCATTTGCCTAATGACTGATAGTGAGCATCTTTACATGTATTTATTTTAATCCTAATCTCTTTTTCAGTGAATTATCTTTTCATATATTTTACCCATTTTTATTATTTTGTTTCTTTTCTTATTAGTGATTTTTCAAATTTCTTTGTGTATTCTGGTTACCAGAACTTTATTAAATGTGTTTTTCTGACATTGTTCTCTGACACTACTGCTTTTCTTTTCTTTTCTTTCCTTTTAAAATGCTGTTTTGGGGCACCAGGGGCCTCAGTCAGTTGAGCGTCTGACTCTTGATTTTTGTCTCAAACCATGTTCCCAGTGTTGTGGGACTGAGCCACATGTCAAGCTCTGTGCTGAGTGTGGAGCCTGCTTAAGATTCTCTCTCTCCCTTTTCCCCTCGTCCCCATTTGTGTGTACTCTCTCTCTCTTAAAAAATATGTTTTGCAAAAAGCAGGTTTTATATATGTTCAATCTAAAATATAATTGTTTATTTCCATATCAGACTTCCTCCTGTTTTCTTCCAGGTAGAAGTTTTCCATTTTAGCTTTTATATTTACATTATTATTTTCCTTCCCAAGGATGTATAATTGTTTCAGAGTACTTCTCTATTAAATAACAGTGCCCACTTTGTCAAAACGATTTGTTTATATGCATGTGGGTCTATTTCTGTACTTTTTATTGTGTTCCATTGATATGTGACTATCATTTTACTCATACCATACTATATGATTACTATAGCTTTATAGAGAATCTTAAGATCTGGTAGTGTGAGCCTTCCAACTTTGTTTTCATTTTTCAAAATAGTTTTGGCAATTTTTTTTTTACAAATAGTTTATTGTCAAGTTGGTTTCCATATAACACCCAGTGCTCATCCCCACAAGTGCCCTCCTCCATGCCCATCACCCCCTTCCCCTCCCCCCATACCCATCAGTCCTCAGTTTGTTCTCAACATTCGAGAGTCTCTCATGGTTTGCCTCCCTCCCTCTCCCCCCGTTTCCTCCCTTCTCCCCCATGGTCCTCCGTTAAGTTCCTCCTAATCCTCCTATACGTGCAAACATATGGTAGCTGTCCTCTGCCTGACTTATTTCACTCAGCATAACACCCAAGTTCCATCCTTGTTGCTACACATGGCCAGATTTCATTCTTTCTCATTGAGTTTTGGCAATTTTTGATTTCTTGTTTTTCCATATAAAGCTTGGGTCAGCTTGTAGATTAAAAGTAGCCTTATAGATTTCTCTGAGATTGTGTTCAGTTTGTAGATCATTTTTAGAAAAATTTGCATCTTGACAATTTTGTCTTCCAATTAATGAACATGAGATATCCCTCCATTCACTTAGATCGTTTTTGATATTTATCAACAATGTGGTATATGTTTTTATTGTACAAAGTATACCCATGTGTTGTTGGGTTTTTTTGAGATTTAGTCTTCTGTTATATTTTTACTGGTATTATAAATGATTATTATTTTAAAATTTATTATCTAATTGTTTATTGCTGGTATGTTTAAAGACAACTGATTTTATCATACTGGCTTTTTCCCCCCCTGTAACCAGCTAAATCCATTTATTTTAATATTTTCTTTAACATTTTTTCTATAGACAATCATAGCCTCTAAGAATAAAGACAGTTTTATTTCTTACTTTCCAATCTACAGGTCTTGTATTTCTTTCTCTTGTCTTACTGCACTAACATGCGTGTTGTAGAATAAGAGTGGGAAGAGTAGCAATTATTTTTTGGCCCTAATCATAGAATGGAACAAGTCTTTTTTTTTAAATGTTTTATTTATTTTTGAGACAGACAGAGAGAGAGAGACAGAGAGACAGAGCATGAGTAGGGGAAGGCACAGAGACAGAGAGGGAGACACAGAATCCAAAGCAGGCTCCAGGCTCTACGCTGTCAGCACAAAGCCCGCCGCAGGGCTCGAACTCATGGACTACAAGATTATGTCCTGAGCAGAAGTTGGACGTTCAACCAACTGAGCCACCCAGGAGCCCCACCATTTAGTCTTTAACAATAAGATGTGATATTAACTTTAGTTATTAACAGATATCTTTTATAAGGTTGAAAGTTTAGTTTTTATTAATAGATTTGTGATGAAATTTTGTCATAAACAGTGAATTTTGTCAAATGCTTTTCAGGTATCTTTTGAACAGATTTTTTTCCCCCATCTTTTAAAATACTGGTATAAATGAATTACTGTGGTAGTCAGGCTTCTTCAGAGAAACAGAACTAGTATGTGATAGAGATAGAGATAGATAATAATAAAGATAGAAACTGATTTACTATAAGGAATTGGCTCAGCGGCTACAAAATAATGGAGGCTGAGATGTCACACAGTTGGCTGTCTATAAGCTGGAGACCGAGGAAATCTGGTTGTGCAGTTCAATCTGAGTCTGAAAGACTGAGAACCAGGGGAGCTAATTCTGTATTCTAGCCACAGGTCAGGAGAAGACCTGTGTTCTATCATCAAAAAGATTCCCTCTCTCCACCATTTTGTTCTATGCAGTCCTTCAGTTGATTGGATGATTCCCACCCACATTGTGAGGTCAATCTGTTTACACAGTCTACTGATTTAAATGCTAATCTCATCTGGAAACACCCTCCCAGTCCCAAGGTAGATCTCACCTTCTTATAATATACTACATATATATGTTGGACTTACTTTGCCAATAATTATAGAGAATTTTTCATCCATGTTCATGAGGAATATTGGTCTGTAATTTTCTTTCCTTAAAATATCATTGTCTGTTTTGTCATCACTGCAATGCTGGCCTCCTTAAAAGAGTTAAGAGGTATGCTCTTTTCTATTTTCTGGATTTCTGTTTTGTTTTATTTGTTTGTTTTTAGAACTGGCATTTCTTCCATTAATATTTTGTAGAACTCATTAATAAAGCCATCTGAATTATTTTTTCTTTCCTTTTTGGAAAGTTAAATATAAATACAGTAGATATAGGACTAATTGCACTCTTCATTTCTTCTTGAGTGAGTTTTGTTCATTTGTGTTTTTAACATTTTCTTTTCATTATGTCATTAACTTATGGCTGAGGCCAATAAATTTGAGAATAATGTGTTCTACAAAAGCAGCTACCTGATACATTCATACCTGATTCATTAATTCATCAGTGTACTTTCAATACATAGTTGACCCTTGAACAATGCAGAAGTTAGAGGTAATGACCCCTTGTGCAGTTGAAAATCCACATATATATTATATACGGTATTCCTACAATAAGGTGAGCTAGAAAAAAGAAAATGTTATTAATAAAATCACAAGGAAGAGAAATTATTTACAGTACTAAACTCTGTGTATATATATATAAATCTGTGTATAAGTGGGCCTGCAGAGTTCAAACTCATGTTCAAGGGTCAATTTTAGGGCACTTGGATGGCTCAGTCGGTTAAGTGTTTGACTTCGGCTCGGGTCATAATCTCACGGTTCGTGGGTTTGAGCCCCACATTGGGCTCTGTGCTGACAGCTCAGAGATTGGAGCCTGCTTCAGAGTCTGTAACTCCCTCTCTTTCTGGCCCTCCCCTGCTCACACTGTATCTCTCTCTCTCTCTCTCTCTCTCTCTCTCTCTCTCTCTCTCTCTCTCTCTCTCTCTCTGAGAAATTTAAAAAAAATTTAAAAAGGGTCAATTGTAAGCTTAAAACATCAGTAATTTCTTTTTAGGTTCTATTATATATGTTGGGTGTGATGACAAACTGAACTGTAAGAAATCAGATTCTGTTATATTCTGTAAGTAATTCTACAAGATTTATTTTTTTTTAAATTTTTAATGTTTTATTTATTTCTGAGAGAGTGGAGGGTCAGAGAAAGAGGGAGACACAGAATCTGAAAAAGGCTCCCAGCTCCAAGCTAGCTGTCATCACAGAGCCTGATGCAGAGCCCGAACCCACAAAACGTGAATTCATGACCTGAGCTGAAGTTGAATGCTTAACCAATGGAGCCAGGCACCCCAATTCTACAATATTTAAAAGCCTAGTATGAAAATGACTATCTCATACAGGCTTATCAGGCTTTAACTTTGAAAGAAAACTCTTTACTTTTGTATCAAGTGCTACTTACTATGTAGTGTTATGCAGCACTTCCTATGTACTAATCTGTAAGTAAGTAGCACTCTTCATACAATAAGAACATTTTTAATCCTTTTGTACTATAAATGTATAAAATGTTCAGACTTCAACAAATCTTATTACTGTCTCTGGCTAATTCTACTCTAGCTACACTGATGTCTTTACTAGTCATATATTATCCTTCACATATTCCCACCCTGAAGTCTTTGTAATCCCAGATTTCTGTACCTGAAAAATCTCATTTAGATTAATCCTAAAATGTTAGTTCCCCAGAAGGACATTCTTTAGGCATCCTGATTAAAATAATAATTCTCGTTCCCTGTTTCACCTGCTTAGCCTTTTTAATTTTCTCATAGCATTATATGACAACATGCTATATATTTGTTTATGTTCTGTCTTGCAACTTCACATTACTATACAAACTCTTCAGAAGGAGGGACTTTCTTTTGTTCACTGCTTTGTTTCCCTTACTGTTTTATCTGCACTGGCTAGAAGAGAATTTAGCATATCATAGGCATGCAATAAATACTATTGAACAAATAAATAAAGAAATGTCCATTATTTTAGGGGCTCTAATTTTTCAGAACAAGTAGCATACTCATAGAATCAGATAATTTGGTTCTGATTGTCTCCTGCTACTAAATTTGAGCACATTATATAATTTTCTGGGTTTTCATTTTTTTTTAGTTTCTTAATGTCCAACTCTGCTGTCATATACATTAATTCCTTCTGCCTGAAATATCTCAGTGTTCTAGCCTTCAGTGATTACTCTTTCTCTTCATTACTAATAAAACTATTGTTCAGTATGCTACATACCTCTCTATTCATTATACTAAGTAGTAATTCGAAATTTATATAACTTTCACACATTTGTCTTTTTTCCTGAATAGAGTGACCAAAACAAGGGGAAATAAATCTTATTTTTTAATTAGCCAAATTAATTGAGAGGATCAACATTTTTTATCTTGTGACCATCATTAATGAAAATCCTTCACATGTCTGATTGAGATCTGACATTTCATAGTCATGAATTGAAGAGTCTCCCTTTTCTTTACTGTGTATAAAAGCATACATGTTTGGAAAACTTCCAGTTAGCTCTATTTCAGGTCTATATACTTTTTTCTAACTTAAAAGGACAAAAAACCAAACAAGCAAGTATTCTGTCTTTTTAGCCTTTCTAAATTTTCACACTAGCTAGATCTTTGAGGCATTCCAATCAGATTTTCCTTCAACTGGCAAAATTCAACATACCCAAACCAGCTATCTTTTCATATAATCTGTACTTTATCCTTTTCCAAGTGTCATGGTCTTTTATACCTCCTTGTAAATCATAAATTTTCCTCAGTTTCCTATTTGTGTCAGAAAGTTTCAAGCCTGTAACACTGCAGTTATGTTGGTCCCTCTGCTGTAGGTTATAGAGAGACAGAGGGAAATTCAGGCTCAGAGATTAATCAGGAAAGGAGACTGATCACAGTGATGTAGATGTAGGGACAATAGATGTCTTCTTCTTGACATCAGGTAAAATAAACAAAACTAATAGGAAAAAATCTTTTGTTAAGTTAAAAATGTCAACCTTCATATAATCTTTATGGTCTTCTTTTGCTGTAAGAGTTCTTTCTTTGTCCGTAAATTTTATTTAAAAGCCATTTTATTTGCCCTTTTTCCATATTGAAAAGTAAAGAAGAAGAAATTTGAAAACAATTGTTCTATGCTCTATTTTATAATTATAACTTTATCAACTAGTTTGCCCTATGTAGAATAAATTATTGATAGTGATGAAACTTAAGAGAATGAAGTATATTTCTAAAGTTAGCTATTTGTTTTTATTTAGATGGACTTTGTTAGACTTTGATAAAACATTTTTCCTCCTTATAATTCTAGTTTTAGATTTTGTTTCTTAATTTATTTCAACTTCATAACATTCACCATCTTCCTCCATTTTATGCCCATCTCCACAGTGAAAAAGCAGAATATTTAAAATTTCTATTTTAATATACATTTATTCATGTTCCATAAAATATTTTTTAAATTATCATTTTTTTTTCTGATAGCCTTTTCTTCTGAATTGATCATGTTATGTGTTGAATTTTATTCATATAATTTATCTTCTGTGTGCTGTGTGTGTGCGCATGCGTGTGTGTTTTACTTTAGAAAGCACTATACCTTTTCTTTCTAGTTAGCCCTACATAGCAGCCTTGAGGAGGACAAATAGAATATTCTGCTTAGCCTACTGTTGCTGGAGAAGAGAAGTTACAATGTATACCCTAGTTCACAGATTGGAGTGGCAGAAACAGAATTGAGGCCTCTGCCCTCTTCTTCAGTGCTATCTCTGCAATATATAGAAGACAGTCTGCAACCATGCAGCAAAATGTTGCAGTATCGCATCAGGAGCTTTATAAAAGAAGCCTCTCACTAAAGACTACATATGCTATGGCTTTGTGTGAAAATTATATGAAATTCTAGAAAAGGTAAAATTACAGTTTGCTTTCTGGCAGATCAGTGATTGTTTAGAAAAAAGGGGGTCGGGGTGGGAATTGATTGCTTAGGGGTATAAGGGAGCTTTATGTGACTATGAGAGTATTTCATTTTTTTAATTAATTAACTTTTTTTAATGTTTTACTTCTTTCTGAGAGAGAGACAGTGTGAGCAGGGGAGGGTCAGAGAAAGAGGGAGGTACAGAATCTGAAGCAGGCTTCAGGCTTTGAGCTAGCTGTCGCAGGGCTCAAACCCAGGAACTGTCAGATCATGACCTGAGCCGAAGTCGGATGCCCAGCCAACTGAGCCACCCAGGCGCTCCACTATGACGCCCAGTTGCTCCACTATGAGAATATTTCAAAGCCTGACATTGGTAGCAGTTAAAAGGACAGTAGTCCCAATTATGGAACTGTAAGCTTAAGACAAAGGAAACTTTCAGATGCTTATTATACCTGAATAGAGTATAAAGATATACACTGTCAGCAGACTGTTACTTCTACATCAGTAACACAAATGTAGAATTTGTTTTATTTATTACCCATCATGCTTAATCAATTAACTTTTAAAAAATGATTTCCTTTTAAATCCCTTGATATAATAAATTATGCTTTTGGATTCATAAAAAAAATAAAAATAAAAAAATAAATCCCTTGATAACCTGTTTAAGGCAGAGCAGTTTGTTAAAACTGCAGAGCCTTGTGTTTTTCTCTCATCTGACCTGATGTGCTAATCACTAGGGCACAGTTGTGTTATTCAGAACATGAAATGAGGTCACATTTCTCCCTAGTGAAGAGTAAATAGCAAGTGTACTTTAAAAGTACCTGGCATTTAATGCCTAATCCTTAAGATTAGTTAATGTTAAAAATAAATAAATAAAGCCAAGAAATGCCTACTTTCTCACAAAAGGATTTGACCAACATTTTTTGATTAGCAATTTTCTATATGTCCAGTCATATACAATTTAAAGTTTAAAAGTATGAGAATATTGGGCAATATAGATATTTTTATTATTATTTTTTTTAATATTTTTATTTATTTCTAGGAGAGAGAGAGAGACAGCGTGAGCAGGGGAGGGTCAGAGAGAGAGGGAGTCACAGACTGAAACAGGCTCCAGGCTCTGAGCTGGCAGTCAGCACAGAGCCCGATGCGGGGCTCAAACCCACGAACCGTGAGATCATGACCTAAGCGAAAGTCGGACGCTTAACCGACTAAGCCACCCAGGTGCCCCGCAATATAGATATTTTTAAAGCTTAGATTCTTTTTTATGGCTTCTCATTCACAGCTTTTAAATAACTTGAGATGATGATTTTTTTCCTCATCTATTATATTTTGTCTGCGATCTTAATGTGAGTCCTACCTAAAAAATTATGGAAAACTAAATATATAAAAGGACAAATAACATAATCAACCTCTATGGATCAAATATCCAGTTTCAACATAGTCAATATATTTTTCTCTAAGTCTGTACATATTCTCCATCCATACCCCATCTTAGTTATTCTTTTCAGATAAATCCATAGTATCACTGTATTGCATCCATAGATCCCTCAATATGTATCTATAAAAGATACTGTAAAAATCATAATTCCAATATTTTTGTCTTTCCTAAAGTGATTAAGTATAATTCTTTAATGTTATAAAAGCACAGTTTATCACATTTATTTCAGTATTTCATAGTATTTTAAATTTACAGTTTGTTTGATTCAGGAAACAAAATACACATGATACATTTCATTGATATAGTTTAAATTGTTTTTGATTTATAAGCTTCCCTTCCTTTTTTTCCCTTGTAATTTATTTGATAGAGAAACCAAGGTCATGGATCCTATATAACTTTGCATATTTGGAGTTTGCTCATTGCCTCCATTTGTATCATCAGTTAAGGTGATCTGCATACTTTTTCAATTTCCTATAAAAAAAAAGCAATTACATTTAGAAGGCTGATCAAATTTGTTTTATTTTTTAAAAATAATAATACTTCACAGCAGGAGTTGTAAGCTTCCTATTGTATCACATCAAGAGGTACGTTATGTCTAATTTTCATTCTTATTGTTCTTATTGAGATTGATCTCACCAGTTAGATTTTTGTTGTTGTTTTCATGTCAGTGCAAACTCAGAATGATCCCAATATCAGTATTTTCTTCATATGGCTATGCCATTATTCCAACACTATTAATTATGAAGAATATTTTCTCACTGATTTCTAATGCTATGTTTGCGTTATACTAAATTTTTATTTGCAAATATGTTTATTTCCAGATTTTCTATCTTAGCCCATTCATTTTCTAATACCTTATTCTCTTATACATATAGGACATAAAATACATCTCATGTTGAGCGAACTTTAACATCTTTTTCATAGCTTCCATGCTTTATTCTTGTTTCTCGTTTCATTTGAACCTTATAATTTTCTATCTTAAGGAAAAAAAAGATCTATTTTTTATGGCAATAATATTGAGTTGGCAAATCAAACGTTTTTGTTAATATTCACATGTGTGGTTGGTTTGTAGATTTCTTTTTTTGGAGCCATTTTATAAGGTTTTGTAATCAATATAACATTCAACTTACAATAAGAATTTAGATTTTGTTCCCTTTATGTTTCAAATAGTTTAAGGAGTACTTGGATTACCTTTTAACTCATTTAAAGAAATTCCCTTGTGAAAGCACTTGGAGCTTAAATCAAATACTTTTACCACAATATATGTTGGTTTTGGCTGCTTGTGAAAACTTTTCTCTGAAAAATGATATTCTCTTTCAATATGAAGCTATAATTCTTAATTTATTTCAGAAAAGTTCTATTGTATTACTGTTTTTAATATGTATTCTTTGTTCTTTTGTTTTCACCTGGAATGTGTGGTGTGGTGTGTGTGTGTGTGTGTGTGTGTGTGTGTGTGTATATATATTTTCTCTACTTTTTCTATGACTTCCTCCTTCATTTTATGTCTCTCTTAATTTTTGCTTGATTTTAAAATTACTTCTTGTACTTTTCGCTGTCTATCTCTTATACTGTATCATATAGGATACCTATTCATTTTCATTGTCTATTTAGTTTTGCTTTTATTTATGAAATTACTTTAAATTTATTTCTAAATCATTCTGGAACTCCGTGAGGTCCATTTTCAGGTTCTCTCATTTTTATAATTTTATTTTTCTCATTTCTTCTAGTTCTTATGGTTTCTTTCATATATTAATTTTATTTAGTTTATTTTGAAACACTAAGCTTAAATGTTTAAAATCTTTTTTTAGGAGATCATATTCCTTTGGTATGTCTCCACTATCTGAAAAATGTTTATCTGGCTCATTTTTTTTTTTTTTTTTTTTACCTAGAACGAGTTGTTATGGAATCCAGCTGCAATTCTGTTGTTATGAGTATTTATATGAAATGAGTTTCTTAAATTTTAAAAATTACCTTTCCATACAGGGGAATATTCCAAGGTAACTATCATAGCTTCACAGCTTTAGATTTTACTGTGATGCATCACAAAGTTGGTTCAGGTACTCTGAGAACTGTCTCTCTCTTTTCTTTTTTTTTTTTTTTTTTTTTGTTTACCATTATCAGAATATTTCCTTTCTCTTCCACACTGCCTGGCCCTACCCTTTTTTTCTTTTCATCCCATAGTATCTTCTCCTGTTTAATGTATTTCTATTCCCATCAGTTTCTCTTTTGCATAGGTTTTGTCCTTGAAACTTCTTTAGTTGGTTGGTTTCAAAGCATTTATGACACCTCTACATTCTCAGCATTGTCTAACATCCTAAAGTCTCCTAAACTCATCCTTACAATGGAAACACAGAGTCTCCTCTCCTGGTGCTTTTCTCACCTAGTTTCATCTGACTTCTCTTCCAGAGTCTTCTCTTGCTTTCTGAGTGAATTGTTGTTGGCATTTACTTGCTTCAGGGCAATCAGATATTTTTGCCTTTGTTCTTCCTCTCACACAATGAATTATATACATTGGTGTTGTAGTTAGGCACAGCTCAATGAAATTTTGGGGTTTGTGAGGATACTACTTCACTACTTGGGCTTAAAGCACTTTCAGTGTTCTATTATTTTACATATTTAGTACTTTGCTGCATCTATTGTTACATCTGTTTTGTTAGGATATTCAAGAAGATTTAAATACATTGCTACTCCAGTAACAGCATATTTCTTTGAAATGATCTTTACTTTTCTTTTCTTTTCTTTTTACATGATCTACTTGAATATTTTTTTCTTTTTTACAAATAGTTTATTGTCAAATTAGTTTCCACATAACACCCAGTGCTCATCCCCACAAGTGTCCTCCTCCATGCCCACCCCTCCTCCCCCCACATCCACCAGTCCTCAGTTTTTGTCAGCATTCAAGAGTCTCTCATGGTTTGCCTCTCTCCCTTTCCCCCACCATTTCCGCCCTTCTTCTCCCCCTTGGTCCTCTGTTAAGCTCCTCCTAATCTGCCTATACGTGCACACATATGATATTTGTCCTTCTCTGCCTGACTTAGTTCACTCAGCATAACACCCTCAAGGTCCATCCATGTTGCTACATATGGCCAGATTTCATTATTTCTCATTGCCGTGTAGTATTCTATGGTATAGATAAACCACATCTTCTTGATCCATTCATCTGTTGATGGACACTTAAGCTCTTTCCATGTTTTAACTATTGTGGAGAGTGCTGCTATGAACATTGGGGTACATGTGCTCCTATGCATCAGCATTTCTGTATCCCTTGGGTAAATTCCTAGCAGTGCTATTGCTGGGTCATAGGGGAGTTCTATTGTTAGTTTCCTGAGGAACCTCCACACTGTTTTCCAGAGGGGCTGTACCAGTTTACATTCCCACCAACGGTGTAGGAGGGTGCCCGTTTCTCCACATCCTCGCCAGCATCTAGAGTTCTCTGATTGGCTCATTTTAGCCACTCTGACTGGCGTGAGGTGGTATCTCAGTGTGGTTTTGATTTGTATTTCCCTGATGAGGAGCGATGCTGAGCATCGTTTCATGTGTCTGTTGGCCATCTGGATGTCCTCTTTGGAGAAGTGTCTGTTCATATCTTCTGCCCATTTCTTCACTGGGTTGTTTGTTTTTCGGGCGTGTAGTTTGGTGAGTTCCTTGTAGATTCTGGATATCAACCCTTTATCTGATATGTCATTTGCAACTATCTTTTCCCATTCCGTTGGTTGCCTATTAATTTTCTGGGTTGTTTCCTTGGCTGTGCAGAAGCTTTTGATCTTGATGAGGTCCCAACAGTTTATTTTTGCTCTTGATTCCCTTGCTTTTGGGGATGTGTCAAGTGAGAAGTTGCTGCGGTGGAGGTCAAGGAGGTTGTTTCCTGCTTTCTCCTCTAGGGTGTTGATAGTTTCCTGTCTCACGTTCAGGTCCTTTATCCATTTTGAGGTTTTTTTTGTGCATGGTGTGAGAAAATGATCTAGTTTCATTCTTCTGCATGTTGCTGTCCAGTTCTCCCAACACCATCTGTTAAAAAGGCTGTCTTTTTTCCATCGGATATTCTTTCCTGCTTTGTCAAAGATTAGTTGGCTGTATACTTTTAGGTCCACTTCTGAGTTCTCGATTCTGTTCCATTGGTCTATGTGTCTGTTTTTGTGCCAATACTATACTGTCTTGATGATGACAGCTTTGTAGTAGAGGCTAAAGTCTGGGATTGTGATCCCTCCCATTTTGGTTTTATTTTAAAGGATTACTTTGGCTATTCGGGGTCTTTTGTGGTTCCATACCAATTTTAGGATAGTTTGTTCTAGTTTTGAGAAGTACGCTGGTGCAATTTTGAATGGAATTTCATTGAATGTGTAGAGTGCCTTAGGTAGTAATGACATCTTAACTATATTTATTCTTCCTATCCATGAGCATGGAATGTTTTTCCATTTCTTTGTGTCTTCTTCAATTTCCTTCATAAGTTTTCTATAGTTTTCATCATACAGATCTCTTGTTTCCTTGGTTAGGTTTATTCCGAGGTATTTTATGGTTTTTTGTGCAATTGTAAATGGGATCAGTTTCTTGATTTCTCTTTCTATTGCTTCATTGTTGGCGTATAAAAATGCAACCGATTTCTGTACGTTGATTTTGTACCCTGCAACTTGGCTGAATTCTTGGATCAGTTCTAGTAGGCTTCTGGTGGAGTCTGTCGGGTTTTCTATGTAGAGTATCATGTCATCTGCGAAGAGTGAGAGTTTGACTTCCTTTTTGCCAATTCTGATGCCTTTGATTTCCTTTTGGTGTCTGATGGCTGATGCTAGGACTTCCAGCACTATGTTAAACGACAGTGGTGAGAGTGGGCATCCCTGTCGTGTTCCTGATCTCAGGGGGAAAGCTCTGAGTTTTTCCCTATTGAGGATGATGTTCACTGAAGGCTTCTCATAGATGGCTTTGATGATGTTTAAGTACGTTCCTTTTATCCCAACTTTCTCGAGAGTCTTTATGAAGAAGGGATGCTGTATTTTGTAAAATGCTTTTTCTGCATCTGTGGACAGGATCATATGGTTTTTATCTTTTCTTTTATTGATATGATGTATCACATTGATTGATTTGCGAATGTTGAACCAGCCCTGTAACCCAGGAATGAATCCCACTTGATCTTGGTGGATGATTCTTTTGATATGCTGCTGGATTCGATTTGCAAGGATCTTGTTGAGAATTTTTGCATCCGTATTCATCAAGGATATTGGCCTGTAGTTCTCTTTTTTTGCTGGATCTCTGTCTGGCTTGGGAATCAGAGTGATGCTGGCTTCATAAAATGAGTCTAGGAGTTTTCCTTCGATTTCTATTTTTTGGAATAGCTTGAGAAGAATTGGGATTAATTCTGTTTTAAATGTCTGGTAGAATTCCCCAGGGAAGCCATCAGGTCCAGGGCTCTTATTTGTTGGGAGATTTTTGATCACTGATTCAATTTCTTCACTCGTTATGGGTCTGTTCAGGTTTTCTATTTCTTCCCGTGTGAATTTTGGTAGTGAGTGTGTGTTTAGGAATTTGTCCATTTCTTCTAAGTTGTCCAATTTGTTGGCATATAATTTTTCATAGTATTCCCTGATAATTGCTTGTATTTCCAAGGGGTTGGTTGTAATAAGTCCATTTTCATTAATAATTTTGTCTATTTGGGTGCTCTCTCTTTTCTTTTGGATAAGGCTGGTTAGAGGTTTGTCAATGTTGTTTACTTTTTCAAAAAACCAACTCTTGGTTTCGCTGATCTGTTCAATTGTTTCCTTGGTCTCTATGTTGTTTATTTCTGCTCTAATTTTTACTATTTCTCTTCTTCTGCTGGGTTTACGGCATTCTTGTTGCTCTGCCTCTAGTTCCTTTAGGTGAGCTGTTAGATTTTGGACTTGCGCTTTTTCTAATCTCTTGAAATAGGCCTGGAGAGCAATGTACTTTCTCTTAGGACTGCCTTTGCCGCATCCCATAGATTTTGAATTGTTCTGTTTTCATTTTCATTTGTTTCCATATATTTTTTAATTTCATCTCTAATTGCCTGATTGGCCCATTCATTCTTTAGTAGGGTGTTCTTTAACCTCCATGTTTTTGGAGGTTTTCCAGACTTCTTCCTGTAATTGATTTCAAGTTTCAAAGCATTGTGATCTGACAGTGTGCATGGTATGATCTCTATTCTTTTATATTTATTGAGGGCTGCTTTATGTCCCAGTATGTGATCTATCTTGGAGAATGTGCCATGCGCACTTGAGAAGAAAGTAAATTCCCTGGACTCAGGATGTAAAGTTCTAAATATATCCGTCAGGTCCATCTGGTCCAATGTATCTTTCAAGTCCATTATTTCTTTAGTGATTTTCTGTTTGGTTGACCTATCCATTGCTGTAAGTGGAGTATTAAAGTCCCCTGCTATTAGCACATTCTTATCTATAAGCTTGTTTCTGTTTGTGATTAATTGTTTTAGATATTTAGGTGCTCCCATATTCGGTGCGTAGACATTTATGATTGTTAGTTCTTCCTGATGGATGGACCCTGTAATTATTATGTAGTGCCCTTCTTCATCTCTTGTGATTGTCTTTATTTTAAAGTCCAGTTTGTCTGATATAAGTATCGCTACTCCGGCTTTCTTTTGATTTCCTGTAGCATGATATATATTTCTCCATCCCCTTACTTTTAATCTGAAGTATCTTCCCATCTAAAATGAGTTTCTTGTAGACAGCATATAGATGGATTTTGTTTTTTAATCCATTCTGCTACCCTATGTCTTTTGATTGGAACATTCAGCCCATTTACATTCAGTGTTATTATTGAAATATGTGGGTTTAGAGTCTTTGTATCTTTTGTAGGGTTCATGTTTGTGGTGGTGTCTCTGGAATCTTTGTTCCTTGCCACCTTTCCTTCAGATCATCCCCCTCAGGATTTTTTGTAGGGCTGGCTTCGTGGTGACAAATTCTTTCAATTTCTGTTTGTTTGGAAAGGTTTTTATATCTCCTTCTATTTTGAATGACAGGCTTGCTGGATAGAGGATTCTTGGCTGCATATTTTTACTGTTCATCACATTGAAGATCTCTTGCCATTCCTTTCTGGCCTGCCACGTTTCAGTAGATAGGTCTGTCACCACTCTGATGGGTTTCCCTTTGTATGTGAGGGCCCTTTTCTCCCTAGCTGCTTTCAAAATTCTCTCTTTGTCCTTGTATTTTGCCATTTTTACGATGATATGTCGTGCAGAAGATCGATTCAAGTTACATCTGAGGGGAGTCCTCTGAGCCTCTTGTATTTCCACATTGACTTCCTTCCCCAGGTCAGGGAAGTTCTCTGCTATAATTTGTTCCAGGACTCCTTCAGCACCTTTCCCTCTCTCTTCCTCTTCTGGGATTCCTATGATACGGATATTGTTGCGTTTGACTCTGTCGCTTAGCTCTCGAATTCTTCTTTCCTGTTCCTGGATCAGTTTGTCTCTTTTTTTGTCAGATTCTTGTTTTTCTAGAATGGTGTCTTCTAAATCACTTATTCTCCTTTCTGCCTCTTCAAGCCGTGCATTGGAGGCCTCTAGTTTATTATGTATGTCATTTATCGCATTTTTTAATTCTTCATGCCTATTTTTATTTTCCATTCTGTCTGTAGCCATAGTTTCTTTGATGTCCCCTATGTTTTTTTCAAGCCCTGCTATTAATTTTACCATTATTAGTCTAAAATCTTGTTCAGTTATGCTGCTGATATCTGTTTTGAGCAGTTCATTAGCTGTCATTTCTTCTTGGAGTTTCTTTGGAGGAGAGCTCTTTCGTTTCGTCATTTTAGTTAGCTTTCCGGCTCTTGTTGGTTTTAAAGACCTGTTATGCTCTCTCTTTCTATGAGCACTGCTATATCCAAGAAGACTCTTTGACTTTCCAGGGCCTATCCTTTCAGAGATTGTTTTTTGAATGGTATCCCTCGGTCACTCTTGTTGGGACCTTAGTTATTTTATTTTCCTTTTCGTAGTGATATTTGGGACTCTTTACCTTGTGTACTCTAGCTTGTTTCTTGAGGTAGCCCTGGAAAAGAAAACAGACAGACAGACACACAGGGAGCAGGAGTACACAAACGCACAGTCTGATTCAACTAACATGCAAAGCGAGAGGGAAAACGAAAAAGTTAATAGAAAAGACGGAGGAGGGAGGGCGAATAATAGGGAGCATAAAATACATAAAAGGGTCAAAAAGGGGAAAAGAAAAGGAAAAAAGAAGAAAACCGATGGACAAAGAATGGTTTAAAGCATATGCCTGCATTTCCCAGCTACAATGAAATAGCCGTGTGTATGCAGTGCTGGTTGAAGAGCATAGAGAAAAAGAGAGAAGGCAGGGCGAGACGAGGCAGATTTGGAAATAGAATGAACAGGCAGAAGGGATAAGAAGCTTTTTTCAATGAGGTAAAGGGTAGAATATGGTTGGATAGGTGAGAGAAGGATGCTGGAATTATCCAGAGAAACTATATAGTCTAATTACTCCTGAGAGAAATAGCTGAAAAAGTCGGTAGGTGTAGAATTTACATTTACGGAATGGACTTGTTGTGATTGTTTAAGCAAGCTGGCAACCAGAGTTAATCAGGTCAGTGTTTTGGGGGAAAAAGCGAGAAAAGAGAAAGAAGAAGAAAAAAAGAGAAAAGAAAGGGAAAAAGAAAAGAAGAAAAAAAGGAAAAAAAAAACAAAAAAAGGAAAAAAAAAGGAAAAAAGAAAGAGAAAAAAAAAAAAGAAAAAGGGAGGAGGGCACCTCTCAGGCAGGGATGAGCGTGGCGTGATCCGATGCCTCAGGCGGGGGTTCTGCCTTGGAGATTGTGGGGAGGAGAGTGACGGTGCTCCAGTCCCTTCTTGAACCCCGCGCTGCAGCTCGCTTTTTTTTTTCTTTTTGGCGTGTCAACTCCCCATTCCGGGGACGCAGCCGAAGTTGGTTGCACTCTTCAACCCAGGCCAGTCCCAATCTCCAAATCACAGTCTGCTCGCCCCGCTGAAGTTGCCTTAGACACAGCTTCCCAGACAACCCCCTCGGGCTATTCCAGGCTCCCTACTGAGCTCTGAGGGCGGAGTCAGAATCGCTGCTTCCTTCTCTGGGTCGGGCTGGCGAGCATGCGCGGGGACTTGCCTGCTGGGTTTGCGTAGCCTGAGCCCGCTGGAGTGAGGAAAACCGGGTCTCTCTATGGCTCGTCACCCGAAACACGAACTCACAGGCAAATTTCCCAGTTTTTAGCTCTTTGCCTTCCCTCTCGAGTTCCAGCCAGCCAGGAGCGCAGAAGCCCGGTGTCTGCGCGGCTCTTTCAGGGGTCCCAGCCGCCCTGGAGCTACAATGGCGGCAGGCGCGCCACCGCTCTGAAATCGAACCTCCAGAAGCGGCACAAAGAAGCAGTTTGTGTGCTCAGCCTCCCCCAGGACCACTTCGCGCGAGGGGACCTGGTGTGCAGGTATTTGGCAAGTACGGTCTTTCTATGCACCGAGCGGAGGTTTTTCTGTTTCGGACTCTCTTTTTCCCCTCTCACTCCCCGTAGAGGGTAGAGGGGGATCGCCTCCCACCCTGGAGTCTCCGATCCTGGCCCAATTTTATCTTCCTCGGTTTGCACTCACATTAGAAGTCTCTCTCAGTGGATTCTGTGTCCTTTTTCTCCCAATCTCTCAGGTTTTGTAAGGTTTCCAATGGCTTCAGATCTTTTCTGTGTGATGTATGGGCGCGAGTGCAAGTACGGAGCTCCTTACTTCTCCGCCATTTGCCCCTCCGAAATGATCTTTACTTTTAAGAGCAATTTAGGTTCATAGCAATATTAAGCAGAAGGTATGGATTGACTTTTGTGTATTAAACTGTAACTTTGCTATAATCACTTACAGTTTCATAAAATTTTCATTGATTCTTTCAGATTTTCTGCATAGATAACCACATCTGTAAACAAAGTTTATTTTTTCTGTCCTAATCAATATGCCTTTTATTTATTTATTTATTTATTTATTTATTTATTTATTTTTTTGTCTTATTGCATTAGACAGGACTTTCCAATTCCCTATGCAGGTAAGTTGAATTCAAATAGGAAGTACTGGTATCACTGTGTGGTAAAAACAAAATTATAGTTCATTGCCATTGTGGTGGCTTGGGTTTCAGGAACAAGGATTTAAAGAGAAAGGCATGTCATAGAATGGGCCATGATAAAGTATATAAAATTATTTGTGTCTTTGGTTTAGTGTTTAGCTGTGCACCCAAGGAGCAAAACTCCAGAATGCCTAGCAGAGAATAGCCACAGGGAGTCAGGAGAGATTTGAGTAAATACCTAGATCAATAAAACTATCTGAGGCCAATCTCAGAAATACCATGGTGAGCGACCAGGTCTTTGAGTTAAGAAACCAGAAAAGCCCCGGTCTAGGAATATGTACTACATCCTAGAATTAAGAAACATCCTCTAAGAGTAAATGATACACTTAGGAGAATTAGAAGACAAGATAATCCACATCTTTGCAGTGTAACATCTTCAATATATGAGATATAAAATTACTAATAATATGCATAACCAGCCACAAGTCATAAATAATAAATACAATAATCTATTGTAAAAGCAGGCCCATAGATGATACATATATTGTAATTAGTAACGACTTTAACATATTCTTAATTCCTATGTTATAGAAAAGACAGAAAAAGAAAAACAGTGTGAACAAAGGTGTAGGGAATATTGATAAAATGTTTATATAAAGAAAAATCAAGTGGATCTCATAGAGGTGATTAAAAGCAGACCAACACAGGATAGGCTATATATTGAACTCAGAAATACATTATTAGAAATGATATGTAAACTG
Organism: Proteles cristata cristata; assembly: GCA_017311185.1. NCBI lineage: Eukaryota > Metazoa > Chordata > Mammalia > Carnivora > Hyaenidae > Proteles > Proteles cristata. The sequence goes on from JAESUZ010001194.1 coordinate 2,825,568, forward strand.
AAACAAAAAACAAAGAAGGAAAACATAACTAAATAAAACAAAGCATAAAGTACATATGGAAATTTGTCAAAAAAAAAAAAAAAAAAAGGTCCCAGTATGAGAATACAGAGAGTTGGGATAGAAACAATACTTGAAAAAATAATGGCTAATAATTTCCCTTATCATTTGGAAGATATTGCCAGTGAATTGATGCAGGATAAATACAAGGAGAAATATACCTAGGTGTATTATAATCAAATTGTTGAAAACTAAAAACCAAATGGTAATATTCAAAACAGCTAGAAAGAGAAAACTCTGTATGACATTTAATAGGAAAAATATATAACTCATAGCTAAGATGATAGTAAAAAGTAGAAGTTAGGAAAAAATAGAAATAGACCTAAACGAAATCTAATTAATACAGGAGCCTGGCAAATATAGTTTTCTGGATGGCTGCCCTCTTGTCCCTCATCCCTTATGTAGCAGGTCAAGGAAAATTCAGGAAATGTATGAGGGAACAAAAATTATATCTGTACTCTGGAAAATAAGAATATTGGCATATATCCTTAGGGACATATTCAACGTTAGATTTTGGTGATACATTTCAGTGGTGTTTTCAAGGAATCAGTTGGAAATGCAAATTTAGAGAGGAAATTCCTAGAATTCACACACAATATGTAATGTCTTCTAAGAATAACATAACAGAAGAAGTCTCTCAGATGAAATACTCAAGAACTCCAATGTTAAAATTAAGAAAAGTTTTAAAATTTACAAAAGTATTTTTGACTGATAGACATTAAATTTGATATTCTAATTTATAATAGATGTTCTAGAATGAAGGAATATGTATTCCTTGATTAAAGTATAGCATCAGAAACTGTATACCTTGATGCTGTCATATTTCCCTAAACTATTACCCCCATTCTGCCCATGATTAATTTTACTGAACTGTATAAATTTGAAAAAGCAAATCTAAGTAAGCTCTTATAAAAAAGTCATCTATATCATATACAGTTTTATTGATAATATTGTTTTCTAAATCACCTACCATTCTATTTCATCAGCTCTCTTAGGATATATTTCCCTTGGGATCAATACAGAACTTCTGTGTTTTCCTTTATAATTTGTTGGCTTAATTTTTCAAGTGATCATGTTTCCTCATCATTTTTTTTCTATTAAAAAAATTTTTTAATGTTTATATTTGAGAGAGAGAGAGAGACAAAGCATGAGTGGGGCAGGGGCAGAGAAAGAGGGAGACATAGAATCCAAAGCAGGCTCCAGGCTCTGAACTGTCAGCCCAGAGTCTGAGGCGGGGCTTGAACCCACAAATAGTGTGATCATGGCCTGAGCCAAAGTTGAATGCTCAACCGTTTGTCACCCAGGCACCCCATTTCCTCATTTTTTTTTTTAGAGGTAAATGTGTTGCCTATGTCTTGCATCAGGCTGAACTTCTCAGCATATATTCTATGCATTAAATTCAGAGTTCATTTGCACCTTAGTTTTTTACTGCCTCCTATGAATATATTTGTGTCCTCTACAAATATATGTTAAAGCTCTAAACTTCAGTACCTCAGAATGTGACTTTATCTGGATATAGGGTTATTGCATGTGTAATTAGTTCAGATGAAGTCACACTAAAGTAGTGTAGGCCCATAATCCAATATGACGAGTGCTTTTTTAGAAAGAGGGAAGTGTAGATGCAGATACATAGGAAGTGTGCCACGTACAATGGAGGCGGAGATTGGCATGATGCAGCTGTAAGCTGAGGAATGCCAAGAATTGATAGCTGCCCCAGGAACTTGGAAAAGGCACAAAGGGATTTTATACCTACAGGGAGCATGTGCCTGTTGATATGTGGACTTCAGAACTGTGACAGCATAAATTTCTGTTGTTTTAAGCTACCTACTTTGTGGTACTTGTTATCATAGCCCTAGGAAACTAATATGCTGCCTTTATACTCAATTCCTTCACTTATTTCTATTTTGTTTTTTCATTATACTACATATATATATTTTTTTTTTTTTTTCAAAGTTTGTTTATTTCGAAAGAGAGAGAGAGAGGCAGGGACAAGGAGATAGAGAACACAAGCAGGCTCTCCTAGTCAGCATGCAGAGCCTGATGTGGGGCTCAGACTCACGAAATTATGAGATCGTGACGTTAGCCAAAATCAAAAGTCCCACACTTAACGAACTGGGTCACCCAGCCACCGAAATTTTTTAAAATTTGGGTATATTTGATACAATGTTACATTAGATTCAGGTGTACAACTTAGTGACTTGACAAGTTTATATCCTATGTTCATCCTCACTCCCTGTCCCTACCATCTATTACAGTGTCATTACTGTATTCCTTATACTGTGCCTTTTATTCCCCTGACATATTAATTTCAGAACTGGAAACTTGTATCTCCCTGTTCCCTTCATCCATTTTTATACAATATGCATTTTTTTATCCATTGGAGGCTAATCCAATTTATTACTTAGAGAAAACAAGCACCTGCTCAACCTCATTTATTACCTTCATGCAGTCTGCTCTTTCATTGTTAAAGGGGGGGATGGGCAGATTGTGATTCCCAGGCATCCTGCAATGTAGGCCAGTCACCTTAGGGGAAAGCTTTACCAGCTCAAAACTTCATTTACATTAACAGTGAGGATTCGGGCATCATCCCGAATCACTAGTTTCCTTACTGGTAAGTTTAAGGCATAAAATATGCATTTTAATATGACTTCTTGGAATCACTCTTTTTTATGAAAAGGAGCACAATTCCTTTCTATCCATTCAACATCCATCCTATAATATAAAAATTTAAGATGCAATCCAAGCCTCCATATAACTATCTTATGAATGTCTTAAGATTCCATGCCTGTGAAAGTTCATGAAACACACACAGTAATAGACACCCACATTGTAATTTACATAGAACAAACAATGCCTCTATAAGAATTTAGAGCTGGGATTAATCAACAGAGGGCAAAGTAAATAATAAACATGCAAAGTGTCAATAAATCAGGACCTAAGCTGAAGCTTAAGGAAGGGGTAGAAAGGATTTCAGCTGGTGAAGAAGAGAAGATAGTATTTCAGGAAGGAAGCAAGTTGAGCAATGCTTGGATGATAGTTAAGGGCATGGTGCAAATAAATAATGATACCAACTCTAGAGAAATTTCTGTGGTTGGGATTAGTGGAAAATAGGCTTGTCTAAGTAGGAGGTAGAAAAATTGCAGGAAATCTGGAGGAAAAAATAAAAACAGGAGACATTAAATCTGTTTAGGAAGGTATTGGGAGTTGTTGTAGAGTTTTTGAACACTAACGTAATGAAAGGACCTAAGGGAGATTAATCCAGAGATAGAGTGGAAGATAAATTAGAGTCAGAGAAAGAAAAAAGAGTCAAGAGAAAAGAGCCTGAGAACTCTTTTAGAAAACTGATGAAAGAATCCAGACCTTTGTGTTAGGGGCCTAAATAAATGCTACTGACTAAGAGGATCCCCTGTTTTCTGAGTTTTTCTTCAAATTCTGATTTCTCTATAGCTATTTAATTTCTCTTTTTCATCTTGATTGGATTTCAGCCATTGGCATTTATCTCAGGGATCTTTTCACTGATAATGAAAGATTTTTGTCTAACCTTGAAAGACCTTGAATAAACTTTGATTTTTAAAAGAACTTAACATGTATAGCATATGGTATTTATAATGTTCACTACTAAACCCAATACTGAGAGAATGCCAAGTCTGAAATGTTCAGTTATGCTATCTTTAATTTCCAAGCTGTGTTAATTTTGCTGCCTGTAGAACCTTCATTTCCACCTCATTATTGTCTCTTTTCTTGAGACTGCTTTAGCTAACACATGTGTCTAATATAGGTGGATGCTTTTCCTTTGAATTTTACCTTCCTCATCCTTTTAGAAAATGGAGCCTCTTTATTTACATATTTCAAGGGTACTTTTTATGTCATAATTGATTTTGAGGAGTCTGGCCTGATATTTCTGTTTAGGTAGAAATTTATGGAAGTAATTTGAGACATCCTTCCAATTGCAGTATCATCAGTATTATATGATCTGTTTTTGAGTAGCAACACTAAAAACTCCATTATATGCATTTAAAAAAATTGTTGTTTGTGGATATTTTCATTTTTTTGAAAGTGAAACATACTTTTTGCCACAAAACATATATTTCTAATGGGCAATCCCTTAAGCTTTTTATCCAAATATAGACCCAGGAAAAGAAACAAGTAGAGTTGAAAGGAATGACATTGAATATCCCAAGTATGTTCATTTGAGACCCACTCATGTTCACAGAATGAAAAACAAACTGATAAGTATTCAGGAAAATAGCATGATTGAAGATTGTTCAAAACATGTTCTATAACTAAAAACATTTTGGAACTAGTGTGTTTTAGTATATAAAATTCTGATAATTCTTTGAATCAGAGTCAACTGGGCATCATTTCTTTTAAAATCTCTACCTGCTGCTGAAAAACCAGCCTAAATAGTTACATGGCAACCTGTATTGCATTTAGAAACTTAAATTCTTAGATGAGTAATTTTGCACTGGGGTGCCTGAAAGCCTCAGTAGGTTAAGCACCCGACTCTTGATTTCTGCTCAGGTCACAGTCTTGCAGCTTGTGGGTTTGAGCCCCACATTGGACTGTGTGCTGATGGTGCAGAACCTTCTTGGGATTCTCTCTCTTCCCCTCTCTCTCTTGTCCTCCCCCACTTATGCTGTCTCTCTCAAAAGAAATAAATCAACATTAAAATAAAGATTAGTAATTTTGCACTAGGCACGTACTATCCTTGTTAGGTTTACTATAAGTGACTTAATGGTACCGTTTTTTTCAAAATAAATCCTGTAACTAAATTTTAGCTGTATCAATTTTTTCAACTAAATGTATCAGTTATTTAAATACAAATTATAATTAATATAGCCTAATATAAACTAATATGCATTCTGTATTTTTAAAATTACATACTTTTTTCTTTCTGTGTCTCTAATAAGAAATAAAATTCATTTCATTCTCTGGCAGGAGTCTTATATTACTTTCTTAAATCTAAAGTATATATATAAAAAACTCCTATGATAAATATCTATTGTGTTTATACTTACAAACCTCATCTATCTTATACTATATATTGTATGATGTTATCATTTGAAAATACGACTGTTTCCTTTAGCAAAGTATAGACTCCTAAAAGCAGAAATTATAAAACCTGCAACAAGCAATAGAATCCAACAAAGGTTTACTAAGTGCTTAAAAAATTTATTGATAGGGGCGCCTGGGTGGCTTAGTCGGTTAAGCGTCGACTTTCGCTTAGGTCATGATCTCGTGGTTCGTGGTTCGAGCCCCACGTCGGCCTCTGTGCTGACTGCCAGCTCAGAGCCTGGAGCCTGTTTCAGTCTGTGACTCCCTCTCTCTCTGACCCTCCCCTGCTCATACTGTCTCTTTCTCTCTCTCCTAGAAATAAATAAAACATTAAAAAATTAAAAAAAAATATTGATAAATGAATGCGTACATTTTTTTATGTAAGTTTTTTTGGTTTGTTATTTTGGAGTTTGTTCCAACACAGGCACATAAATCTTTAGGAATCTAATATAAATGAATATATAGCTACCTCTGGACTTTAAAAAAAATGGGGGTGCCAGGGTGGTTCAGTTGGTTGAACGTCCAACTTCTGCTCAGGTCATGGTCTCATGGTTTGTGGGTTTGAGCCCTACGTTGGGCTCTGTGCTGACAGCTTGCTCAGAGCCGGGAGCCTGTCTTTGGATTCTGTGTCTCCCTCTCTCTCTGACCCCTGCTCATGCTGTCTCTATCTCTCTCACACACAAATAAATAAAACATTAAAAAATTTTTTAAATAAATTTTTTAACATAAAAATTTTTTAAAAGTTTAAAATTCTTCCACATTTAAATAAATGGATTGGTTTCATATAATTATTCTTAAATACGTTTTCCTAGGTAATGCATTCTAGAGTGAATTACAAAACTCTTGTGAAGAGCTTTGATTGATTTATAATGACCTTATTCAGATTTTGATTAGCAATTTCTACATTTTTTTCCTTAAAGAAAATACAACAGTTGCAATTTGATTTATGATTTCAAATTGTTGTGGAAGGTATTTTTTGTGGTTACCATTAGGTCCATGTATAACATCTTATTCAAATAACAGTCCAAATTAAGTTGATGGTCACTTAAGTTTGTATCCATTCTAAAAACACTAATTTATTACCCCCCCCACCCCATTCTTTATGCATATGATGCTGAAAAATCAGTTGGTAGCCTTATGGAATTTCCCTTGTATGTAGCTATTTTTTTTCTTGTTGCTTTTTAAAATTCTCTTTATTTTTTACCATTTTAATCATTATGCATCTTGGTGTTTTGGTTTATTTGGTGGGGGTGAGGGGGTGGGGGGACAGTTTATTTGTGTCACCTGGATCTGAATGTCTGTTTTCTTCCCTAGATTAGAGAAGTTTTAACTTTCTCCAAATAAGATTTCTGCCTTCTTTTCTCTCTTTTCACCTTTTGGGATCCCTGTAATGTGAATGTCATTTCAATTGATGGTTTTACTGAGCTCTCTTAATCTATTCTCATTTTTTATTATTCTTTTTCTTTTTGCTGTTCAGCTTGGTTGCTTATTATTATTCTGTCTTCCAGGTTGCTAATCTTTCTTCTTCCTCAAATCTACCATTGATTCCCTCTAGTGTATTTTTTACTTCAGTTATTGAGTTCTTCATATCTGATTTGTTCTTCTTTTGTTTTTTTTAATATTTATTTATTTTTGAGAGAGAGACAGAGACCAAAAGAGAGAGCATAAGCAGGAGAGAGCAGATAGAGAGGGAGACACAGAATCAGAATCAGGCTCCTGGCTCTGAGCTATCAGCACAGAGCCCAATGCAGAAATCATACCTATGAGCTCAGGTCATGATCTCATGTTGGGAGTCCAACAGACTAAAAGCCAGGTGTCTCTGATTTGTTCTTTTTTATGTTCTCTGTTGAAGGTCTCACTGGAATCCTCCTTTCTTTTATCAAGTCTATTAAGTATTTTTATGACGATTACTTTGAATCCTCTATCTGGCATATTGTTTATCTTCCATTTCATTTAGCCCTTTTGCTGTGTTTTGTTCTGATCATTTATTTGGGACATATTTGCCTAGCTCCTTATTTTTCTACCTCTCTGTGTTTTCTAGTATTAGTAAAGTCATTTACATCTCCTATCTTGAAAATAGTGGCCTTATGAAGAAGAGGTCCTATAGTGCCCTATAGTACATTGTCTCCTTTACACCAGAACTAGGAACTACAGGGGTGTCTCCTATGTGGGCTGTATGCACCTACTGTTTTAGCTCAGCATCATTTACCTCCATCTAGTGATCTGCCATGACATACTTTGCCTCTTGAGGCAAGGGTTTGGTCCCTGTGCTGATAAGGGGTCAGTGTTGGACAGCTCTGTTCTTTTAGTTGGGTGGTCTCAGCAGCCAGACCAGATGCTTGCCCTTGGCCCATTTTCTGGGGCTGCAGTTCATTGTCCCTAAGAAGCTATCATTGGTAGGTGGGACCTCCAGAGACACCAGATACCTTGTTTATTCTTGGAGGTATCTTCTAAAGATCCCTACCCTTCCATCATGAATCTTCATGTTTCCCCCAGGTACTTCTCAAACTGCTGCTTCTATATCCCTGTGGGGTTGTTTGTTATGTGATCTTTTTAAGGGCAGGGACTGAGTTTCCTGTCAACCTCTGGCTCTCCTAGTACTGACCCTATAGATTCTTGAAGTCCCCAAGGATAAGCTCTGCTGGTTGAAAAACTCACAAAGTTAAGCCCCTGTTTTTCAATGCCATATGTTATAGGGATTTGTCTTCCTGGTATAGGTTTCCTGTGCTTGGGGTGCCTGAGGTGGGGTCCACTTCTCTCCCTTCTCTATGCTTTTGGTGTCCCTCCCCTTGTGGTTAGTCTTACTAGGAGTCTGATTCCTGACTGCTTTCTCTGTCCCTCCTACCCTTTCTTTTGTGGCCTCCTCTCTTTGATCAACTGTGGTAAATCTCTTCTGCCATTCTTTGGGTCATTTTTTGGATGCTTTGATTTAGCTGTTATCTAGGTGTGTCTGTGAGAAGAGATGGGCTTAGAATCCTCCTACTCTGCCATCTTCCTGGCAACCTCTTGGAGGAGATTTTTTGAGTGTTGATATGTTCTTATGATAATTTGATGACATTTTGGATAAATATATCTTGTGTCAATATACAGTGCATAAACATTGAGGAATATATAGGGAGAAAAAGACTTTCATATGGTTTTTTGTCATAGTACTCTGAATACTGTCTCTTTGGCAAATTCATACTTCAGCATTTATGTATAATACCAACTTAAAATAGTCATTCTTAACCAGAAGAGTGAATCATCATAGCCTAAGGAATTTTTTGAAAACAGGGACTCCACTGGAAAATTCTTAAATAGACCAGGAATGGCAATCAGCTGTATGTAAGTGGTAATATTATCCAGCTAATTACTATGCATAGCCCTGTTATAACTCCTGAATTGTAGGCATACAATGCTCATACTAGGGACATATATTTATATTTCAGCTAAGCTGGACATTTATAGATGTTCATATAATATAAATTCTCTTGTATGTTGTTTGATACTCTAGGAGTCAGGCCAATAACCCAAATAATCAATGTATCTTAGTCATGGGTGATAGTTTATCTTTTTCAGGCTGGTTGTTTTATTAGCATATAAAAGCGACGATTAGTTTAAAAATGTATTCTGGAAGGATGTAAATCTTCTAGGTCACCGTGGTCCCAATTTGAATATATATCCTGCTCTATCCCCATGTCTTACTTTCTGCTTTTTCTTAGAGACTACACAATTACTTTCCCTTCTGTGCCCTTATATTTTTAACTGCCAGAATTAGTTCTTTTTTTTCCCAAGAAATTTCATCCTTCTCAGTAGATGTTGAATATCCTTCTCTTTATTTATTTTATTATTATTATTATTATTTTTTTAAATGTTTTATTTATTTCTAGGAGAGAGAGAGACAGCACGAGCAGGGGAGGGTCAGAGAGAGAGGGAGTCACAGACTGAAACAGGCTCCAGGCTCTGAGCTGGCAGTCAGCACAGAGCCCCACGCGGGGCTCGAACCCACGAACCGTGAGATCATGACCTAAGCGAAAGTCGGACGCTTAACCGACTAAGCCACCCGGGCACCCCGAATATCCTTCTCTTTAAACTGCATTTGTGGTAACTATTAACAACTATTCTGAAAGGCTACCTGAAGCATAATCCCTTCCATATAGGTACACTAACAGCAATCATGCACTAGGCTTTTTGACTTGATTCCAAAGCTGTCATTTTTAGTTAGTGTAGATGCAGAAAAGTCCAGCATCCTGTAAGGATTAATGTGAAATCTCTTCTCAATAGTAACAAGTACTATTAGTCAGTTAGTAACCAATGTAGTCTCCGGAGTCACACAGATGCCAAGAGATATAGGCAGATAGGAACTGGAAATAATGAAACAACAGGCTTTGGTATTTGCATCTCCAGTGTTCAAAATATATGAGCCTCTCTTCTATTGCTATATGCTGTCTCCTAATTGAGAACTTCTTTACCTTTTCCATCATGAGATTCCATACATATAATCTGATATCCCAGAGGAAAAGAAATATAATTCTTATATTTGTGTTAGATTAAGTAGATAATAGTACATAAAATAAGTTTCATGAATCCAGGTAGGGAAATTTACTTTTCTCCAAACCAGTGTTTAAAAAAAATATTGAAAAACTAATACATAGGTAGATTTACCTCGATGAGAGATTAAGCCTTTTGACTGACTAAATTTTAGAGACTTCTTCATGACTGAAGACCCCAGACCTCCCTTTTTTTAGAACATTTGCTTTAGAACACTGGTTAATTGTAATTTTTTTCTCTTCCTCTTTGAGTTATAAATCTTTCAAAAGCTCCTACTAAGGTTTAACCCAGAATGTCTTTCTGAAGTATCAGGAACCATCCCTTTGAAATGTAGTTATCAAGGAAGAAGGGCCCTAGTCCCTCACTTACTGTGGGTAGATAAGAGCTGCACTCTGAATCTATAAAACTACCTTCCACTATGAGAATGGGAGAAAGTTTACTTATCCTTTGAGCAAAGCCATTTGGAAAACAGTGTGGCCTATGATTCCTACCATCCTAGCTCTTACAAATTCCCTAGTCCTTTTCTTTGCTCCCTCAGAGGAGTAGAGCTCAGACTGAGGTCTAGTCTCTTTCCTTTATTGCAGTATTCTTGAATACATTGCCTGCTTAAGCTTCTCTGGTACAGTTTTTGTTCTGACACTCTCACTCTTTCCTCTCCTTCTCCTTTTTTAAATAATGCTGTTTAGGGTAGGAGCTATATGGTAGAAGCTTCCACTTCCTTAAGTGGAAGAAAAAGATGCCAAGACCACAGTAAAATCATACACTATTAGCAGAGAATAGGAATAAGTAAGACTACATGACCAAGAAAGTCCAAATCAAAAAGAAAGTTGATTAGGAAGGGAGAAATGGTCCTTGCTTTTGAGGTGGCAAGTTATCCTTTCTCTAGAGCTGCCCTAAATAACATTTCATTTCTTCATAAACTCACTGAGACAATTTTCTGTGATTTGTTTTACTAGATTTCAAGGATCATTACTTTTACTGTCTTTATTCCTCCCAAAGGATGATTAGCAGCAAATTCCCAGAATTCTCCCTCTACAAGGCAAATGAAAGTTCTCAAGTTCAGGTAAACTGTTCAGCACACACTTTCAAGGGATGGAGAATTTTTTAAAAAGGAATCACAGGATACATAGATATTGTAGTGAAATTCACAGGTTAAAGACACAGCTCGCTTGCCCCTCTCCTCCCAATTTCTGTTGTTGGGCAAACATACTTTATTTATCTAATTCTGTTTCTGATGGGATGGGGAAGTCTTTTAGTCTTACAGTATTTCTTTAAACCTTAAGTGGAAGAAAACTCCTTAGACCCCCGCTAGACTAAAAAGAAAAATGGATCTTCTTATTGATGGACTAAAGAGAAGAAATGAAATTTGGGGATATATCACCATAGAATAATATTTTGCTTGCTCTTGACTTTTTCAAGGTCATGTTTCCTCACTAATACAGATTTTTTGTGTTTTCTTTCAAAGAAGCAAATATCTCACAAAACAAGCCTGGACCCACATACGTGTACACATACACACCCTGAGAGCAGTTGAATATAATGAAAATCGTTTTGATGTTTAGACTTTAAATTATGTAATACTGAAAATTGTATTTAGTTTGTAACTACATAGAGCCAGGAATCAAAAGACTGGAATAATATTCCAATTTAGCTACTCTTAACTTTTTTACTTCTGAGCAAAACATTTAAAATCTATGAACCTATTTTGCCTATTAATAAAAATAGTGACTCCTACTGTAACAATATCAGAAGAATATTTTTAAACTTGAATGCAGTAATGAGTATGAAAATGATTCATGAGATATGAATACAAAACTAAAGATGGCAATATTAAGGAAAATAGTCTACTAGTGCTTGATGCTGTAAATCTTAAATCAAGTATTGACTTAAACAGCACTGATATTTCAAAATCTAGAAGCTGATACTAATAAGTTTGAGAAGAAATATCTTAGAGAATATAAAACAATTTTTTTTGGATGACACCCAGGTATGTATATTTATGAGAGGTTTTTATTCACATGGTTAAATGCTTTGTTTCACTACAGTTCAGGATCTTTCTGTTGCGACAGAAAATGTAGAGTTGTGAGTATATTTATAGAGCAGTGTTTAACATTCTTGATTATAATGAATAAAACTTGACAACACTGATGGTTTTATGAAGTTATAGTCTCTCCCTAAATTAACTTGAAACTACATTGTGGTTAGAATAAAAGTGTTGACATGCTTTTTAATTTTTAAACTGGACAAAGTGTATTCTAAAGAATATATTAAAACAGAAACATGTAAACATAATTTAAGAACAATTTTGTAGAAGGAAAGTTAATCGAGGTTTGGATTCCCTTGTGTCGGAAATGCAGTTGAGCCTTAAAGCATTTCCTATCACCCTGTGATTTTACAGCAAGATCATTGAGATAGAACAGAGTCATGAGATAAATCCAAATGCCTACATGGATTTGGTAAGTGAATGTTTGGTCACTTCAAATTGGGAAGGAGAATATAATGCTTTGTTTTAATACATGAGGTTCAGCCTTCTGGCTTATGATAAACATATAAACAAAAAATACAGATAGTTGCTCACTTCATTCCTTACACAATGTGAAATGCAAGGTATATAATAATTCAGAAGGTAAAAATGAAACTGTAAAAGTATTAGAAGAAAACTTAGGTGTATATACTTTTATGTATGTAACTTTCTAAACAGAGGCCAAACCTTGAAATTATAAAAGAAAAAAAAGTAACTAAAAATATAAGTGGGAATTTTCTAGACAGAAACAGATCTCATAAAAATATGCAAGGAAGTGAAAAACAGTTTTTCACTGGGAAAAGAAGTTCAGTCACCTATCTCAAACAGCAAATAAAAGATGCAATAAGCAATAGTTACATGGACAAATACATGCAGTTCATAGAAAAGTCAAAGGTTATAGATTAAAAACATAAAAACTCTTCTAATTACAATGTCATTAATACCATAAAACAGAGTTTTCACCATTCACCATTCAAAGCAACAGTCGTAATTATATAGCTATAAACATGGTAATATGCAATGTGAAAAATCATTCAAAAAGTGTTGCTAAAATATGTATCTGCGTTGGTAATGCACACCTGATTTATTCTTCACACATACTAATGTGTTTGTACAAAAATAGAGGTGATCTTTACTGCACTCTGTTTTAACAAAAGATGAAACTTAAAAAATATATCAATACATACCATTTACATAATCTGTAGTATCCTAATAAAATCAGACAAATTGTTACATAATTGTTTTTACTTTCTTTGAAGAGTAGGGTGGATCAGTACCCAGGATATGAAGAATCTACAAAATGTGGATATTTAAAAAGAAATAATGAAACGAGTATGTTTTATTTGTACATGCCCTCCTTGTGTAAAAATAAATAAATAAATGCATGCTAATTCTCATATATGAAGAATATATATATTTCTTAATGTTTGGTTCTTTTTATTTTTGAGAGAGAGATAGGGTGCATGGCATGAGCAAAGGAGGGACAGAGAGAAGGAGAGAGAGAATCCCAAGCAGGCTCCATGCTGTCATTGTAGAGCCTGGTGGGTCTTGAACCCACCATCCATGAGATCATGACCTGAGCTAAAATCAAGAGTGGGGCACCTAACTGAATCAAGAGTGGGGCACCCAGGTGCCCCATGAAGAATATTTATGAAAAAAAGAATATAGAAGTATATTTAAAAAACAATTATTAACATTTATTTTGGGGAAAATATTACCTAGAATCTGAAGAAGGCAAATGTTAGAGCCAGGGTTTCCAAAACCCTTGTTTTTAATATCTATTTAACCTTCATTTTAGATTCAATTTTAACATGTTTTCTAGTGAATTTTTATGTTTTAATTTGTGTAGGAAACAGTATTCCATTATTTATATTGAGGTTAATATAATTTGGTTTCAAATCTTGTAGAAGTATTTTTAAATAATTGAATTTCTTACAGGGTTTGTCTTTTAATGATTATTTTATTAACTGCTATAATAGGTAGTTGTGTAATAGTTATCCCAGTGATTTTCTAGACAGACTAAAAATATAACATACTATTATCAAAAATTTTCTGAAGAAATAATACATTATGGGGGGGTCAGATTGGGTCAAAGTAATGAGAAATTTCAGTTACTGACCTTCTCCTAAATAAGGCTCTGCTCTAACACTAGATATCTAGGAAGGTTCAGGGTGTGAAGGGTTTGGCCTTGAGCCTACAATCTAGATTGAGAGTATGAAACATACCATTAAGCAAATAAAGTAAATAATATAATTTTATTTTTGATAAATTAAGCTTGAGAGGAGTTGTTTCAGATGGATTACACAGAGAGTATTTTTTTGAGTAGATGACATTTCAACAAAAACTATAATAAAATGAATAAGAACTATGCAAAAGTGTCCAGATAGAATTTACAATGGCATTGTTAAGTTGCAGCCGTAAAACTTGTGTGTCTCTGGGGAGTGAGCTGGGTCAGGAAAAGTAAATCAGAATTGTAAGCAGAGAGTAGATTATGCAAAGCCTTGTTGATCACTGGATGGTATTGAGCACAGAAAAGACAAAATACGATTTATATTTTACAAAGGTAACTTCACCTGCTCTCCAAAGAATGAAATGGCTCTGGATTTGGTGGGTGTTGGCAAGTGTGGGAGTCAAGGTATTGCTATGGTCTCAGCTAAAGCAGATGGTAATTGGCTTGATCTCAGGAAGTAGTGGTGGATTTAGTGATAAGTTGTTTGATTCTGATTTTGAAACTTGAGCCAGTAGGGCTTGAGGATGGATTTCATGTGAGGTATAGACCAAGCAAGGGATTCCCCATGACTCCTATATTTTGCTGCTGAAGACAGTAAATGGTGGTATGCTTTCTTAAAATGGAGAATCCTGTGTGAGAAGTAGGTTTTGCAGGAGTGCTCACAAAGTAAGATTTTGTTTTCATATTAAAAATTGAGACACCCGCTACTCACGATGTCAAAGAGTCAGTTCAGTATGAGTTGATAGTTCATGGAAAGGGTCAGACTATAGATACAAATTTGGGAGTAATCACTGTATTTTTAAGGTTGGAGAATGAATTTTCCCATAACTGTAAATGGAGAGGAAAAGAAGGCCAATATTCCTGGTATTTATGTTTTATATAATAGTTTATATTTTCTTTTCTTTCTCTTTTTTTGGCTGGGTGAATGAATTAGGTCAGAAATGTAATAAAGAACATTGATAATGTAATGTATGACTAAGTGGAGCAGAAATGGTAAATTCAGTGACTCTCTTTTTTGTACAACATGATGTGAGTGTTGGACAGGAAGAATCTAGGCAATCAAAAGGAATGAGTTTAATTCACTTATTGAATATGAGAGATGATTATTCACAGCAGGAATTTTATACATAAAAATAACATATGTTTTTTCCTTCAATAATTTAGCGTATTGGGTGACACTGACACCCTGGGAGGAAAGGTGTGACCCTCTAATTCTTTCAGAGACCAAGATGACTTTCTCAACAAGTCGACTTTTGAGCCGAAACTTAAAATATGAACAGGAGTCATAATGGTGTACAAAGTATTAAACGAGGAAGGAATTCTAGGCCTAAGAACCCATATAAGCAAAGACACAGGTGAAAGCATCATAGAGAATGTAGGTTCCACACGTAATTTTCTATCTTTAAAATACAGGTGGGAGACATGGTATAGTGTGAAGAAGGGCTGGAGTCTTAAGAAAATGGCATATTATCAGAAAAACCTGATTAGAAGATATAGAAAAATAAACATGTTATAGGAAATAGTTTTGTTTTATTTTGTTTTAACAGATAGTGCTTGTGATTAAAGATCTCATTCTGGCTTCTCTGTAGAAAATAGATTTGAGACACTGAAAGTCAGAAGTCACAGAGAGCAATTCAAATGGTTGCAAAACAAAAACAAAAACAAAAAACCAGGGCAAAAATTATATGGCCGCATGTAGTATTTGCATAGGTCTTAATTATAGGATTCAGTGAGTCTTGGTAAATATATATCTCAGACTCGTGGCAACTCGTAGATGGTTTCTCTCACCCAGAAATGTATCTCGTAACAAAGTTAGTCCTTTCCCAGTCATCGTGATGAACCTCCATTCAGATTTCTATCACTATTCATTCATTTGACCTGTTGTTGAACTTCATATAAATGGAATCACATTCCGTATTATTTATGGCCAGGCTTTTTTTTTTTTTTTTACTTTTTTATTCAAATATAGTTGACAAACAATGTTACACTCATTTCAGATGTAGTGACTCAATTCCTCTATACCTTATGGAATACTCTGGGTCAGGCTTCTTTATTTAACATAATGTTTTTGTAATATATCCCTGTTGCATGTATCAATTTGTTCCCTTTCATTGCTGAGTGACAGTTTGTAGATTATTTGTATAGTACAGGTGCTACATATATGTACATATATATATAACTGGTACACACATATATATGTGTGTCTAAGTTCATAATTTGTTTATTCATTTCCCTGTTGATGGAAATTTGGGATATTTCTTTTTTGTTTGTTTAAAGGTTATTTACTTATTTTGAGAGAGAAAGAGAGAGCAAGAGAAGCTGAGAGAGAGAAAGAGAATGAGCAAGGGAGGGGCAGAGAGCAAGGAGGAGTAAGAGGATCACAAGCAGTGTCCTACTATCAGCATGGAGCCCAATGAGGGGCTTGAACTCATGAACTGCAAGATCATGACCTGAGCCAAAATCAAAAGTAGGATGCTAAACCAACTGAGTCACCCAAGCACCCTAGCTTGGGATATTGCTAAGTAGGGGCTGTTATTTTTAAAGATGATATGCATTTTCTTATATAATGACTTTGTGGATGTTTTCATTTCTTTTGGCTAAATATCTAGGAATGTAATTACTATGTTAGAGGTTAAATGTGTAATTAGAAAGAAGAGCAAAACAAACATGCCAAGTAGTTGTATAGTTCTCCATTCTCACAAATTTTAAAAAATGTGATTGCTGTATATTTTGTTTGTCCATCTTCTTAATTTTAGTAATTCTGGAAGTCTGAAATGGCACTGTGCTGTAGAGTTTAAATTTCTTCCAGAACTAATGGTGTGAAGTGCCTATTACATGTTCATGATATTTCTTTTTTTTCCTTTTAAATGAGATTTTATTATTATTATTTTATTTTATTTATTTTTTTTTTTTACAAATAGTTTATTGTCAAATTAGTTTCCACATAACACCCAGTGCTCATCCCCACAAGTGCCCTCCTCCATTGCCCATCCCCCCCTCCCCCCACATCCATCAGTCCTCAGTTTTTGTCAGCATTCAAGAGTCTCTCATGGTTTGCCTCTCTCCCTTTCCCCCACCATTTCCGCCCTTCTTCTCCCCCTTGTTCCTCCATTAAGTTCCTCCTAATCCTCCTATATGTGCAAACATATGATATTTGTTCTTCTCTGCCTGACTTATTTCGCTCAGCATAACCCCCTCAAGGTCCATCCATGTTGCTACACATGGCCAGATTTCACTTTTTCTCATTGCCATGGAGTATTCCATTGTATAGATAAACCACATCTTCTTGATCCATTCATCTGTTGATGGACACTTAGGCTCTTTCCAGGTTTTAGCTATTGTGGAGAGTGCTGCTATGAACATTGGGGTACATGTGCTCCTATGCATCAGCATTTCTGTATCCCTTGGGTAAATTCCTAGCAGTGCTATTGCTGGATCATAGGGGAGTTCTATTGTTAGTTTCCTGAGGAACCTCCACACTGTTTTCCAGAGGGGCTGTACCAGTTTACATTCCCACCAAGAGTGTAGGAGGATGTCCGTTTCTCCACATCCTCGCCAGCATCTAGAGTTCTCTGATTGGCTCATTTTAGCCACTCTGACTGGCGTAAGGTGTTATCTCAGTGTGGTTTTGATTTGTATTTCCCTGATCTGGAGGGATGCTGAACATCGTTTCATGTGTCTGTTGGCCATCTGGATGTCCTCTTTGGAGAAGTGTCTGTTCATATCTTCTGCCCATTTCTTCACTGGGTTGTTTGTTTTTCGGGTGTGGAGTTTGGTGAGTTCCTCATAGATTCTGGATATTAACCCTTTATCTGATACGTCATTTTCAACTATCTTTTCCCATTCCATCGATTGCCTATTAGTTTTGTGGGTTGTTTCCTTTGCTGTGCTGTTTATGATATTTCTATTGTCCAGTAGTTTAGTGGTTGCTTAAGTCTTTTATCCACATTTCATTTGTTCTTGGTGGTGGTGTTCTTTTTATTTATTTTTAATTTTTATATTTTGTCTTTTGATTCATTTTCTGAATTGGGTTTTTAGAAAATAGTTTAATTTTCAGTCTATTTTCTTTGTTCCCCTCTTTTATGGTTAATGCTTATTGAGTCCTTCCTAAAAAATCTTTGTTTAGTGGAGGTTATGAGGATATTCTCCTAGGTTTTGTTCAAGAAGATTCATACTCCTAGTATTTTTGTTTAGGTCTAGGCTCCATCCCAAATTGGCTTTTGTGTATGGTGTGAAAAAGTTTAAAGGTGTGTATATATACATCTATATGTACATACATACAGCCATGTTATTACATTTTGATTAAACTAACAACAAAGATTATATAGTCATCAATAACTTTATTCATATGAAAATATAGCATTTAAAACATTTTTGGCATAGAAAAATACGTATATGATTAATGTATACAGCTTAGTGTGTTTGGAGATGATTACACATCTGTGAAAACACCACCAAAATCTATGCCATAAACATATCCATTACCTCTGAAAGTTTCCTCCTGCCTTCTTATTTTTTATTATTACTTTTATCATTATTATTATTTTATGATAACACTTAGCAGAAGAGCTGCTCTCAGCCAATTAAGTATATAGTATAGTGTTATATGTATATTATAGTATTCAATGTCAATACTATCCTGTACAGATCTCTAGGACTTCCACATCATCCTGTACAACTGAAACCTTGTACTCTTTGGTTAATACCTTCCTGTTTCCCCCTCCTCCCAACCTTTGACATCCACTATTCTGTTCTCTACTTTTGAGTTTGGTTATATTAGATTCCACATATCAGTGGCATTATGTAGTATTTGTCCTTCTATCTCTGGCTTGTTTCACAGCCTATTTCACTTAGCCATAATGTTTCCAGGTTGATCATGTTGCTCAAAAAGGAATAGTTTTAATAGGGGATATGCTATGTACCAGAACTATTTATTGAAAACATTTTCCCTTTTTCATTAAAAAAGTTTTGGTCTAAAATCAATTGACTGGGGGCACCTGGGTGGCTCAGTTGATAAAGTGTCAAACTCTTAATTTCTGCTGAGGTCATGATCTCATAGTTCATGAAATTGAGACCCATGTTGAGCTCTGCACTGACAAGAAAAGGATTCTCTCTTTTCCCTCCCCTGCTAATGCTCTCTGTATCTCCCTCTCTCTCAAAATAGATAAACTTAAAAAAATTTTTTTTAAATCACTTGACTAAAAAAATGACTTTCTGGTCTCTCTATTCTGCCCCATTGATATACAGTTGATTCTTGTTATTTGTGGTAGGTTTGTTCTATAAAGTTCACAGTGTTGATGAATACTGAGCAATTTCTCTTAAGGGAAATATAGGATTAGGTTCTTGTCAACCTGTGTTCACAATGTTTTCTCAGTTGATCTATATATAATATTTTTATACATTTATTTCTGTCTTAGAGCATCTTATTTAATATATTGTGGATTCATTAACATTGAACTCAAAGCCAGTAGCACAAAAACTCATACTAAATGATGTTTATCTAATACACTCATTTTCTCCATAAGGTACATGGTAGCCTTCTTGAGCTTAGGGACACTAGATAGTATTTGAACACCATGCTTGAGAACATTCTAAACAGCAGAATCACCAACTAAAAACAAAAAATGTGAAAAGCATGGCACTAAATAGACTGCAATATAGGACATTTATTTACACTATGAGTTGAAAGAAGGCAGAGTGTTGCCTTATTGGACATCAGCTGGGAAAGTGTATGTCAGGGGACTCAAAATTTTGCTGCTGTGTGTATGTCTGAGACTGCACAGCATGTACTGATTTGAGGCTTACAAATACATATTAGTGGGGAGGTGAATTCACAAATAGAGAATTTTTTCCTAAGCCCAGGCTCTCATGCTCCTAGGTCAATGCCAGGGCCTGGGCAGGGCCTCAGAACTCCAACAGGACCAAGATGCTTCACAACCTAAAATGGTGAGCCACCCTGAGCCCAAAGGCACTTAGAGTAGATCTGCACCCACCCTGAAGTGGCCCGCACTGTCCTTTGTTGTCAATGTAATGATTCAGTCATAAGTGTATACAATTTAGTAGCAGCTACATTTAAAACTGGTAAACACAATTCATGAAAATCAGCTTTTCAATAAATACATTAATGCATAATTCTTTATCTCATATAATTTTTTTTAAACTCAGTCTTCAGTTCAGTAAGATCATGACTTCTAGAATTATTTTGTTTGCATGTATCCCACAAAACTTAATCTTCTTCTTTTATTCATTTTCTTAAAAAATGAATTTCTTATAGGTGTGACATGCACAAAGGCCAGATCAGGATTTTATGTTATGAAAGATAATGTAGCTTATTCATTAAGAAAACATACATTGATTACATACTATTATCACTTTTTTCCAAAATATTTTTTCTTGTAAAGATCAATCTTAAATTGAGATCAAACTCATGTTTGTACAATTTTATATCTGTAATCTGTAGTATTAGAAGATTACTTTTTAAAAAAGCTTTGTATATCCAAAATATAGTAGAAATCTTAAAAGTTCAGTGTACTTACATTAAAACTATGGTATCATAAGGGTGGACACAGAAAATTGTATATTAAGTTCATGTATATACAAATATTCATGTTTAATGAAAAATTACATAATTGAATACTGACAAAAACTGAGTTTATGCATTCTTGTATAAAAAATAAAAACAAAAGACTTTGGACATTATAGAAAGAATGACTATTAGATGCTGCCTATTTGCCTCTTGTCTGCCACTCAACTGCTATGTGACCACACAGTTTTTACTTAACCTCACTGTGCCTCAGTTTTCATCTGTAAGAAGTAACATAACATCCCCTCAAAACTTTTTCTCTGCTTGGTTTTAGTTTGGTTACTTGATTTCATTTTTTAAAAAATGAGAGGCAGGTAAGTATAACACTGAAAACAGTAGGTGTCACATTTTTAGGACCAAAGAAGTTTATTACTATAGTTTACTATGGTAGAAGTAGGATTATCTAAGATGAATTTTTCTTCTAGTACTTTTAAAATCTATTTGCATTTATTAATAGGTCACCTACCAGTGTTCTTTGACCTGTCATATGTTGTTGTTCTTTATAGTTTCACGGCCCCAGAAAATTTTGCTAATGTGTTTTCCTACAACTGCATTCATGCATATATATTCTCATAAGTTGAATATTCATATTTATTTCCTGTATTTAGCTGTATAGCCATAACTTCACACACCTAACTCCTCTATTGCTTTTTGCAGCATCTGTTGAATCCTTTCTTGTTTTTAATTAATTATTTATTTATTTTGAGTGAGTGAGCACAAGAGGGGAAGGGCAGAGAGAGAGGGAGAAAGAATCTCCAGCAGGATCCGCACTGTCAGCGCAGACCCTGATGTGAGGATGGAACTCACTAACTTGTCATGACCCAAGCTGAAATCAAGAGTCTGACACAGAACCAACTGAGCCACCCAGGTGCCCCTGAATCCTTTATAATGACAAAAATGAAAATTACTGTCCCTCACCTTTCTTCTCCTGCCCCTCCATGCTATTTAAGATTATATTACTTTAATATATAAATATTTTATTATTAAATATATTTAAAATCCCTCTATTTCATTTTCTATTTATCTATAACCTTCATATGTAAGATGTAAACAATTTACTAATTTATAATTTTCCCTTCCTCTTCCAACTTAGCTAGATAAGAAATTATACTTATTACCTGCCTGTTTAAGCCTTAATTTTTGAATAAAATACAAACCATATCTACTTCAAATTATTTGGAGGTTATAAAAATTATGATTTAAATTCTTTAAGACAAGCTCATAGTAGCAATTATTTCTGAATTTTAGTACATTCAAAAATAGTTGTCGATACTAAATTAGAACAAAGGATAATTTAAGCACAAAATACTTGGGATATGCTTTCTTTTCTGGGTATTTTTATTGAGGTGTTCCACTATATTGTATCATTGAATGTTGCTCTAAAATAATATAAGCCAGCTCATGTTTTTCCCTCTTATGTAACTTGATTTTCTTGCCTTTTTAAACAAACAAGCAGAATTCTTTGAAATTAAGTAATTTTGCGAGTATGTATGCCAGTACTGACCATCTGAGCCTAATTTACTCAGGCCATAGTATGCCTTTTTAATCCGTGAATCTAAATCATCTTTTCCTTTTGGAAATATTTCCTTGAATTGCATATACTAATTTCTGCTTACTTAGTTTAGTTTCTTCTTTTGACAAACCAATAATGTGCATTTTTGAAAGTTTGATTGTATTTAATAGCTGCCATTTACTCTCTAATACTTTTCTTTTTTTTTTTTAATGTTTTATTTATTTCTAGTAGAGAAAGAGAGACAGCGTGAGCAGGGGAGGGTCAGGGAGAGAGGGAGTGACAGACTCAGAAACAGGCTCCAGGCTCTGAGCTGGCAGTCAGCACAAAGCCCCATGCGGGGCTCCAACCCACGAACCGCGAGATCATGACCTAAGCAAAAAGTCGGACGCTTAACCGACTAAGCCACCCAGGCGCCCCTCTCTAATACTTTTCTTAATGTTTATTTATTTATTTTGAGAAGGTGCGGGGGGAGAGAGAAGCAGAGAGGGAGTAAGAGAATCCCAAGCAGGCTCCACACACTCAGCATGGATTCTGATGAGGGGCTCCATGTCATGAACTGTGAGATCATGACCTGAGCCAAAATCCAGAGTTGGATGCTTAACCAACTGAGCTACCCAGGCACCCTCTCTCTAACACTTTTGAACTCTTGCATTTCTATTTCATTTTGCTCTCTTCTTTTCTGTCATCTATCATCGAAATAGCATACTTCATTTTCAGCCTTTTGATTTAATCTGAAACTTCAAATATACCTTTATTTCTAAAACAGTTTTATTTTTTGCCTTTCTTTTTCTTCTGAGCTTTCTGAGTTCTATGTCTTTGCTAAATGGCATTTATATAAATTATATTGCTTCAAGTCTTATTTTATGTTCATGTTAATGGAAGTGATCACAGTTCTATTCATTTAATGAAATCACTTTTTCTTATGTAAATATTCATCTTCCATGCATTTCTTTCCTGCCTTCCTCCCCCTCCCCCTAGTTTTTGGTGAATATCCTGTGCTGGTTCCTTTTTGCTTCCTCATCTGAATAAGGTGAGCTTTTTCCAAGCAGGATTCATTTGTATCCAGTCCATAAGGGCAAGACCATATCATCATTCCCAGGCAGAGCATGTGGTTTTTGTTTGTTTGTTTTTGTTAAGTATTTACTACTCCCCTGGATAGATAGAGGCAGATGTAAGGCAGTATTCATGATTTAAGTCTCACCTCATCACTCACACTACTCCTCTAGACACCTCATTATTTTGATTAATGTAAATGTGGTCTGAGTAATTTCCTCATTCAACTCCTCATGCCTATTTTTTTCAGTTCTAGGGAATTTGCCAATGTTGCAAATAAATGCTTTGGTTATCCTTCATCTTATTTTGTCAGATATTTCTGGGAACTTCAACTAAAAGCCAACTCTCTCCTTTTCTACTGAGATCACAGCTTTTGGGAAACTTTCCATCTATTTTGTTATTTGTTTACTTGTTATTTCTTTGAAAATGGGGTTATTTTGTTCTTCTTGTTTTTGACTTGTCCTCAAGACAGAAGAAAATGCTAAGTGTAAGTTTCCAACTCTGTGCCAGTTACTAAGCTACTGTCTTTAAGCCCCAAATTCATTCATCTACACTCTGTTTTGTGATGTTGTGTTGTTGCTGTAACTCTAATCTCATTTTCTTTGAATTAGCAGGCTTCCTGTTAGGTTCTTTCAATGAGGGATTCTGGAGGTTGGTGTTAAGCCAGAAGTGGAATGAAGAGACTTACTTCCTATTTTCCGTGTTTCCAGTTGGTTTTGTATTCATCAACAGGACTTCATTCTCAGAAAATGCAGTTGGTCTTAATCTTCAACCACCTGTACCAGCATAATGGCAGTCTCTTCCCAGAGGCCTATGTCTCTAGCTTTGTTATTAGTCTTGTCTAAGTTCCTGTGGTGCTGAATGTAACTGGCCACAGGCCTCTTCTTACAGACCTGAGTAACCCCCAAGGTGCTCAGAAGTTTAGATTATTCCCAAACCTTGTTCATCTAATGGGTTTTAGCTGCTTCAGAATATGTGATTGCTTCTGTTACAGTAATGTTCCTATCCTCTTTTTCTGGTATTGTAATCATTACTCTTCAACCAATTGTCTAAATTAAGCTCCCTGTTTAAACACCTCACCTACACTCTATTTGCTTAAGAAGGCTTTAATTGCTCTCCAAAGAACAAAAAAGTAAAAATGCAACAATGATGTTATTTTTGCTATATATGTTAAGTAGTTCTGGTTTGTTTGTTTTTTTTTAATTCTGATATAAGTTGATGCAAAGACACTTTAAAACATGTCTTTCCTTCATTTGAAAAGCAAAATAGACAGTTATCTTTTCCATTAACTGTCCATAATAGATAACCATAGAAGAAAATGCAAGAAATTTTTGGTTCCTAGATCACTTAGAGATCTTTATAAATATGTGGAACCCAGAGATTAAACCAATTCTATAAAAGTTTCTCTTCTTTTGTGTAGGCTGGAAGACCCCACCTGAAATTAACAGTAAACCGCAAGAATCTGTTCTGGGAATGTCATCCATAATACTATCTCACATATCACCCATAATGATACTTCCCTTTGGTCAACACTGGATTAGGAGGAGGATAATATGTCCAGTGGAAGTTTTTCTTATCATGTATCAGATTATGTCTTCACAAAGAGAAGCTATAGCTCTAAATTGCTAAAACTAAGCTGATATTGTTCTGCCCATTTCTTGGAATCTGAGTGTTACCAACACTATTTCCTTGTTCTCAATTTCTATCTCAGGCTTGTACTTTTTCTTGGTCTATCTTCAATTGTGTCTTAAAATTTTAGGTATGGCACGTAAAAAACCCTCATCATAATTTTAAAAAATCTTATTTTTCATTTCAAAAATTCTATGAAAATAGGTAAACAAATTACTAACCTTGCATTTATCTAATAAGAGTTTAAAGACTTTGTTTACTGAACACCTCTGTGCCAGCTGCTATTCTCCATACTGGAGATAAGACAGTGAACAAAACAACGAAATCCACAATCTCATGAATTACATAGCAGTAATGGAGTGAAATGCTTCAAAATTAAGTCAATTACCATGCATGTGATGTTCCACTAAAATTGAGAATCACTGAGCTAACTAATCTGATGACTACCTAATTTTTGATGTCTCCATTCAGTGAAGTAGATTCACAACCTACTGGATAGTTTAGGATAATATATACTGAAATGTTGAATTTATATAGACAAGTTCTACTTTTATTTCCCCAAATAGAAGCTCTTGCATGGAAATAGCTGATTGGCATATTTAGTAAATTAAAACCTTTACTCAAGACTTTGTTCAAAACTGAAAGTAAAATACACTGTGATTTTAACCTAGCAGAGACACTTCTAATGGGGAGTCCTGACACCAGAAACAAGGGAAGATACAAGTTTAAAGTCCAATTGCAAAATCATGGTTTTTGATGTGGTAAATAGAAAAAATCCTGATGCCACAGAAATGATTTCTGAATTAAATTAATAAGAAATGGTACAAAAACAATACATTTACTGAAAAATAACTATAAACTAGAATTTTTAAATCTCCATGGCAAAATAAAATAGAAATGCTTTTTTTCAGAACTTTCAGTGAGATATTTAAAAATTATAGTTTTTATATAAGGTGGTTTATTACATAGTATCTTTAAATATTACTGATTGAAATGCACTTAAACTTTGAACAATATTTAGAGGATACCGTCTTCTCATCTCAGCTGCTCACCGTGCATGCTGTCTGAGAACTCACCATGACTTGGCAGTTACCCACTGACCGCAAGTTCAGATTTATGACGAGGCAACAATCCAGCTCTGTTTGTTTGCCTTTGGTTCAGCAGTCTGTTCCTGTGGTGATTTCCACATGGCATACATGCAAGAAGGTCACAATATCTTGGTCCAGGGATTTGGAATCTAAATTACTTATTAGAAAAAACAAATCCATGGTCTTTAGAAGAATATGAAACATAGCATTTTTTTGGAAGGTGCTATCTCATTACATTCAGAATCTTACTCTGAGGCAAATGAAAGGCGTTAATCACTGTGATTACTATCAACAAAGACTAGAAGCTTGCCTTTAGGTGTCATTGTTATGTGTGTTTAATAAAATGTAGCTTCTCAGAAAGACACTCTACTTTAAAAGTATTTTAAAATACACGGGCATGGCTTAGGTTACAGGCAACTGAAATTAGTTACATTATTAGAAGGAAGTAAGGAAAAACATGGGCCTGTGTATCCACTTTATATATACTGAAATATTCAGTGTATGTATACTGAAACTTGAATGCGTTCGGTATAAAGAATGGGGGCAGTTGTAGATGACTTGAGACAGAAAGCTCATCTATAGCATCTGAACCATCTGCCAGCCGTTCAGTAGCTCTGGGTTGCCAGTTGTCTCTGGGACTTGCCAAAGAGCCAGATGCTCTCATGGCTTTCCATCGTATAGTAATTGCTCTCCAAAGAACAAAAAAGTAAAAATGCAAGAATAATGTTATTTTTTGTTATATATGTTAAATATTTCAGGTTTTTTGTTCTTTATTCTGATATAGGTGAAAATAAATACTTGAAAATAAAATACTTTTTTAGAAATGAAACTTATGTATTCCAAAACTGAACCTTTTATGTTAGGAGTAAACAGGTAAAGAAACATGGCCTAGGATCCCAATACATTCTGTATGTCTACATTCTTGAAAGATTCTAAGAGTGGCTGAGGAGAAGCTAAATATTATCAGAGGTAGAGGATAATAGCACCACACATTCAGCATTAATATCATAGATATTTATTTTTTCAATGAATAAATTATATTAAGAGAGATAACAAAAATGCTTAGAAGTATTATCTCTACTATAGAAAGGGACCTTGGAATAGAAACTGGGACATTGATTTTTTTCCAGGATATAAAGATGTTTAAGTTGGTTGGTGTGGAAGCACGGGACAAGTAGAAAATTAGGGCCAGGTTGACCATCCTGGCAGGTCCTATGTGCTGTGTTAAAGAGGCATTGTGTCACTACTGACCAGGTGACTCATTCCATTTTCTGAAGGATATTTTGGTTTCTTATTAACTTTAATGTCTGCTACCTAGTTTCCTCCAAGCCAGCTTTATTTAAGTAGGTGGAAACATCCCTTCTTTGTTCTATAAACAATACTTTTTCTCTGTTTCCCTCTCTCTCTCTCTCTCTCTCTCTCTCTCTCTCTCTCACACACACACACACACACACACACACGTTCACACATTCTCACACAAACACATACACCTTTGTCAATATAGTCTGGAATATACAGTAAGTATCCATAAATATTGGGTGTTCTAATTAATTTGTATATAAGAAGTATTCTAACATTTCAGAAGGGTACAAAATCCACAGGCTAAAAAGACTGGTTTCATGGAAGTTTCATTAAAAATCTCTGATCCTCGGGGTGCTTGGGTGGCTTAGTCAGTTAAGCATCCGACTTTCGCTTAGGTCATGATCTCGTGGCTGGTGGGTTCGAGCCCTGCGTCGGGCTCTGTGCTGACTGCCAGCTAAGAGCCTGGAGCCTATTTCAGAGTCTGTGTCTCCCTCTCTCTCTGACCCTCCCCTGCTCACGCTGTCTCTCTCTCTCCTAGAAATAAATAAAATTAAAAAAAAAAATAAAGAAGTGTCACGAATGTGGAACTGATTTGATAATGGATTGTATAAGAACGATAAGCCTTTACCACTGCTGAAGGGAGGAGGTGGGCACCCACAGAGCATAATTCAATTTGAATTTCTTGACAGTGTTTGAGATGGGTTGCCTAGTGTGGATTAAAGAGAGCTGCAAAGGTAGAAGGTGCAGCATCAGTGTCAGAAAGCATGAGTACATGCATCTCTGTTACTGCATAATAGCCACTTCTTTTTGCTTTTTGCGATATACTGATGCTTGTATTTTGATATTGTTGCCTACTTTTATTCAAATTGTAGTTGAAGTACTAAAAAAAATGTTGTTTACAGTTGAGCACTTGAGTTATTTCTTTTCCTTATTTATTTATTTTTTTAATGTTTTTAAGTTTGTTGATTTTTGGAGACAGAGCACGAGCAGGGGAGGAGCAGGGAGAGAGGGAGACACAGATTCTGAAGCAGGTTCCAGGCTCTGAGCTGTCAGCATAGAGCCTAACTTGGGGCTCAAACCCATGAACCGTGAGATCATAACCTAAATCAAAGTCTGACACTTAACTGACTAAGCCACCCAGGCACCCCTCTCCTTATTTATTACCGATAAATAAGGTACATTTTAATAAGATATATTTATACTGATAAATAAGGTATATTTATCAGTAATGATACCATGGTATATTTTAAGAGTGATGTACAAATACAGGAAGAAAAAAGAGTTTCCACTGAACCTTAAATACTTGGTGCAGTGTCCAGAATGTAGGAAGTGCCTGTAAACTTTAGATATTAATTTGTTTTTTTTTTTTTAAGTTTATTTATTTGAGAGAGAGAGCAAGAGCCCTTGCCTGTGAGTGGGAAGGGGCAGAGAGAAACAAGCGGGAGAGGATCTGGCAGGCCCCCCACTGTCAGCGAATGTGGATCCCATGAACTGTGAGATCATAACCTGAGCCAAAATCAAAAGCCTGACACTCAACTGACCCAGGTGCCCTAAGATATTCTTATTAATTTGTATGTAAATGATAAACATCATAGTATTTCAGAAGGGCCTATGATCTAGTCTAAAATACCTGTTTTCTAATTCTGGTCAGGGAAATTTCATTAAAAATCTCTGAACCTCATTTCTTCCTATAAAAATATAGATAATAACAATTCTTATGTAAGATTAATCAAAGATTAAATTTACAAACATTTTAAAACAATTTAGAAACAAAACATAGTTTATAAAGCTTACTTATTGGTTAACTCAGTTGACTGGGGGTCTGACTTCAGCTCAGGTCATGATCTCACTGCTCAAGAGTTGGAGCCCCAGTTTGGAGCCTTGGAGCCTCTTTCAGATTCTGTGTCTCTCTCTCTCACTGTCTGTGCCCTCCCCCGCTCATGGTCTCTCTCTTTCTCTCTCAGAATTAAATAAACATTGAAAATTTTTAAACAGAAATAAAGTAGAGCCTACTTATAACTAATGAAAAGGGCACAGCTTCTCCCTGGACTTAATTTTCTCATCTGTAAAGCAGATTTGAAAAATTCCTAATTCTGTGACTTTTACTTTATATTCTTTCAAAATAGCATGTTTTTCTTTTCTCAATTATAAAAAGTCACCAATTTGTGAAAAATATGAATGAAATAGGAACACATAATTAATTAAAATAATTTAAGAATCATGTTTATCTCATCTAAGACTAAACATTGTACCTTATAGTAAGAATATCTCTAGGTTTCTTTCCCTGTGCCTATTAGATTGAATTACTGTTTCCAAATATTACCCTACCCTCCTGCCTGTTTAAGTCAAATTGCCATGTCATCTGTGTTCCTCCTGTGGAAAAGTGTACATCCTGACTTTGTCTTGGTTCATGTGACTCACTCTGGCTCATGGCATGTGAAGGTACACGATATACACCTTCTTTGAGCAAAAGCTGTTGAAACATTGTGTGTTTTTGCGAGCGATCATTGTTTTCTCTCTTCAATTAGAAAGAAATGATGCATATTGGGGCTGCTCCTTCAGCTGAGGTCCCTGAATCCTGGAATGAGAAAAAAATGGAAGAGAGCTTAAGCTCTGGAAAATTCTAAGATGGCCCCCATGACCTCCATCTCCTGATGTTACTCTCATGATTATATTCTAGTAGAAGCCAAAAGGACCTCAAATTTTGAGGATGTAACTGAGATTTCTAATCAGTTGACTTTAAAACAGGGAGGTCATCCAGCTGGAGTTCACTACTCGTAGGAGCCCTTTCACAGCAGTGTTTTTCTGCTGTAGAAGAGGAAATTTGAGATACTGAAAGCATGAGAGAAATTCAATATAAGGAAGATTCTCTATTATTGAGGTGAAGGAGGTGGCAGAGCAAGGACCTACAAGCAGCCTCTAGAAGGTGAGTGGTCCCTGACACTGCAAAGCAAAGGCTGACAGCTTGCAAAAAAAACAGGGCTTCATCTCTTTGACTTCAAGCCACTGAATTATATGAAAAGCATGAGTGAAGTTGGAAGCAGATTATTTCCTTAAATTTACAGAAGAAAACTCCAATGGGCAAAGACTTTAACTTGGGTTCTGGGAGGCCATAAGCAGAGAACCTAGTTGAGTTCCCTTGGACTTCTGACTCCACAGAGCTGTGAGATGATAAATGAGTTGATTAAAACACTACAGTGGTGTTAATTTGTTACACAGCAATGAAATGTAATACAGAGCTGCAGCAACCAGCCCACAGCAACTGCCACATAACATAAACAGGAAGCAAGTATTGTAATAAACCACTGAAATTGGAGGGTTATTGTGTTATTTCAGAGCTCCAATTAAATACACTGTGTCTTCACATACACATTCTCTGTGTGTGTGTCACACACACAGTTTTCATGCCATTATACACATATTAAAAATTCTTCTTTGTAATTTGCTCATCCATTCCATAATTCAGTGTAGAAAATTTTCATATCCATGGAAATAGGCCAGCAATATTGCTTGTAATGGTTATGTAATTTCCCATGGTACAGATGTTCAATATATTACTTCCAGTAAACAAGCACTACTTCTTTAAACAAAGTCTATGTAGGAAAATTTTAGGTTATACAATTATTCATGATCCAAAAAAGAAAAATCCAACAGCATCCTTTTGTATGAATATTTTCATTGTGCTCTTCT
The DNA here is from genome assembly GCA_017311185.1 of Proteles cristata cristata. Lineage (NCBI taxonomy): Eukaryota > Metazoa > Chordata > Mammalia > Carnivora > Hyaenidae > Proteles > Proteles cristata. Next base: position 2,856,321 of record JAESUZ010001194.1, read on the forward strand.
GAAGGATCTTCCTAATTTATAGCCTTTATTATTTTATTTTCATAATTTACAGTCTTTCGTATTTATCGTTGTTGCTATTTCCCCAACTTTTACTGCTGAGATATCTGTGTACTTACACACAGATACAGAAGTATATATACATTATATACACACATACACATCCTTTCATACAGTTTTTTAAAGTTTATTTATTTCTGAAGGAGAGAGAGAGCACGTAGGATGAGCAGAGAGGGGGAGAGAGAGAATCCCAAGCAGACTCCACTGTGTCAACACACTACCTGATGCAGGGCTTGAACTCTCAAACTGTGAGATCATGACCAGAACCAAAACGAAGAGTCAGGTGCTTAACCTAACCAACTGAGTCACCTGGGCAGTTTTAAATGTTATGAAACCATAGGGCACCTGGGTGCCTCAGTTCTGCTCCTCCCCAGTGCTCACTAGCACTCTCTCTTCTGTCTCTCTCAAAATAAATATCTAAAAAAATGTTATGAAGTCCAGCATTTCCAGATACCTTTTACTTTTGTTTCATTACTTTAGTCCATTCCCTTATTAATTAATTAATTAATTTTCCATTCCCTCAATTTAGAAAGAAAGCAACATAGACTTTAAGTTAGCAATGATAGTATATAAGCAAACATTCTTTCCTGTACCTTCCACATTTTCTGTTGGTATTTCAGACAGCACTTGGAAAGTCCAAATTTTAAAGCCAGAGCAGCTGTTCAACAAAATGTTCACACAAGCCAGCAGGCTAGTAAGCTCTCAATAGGTTTGTGTAACAAATAACTGCAAAGTTGTCTCTGCATAAATGAGAAGTTCATGGCCAACTACAAAGTTTACATATGTAATTTAGCTCTAACACTGGAAAAGATAGCTAGGAATGTGCATATCTGGTATATATAATGAAGGAAAGTCAGGATATCTAGGGAAGCAATGAAGAGTTCAGAACATTTTTCATCTGGGTAACTTAAGATATTGGCTTGAGTTCAGCATCATTAATTACCATTTCCCTCAGTAAATTCCTTACAATTCCTTTGAGACAAGTTTTATTTTCTCTATTTAAATCTTCTGAGCCTGATTACAGTAAACTAAATTGTTACTGTTTTCTTTTCTGTACAGCAGATATCTATCTATCATGATGCTGTTTGTGTATCATGGGAATTGTATGAAGTATTTGGGATTCTTTCAGAATGAAAGACATTGCCTAGGCTGAAGGTAACAATGTTAAAGAGACAATATGATAAATAAGTCATTTCCTTTGTGTCCGACCGAAGAGTTTTATGGTTTACCATTGGTGGTAACTGTATTTCAAGTGTTTTCGTCTGAACAAACAAACAAAAATTGCTTTTGAAAAAATCTGATCTTTAGGACATTTAACACACGTAAAAAACTTGTATTCTTGGCCAAACTAAGTGGCTGCAGCAGAATTTCCTGTTACATAGGAAGTAAAGTGCCTCTGCCAAGAAAAGACTAATAATGTATATAACGCCAGTGCTACCTGCATTGTGTGCTTGATTGCTTTTTAAGCAGTAGGAGTTTGAAACTGAAAGGCAGTAAATGGAATTATAAGCTATGTCTCTCATTGTCTGAGAAAATATAATGGTATGTTAGTACCCAAATTTCAATGCCATATTTTACTTTTATTTTTGTGGCCATGTAAAAATTTCTTACAAATATAAAAATTTATAGGACCTTCCTGTAGAACATCTTAATGTTCTAGTTCATGAATTTTTCACTTTGAAACCAAATACATGAAGATTTCAAATTACAGAGATTCACCTTAACAGATGGCATTCCAAATGCATCACTCATGTTCTTTGTGATACGACAGGCAGTGAGAACATAACATGTCACCCAACTAATTCGGAGGAAATAACAAAGGAAAAATCATGGATAATTTTATTAAAAAATCAAGTGACTGAAAGTCTCCACAAAATTGCCCTCAAAACACCTGTTGAGGTCCCGCCAAGAAATTCTTTGGAGTTCCACAACCTCCATGCTAAAATACCTCATATTATGATTTGTTCCAGTAAATAGGGATACATGTTAAAGAAGAACTGTTTGTGAAAAATAATGAGTCTGTATCATATTAAATATTATTTGAACTATGCTTGTTGTTTCTTTTATGAGAAGAAATTGAGATCTAAGCCATTATCAGTGTAGAAAGATAGATGAGATTAGCAATACCAAACCTCATGATTTCACTATTTTTCTGCCACTGATCTGGCAATTCCTGCCGAGCCCTTGAAGTTACTTTCTTCAAAGAAAATTTGTCCTCTAAATCTTTTTCCCTGCCTTTATGAAACTAGATAAATTTGTATGACTGCTATTTAATTACTATATAATTACTTAATATGTCTGCTCATTTTTGTAAAAGGTTGGGAATGGGCTACTTATTATGAGTATAGATCCCAGTGATATCACTGTGTTTGGGTCTTAATCTCTTTGACCTTGAACACTTTTTTCTGCAGCTGTAACTCATAATAAGAATGTCTGCTCTCTGTCCAAAGCATTGTAAGCATGAGACTATCAACAAAATCTACCTTTTATTTTTTTTTTAATGTTTTATTTATTTTTAGGAGAGAGAGAGAGAGACAGCGTGAGCAGGGGAGGGTCAGAGAGAGAGGGAGTCACAGGCTGAAACAGGCTCCAGGCTCTGAGCTGGCAGTCAGCACAGAGCCCGATGCGGGGCTCGAACCCACGAACTGCGAGATCATGACCTAAGCGAAAGTCGGACGCTTAACCAACTAAGCCACCCCGGCGCCCCTCTACCTTTTATTTTTAAACAATAAACCTTTGTGCCAGGTAATATAGAAAAGGCTTCCAATTTTATGCATTACTTTGGGGAAATATAATCAACTAGTGAGTTCTATTATGTTATCAGGTATTGTGACCACAAGAGAAAAAGTCATGAGCAAGTTCTTCAGTGTTTTAAGGAAACTTACCACCTACTTGGGAAAACAGACATTACATTGTAATATCAAACTATTTAATAAGTGATGGTTTATGTGGTAAGACATATAGTGCTATAAGACCCAACGGGAGTGCTATAGGACCTATTATGAATTGTTGATGGGGATTGTAGTTAGTGAAGTGATCACAGAGTTTGGAGATATTTATATGACTTCAATGGTGAGTTTATTTAGGTAGGTCATGTGAAGTAGAGAGTGGGGGGAGAACAGAGAGGAGAGCTCTAGGAAGTACAGTGTAAACAACGGCTTAGATGCTCAGGTCCTAGAAAGCATGGCTAATTGTGGAATTAAAATGAAGTCTTCAAACTGGCTTATCATTTCCTGTTATCACATCTTAAAATTAGGTTTTTATTATTTAATAAATTCCACTATGTTTCATTTTATTTTGTTTTTTATTTTTGTATTTTATTTTGTTTTGATTTTGTTGTTTTCTCATTTTATATTCTTATATTCCCCATATTATCTGGCTATTCCCTGGCCTACTGCAAAGCCAGAAAATGTAGGTAAGATAGAAGAAAGGCATTGTATCACCGTGAATTCTAACACTTTGACTTTTCTTTCTTTCTTTCTTTCTTTTTAAGTTTTTCCAGTTCATTTTTATTTTTGAGAGAGAGGGAATGAGCAAGCAGGGGAGGGGAAGAAAGAGGGGGACAGAAGCTCTGAAGGAGGCTCAAAGCTTACAGCAGCGAGCCTGATGTGGGGCTTGAACTTCCAAACCGTGAGATCATGACTTGAGCCAAAATCAAGAGTTGGACACTTAATTGAATGAGCCACCCAGGCACTCCCAATTTTTCTTAATAAGAATAATCTACCAAGAAGCCAATGAGAAAATGTGCATGGAGTTCCACCGAGGAGACTACTGATATTTAGGAATATATCCTTTCACAAGTAAGTACTAAAAAAAAAAATCAATAAAAGTTTGGCTAGATTTGAATCTTCTTTTGTAATTTCTGGTAAGTTATCCTTGAATCTCTACTCAGCAAATCAAAACCCATGCTTTCTGCTTATTTCCTTCCTATAATTAAGAAGAATACTCAGAGGCACATCAGGAGTTTTCATGTCTGTGATACATTGTACCCTGACTATTGGAAATGAAGATGTCTTCAAAACTGAGGACTACTTGACTAACTATGGATGATTAGTTAGAAATGATTGAGATACTTACTGCAGATAACCTCTTTACAGAGTCACCCAAGGTACAGGTTATAACATTTTGATAAACACACAAAAATCCCTATTATGCTAATAGATGTATTTACTCTATTTTAAAAAAGGCAACAAGTTGCTGTGATTCCACTAAATTTTGTGTTGAAAGGTACTTTGTTATTCTCCCTTTCTTTCCATGTGCTCACTGAGCTACTACTGTTACTTTGGGAAGCCACTTTTGTTCCTAAGGTTAGAAGAGCTTTATTTAATACAGGTGGAGCAGTAATTATGATCAATGTAAATTTCCAAGCACAGACTGTGCAAGCTGCTGCTGCTGGCAGTGTGCTTTGTGTGTATTGCTGTCCACGTGCCAAATGTTGTATCTATTAGCCGAGAGACATCAGCAGGATTGGACGTCAGCTGAACAGGGCATACTGAAGAGTAAATAGAAACTCAGTATCTGAACTCAAGGTGCAAAATCAATGTGAAAAATGTAGTGAATGAGAATTTTAAAAATTCATGAAATAAAGCTTGTTTGAATTTAAACTCTAAACTTAAATTTCTCTAGGAAATAGAAATTATTACCAGCTCGTTATATATTTTGCTTAAGTTTTGTACTTGATTTTTATAAATTCTGTAGCCTTTTTGGAAATGCTAAAATCTAGAATAATGTAAGAAGGGATTCTTGTAGGATAACTGAGCTTATCACTATGAAATATTTGATACATAAAATACTGAAAATGGGTATTTCTGTGTCATGTCATGTTAAAAAGCTTAATAATGAAATGAACATTGGTGAGCCTGTACATCAACACATCAGCTTGAACATTACAAATAACACTACAGTCACCTTCATGTCCCCCAACTATAATTCTTCAGTTATAGAATTTGGAAAATTCAAAATGTGTGGCTTGCTTTTTAACTTTCTTTATGGTGTTTACTGGTAAATGTAAATCTTAAATTTATTTAATGCTTTTTACTTATAGTTCATATTTGTTTTATTTTTAATAACATAAATTGCTACCTAAAATACAGGTATAAAATACTGTTCTGCATTTCTAGGAATTAAATTTTTTTTCCACATTGAAATATTTAGTCCATATTAAATGAATTATCATGGATGCTTGATGTATGAATTACACTTTATTTTTTTGTTCTATTTGGATATCCCATTATCTCAACCTCATTATTGTTAATTTCCTTTAAAAAAAAAAAACCCATGTGGTTTAGCTGTAAATGAATTGATTCAATAGATCAGTGTATTACTTCACTCATTTAGATCTTTTAACATCTTTCAGTATGCTCCACATTTTATCTTCAAAGTTCTTGCATATCTTTTGCAAACGACAGCCCTCGATACCTTATAGCTCAGTTATTCTTATTAAATATTGTTTTTTAAAAGTGTTGTAACTATTTTTACAGATAAATAGGATTGCAGATTGTTTATGCCGATATTTGCAACTTTGTTAAATTCTTAAATAATTCCAATAAAGATAATTTGGCTATAAATAAAATTTAGGGGAGATTATGTAAATATCCATATAATTCATTAATAATAAGAGCCTGGCTTTTTCCTCTCAAAGTTCTTTTTTTCTTAAACTGGCTAAGACCTCTAGTGCATGTTTACAAAGAGCCTGTTACAATAGTCGTCTTTGTCTTGATGCTGATCTAAAGAAATAATTCTGAATTTTCACAGAAGAAATCTTATTTGGTGAGTGTCTAAACAAAGTTTAGGAAGTTAAGAAAGTTTCTTCCTATCCCCAGTTTGCTAGCAGATGATACATGGAATAGGTTATAAATTTGTCACGTGCTTTTTTGATTCTATTGAAATGATAACTTAGAGTTTTCCTGTATAACCTGTTAATGAGATGAATTCTATTAAAGAATTTTATACTGTGAATCCACTTTTACATTCCTAGGATATATCCCTAATTTTTTATATGTTGTTGTTAACATTGTGTTTTAGATTTTTGCATCTCAAGGTCCTTGTTTGATTTTGATATCAAGGTAATAAAGGACTTATTAACTAAGTTGACTGCCTCCCCCTTTATTCTGTTCTGTTTTTTTTTTTAATTTTTTCTTAATGTTTTATTTATTTCTAGGAGAGAGAGAGATAGCGCGAGCAGGGGAGGGTCAGAGAGAGAGGGAAACACAGAATCTGAAGCAGGGTCCAGGCTCTGAGCTGGCAGTCAGCACAGAGCCCGATGCGGGGCTTGAACCCATGAACCGCTAGATCATGACCTAAGCGAAAGTCGGACGCTTAACCGACTAAGCCACCCAGGCGCCCCTATTCTGTTTAAGAAATTGCTTAAGATTGTAATTATAACTTACTTGAACTTTTGCTTGAACCTATGTATAAAATATCTGGGCCTGGTTTCTTCTTTGTAAGAAATTTTCAATCACCGACTCAATATATATAGTGATTACAGAAAATGTACCTTTCTTCTTTATATTTTTAGTTTTAATTTTTACTAAATTGCACTAGTTTTCAAGTGTCAGTTTTACTTACTGGCTTATTTTTATTTTTATTTGTCCTTGGACATTTCCTTTGCTTACAACAGTGCTTGAAAGTGTATTTGTTGTAAATTATCTAGGATCAAGTATTATTCTAGTATGAAGTACCTTCTGGGTATCCTTCTGTCCTGCTAGAAATGAAATTCCCCTCTGAGTTATTTTCAAAGGTTTAGGTATTTCAGATAAACTTTACTTAAATATTTGATCTAGGGAATGTGTCTGTTTGAAGTTTGCTCGTCAAACCTTTGGGTAAATTAGGAAAGCAATTTAAGATTCAACAATTGAAGCCTTAGCCGTTATTCTCTGAAAATATGAAAATAAGTTTGTCTACACTAAGAGAAATCTCTTTCCAATGCTAACATCTTGCCAACTGTTTCATATCATATTTTACCTCTCTTGATATTCCAAAAAGGGAAGAGGAAAACTAATTATTGAGCTCTTGTAATGTGCCAGACATTTTATTAGTTGTTTTTCATTTGCTACCTCAATAAATCCTCAGACTAATTTTATAGCTGAGTGTTACGGCCATCTTTAATTTGAAGAAAGAGAAAGATGGAGAAATTTGCACAGGCTAATAAATAGTTTAAGGATTCAAACTGAGCTCTGTTTGATCTAAAGTTCTCCTACAATATAGTAGTACAACCTACCTCTGTTTTGTAGGTGTGGAAATTGAAGCTTCCAAGGTCTAAAAAGGAACTTATCCAAATAAAACTGGAGTGTGGGTCTCTTTGATTTCATTGTGAACACGTTTCAAGATATTTTGTTCTGTAAATGCATCACAATCATATCATAAAATGTAGGATGACATGTCAAGTCTCACATATTCTAAAACACATCAGGACTCTCTAAGAACAGCAAGGTTTTATCATCACCCCTTTATGTCATGTATAAATGGAGATATTGACTATCTAATTTTATAGCAATGTGCAATATAACATATACATTTATACTGTTCAATTCCATGAGCTTTGAGGAAAATGGACATACCAGAATCGACAGTCACAATACTGAGCATTTCCATCACTCTCAAAAGGGTCCCCTGTCCCATGTACAGTTCCTCCATCTACCCAGACCTCAGCAACTTACATGCTTTTTGTTATATAGAATAGTTTGCATTTTTAAGAATTTCTATATAGGGACTCCTGGGTAGCTTAGTTGCTTAAGCTTCCGACTTCAGCTCAGGTCATGATCTTGTGGTTTGTGTGTTCGAGCCCTGCTTTGCGCTCTGCACTAACAGTTCAGAGCCTGGACCCTTCTTCAGATTCTGTGTCTCTCCCTCTCTCTAACCCTCCCATGTTCATGCTCTGTCTCTCTCTTTATCTTAATAATAAATAAAAACATTTAAATGATTATAAAAAGATTTCTATATAAACAGAAATCTATAGTCTGTGTTCCCTGTAACTGATTTTTCATTCATCAGAGTGCATGTTGAGTTTCACCCATGATGTGTATTGTAGTGATGTGTGATGTAGTATTTCATTCCTTTTTAGATGACTAGTATTCTATTATACCATATTTTGCTTATTTATTTCCTTATTGATGAAGATTTGGGTTATTTACAACTTTGGGCTGTTGTAAACATAACAGGTATAAAAATAGGTATAGAAGTCTCTGGGTTCACGTATACTTTCATTAATCTTAGATACATACTGGAAGTAGCTAGTCTATATGAAAGGTGGATATGCAGCTGCCAGTTTTCCAAATTTCACATTCTAATAAGTTTTTTAGAGTTCTGGTTATTTAATGAACTCTACAATACTTAGTATCTTCAGAATTTTTAAAAATGTAGCCATTCTAGTATGTGTTTGTTGGGGGGGACATATGTATGTGTGCATTTGCATATGTATGCACACTCATGTAGAATTATCTTATGTGGTTCTGACTTGCAATTAGTTGAACACTAATTCTTTGGAGCAATGATGTGACTACTCGTCATTTGTATATCTTCTTTGGTCATTCAAGAGTTTTGTCCATTATTCTGATTGGCTTATTTGTCTTCCTATTGTGTTTTAAGAAGACAATATATATTAAGGTTACAAATCCTGTGCCTGTGGGATGCAGGGATGGCTTAGTCGAATAAGTCCCTGACCTTGATCTCAGCTTAGGTCACGATATCATGGTTTGTGAGATTGAGCCCCATGTCGTACTTTGTGCTGATAGTGCCAACCTGTTTGGGATTCTCTCTCTCCCTCACTTTCTGCCTCTCTCCTGGTCTCTCTCTCTCTCTCTCTCTTTGTATCTCTCTCAAAATAAATAAGTAAACTTAAAAAAAAAATCCTCTGACTGATTGATGCATAGTAAGTATTTTCTCTTTATTCGTAGCTTGATTTTTTATTTTCTTAATGGTGTCTTTTGTTGAGCAGACGTTTTTCATTTTGCCGAAGTCCATTATCAGTTTTGTCTTTTATGTTTGTATTCATTGTTCACTATCTAAAAATGTTCGCCAAACCGCAAATCACACTTCCATGTTTTCTTCTATAAGTTAATCATTTTAACTTTTTAAAAAAAATTAGTGTTTATTTTTGTGAGAGAGAGAGAGAGAGACAGAGTATGAATGGAAGAGGGGGAGAGAGGAGGAGACACAGAAAGTGAGGCAGGCTCCAGGCTCTGAGCTGTCAGCACAGAGCCCGACAGAGGGCTCAGACCCTCGAACCATGAGATCATGACCTGAGTCGAAGTCAGATGGTTAATTTACTGACCCACCTAGGTGCCCCTATAACTTTAACTTTTACAGTTAAGTCTATGACCAATGGTCTTTACAGATAAGAATAAATACTGAAAATTTTCTATATAGATTTCCAGGTCTAACAAAATTTCATGTAAAAGACTTCTTTTCAACAATGAATTATCTTGGCAACTTTAAAATATCAATCATGTATGTGTGTGTTTATATATATATATATATATATATACATATAAATATATATAATCTATGTGCATATATATGCATATATAGTTGTTTCTAGACAATCTCTTATTTTTAATTACTTTATCTTACACCAACCACACTTTCCTCGATTAATGCCTCATAAGAGTATTTCATAAAATCAAGTATCCTAAGTTCCTAGATTTTTTTTAAATTGCTTTGGCTCTTATTTGTGTGACTTTCCATATAAATTTTGGAATAGATGGTCATTTTATGCTTTAAAAATTCCCAACATAATTTTGACAGTTATGTTCAAATATACAAGTCAGCTGAGGTAAAATCAACATCTTAATGATATTCAGTTTTCTAATCCATGTGAGTAATATATTTTTCCATTTATTTTGCATTTTTAAAATTTATAACCAATATTTTAAGAGTTTCCATACAATACTATTCTCATCTTTTAAAATTTTTTACAAGTTTGTTTTTGACACTGTTGTAAATAGAATTTTTAGAAATTTCATTTTTCAGGGCACTTGGGTGGCTCAGTTGGTTGAGTTTCCAACTTCAGCCTAGGTCATGATCTCACCATTCCCGAGTTCGAGCCCACATCCGGTTCTGTGCTGACAACTCAGAGCCTGGAGCCTGTATCAGATTCTGTGTCTCCCTCGATCTCTCTGTCCCTCCCCTGCTTATGCTCTCTCTCTCTCTCTCAAAAATAAATACACATTAAAAAAAAGAAAAAAAAACTTTCATTTTTCAACTTTTTTGCTGCATTGAATTTCATAGATCAACTCTGTGTACCATGGTCTTTCTAATTATATTCATGTAATTGTTTTGTAGATTCTTTTGAACTTTCTACTAGACTGTCATATAGATAATATATTTTTCTTTGGTTCATTTCCAGATTGACTTTCTTTTATCTTTGTTTTTTAATAGTTTAATTCTGAGGTACCTAGATGTGAATTTGTTTGTGTGTTTTTCATATTTCGCTTCACGGTTTCTTGAATGGATAAAGATACATTTTTTACACATCACTAATATTTTATCTTCATTTTGTTAAATATTTTTATCTTATTACTGATATACTATGTTATACTATGTTAACACTTCTTACACTGTGTTATTGTCTCCCAAGTCCTTGAGCCGTGCTTATTTTTTCCACTTTTTTCCTGATTTCACTCTGATTGGATAATTTTCATTGCTATGCCATATTCAAATTTCTGACTCTTGTATTAACTTCATTGCATTCTTAATTATCCCAGCTAATTTTTATTTTGGGTTTTATATTTCTCATTTCTAGAGTTTCCATTTTTAAACTATATGTTTCCTATATTTCTATCTTTTCATTCATTATGAGCATACTTTTCTCTATCTCATCTAATGTAGGTATAATAAATAACTTGAAGTTATTTTTTATAATTGCAACACTTGGGTCTACTCAGTTTTGGTCTTGTTAATTGTATTTCAGCAAGCAATTAATTTAATTAGACCCAAATTACTAACTGTCACATTTGCTGTGTGCATCAACTCATATCTCAGTTCAGTTCTTTGACTTAACCAAATTCTGTACTAGCATACCTCTTGCATACATGATTTGAGGGTTAACAGAACGTGGGTAAAATTTATACAGAGAATTTGGGATTTCTCTTATCTCTCTCTTTCAGTGATATCCCTTTCACTTTCCAGCAGCAGTGGTTGACTCCATTCTTTACCTTTGTTTCTTCATGACACAAAGTTTCCATAATTTCCATTGCAGTTTCTAGCACTCTGCACTATGTTGCAACTGCCTTCAGATTAAAGCTATAAAAATCTTACCCGATGCTCTGTTCTCTTTAAGGTTTTAACTCTCCTGCAAAAAAAAATTTGCCTGTTTTAGTTTATTTTCCAGAGCTTTTTGGGAGTTTTTGCAGCGAGGTAGGTGGGTAAATGTTTTTAAGTTTGTTTAGTATTTGCTGAAATGTTTATGGTTGTTATTTGTAGGATGGCAAGTTACTACTTGACTGTATCTAATGCAGAATAACTCTCATATGCTTGTTTCTTGTACTTAAAAAAGAATGTACCTCTCACATTTTTAAATTCTTTTCTCCTATCTTTTAGAACAGAAGAGGTGGAATTTTCATTTCCTCTATTTCACATCTGGCTTTGGAGACATGATGTAGCTCTCAAAATTAGTATTCTTTACAGTAGGAAAGGATTGCTATGATCTTAATCAGGTAATGATGGCTCCTGTCTAAACATTTTGAAATTATGTGGAATTAGGCATTATCAAGGATAAAGTAAATTAGCTCAAGCTTCCCAAATTATATTTCTTTTCTATACGTATATGTGCATATAAAAGGTTATTAAATCAAACTTTTCTAATTGTATAAAAATTTGGTTTAAGGTTTAAAGGAATTTAAACATGATAAATACACCAATTTGCAAAGAGAGTCATTAAATTCCTCACTGCAGGGGTTGAAAAGGCAGCATATAAAACCAGAATTGCAAACCTTAGCCTATCAGCAGATTGCAATTTATTTGGGAAGAGAAATCTAGAAACTGCGGAAGCAGTGAGTTTTTATTTAAAGATTGTTGGCATAGTCCTTTTCGTTTTCTCACACTTACTTGTAGAAGAGCACAGGAGTAGAAGTACTTCTCATCTAGTGCCAACTAAAGAAAGTATTAATGAAACTGCTTTTAGGGAAAGAGTGTACTTTCAAAGAGTGGAAGTTGTTACTGTAACTGTATGCTTGCTGATAGGCAAAATCTCATGGACTTGCCCTTTACTGCTTGAGGGTCAAGCAAGGGGAGAGAGCTCTTCAAACTGCTTGTGTTATTACATACAGTTTGGAAGGCCAAATGAATTTCTGGCTCTGTAACCCTCATTTCTAAGAACTACTCAGTGTTGAGAAATACAGTGAATGTATTTTCCAAATAAAATCCTCTCCCACTTTTTATTGTCTTTTTTTTGAGGGTCTGTTTTTCTCTTATTTCCTTTCGTTCATCATGTTCAGTAAATATTCAGCTTCCTTGTAATATTTTTGTTTCAGTTTATACAGGTATATCAAAAAGTCACACTATACTTAAAGATTTTTCTGCTTCTTATATTTTATGTCATTTAAAAAATTTTATAGTTACTGATACTATTATATATGGAAACACATTGAAACCTGAAATATGTTTCTGGTTGATTATAAAACCACAACATAAAATATGTTTTCTTCATTTCACTCCCTTTATGCACTTTGTGCTGTGTTTTGGAGAATTGATAAATTCCATAAGGTGCTCTTTTTATTTTATATAGTCAACATTCACTTAGAAGTAGTCACCTATCTACTCTTTGTGTCTTATGTCACCAGAGCCTGTTTTTCATTCACCTATAAACCTTCACTTTATGCGAATATTGTGACAAGTATTTGCCCTTCTTTGTCTTAAATCCTGTTGTATTTTCATCATTGGAGGGAATTTTTACTAGATAGAGGATTTTTGACTAGGAGCTATTTCTCTGTTAAAATTTCCATTCCACCATTTTCTAGTTTTTATTGTGTTGAATAATCAGCCTACCCTTGTTTTCTGTTTGAAGTTAACCTGTTTTTTATTTTTTTCTGGTTACAATTTTTATTTTCTTTAATTTCCATTTTAAGTGGACTAGCCAGTAATTATCGTATGTCCTATGAATTCATCATACCTGGAGTTGTAATGTTTCTTAAATCTGCTGTTTGAGTTGCACATACCAGTTTGGGAAAATTATCCACCTCTGTTTCCATAAGTATCAATTCCATATCAGTTCTGCTTCATTCTCTCTCTCCAATCCTTGTGGAAGGCTGATTGAAGAAAATAGGTATTTTACTTATCATATGTCCTTCTTCTGTGGTACTTTTGAGTACTTTCCTCCTTTGTACTCTCCATGTGTCAGTCTGAATATTTTATTCTGTTTTCTAGTTAACTAATCTTTATACCAGAATTGCTTTCCTGTTAAAAAGATGTATGGATTACTTATATTAAGTTATTATAATTTCTGGTTTAGGATTATTTTTATGATTTAATAAAAATCTGCCTGATAAAATTCTTCATATTCAATTTTTTGAAGCATTAATCACATCTATATATAATAATGCCTCTGGATTGTCTGTGGGTCTATTTCTATTATCTCTATTATCCACTCTTTTTTGTACATTTGGCTATTTTTTATTTGAGTTTCTAAAGTTTATATGATAACTTGAAGAGGTGATTTTCATGTTATCTTCCTCTAGAGAGGAATTACTTTTGCTCTGGTCAAGCAGAGACAGGTTGCCTTCATTTGTTCAGAGGCTGAACTGATTAGAAGCTGGGCTTCAGTCTTTGAGACAAGTTGCCTAATTCAGTTTTTTTCTTTACTGGTAGACTATGGCTCTTCAGGGGTTATATGCGAAATCCTGGGCTGTTAACCAATATTTCTCCTTCATGCAGAGTCATAAATTTAAAAATTATATACCCTAGTCTGTTAAGAATGTCAGAAATTCTGTTCTAATTAAAACTCCTGAGCAGACACTTTCTGTTGAACTTTTGAATCTTAGCTGCTCCCTTGGACTCAGTAGATTGCAAGAAGTGTGGCTGAAAATGTTAGCTCACCTTTCCTCCATTTCCTTCCTTCTAGTATACTGGGTCCTCAAGTTCACACTATGTTAGTTCTCTTATTTTTTTCTCCCTCATTTTTTTTAGCCTTGATATTTTTAAATTTATTCAAATCTAGCTTTGTTTATTGATTGACAACATTGGTCTAGGAATAGCCTTTCTTTGCTAGAAGGGGGATTCCTATTTTCCTTTTTATGATATTCAATTCATATTAAACTCTTAAATACAAATATTCAAATGCATATTAAACTGTTTTAAGGATGTGTTTCTGAATTATTTTCATTAGCTAACCAATGTCATCTTATGATTATACATTGAATTATCATTGACTCTTTGGTTAATGAATTCAGAATTCAGGAAAAATCAAAGCGAGCCTAAATACTATGAGAATTAGGAATAGAACCTTTTGTATTTTACTCACTTAATAGATGTAATTTTAGTACATGCTCTGCCACTCATTGTGTGGCATTTTACAAATTACTTTACCCCTCCAGGTCTCAGTCTTCTCAGATAAAAGAAAGGAGTTCAAGTGGATGATCTTTAAAACTCCTTCCATACCTAAAATTGTGATTTTAATAAGAATAAATTAAACCTGAATCTTTGATGATTAGAGTTTAATTTGAATCTCGAATCCATGAGATTTTGTTAGTTTCTAAATTTAGAAAAAAATAATATTCTTTCTCATCTCTAGTGCTGGAAGATGTCCCATATGACCTGGATAAAGTTCAATGCAATAATTACTTTTTGAATATTTAATTGCCAAGAAATGTTGAAGAGGTCTAGTAATATCAGGGAACACATATTACCACATATAAATAAGTATTATAATGACTAATAATCATAATATGGTGTGTTAATATTACACTATACAAATTAATAAATTACATAGATTGGAGAACCTACAGTTTCATGTGTATATGAAAGACTTGATAAAGTGAAATTTAGCATTGCATGTCAGTGGGTAAACATGAGGTAGTCAAAAAATAGCTTTGAAACAATTAATTATATAGAAAAGGTAAGAAATCCTCACATTTCAGTGTATATAGTCAAGATTATAAAGATCCATGATCTAAAAATCAGTGTTTTTTTAAAAGAGAGAGAAATTGGGAAAAGGGAGAGAAAGAATGTTAAGCAGGCTCCCTGCTCAGCACAGAGTCTGACGTGGGGCAAGATCCCATGACCCTGAGATCATGATATGAGTGGAAATCAAGAGTCAGATGCTCAACAAACCAAGCCAACCGGGTGCCTCTAAAAAAAAAAAGACATTTTTAATTACATTAGGGTTGCCAAAAATATTAAACTTGAAATACAATTTTCAAACCATAAAAAATTATTTGTGAGAAAATGTATAGGAAGTGAAGAAATTTTAATTAAGATTAAGATGTAGAACTCTGTCATCAGACTCAGACATGGTACTGGACACAGGCTATCATGCCTTATTTTAGCTGTTTAAGCTTGGAATGACTACTTAAAAGTTTAGTCATCATCTATTCCTGCTGTATTATGTGACTAGCAGTATCTGTTTTATTAGAAATACTGTGAGACATAAATAATATCAAAATACTTAGGGTGTTGCTAAAATAAAGTAGTACCTAATAATTATTAGGAATTGTATTTGAAAAATCTCAATTGTTTTTTCTCTGTTGTGATTAACAGAACTTAGAGAAAAAATTAAGACTTGGAGAGAGACATTAATTGGAAGACTTGTACATTCATCTAGCATAGGCCAAGCATTCCTAACTGTTAAAATACAAAAAAGACCAAGCATGGTAATTATCCTTCATTTACTCTAATCTAGTGACTTTTTTGAAGAATGAGAGTGAAGTCAAGCAGCTTTTGAAATGATTATCAAGTGGACCTGAAGGCTTACTCTGGTAAGGTTGGAGACCAGGGAATAGAATGGTATCAGTCTACCTGTTTATTTTTGTTTGTTTGTTTGTTTTCTTTTTTTTTTTTTTTTACAAATAGTTTATTGTCAAATTAGTTTCCACATAACAGTGCTCATCCCCACGAGTGTCCTCCTCCATGCCCATCCCCCCTCCTCCCACATCCATCAGTCCTCAGTTTTTGTCAGCATTCAAGAGTCTCTCATGGTTTGCCTCTCTCCCTTCCCCCACCATCTCCGCCCTTCTTCTCCCCCTTGGTCCTCCGTCAAGTTCCTCCTAATCCTCCTATACGTGCAAACATATGATATTTGTCCTTCTCTGCCTGTTTATTTTATTTATCACAGCTTAGCATCCCAAATGTAGGGGCAGTGAAAGTGGAGTTTTTCCTGTTTTAGGTGTAAAGATTATGGAATTGAAGTAGCAAATTGACCACTTTTTAAAAAATGTTTTATTTATTTCTGAGAGAGAGAGAGAAAAAGAGGGAGAGAGCACTAGCAGGGGAGGGTCAGAAAGAGAGTGAGACACAGAATCTGAAGCAGGCTCCAGGCTCTGAGCTAGCTGTCAGCACAGAGCTCGACATAGGACTGCAACCCACAAACCGTGAGATCATGACCTGAGCTGAAGTCGGACGCTCAACCAACTGGGCCACCCAGGTGCCCCACAAAATGACCACTTTTTAAGGTTCTTATTAGATTAGCTAAGACATCTTGGTTTCTAGGACCTATAACAAGAGAACTGAAGCCATTCAGAGATAATAGAAAAGAAGGAAGGACTGGAGGAACTAGATATTCAGTAATTTCTGATAACCTGTAACTTCCAATAAGGAAGTGAAGAGAAAAAGAATATCAGTTTGAGCCACAGAATCATATGCTAGGGTATACGTTTGCAGAATTAAGGTACTTACATGCATATACAAATCTAAGAACTATGTGAAGAACTTACTGAAGTTGAGTGGGCATGATATTTCAAGAAGAACTTCCTGAAAATTTCTGGAGCCCAGCCAGCAAGAAAAGTTCATTTGTTAAACATGGACGCATGGAAATTGCTGCTGATGACTTATATTTAGTTTCTTTTGTATCCCCAGTATGTGAGAGTGCTTGGACAGTATCGCAGACTTTAATTTTATTGCATGTATTTATGTTAACAGTCTCCTGTATCCTACCTCGTTGATCTTAAAAGGATTCTAAGCTGTGATGATAATAACACAGATAAGTCTAGAGGAACAGAAATAACCCTGTAAATGAGCCTCATTGAACAAGTCCTCATGGGAAAGTTTCCATTTCTAAGCTAAAGCTTTCACCTAGAACTCAAATACCTTTATATTTCAACTCAGACTGCAAAGCCGCAGTTTGCCTTTTTTTTTTTTTAATGTGAAACTGAAAAGGCCAACTTGGGACAGTCTGTAAAACAAAAGGATATATATGACTAAAACATTTATTAATCATGGAACATGCTTTAGCTTTAATATTTTTTTAATGGAGTTCTATTTCAGGCCTAGGAGGAAAAAAATTTGAATGTATTTTTTGCTTTAATCACCTCAGTTAAAATTAAAATATGAGAAAGATTATTTGTTTTTGAACTAGACCTTTGAAATTAAGAATGCTTTGCGTGGAAGAATTATTCTTGTTTCTTTTGATGTTTTCTTGAGTCTCTCAAAGATGATTCCTAATGAATTGCCAGATGTAGGTTTGAGACTAGAATTTATAGACCACAGTTATTCATTCCAGTCAAATGCCACAGACAAGAACAGCAACAAATCAAAGTTAATTCGTAATTGAAACCGACTATTACTAAAAGCAATTTAGCTTTAAAGAAACTTGACATGTTGAAAAGATGAATTACTTGGTGCTTTGTTATTTAAAATTATTTTTAATCATTTAATAGGAGAGAAATCTAAACTTCGGAAGGCCAGACAGGAGTGGAATTTATTTCATGTTTCTTTTGAAGATAAATCAAAATGTATTTCAAGCAATCGTAACAGGGTTAGGTAAAGTTTTAGGGCTATTTCTGTATTGCAAAGGGTAATATAATTTAATGCAAAACTTTATACATTAGAAAAGAATTTATATGGTTGCCATTACACTTTAATTTCCTCCCTCTAAATTACCTAGCAAATTGTCTTTTCTTTATTTTTTGAATTTTATGCATTGGTTCCATGAAATATATGAATAAGAAAGTGAGTAAATTAAGCTCATAATTTTGCTAGTAGTTTTATGTTTTACAAATACACAATCCCACTCAACTTAATTTATATCCTTTGCCAAATCTGCACTGCATTTAAGTCTATTTAACTTCAGCACGTTAGTTGGAATGAACATTTCTCTACTTATGTTAGTCTGGGCAACAGGTCATTTTTGTTTTTTTTTAATTGGAGAGTGGCCTAGATGAATATCTCTAAAGTCAGTGCCTAATAAATTAGGAATAATGACTCTTCTTTGACTTGTATCATTGGGTCATTTATATGGAACTTGCATATAACCATTTTCTCCCTCAAGGAGGTCTCACTTAATATCTGCTTTTATACTAGCCCCCACTGCTTTTCTGGTATAGATACTGCTCTACTTGTCTAGCAGAAGAAAACACTAGTAGCTACTATAAAATTTCCAGGTTAATAATTGAAAAGAACAGAGATAATCTGGAGCAAAAATGCATGGGTAAGAGGAAAAATAGTCTTGATTATTCAAAAGTTTGATCATTTTGATTAAAACTCTTCATACATTTAGTAGATTCTGAGAAAATTTCACAATAGAAATACATATGTAACCTATGAAAGCATTTCTGTGTTTTCACATGGAACCATTAAGTTTGGGAATAACAAAAGAAATGAAGCTTTTAAAAATTTTATTGAAAGCATTATTGCAGCTTTTATCTGCAAGTCCCCAGATAGATTGAAGGCCACAGTTTTAATGGAAATTTCATAAAGTGGAAAGTGAAAAGAGTTGAGAACTACAATGATGATAGATATAAGACAATGACAGGCAAATTGGTTGGTTAATTAAAGCTTCCATGTTTGTAGATAATATTTGGCATGTCAAATTGAATGTCAGCATTTGAGATTAGAAATCTAAATATCCATCACCGTAGATTGAAATTACAGTCAAGATTAAAAAAAAATGAAAAAGAGAAAGAAAATACCACACAAGAGGCAAGAATATGTAAGGTCAAATCTCTAATGTATCAGATTTAGTACACAAAGAGAAAGTTAAATCAGTGGACAGAAGTCTGGTATTTGTTCTAAAACATGGTATTTGAATATTCAGCTAAAAATTGTTAAATGGAACAGGGTATAGAAGATCTATTTTATTTTTAGCTATGTAGTGCACTGGTTCTCAATCTTTGCTGTTTGTGTGACTGTGTATATATAGATGTATCTACATATACACACACATATGTATATATATGTATTTTTTTAAGTTTATTTTTGAGAGAGAGAGAGAAAGCAAGTAGGGGAGGGACAGAGATAGAATCCAAAGCAGGCAGGCTCCATGCTGTCGGCTCAGACTCACAAACAGTAAGATCATGCATGACCTGAGCCAAAATCAAGAGTAGAACAGTAAACTGACTCAGCCACCCAGGCACTCCTTGGCTATTTATTTTAATCACCAAGGTAGTTTTATAGGTTCTGATGCCCATTGAAATTATATAGTTTCAGGGTGGGAACTATGCAACAGTGATTCCAATTTGGTAAAATTTGGCAAGTGCCATATATCCATATTCATGTATGAGTCTGCTTTATTAACTAGTTACTAGTACCTTTCATTTACATTTTTTTTTTTTTTTGCATAAGGAAAAGGAAACGTATATAAATCTAATCATGTTATCTTAAGTTTCTGGAAAAATATATGTTCCAGCCTTGTGAAGGGCAGTAATATTATGATTGCTCATTTCCTTTATGAATTAAATTTCATTTACAGCCTATGTTTTAGGAAAATCTCAAAATTAGGATTATTATATGGGGTGGGGGGAATTTGAATATAAATAGTTCTTTGAGGACATTTACATTGAATGCCTATTTGCTTGAAGTTTTCCTTGACAGTATAGTGATTTTTTTTGACAAAACAATTTACACTCTTTATTCCACGGAAATTGCAATCATCACTGTGCAGGTAAGTAGTATGTTACAATGAAAATCTAAGGTTTATTTGCGTAGTATACTTTTATCATAATAAAACAAGCGGCTATTTGGAGTGTTTACTTGGATCTAAAGTCTAATGTCCTTGGGGAATACATTTCGACCGTAATTGAAATAAATGGTCTATAAATGTAAATTAGCGTTTGTAAGTTTTGTCATAGACTATAAACGATTTCTTAGAAACTAATTACATTTACCTTTATAGCAAGCACTTTTTTTCTGCTTTAATAACCCTAGGATTATTTTTGTTTACACTAAATGCATGTTTCACATATAACACCTCATCCTCAGTACACACTTTGGCTGTGGTTATTTTCTTCAGGTTGATAAAATCAGTTAACTTAATTTCAGAGACACAAAAGTGATATTGGGCTCTTCTGGCCATCTAATTAGGGTGACCATACAGCTGCAGTCCGGTCTGTTGAAGTGTTCCTTTTCACTTTCAAAAAGTGTCCTAGTTCAGATGATAAGTTATACTGTCCGTCTATATCTAAAAAGCTGCCATTTGTGATAATACTGCTCTCAGAATTTAAAGTTGTAACAGGATTTTTTTTTTTTTCAAAAAAAAGGCTCAGAACATTAATCATCATCTATCAGGAGTGAAGGAGAACTCTTCTCTCACTGTTGAGCATGAGCCTGACTCTGGTTTTATGTTAAACCTAACCATCCTCAGTTTTTCTCCTATAATTTGTACATGTTAGTTGGGAAAGAGAACACTGTGGCCTTCTTTGGATCACTCAGCACCTTGAATCTCTGTTGTTACATAATCAATGTCTGCCTTTGAGTAGAGTTGACTCCCTACATTTATAACTTAGTTTCTGCAAATTTGTAAATTTTGGCAATAGCAGGAATCTTAGTCACCTTTGAGTGACTCTCTCCCTCACTCATAGTACTTCTCTCTTTTAATTTTACCCTACAGAAGGAAATAAATTTTTATTTTTTTAGCAATAGGGGAGAGGGAGAAAGGAAGGAAGAAAGAATAAAGACTGATTTACCATAACAAAGTATTAATATAGAATTAAGATGGTAAATGTGGTAATAAAGCGAACAGGACAGGTATCCTGAATGCATGGAAATATGGTCAGAGGAGTAGTATAAGAAAAGTGTTGCCTTGGAAGTAACGTTATGACAATAATAAAAAAGATATTAACACAACAAGGAGTTTAATTTTTTCAGTTTTCTTCTTTAACATCTTTCTTGTCACCTGATTCTACTTGTTTTCCTCTTTCTTTACCTTTCTTTTTGTCTTCTTCTTCCTCATTTTCTGTCTTCTTTTATTCTTAGTATCTTAGCCCCTAATGATATTGGAAACTTAATGAATGGGAATTATTATTGCTAGTCAACAGTGTATATTTTCTAACCCTGTGCTCTAAACTGGAACCTAAAATAGTAGAGGCTAGTAGAGGTTATGTAATTATCACTTTCAGAAACATGAAAAAAATAATTTAAATGATTAGGAGGGTACCTAGGTGGCTCAGTTGGTTAAGTGTCTGACTCTTGATTTCATCTCAGGTCATTATCTCACAGTTCATGAGATGGAGCCTGGCATCTGGCTCTTAGGTGACAGTGTGAAGCCTGCTTGGGATTCTCTCTCTCTCCCTCTCTCTCTCCTCTCTCTCCCTCCTCCACTCACACTCTCTCTCAAAATAAATAAATAAATAAATAAACAAACAAATAAATAAATAACTGACTAGGAATTGGTGTCAGGGGAAGAAGTACACACAAGGTCTTTAAAATTCACAGTAAATTCATTTACATAGTAAAGTAAGTCACTTGTAAGTAGACTTCGTTTTCATTACCTTCTAATTTGCCAAATGGTCACAATATACTTTTTAAAGTACTTTAGCAAACAGAGTCTAGTCTAGACATTCTAAAAAAAAATGCTGAATTTGCTAATGAACAGAAAGAATAATCCTTGCTAAAAGATTTCTTCTTCGGTTTTAAAATACATGTCATGAAGCACCTGGTTGGCACAAAGTTGTTTAAGCATCCAACTTTGGCTCAGGTCATGATCTCATGGTTTGTGGGTTTGAGCCTCGCATCAGGCTCTGTGCTGACAGCTGAGAGCCTGGAACCTGCTTCAGATTCTGTGTCTCCCCTCTCTCTCTGCCTCTTAACTGCCTGTGCTCGCTCTCTCACTCTCGCTCTCTCTCTTTCAAAAATAAGTAAACATTGAAAAGAAAAAATAATAAAAATAAAATACCTCTCAGGAAGTCTTATTACCAGTTCTTTCTCTCAAGTATGTAAAACTAGTCACATAATGGTAATGTGTAGCCTATTTTATAGCAATGATCTAATGTCTTCTTACCTCAGGGTTGATCTATGTATCATTTAATACTCTATCAGATTATTTCCAATAGTCTGTACAAAGGAAAAGATAAATTAGTGATCTTTAAAGTTCAATCACTAATAGTGTATAGTATAAAGCTATACATTTGCATGGAACTTTATAACCTCACAGTCTTGGCTCAGCCTCAGTGTGGAGGCTTTAGTCCTTCACAGATAGCCTTTTAAGAAAAACAGTCTGGGAAGAATTACCATAAGAGAGAGTTATGTTTAATTCTCTCGTTTGCATGTTAATACTCTAACTACTCTTCAAGTTTATTCAGGATGGCTGTTTTATAGCAGAAATGCCATCTGAACTCTAAGAATAAACTAAAAAGACGTGGGAGGACCTCTGAGCCCACTTGGTTCTTTTTTATAAATGTAAGTGATCATAAAAAGCTCAGCATCTCTAAGGAAAAACAAAAGAACAGCCCCTCTTTTAATATGCAAATACAAGAACTCAACATCAACTTGGTGTTAACGCCTAATCTTTTTTTTTTTTTTTTTTTTAACAAATCTTTAATTTTGTAATCCCATTTCTTTGCCACACTCCATTAGATTCATTGTTCATAAATCGGCCCTGGATCCTCTGAGGCAGAAAGGCCAGGCAGTCAGCTTAACACAGCTTTATTCTCTGTCGGAAATATCTGTAGACAGGTTCCAAAGGAGGTGGAAGGGAGAAGAAGGTGGCAGAAATTGAATACACAGCTAATTAAATGGGAATGATACAAAATTTGGGAAAGATTTGATCTTTTATTTTCTTAGTTCAGGTGTCTGACATGAGAGGCTTAAATGTGGGGCACAAATGATCCATTCTGAAAAAAACAGACAAATTGAAAATGTGGTAGAATGTCTACGGCCATACCACCCTGAACGCGCCCGATCTCGTCTGAAAATGTGGTAGAACATTAGAAGCCTTTAAAGTACCAGCACCTTTGAGCCAACCGTCATGTTTTCTGTCTGATAATAACTTGTTCCAAGTTGAATCACCATGGTTGGCTGCATCCTATCACAGCTTTGGATTAGGAATGTGGAATTTAGAAGTTTGTGAAGTATTTCTTGATTATTCACAAGTTAACTCCTGATTCAAACAGGCTGCAGCAAAACACGGAGTTCACCCCACCATACAGCAAAAGCACTGAACTGTGCTTCAATGAATTGACCTTTAGAGATTATTATGACCTTCAAATTGTCACTAACATTGAAGATACATTTTTTTCTCATTTTAATTTTTTTAATGGAATTTGGTGGTAAACCTCTGGGAAGGAGAGCACATTGAATCAATTTATTTGCTAATTTTCTGAAAAGGGTAGGAATCACTGATATTTGTAGATATATTAACCAAAAATACAATATTTTAATGTTAATGTTAATTCTTACTTGAAAGAATATATGCCTATATATTTTTTTATTTTTATTTATTTATTTTTTTTTTCTAGGAGAGAGAGAGAGAGACAGCGTGAGCAGGGGAGGGTCAAAGAGAGAGGGAGTCACAGACTGAAACAGGCTCCAGGGTCTGAGCTGGCAGTCAGCACAGAGCCCCACGCGGGGCTCGAACCCACGAACCGCGAGATCATGACCTAAGCGAAAGTCGGACGCTTAACCGACTAAAGCCACCCAGGCGCCCCTATATGCCTATATTTTTAGAATGTTAAATTCTGTCGGAAAGAATAAGGTCTGCACTGTGCATATATAAATATTTAATCCTGTTTTTTTGGTAAACATTCTAATGAATCTGTTTGTGGAGCATCTTACAATTAAATGTTGTAATAACTTCAAGTTTTGGCATTTCATACTGAGGTCATGTTGGCTTTAAAGACACTAAAATGATTTACAGTCCAAAGCAGGCAGTAGTTTTCTCATTGACACTGATACTAAACTCACATTCTTAAAATTTACAACTTGAAGGTGAGGTGTAGCAACAAAGAATGACAGTTATGGCCATTATCTCTTGTTTTTTGTTTTAATCTGAGAAGTGAAGAAGACACTTTTGCCACTTCAACAAGCTTGATAACAGAAAGAGCATGTGCCTGACATGTTTGTTAGTATGCAGGCAGACACGTAAAGTGTCCAGTTGTAGCTGGATAGAAAATGCGTGGATATGAGTAAATGCTGTGATGACCTCATTTACGCATAATTTTTTGAATGAATTACTCAACGTATTCTGGGTTTTTTGTATCAGTGCAATATAACATTTGTAGGAGAAATGACATATTCCTTCAAAGGGCAGATGCTTTTATATATGAAATGAAATATTTGAAAAAGAGTTCAGAGGATGTGAGTCCTCATTTCACATATAAAGTCCCTTCTAGGAATGTGGATAAGTGAATGACAGAGTTATCTTCGGTGTCTCCCTATTGACAGAAATTTCTCCATACCAGGCAGCTTTCATTCCATTATCAAGCAGTTCTAATGACACTGAAATTGAAACTAAAATTTCATTCTAATTCTGACCTAAAATTTGACCTTATTTAATTGCTGTCCGTTTATCCATGTTTTTTTCAATTTGTAACAATTCGTAAGAAACAATCTCTGTTGCATATTAGATATTGTCAAACTTTTGAAAATATTTACCATTGATGGCTTCAATATCACAAGTATTTGATATATTTCAAATCCCATGTCTTCTATTTCAAAATCATAAAAAAATCATAGTTTATCACAGTTTTCTTGTTCATATATGACCACAATTGTTGGCGAATTGTTTTGCATATTGTTATTGAATGCCTTGGAGAGATTATTTAGCATGCGAAGCTGCTTATTTTATTGCTGACTGGACTCCTGGCTGCTGTATTTTGTTGAATCCATTTATATCATCCTGCAGTCTGTTAACTTTTGCTTCAGACATGGTTATGCTCAAGACATCCCATTTACTTAAAATCCTTATAATAAATAAGTTGGGTAAAATAAAGCCTTCTGGATCAAATTAAATTACCAAATTCCCTTGAATTAATAACATTAATTTCAGACTGAGCTTGACATCAATAAAGCTGTGGGGTGAAGATTTTTAAAGCAGTTCTTAAAGTATATTCTTGAACTATGTGATGGGTGTTTTTCTCATACTAGTTAATGGGGCTTACTAAATAAAGTATTATTTAAATAAATAAGGATGGACTTGCTCATATTTTTTAAAAAAAACCAAGACATATAAAAAGTAAAAGAGGGGTACCTGGGAGGCTCAGTGAGTTAAGTGTCCAACTCTTGATTTCAGCTCACATGAGGATCTCATGGTCTGTGAGTTTGAGCCCAGTGTTTGGCTTTGAGCTAATAGTGCAGAGCCTGTTGGTAATTCTCTCTCCCTCTCTCTCTGCCCCTCCCTGATTCATGCTGTCTCTTTACCTCAAAAAAAGAAAAAATTAAAAAAAAACTTAAAAAGTAAAAGGGCTATTGATGAATTTCTGATTTATAAGGAAAGATTTTGGAAGGATTTTTTTTTTTGCCTACATAATTAAAATTATCTTCTTCACATGTCATATATTGTCTGCTGAATGTTCTTTCTGTCATTCATTTCTCTTTGCCTATTTTTATTGGCTACTTCTACTAAAAGGCTATTTACATTCTAGAAGATAGCTGTGCCCCATATCTAAGTTAACAGGTGGCAAGTAGCCAACTATAACAGATTTTGACTGTTGTAATCTGGAAGCCCCACGTTGGTCCTATGTTTATAATGGCTAATAAATGAGTGTTAGAATCTGTCTTGAAAAGACTAGTATAGGTGATGCTGTTACATGAAGAAAGTTTCAGAATCTGAGTTATATCTAGAAATGATTCCTAAAAACAGTCATATACTGTGATCCTGGCAGTTAGTTCTCTGTGGTTTCACTCCCTCTTACCCTATGTTGTATGTGTGAGATAGATTCTTTTGAGGCTTTGAGAGAGTGGCTATACATTGGGTATCTTTTCTCATTTTGGGCTGTCTGTTTATTTTGTCTAGAAGTGGGCCAAATTCTTCTGCAAATTAGAGGAAACTCTTTGGGTTAAAATAATCTCGTGAATCAATTCCTATTCAAACCTTATTTTTATGACCCAGAACTTTAACATTAACTTTGATCTCTATAACCACTTTTATACACTTCCACACTTCATATCATTTAACTTCCTTTTCATTTAATGTGAAAAAGAATATTCACAATTACTAACCATAGCAACCACTGTAGAAGTAGATTCAAATGCCAAGACTGGCACAGAGTTCACAGTTGATATAATCATGCCAAGCAGTTTGCAACATGACCCTTTGTAGTTATTTAAGGCTTTTGTGTTCTGATGAGTTCATTGAATGTACTATGCAAGGAGTGGAATTTTTCTTTTAAGTCAGCACACATGAATACATCATCATCATCATCATCATCACCAACAATAACAACAAAAAAACTATTTTGAGTGCTCCCAATGGATCTCAATGCTATCCTTCATGGAATATTTGATTCCATATTAAATATATAAGTTATATATTAAATATAACTTTTGATTGCATAATGATGTAAAATGCTACTGATGCTTACATAACATACACACACACAAACACACACACACACAATTGGATAATGTATGCAGGATACAAAAGAGTTTATATGTGTGTATATACACAAGTCTATTCTCAAAATTATAAATTATTAGATCATTTTAGATGGAACGTGATTAAAATGTTTATTATCAACTCAATGAATAAGTCATCGTATATCATATTATACATAGCTTATACATAGCTGTAGCCGCATCTGCCCTGACAAGTGAGAGCCCATGCTTTTGGACTTATGTATAGCTACTGCCTTATAGCAACTTTGTTCATGCACCCATTATGCCAACACTGAGGTGGCCAGTGACAGAGTTTATTTTACGATGTCAACTGTTGGAATCTTTTGTCTACTCTGCTATTTAGTGTCTCTTCTGTGATGGATACTCTCTGATGGTTGTTATCTTGCAATAAAAATATTTCCACTATACGAACTCATTTTCATATGTCAATCTACATGTCTCAACCCCCCCATTTATTTTCTCTGATCGTACATTTCTCCTTCCAGATACCTAAGCAGGTAGCTAGCCATTTACTACTTGAGTGTATATGTATTTAACTTCAGGCCATTATTCCCTCCACATAAAGTGGATACCTGAAGCTCTATTCAGTGAGAGAGTTTCCCACCAATCACTTTCTTTCAAAGACGTCCATTAGTGGGCCTGTATTGTGGTCACTCTCCTTTGTGGCTTCCACACACTAACCTCATCCATCAGTGAGTCAAACTTAAGCTGTGGCCTCCCTATCAACTGGTTGGAAGGGACCGATCTCTTGAATTCATAGGCATGAATTGAATATCCAGGCACCTAGGTAACAGTGAAAGATGACATGGGGGTCTGGGATATCTGTTCATGAAGCTTGTTTATGTCCTTTGGCTCGTGCTTGATTCCTGATGGATTTTCTAACTTATAGTTGCTTGTTGCTGAGCTTGTCTAACTTTATGACCGAGAAAGTGTAAATCTGTTAGATATCAGCTCATAATAAGCAATTCTGGCTGCATGCTTACTTGGTATACTATGGTAAGGAATTCTATCTTTACCAGGGCTTTGCAGCCTGTCAGTGGCTTATTTTTTTTTTAATGTTTATAATTATTTACTAGAGACAATGTGCATTTTTTCAGAACTTCAAAGATCTGAATTCTTTCATTGAGGATTTCCAGAAAAAATTTCTTGGTGTTTTTTCCCAACATTGAAAACTTTGAAAGCATAGGGTTTGCTGGATCATATAACTCAAGCTGCTGGGCTGCTTGCACTGCAGTTTGGACCTGTGATAAAGCAGTTTTCTCTCTAAGCTTCAAACCTGGAAGTCTTTTGCGTCATCTAGTTTATGGTTTAAAGTAGTATTCTCAGGTAGGATCCAAAGAGGTCTAACAGACATTATGTATCATTCTTTGTGGTGAGAGAGTTAAAGCGAACAATTTATCTTTTATTGTGGGAGGATAAACTGGCGTACCCAGACTCATAGACCCCTACAGACTCTATTGATATAACAGATACCTGAAACTTCCTAAGATTTGCATCTCACTCCTAGGAATATATATGTTTTATGAAGTACTCAAAAATATTAGTCACTTCTTGATTATCCTGTGAAATTGGTATAGTCATGAATATAATGTCTTAGTGTGATATTCTGCAGGATTCTAAGCTGATCCAAAGCTCTTTAGAATATGTATTTGCAAAGAGTGAGAGGCCCAGTGGCAAATCTGTAAATACATACTATGTTCCATTGCAAATGCATGAGAAATATTTTTGATCATCCTTTCTGATAAAGTTGGAAATAATGCATTTTCCAGATCAGTAGCTGCATACCATAGATCTGAAGTGATGTCAGTTCTACTCTAGCAAAGATACCAAAAGGAAAACAGCTGTAATCCATGTTATGATTTTGTTGATTTTCCATAGTACATTTCCATTCTCCAGATATATTTGTTTTTTTGCATGAGGCACATACATAAATTAAGTGGCAGGGATCACTATCCCTGTATCATTTAGATCTTTATGGGTAGCACTAATTTCTTTGCCCCCCTCCTCCAATTTTATATTGCTTTTTATTTTCTATATTGGCCATACAGAGAGAATTTTCATTTCAGTCTTCCAACTGGCTTTCCCTATAATGAAAGTTCTTAACCATAGGCCCCCATCTCTCTCTCTTTCTCTCTCTGTCCCTCCCTCCCTCCCTCTCTCTCTGTATATATGTTTGTATTTATTTGTGTATGTATATATACATATATATGTGTGTGTATACGTGTGTGTGTGCACAATCCAGTTATATATTTGGACAAGGGTATAAATTAGATATTAATACATGCTGTGACTAAGAAAATACCCACTCTGTATGCCAACAAATCTAAAAGGAGCCAGATCTGAGCCATAACCCTAACTATTACCTAGTTCCCATATTATTATTCTTTAATAGGGGATCAGTGATGATGGTTCAGGTCTCTTGGTATCAACATCAACTATACCAATATCAAACAGTCCTGAAAATATGTGGGTTCCTTTTCCCCAAATGTTATTAGAATAAATAGTCAACAGTGTAATTGGGGTAGACTGGGAGAATCATTACTGTGTATACTGGCCATTGTATTTGAGGGCTCTTCAGTCCATGATTTCCAGGTTTGCAAACTGTCTTAAATTCAGAATCTCAACAAGGGATTGCATAGCATTATCCTTTTTTCTTTTAGGGAAAAATGCATAAATTCACAGGAATTTTCAAAAGTAATACAGGGAGGTCCTGTATACACTTATCCCAGTTTTTTTTTCTATGATACATAGTTACAGTATGGTATCTAAACCAGGACTTTTTGGGGAAGAGTATGTTTTTATATTTTGTGTCATTTTGCCCACATGTGTGGATTTGTGGAACTCCAAACATGATTAAGACAAAGAACTATTCTCCATCACCCAAAGATCTCTCATACTAACCATTTACAGGTATGTCTTCCCTTTTTCTCAACATTCCAACTTTTGAAATCCACTGATCTCTTTCCTATCTTTATAATTTTATCTTTTAAATAATACTGCATAAGTAGAATCATACAGGGTTTAGGACTGGCTTTTTTCACTCAGCACAATGTCTTTGAATTCCATATAAGTTATTGTGTACAGCAGTTAAGTCATTCTTTTTATATGATATAGATGGAACACAGTTGAACATTCACCAATTGGAGGACATTTGGGTTGTTTTCTGTTTTGGAGCTTTAACACATAAAGCTGCTATAAGCAATTGTGGACAAATTGGATGCACATATTTTTCATTTCTCTGGGATAAATGCCCAAAAGTAAAAAGCAGGGTAATATGGCAAATATATGTTTCTTTGCTTATAAAACTACCAGTTCTTTTTCCCAGAGTGGCTGTACCATTTTATATGCTCCCCAATAATGTATGAGAGGTGTATGAGAAATTTGGTTTTTCATACCCTCATCTCCATTATCACATTTCTTGCTGCTTTTTCCTCCTTATGTTTCTCTCTGCTGTTACAATTAGTGTGTAGTGGCTTCTCATTGTAAACTTAATTTGTAAATCCCTAATAGCTAGTGATGTTGAAGATCTTTTCATGTGCTTATATCCCTCTGTATGCTTTCTTTGGATTTATCTGTTAAACTTTGAGATTTATATATTCAAGAGAGAAGTGTTTTGTCAGATATATGATTCACCAGTAATTTTTCTGAGATTAAAACTTGTTTTATCCTCTTACAGAGTCTTTTGCAGATCAAAAAGTTTTTGATTTTGATGAAGCCAGATTTCTTTTTCTCTCTCTTATGGATTATACTTTTGGTGCCTAGTTTAAGACTCTTTCATTGCTCTAGACATGAAAATTTTTAATTTACAGTTTTACATCTTACGTTTAGTCAATATTACATTTTAACTTTTTTAAATATGAAATTTTAGTCAAGGTTTATTGTTTTGCCTAGAGATAACTAATTATTGCAATGATATTTGTTGAAAAGATTATCTCTATTTCATTCAATTATGTTTGCATCTGTATCTTGAATTAGTTGACCCTATTTCTTGTGGGGCTACTTCTAAGTTTTCTATTCCATAGATCTAGGTATCTAACTTTGGTTAGATGATTGTTAAACTTTTCCAAAACTAAACAATAACTAAAGGTTTGCAATGATCTCAATAGTGTATATTCAAGAAAGACTACTAAACCTTTGGTAAAAATAGAGGCTTTGTGACGTTTTCAATTACCATACTGTTAAAACATGTGTTCTAGTCTTTCCAAACTCCATAATAGTTTTGAAAGCCAGCTCCATGCAATCAATGATGAAGGTTGAAATTCCTCAAAAAGGCCTATTCTTATAGCTTTAAACTCTCTCATATCTCACTATAAAATCCCCATTTGCAGAATATTGTTACTATTTGAACTGACAGAGTTTGTTCTGCAAGAGAAATCCCTATCCCCAGGGTATTTGTAACAAAGAATTTGGGACATTGTAAATTCAACATTGTAACTGCCTGAAGCTGCAATACAATTGGGACATGCAAGTGCCTTGACAAAACTTAAAATGAATGTATGGGTAATGAGATGTACATTGGGAGCTTAGAATTGCTCAGAAATATTTATGGGAATTTTGAAGACTATACATGAGTACATGATTGTACACCTGTCCAGAAAAAGTGATTGAAAGAGCCTCACCACTTCCTCACTTTGAGGGAGACTTGTAATATTCTTTTTTCTTAAAAAAATTTTTTTAATGTTTTATTTATTTCTGAGAGAGAGAGAGACAGCATGAGCAGGGGAGGGTAGGAGAGAGAGGGAGACAAAGAATCTGAAGCAGGCTCCAGGCTTTGAGGTATCTGTCAGCACAGAGCCTGATGCCAAGCTGAAACCCACGAACCATGAGATCATGACCTGAGCCGAAGTCGGACACTTAACTGACTGAGCCACCCAGGCGCCCTGAGACTTCTAATATTCTTAAGTACTGAATTCATCCCCAATAAACAAATAGGGTTCTGCAGCAAAGAATAGAAGACTATTGGTCATTTAAGGAAATCTCATGACTAATCATTGGCTGACAATAAAATATTTAAGCAGAAAGTGCATTGGCCACATACAAAGGAAATCTACTTTATAGCATTAGCCCAGAAAAGTCACTAAAAAATCAAATAGCTGTAACAAGAACAAAAACAATAACAACAACAACAAAAAAAAACCAATAAAATCTGGTCAAATGGGGAGGGAGTATATGATATCAACAATTGTCACATAATGTTACCTAAAATTTCAAAGTTTTAACAAGAAATTATAAAACACACAATGAAACAGTTAAGAATGGAACATATATGTAAAATAAAACCTGTCAGTGGAGCATGGATGGCTCAGTCAGTTAAGCATCAAATTTGGCTCAGATCATGATTTTACCAGTTCAAGCCCCATGTCAGGCTCTGTGTTGAAAGCTCAGAGCCTGGAGTCTCCTTCAGATTCTTTGTTTCCCTCTCTCTCTGCCTCTCACACACTTATACTCTTTGTCTCTCTCTCCCTCTCTCAAAAAATGAATAAATACTAAAAAATTAAAAATAGAAAAATAAAACCAGTCAATAGAAATTATCTCCTAAAGGGGTATAGAGGCCATAAAAGAGCTAATATAAATATGTTCAAGTAACTAAAGGATAACACATAAAGAATTAAAGCATGGTAATAATCTATCATGAACTAGAATATAAATAAAGATAAATACGTTATATTAAAAAAACTAAATATAAATTCCGGAGTTGAAAAATACAGTAAAAATTCATTAGAGTGGGAATCACTAGAGCATATCCAAACTGTAAGATAAAAGAATCAACAAACTTGAATAGAGATCAACTGAGATTAACCAGTTTAAAGATCAGAATTAAAAAATATAAAGAAAAAATTACAGAACCTTAGAGACCTATGGATCTCATTAAATATACCAAAATGTATATAGTAGAGCAGTCCCAGAAGGACAGGAGAAAGATTTTTTAAAAAATGGAACTGGGAAAATGTTTGAAGAAATAATGGTTGAAATGTCCCAAATTTGTGAAAATATTAATCTGTATAGATGTTCAACCAACTTCAAGGGGGATAAATTCAAAGAAATCTACAATGACTTTGGCTTCAGTTCCTCATGTAGAGAGTTTAAAAGTCACTACACCATCCTAATAACAAATAAAAAACTAAATGAACTGAAAAATAGGCTCTTCTTAGATCTATAAGAGAGAAGAGGACACTGACCCTAGATTGAGGAGACTGAATGGCACATCTGGGGTGTTATGGTTTACTGAAGCAGAGACTCAGCAGCAGAAACCATCAGAGGAACCAGAACCAGGGTATGAAAACCTGGACTGGTCTTCATGACATGGTAGAGGATCATTGTATAGAAATCTGAGTTAAAAGATACTGAGAGACCCCTATAATGCTGTGAGATTTACTTCCAGGAATTTGATGATTCCCACAGTAAAAATGAAAGAAAAATCCCTTTCTGCTTCCAGCAGGGGGAGGGGAAAAATCACTTTGAAATATTCTAGTATGTTCTTCTTAACAAGGCCTGCACTCTGGGGAAACAGTTAATCAGAGCCTAACATGTTGGGGGTATAATCAGAGCCAAAATGACCTAGGGGAAGAGAATACTCAACTCCAGCCCACTCTAACCATCTGTAACACTTAAGAAGGGAAGAAAAATCTAAGAAACATTTGTGAAGTTCACAGTCCAGAGGCATAGGTTCACTTAAAGACTGAGACATAATCATAGGACCACGGAACACTTCCCCTCCCCTTACACCTCACCACCGCCTTACTAAAGGTTTATTACAACAGTTCCTTATTCCCAGTACTGCTGTACCCACAATAGCAAGCAACAAAAAAGTCTAAGGCCTACCAAAAGGTAAAAAAAAAATGGAACTTGAACAGACAAGGTAAGCATCAGAACCAGACATGGCAATGATGTTGGAATTATCAGAACAGTGATTTAAAAACAAGGATAATAAACACATTAAAGACTCTTTTGAATAAAATAGAGAGAATGCAAGAAGAGAGGGACAATGTAAGCAGAAAGATGCAAATCCAAAGAAATCACCAGAAAGGTATTCTAGAGATAAAAACATTATGACAGAAATTTAAATGGCTTTTGATAAACTTATAAGTAGACTGGGCTTAGCTGAGGAAAGAATCTCTGAGGTAGAAAATATATCAATAAAATCTTCAAAAACCTAAGAGTGAAGAAAAAGAGCCAGAGTAAGATCTAATAAGCTCAGAGAACATCAAGATGGAGAGATGCCCAAACAACTCTACCTTGAGATGTTATTTTCAGACTACAGAAAGATTTTTATTACCAAGTGAAAGAAGCCAATCTGAAAAGGCTACCTGCTGTGTGATTCCAGCTATATAACATTCTAGAATAGGCAAAACTGTGGAGAATAAAAAGATCAGCAGTTTCCAGGGCTGGTGGTGGAGAGAGATGAATGGGCAGAACACAGAAAATTTTTAATGGACTGAAAATACTCTTTGATATTAAATGATACAGGTTATTATACATTTGTCCAAACCCATAGAATATACAACAAACATGAAAGTGAATCCTAGGGTAAACTAAGGACTTTGAGTGATTATGATATGTCAGTGTCAGGAGTATTTGGGAAATATTTGTATCTTACTCTCAATTTTGCTCTGAACCTGAAACTGCTCTGAGAAAAACAACAAAATCTTTAAAAAGAGAGATCCACAGTAAGCATCAACCAAGGCAAAGAGAGCATATGGAGAGCCACAAGAGAAATACCGCATACAAGGAATCCCTCAGAATTCACAGCACTTTTCTTTAGATGCCATGGGAGCCTGAAGGCAGTGACATGACATATTCAAAGTTCCCAAATAAAAAGACTGGGGAGGGCAAGGAAACTCCCCACCCTTTCCCCATACCAGGCCCTATGTATCTTTTCCATATGGCTGTTTCAGAGCTGTACCTTTTTTATAATAAACCAGTAATACAGTTAAGAAAATATTTTTCTGAATACTGCAAGCTGCTCTAACAAATTAATTGAGCCCAAGAAGGAGTTTGTTGGGGTGCCTGAGTGGCTCAGTCGGTTGGGCATCCAACTTCGGCTCAGGTCATGATCTCACGGTTCATGGGTTCGAGCCCCACATTGGGCTCTGTGCTGACAGCTCAGAGCCAGGAGCCTGTTTCAGATTCTGTGTCTCCCTATCTCTCTGACCCTCACATTCTCACTGTCTTTCTCTCTCAGAAATAAATTAAAAATGTTAAAAAAAATTTTTTTTAAAAAAGGAGTTTGTTGAAACCTCTGATTTATAGGCAGTCAGAAATATGGGCAATAACCTGGACTTGCAGTTGGCATCTCATTTGGGAGGTATGTTGGAAGTTTTGCAGAATTGAACCCATAATCTGTGGAATCTGATGCTATCTCTGGATAGAGAATGTTAGAATTGAGTTGAATTGTATGACACTCAACTGGCTTTTTGGAGTATTGCTTGTTGGTGTGGGGAACTCAACCACCACTACATTGAGAATTTGGTCTCAGAATATCTTTTTAGTTGGTGTCAGAGAAGTGGCATTCTCTAGGTCAGCCCTGGCTCATGGAAACATGTGGTTTGGGAAGATAAAGGATAGAATGGCAGAGAATGAGAATTGGGGAGAGTGACATGCTCAAAGGAACACAGAAACTCTGTACCTTTTACCTTGCTGTATGCATCTCTTCCATTTGGCTGTTCCCGATAAACCAGTGGCTTAGTAATTAAATTGTTTCTCTGAGTTCTGTGAGCCACTCATTCAAATTAATCCAATTCAAGAAGGGGTTCCTGGAACCTTCAATCTACAGCCACTTGATGAAAGCATAGGTGATAACCTGGGCTTGTGCCTGGCATCTGAAACGGAGAGCAGGTCAGGTTTTAAGA
Organism: Proteles cristata cristata; assembly: GCA_017311185.1. Classification (NCBI taxonomy): domain Eukaryota; kingdom Metazoa; phylum Chordata; class Mammalia; order Carnivora; family Hyaenidae; genus Proteles; species Proteles cristata. The sequence goes on from JAESUZ010001194.1 coordinate 2,892,140, forward strand.
CTTAGCCCTTGGGGCACCTGGGTAGCTCAGTCATTTAAGCCTATGACTTTGGCTCAGGTCATGATCTCACGGTTTGTGGGTTCGAGATCCATGTTGGGTTCTGTGCTGACAGCTAGCTCAGAGCCTGAAGCCTGTTTCAGATTATCTGTCTCCCTCTCTCTTGACCCTCCCTGCTCATGCTCTCTCTCTCTCTCTCAGAAATAAATTAAACATTAAAAATAAAAAAGACTCAGCCCTTAACCTGTGAAATCTGATGTTATCTCCAGTTACGCAATGTCAGAATTGAGTTGCTTGTTGGTATGTTGAACTCCTCCCCACCACCTGCCCAACTTTGGATTGGTCTCACAATAGCAAATTAGGTTCAGAATTATTTTATAAATAATAAAGAATAGAGCATAAATTAGTGACATGGGAAATAAAACAATAGAGAAAATTAACAAAAGCAAAAGTTCTTTAATATAATTGATTAGTGGACAAACCTTTAGGTATACTAACCAATAAAAAAAATGAAGGAAAAGAATAGAATACTCAATTACTCAAATCAGGAATGTAAGAAGAGACATTAGTTTTAAGCTTACATTAAGAGAAAAACTATATGTCAGTAGTATAAACAATGAATTAAATAACTTAGGTGAAATTGATAAACTTCCAGAAACAAACTGTAACTGTTTTGAGATGATATAGAAATATGAATAGATCTATGTCAAGTAAAAAGATTGAATTAGTAATCAAAAACCTTTCCTGGGGCGCCTGGGTGGCTTAGTCGGTTAAGCATCCGACTTTCGCTCGGGTCATGATCTCGCAGTTCGTGGGTTCGAGCCCCGCGTAGGGCTCTGTGCTGACTGCCAGCTCAGAGCCTGGAGCCTGTTTCATTCTGTGACTCCCTCTCTCTCTAATCCTCCCCTGCTCACGCTGTCTCTTTCTCTCTCTTAGAAATAAAACAAACAAACAAACAAACAAAAAAAAAACCTTTCCTCAGAGTCCAAGTCCAAATAACTTTGGTGTTAAATCTCATTTAAAGTTTGCATGATAATCAATACCAATCTTTCAGAAACTCTTCCGAAAAATAGAAGATGAGGAAATATGTCTTAAATCATTCTATTAGGCAAATATTACCCTGATTAAAAAGCCAAACAAAGACATCAGAAGAAAAAGCTTCAGACAAATATCACTTTGGAATATACGTGCAAAATACTTTAAATCATACAACCAACAGATCAAGTCTAGAAATGCATAAAAAATATATAACGTTAACAAGGAGAATCTATCCCAGAGATGCAGGCTTTGCATCTATAAATCAATCAGCATGATAGACCATATTAACAAAACAAAGGAGAAAAAAATTCACGATCATGTCTTTAGATAGAGAATAAACATTTGGAGAAAAACAACATCCATTTATGATAAAAAGAAATAGCAGAATAGGAATATAAGGGAACTTCCTCAAACTGAAAAATCTTATCTGTTATAAACCTATAGTGAATATCCTACTTAATTGGAAAACTTTCAGTTGCCTGTTTGTATTTTTGTTTTATAAAATTTTTAAAAATTATCCTAAAATTTACATAAAATGTTAAGTGGCTCAGAATAGCTAAAACTTGGTCCTACTCTAGACAAAGGAACCATCTGGTTAACTAACACTTTTCAATTTCAAAACTTACTGCAAAGATAGAGTAATGAAGACTTTAGTACTGGCATAAGGATAGACACTAGATCAAATGGATAGAATTGACAGGCCACAAAGAAACTTTCACATTTGAGGTTAGTTGATTGTGACACAGGTTTCAAGATAATTCAGTGGGACATAATAATTTCTTAAATGGTGCTGGGACAACTGGATACCCACATCAGAGAATTAATGAAATGGACTTCTTTCTTACACCATACACAAAGATTAACCCAAAATATATTATAGGTCCAAATGTAAGAACTAAATCTCTAAAATTCTTAGAAGAACACATATGAGTAACTTTGTGACCTTGCATTGTGCCGTGGTTTTAGATATGATACCAAATGTAGATATGACAGAGGAAAAAAATAGATAAATTGGACTTTACCAAAATTAAAACCTTTCGTGCTTCTAACCATACCATCAAGAAAGTGAAAGTCAATCTGCAGTACTGGAGAAAGCATTTGCAAATCTTATAGCTAATAAGTCACTTTTATCCAGAATATGTAAAGAATCTTGGGGCTCCTGAGTAGCTTTTGATTAAGTGTCTGACTCCTGATTTCGGCTCAGGTCATGATCTCATGATTCATGGGATCAAGCCCTGTGTTGGGTTCTGTGCTGACAGTGTGGAACCTCTTAGGATTATTTCTCTTCCTCTCTCTCTGTCTCTTCCCCACTCTCTCTCTCTCTTTCTCAAAATAAATTTTAAAAATAATTTAACAATTCAATAATAAATATCCTTAGCTGAAAAGTAGTTAACACATTTCAATAGAAATTTATTCGAAGTAGATAAGCAAATGACCAATGAGAACATGAAAATTGGTCAATATCGTTAGATAAATGCAAATTAAAGCCGTCAGATACCACTTTATAACCACTAGATGGGCTGTAATACAAAAAAGATGGGGAATAAAATGTGTTAGCAAGTGATATGGAGAAACTGGAACAGTCATACATTAATAATAAGACTATACAATGTTGCTATGAAAAATAGTTTCAGTGGCTCCTCATATGATACAACAGTTCTGTTCCTTGTAGAACTCAAAAGAATTGAAGATGGGTTCAAAGAAATTTAAACACAAAAGATCATAGCAGCATTATTCTTAATAGAGAAACAGAGAAGACAACCCAAATCTATATCAACTCATGAATAAATTAACAAAATACATATTTATGTAATGCAGTATTGGTTATTAAAAGGGAAGCATTGGTACATGGTACAGCATGGCTGAACTCCAGTAGTCTGAACTTGAAAAATATTATAAGTAAAAGAAACAAGTAACAGGAAATTACTTTTTCGTGTTTCCATTTATGTGATATAAAAATAGGCAAATCTATAAAGGCAGATAACAGATTTGTGTTTTCCTAGGGTGAGAAGGTGACTCTAAATATGTAGAGTGTTTTATTATGGAGTAATGAAGACTGTCTGAAATTAGATTTTGATGATGGTTTCACAACTCTGAACATGCTAAAACCTATACACCTTACGTAAATTAACTTTTAGTATGTTGATATAACATACAAAACATATGTAGAGAAATATTCTTTGATAGCCATAATTAGCCAGCCACAGAATCATGTATTTTAGAATACTGAATCCACACTGTGTGTGTGTGTGTGTGCGTGTGCGCACGTATGTGTGCATGTTTGTGTGTGTGGACTGTCATTGCACATGTTGGTGGTTTCCAGAAAGATCCTACACATTGCTAAAATTTCGGAAAAGTTTAAGAAATGTAAAGATAAGCATCTTAAGTGAGGAAATTATATGATAGAGACATTAGTTCTAGGACTAAGGAGTGATTTGTAGTCTAATTTAATAAAAGAGTACTAATTAAGACAACAATATATTAACAATATGATATATATGTATCACTGACAATTTTAGTTTCCTGTGGTGACAACTGCATCTCCCTTAATGTGGGCCATTAGGACTAGCTCAAGGAATGTTTATTTGTTTTTCTCCAGTAAAAAAAATTGTAGAATAAAATGTATTTCTAAGTGGTTACTTGCTTTTGTCAGAAGTGTCAATACCTATATATTCTGTGATGGTGTCAAAGATCTTGTTTCCTTTAAGTGTCAGAGAATCTTGGTATCTTTTTAGAGACTGGAGAATCAATTTCTGTTTCCTCTTTGCCTATGATTTACAAAGGTTTGAATAATCCAAAGCCTTTTTTATGATTAGAGAGTGATTTTAGGTGGCATAGTAGAATATATTCTATAGTCAATTGCTCCTTTAAAACTATACAGAGATGTATTTCCATAAATAATTTTCGTCTTACCCTAATTTTTTTTTTAATCACTGGATAATGTTGGATGCCAAATTTTTTTCTTTCTAATGTATTAACTTCTCATTCCTTAGACATTTCCTTAGTTTAATAATTTCAGACTTGATGTCAAAATATCTAAATAAATTTGTTCTTTGTTTGCCTCAACTGTTTCTCTTTTTTTGTACAAACTTCTTCACACAGTCATTATTTTTGCTCCAAAGTCCAGAAAATTTGAACTCAGTTTTCATTCTGACCTCTAGTCTCTCCTCCCATGCACATCCTGCATCTTCCTACCATTACCTCTGGAATATTGCCCAGAATTGTCCTATTTTCACCTGGCATCTATTCTTTTTTCTGCTAAGAACTTTTTTCTCCGCTATTTTTCTTCTCTGGGTCATGAGGTTTCTAAATCCTCCCCTCTATGTCCGAGACCTTAGAAAGACAGGGATCTCTGTGGTTTTATGTAAGGAAAATAATTTTTAGCATTTTTTAAAAAGACATGATGAGCACAGTTTTTTTGAATATTTTGAAAATAAAAGAACTTTATTATAATGATAAAAAGGAATGAGAAGACATAGAATAAAGAAAGCAAAAGAAATAAGGAGAAAAATACAACTTGGTGAGAGTCGGATGCTTGAGAAACAGAAAGCACAAGAAGAATGCATGGTGTGGTCTATGAGGGACAAAAGTTAATACTGGAAAAAGCAAGGCAGACACTAAATAATTGTACAAGGGGTGGGAAAAAATCCCCCAGATCAACAAGAACAGGAAGTGAATAGGGACATGGGAAAGTTTGGGAAAGGAGATTCTGCTTTTAAAACACATAGTGAAGGCTTTGATTGTTCACTCTGTGAGCTCATCAAGAGGGAGCCCCCAAAGCTTTTGGGTATAAAATGCCTTTAGTAGATGGAGTGGAACCAAGCAGCTCAGTGTCTGGAGAATGGGCTGCCTGCGCGCTATGCTTTGGCCCCCATAGCCACCGCACAACGCACTATTCATAAGCGGCCCCAGTGTTCGCTGCTTCTGAGGAATTCAGTGTGTGAGCTTTAGTTAAGAAAGAAAAGCCATTATAAATTTTTGTCTCCATGCATATGGATAAGCTTTGATAATAATGTGTTTAAAAAAAAAAAAAACTACATGGTGGAACCTAATAGAAACTTTCACATGGTATTGTTTCCACCATGCATAATTCATAGAGAAGAAATTAGAAGAAAGCAGGCAGACATTGACTTCCTTAAGTTTTTGTTTTAGATTTTTTTCCTGACTTTTAATTTATTCCTTTGAGAAAAAAATGCTTCTCTTGTGCTCTATTGACATTGTTTTGCAGTGAGCTTTAAGTGTCATCCAGGTTTTCTTGTTCAATCTAAAATCATATTTTATATGTTAATTTTACCCTTCATTGTTTGTTGTCTGATTTGTTTTTAATCATCATCTTTTAGACAATTTTATTCAGGATTCAAGAACTATTATCCTTCAGTGATTCCACAATATAATGAAGCATATTTGCAACACAATATTTTTCTTAAATCCATGGATATTATCATCATATGTATTTTCAAAGTCTCCTAGAATGTCTTCGTGTAACTGAATTAAATATAGTTTAATTAAATTAAGTAAATTAAATTACTCATTACCAGTAATAACGTTAAGCTTTAGAATACATTTGAATTGGAAAAGAATTTGAATACCTGGCTTAACAGCTCTAGTGTGGTGTGAAATTAATTTGCATTATACATATCTTACCTCTTTTCAATAAATGCATAGATGGAAGACAGAACGAGAAAGATAAGAGACTCTGAAAACCACTTTTAAAATTTATTAATTAAAAAGGGCATTTTCCTTGGTGAGCAAATGAACTAAAACATGATTACTTATTGAAGAAAAAATGTTCAATTATATAATAACGTTAAATAATGAATCATGAAATACCTAAAAACATTATTTTCATAAAGGCCATATCATTTCATTGTAACTCAATATAGGCACTAGGACTATTGTTGTTAATGCCAATAAACTTATTCTGAGGGGTCTAGTTTAGGTAATTGGTTACATAAGGGGCGGAATAACAGCTAATGAAGCCAGACGTATAACCCATCACTGGATTTATTTCACTTGATATTTTTGCCACTGTGAAATTCTAACACAAAGATAAATTTTTATCTTGTTTCTGGCAAGTAAACTTTCTTCTTTTTCTGCAGACAAATGGAACCCCCCACCAACTTCTTAAGAAATATTAGGCATCTTCCTATAATAAATTTATGCAAGACATGCAAAAAACATGTAATGACTATACTGACTGAATTATATGAATGTAGGTAACATTCTAGTGTTAGATAATAGACAAAAATTTTTCCCCACCTGATGCTGGTAGCATACAAATTCTAAAGGTGGAATCTGTGCATTTCTGTCCTAGTACTCTATCATTCAATCTTAATTGATTAGTTGGTCTAAAACATCCAGTCGATGATATATATTATCTGTGAAAGATCAAATATTTTAAAAGGTATTGAACTAAGAGTGCTGCCTCCAGAAAACCTAACAAACCTTATTTCAGGAAAATGAGACATTTAAAAGGTCTTTGATAGATGCTTTAACCACAGAGAGTACGCAACAATGAGATTATAACAAAGAAGCAAATTGAAACTTCTTAGTAAAAAAGGAGGAAGAAACTAACACATATACACACACACACTCACACACACACACACACATACACACACACACAATATGCAAGCACAGGGGACATGGAAAGAAAGAGAACATATGTTTTCATAAGAAAGTTATCACAGAATCAGAGCATGTGGAAATATTTAATATAGTCAACTTATTCCCCACAAATTAAGAATGACTCGAATATGCCCCTTAGAGGATTTTATATCCCTCTTAGAGATATTAAATTCATATTTATGACATCAGTAGAAGATAGGAAATGCAAAAAAAGAGAACTTCAGCATTGAGAAGTTAACCACATTGTTCCATTTACAGTACCTACAAGGAAGTATGATCTTAATTTCAGCAAACATGTAATAAAGTTTTATAATTTATAATACATAGATGGGGAGGAAATGGAATATCATCACCTGTTTAATTCTTAAGACCTTTGAAGGTCTAACTTTATCTACAATTATATTCCATTCAAGCTATAAGTTAAGCATCTCTTCCAGAATTTTTAAAAACTCATTTATACAAATGATCTTAAATGTTAGAAGAGATACATTAAAATAATATAATATTACCTGAGCTAATTTGACTATGTAAATATAAGTGTCTTCAAGTCATTTCATACGTGCATAATTAGTCTTAAAACTATAAACTGCTAATTTTCTTTTTAATAATGTTGCACATCATTTATTTTAATATTATTGCTTTGTATATTACCAATGTAAAATCTCATTTTTATATGGGACATGGCGCTGTTAGAAATTCTCTGGATATCTAAAGTTAAAACTACTCTTGAAGAATGGAAATGGTCTATATCAATATGTTAATGATAAAGTCAGTGATCTGGTTTAAAAAAGGAACTGTAAGTTCAGTCATTAAACAAATGTTATTTAAACATGTAGAATTTTCTGGCACATTTACAAGCATATAATAGGAATGAACATCCAGTATATATCTATTAGAGGGAAACTGTATCTGTTAGAATCTTTAGAGTCATAGGGTTCTGTTTGAATCAAGACTTCCAAAAATTTTTATATCTTTGTATGCATATGAAAGCTATTCTTTCAGAAGATACAATGTGTTATTTAAGGAAGATGTTTGGTGCATGATTTATAAAAGTCAAGCAATCTAATCAGACCGACTTGGCAGTATGTGTCCATCTGCAACCTGGGTAGAAAGTGACCAGACTCATGAAAATGTCTCCAGGCTGTATAGCAGATCTGTCATTATAGAGGACATAGATACATCCAATGTTCATGGCTTGAGGACATTAATCAGATTTTACAATCTTCCTCTAACCCTTGTTATGATTATCTAATATAAAGCAATATTCTGATTTTAATTTGACTTCTTATGTAACTTTGCCTAGAGGGAGTGATTATGAACCCAAATATCCTATTATATTCCCTACTTTAATGCATTGCATTCTGATTTAATGTATTAGATACAGAGAGCTTATTTAATGTAAATTTTTCTCCAAGTGACTAATCCACCATTACCACAAATGACAATAAATGAAACTTTGAAATCTATAATCTGACAGGTTCTGTTTTTGTCAGGGTAGGGTTACACCACAAGACCCTTAGAAATGTCCACATGGATTCCAGACTTACTATACAAAATCTCTTCACACTGTAAAAATCAAATCCACTTTTACATTACAAGAAATGGAAAATTTTACAAGAGAGGAATACAAGACACTGTGTAGCTTAGTACTTTCCTTCATTAATAAAGTGGACGCACAAACTAAAAATGACTTGCATGGGGTATCAGTAGAAAACAGACAAAAGAGGCAGGAAGTTACCTTCTGACTTTTTCATACCTTACAAATGAGTGTTTGTAACTGTCGGAACTTAACGCATATGTAAAACTGTAACTGCATGGGATTCTGGGACACACAGTCTGTGGCTTCTAGACTCTGTGGTACAGTTAAAGAGAAGGAAGGTGAAATGGACTTTGAACTTTTCCATACAGCACAGTAATTTTTGTAAATGTCCCAAAGAAATATATTTATATTTTCTCCAGGTAAGATGTGTAAGGATATTTATTGTGGAATTCTTTGTGGTAGGAGTGAGTTGGAACATATCTAAGACTCATCTGTAGAGGAAAAGGAAGGAAATACATGGTAGATAAATACTATAGATTACTATGTAGCAGTAAGAAGCCACAAACTAGATATACAAGATATACAAGATAGATGTAAAAATAGTTTGGAGATAAGGGACTACATGAGAGAGCTTGCAAAAATAGCTCTTATGGAAATCTAAAACATCATAAACTGTATTTTATGATATGCACAAAGCATTAAAGTACTTGCAAACATATTCAGTGTGTATATTTATCAAATATATTAGTCTAAGCACCTATGACAGTGCTTCTTACCAACTTGAACCTGGAAACTACAGATAGAAGAGGTTTCTGGAATATATTTTTCTTCTCCTCCTCTGTGATACAGAAGAGGTGTTATTTAAACCATGCAAATCAGCACAGTCCGCCCTTTGCCAATTTAGTATCCATATATTTTCCCTTTAAATTATATCTAATCTCTTAAGAATAGGCAGTGCTATTCCTTATCTTCTGTAACTATTCTTAGTACAAGCATAGACCAATCTTCTTCACCCCAAATGCAGCTTTATGATTTCTTAGTTCTAAATCATTTTTCTAGTTTAATCACAGTCTCCCTTAACATTTTAATGTAAACTGAATTATAACATAGCCACTATTAATCCGCTTTGATATTAGGTAGAAGGGCAGTGGGCAAGGGAAATATAAGTTGATTATGTACAAATACATTCCTGTCAAGTAAGTAAGAAAATAGTCATGGATATTATTCTATTAGATTCTGCAATGTGTGGTTATGTTTGGATTTGTATTTTCCTTTTATAACCATTTGTTCAATGATCTCATTACTTTCAGCATCTGCATTTTTTGTTTTTGTTTTTGTTTTGTTCTTTGAGAGAGAGAGGGAAGGAGAGAAAGCGTGCACAATGAATGAGAGGGGCCTGGGTGGAGGGGAAGAGAGAGAGAGAGAGAGAGGATCTAAGCAGGGTCATGCTCAGCGCAGAGCCCAACACGGGGCTGAATCACATGATCCTGGAATCATGACCTGACCTAAAATCAAGAGTCAACACTTAGCAGCCTGAATCACCCAGGCACCTCTCAGCATCTTACCTTTATCATTATTATTTACCTAGTGGGGTACACAGGAGGGTCTGAATCAAAAAGACCTACCTCTATTGGATATTCAATCATCTACACAAAATATTGGTTCTATCTGTATGTGGATAGGACACATTCTTAGGTATCTTTTAGTATATTTTTTTATCAAATTAAAATTAACAGAAAACTGTAGCCCCTATAGTCTAGCCACGAGATTACTGACTGAACTCTTTATATGGCTCTATTCCCCAAGGAGGCTGGCTAATTACTGTTCCTTGGGACGTTTTGCCATATAAAAAGTTTAGCACTGATTTCTACTGTTGGCAATTTGTGTGTTTGTTTCTTTAAACTCACTCATAGTTATGGCTGGAATATCTTTGGTGAGAATAAAAGCACACTGGTATGATTGCATATAACATTCACCTTTGCTGCAACTCATAAACTCATTATTCAATAACTGGATGGTAGAGGGAGAGACTGACTGACATCCACATAAAATGTTATCTTTGTCCATGTGATTATTGAAAGTTTCTTCTGTGGTAGATTTCCTTTGGCGAATGTTTACGTGAAATGTGGATATAATTACGGTATGTCTTTTAAGGGGTCCTATACATATTTTTAACATAGATCTCTACTTTTCCAATTATGCTCCTTCAAGTCCCTAAATGATCAATCAAATCATTATTAACTACTCTTGAATTAGGATAGACCCATATCCCTGATCATTCCTCTTCCAAGCAAAGTGAATAACCAGATGGACTATTTTAAATCATTTTCACTGGGAAATATCCATTTCCTACTGAGAAGTTACACTCCCTGAGCCATCATCTCTTGAATGGTGCCATAATGTCATGTGGAATTATCTGAAAACAGCTCCAAGTATTGTCTTTCCAAGTCCATTGGATGTATGCAATTGCTCATGTGGCTTCGGGTAGGGGTGTGGAAGCAGAAGTCTATGAGTGAAATTTGAGCCATGTCTCATGCAAATTACTTTTGATTACAGAATCTGTTCTAAAGCTATGTTGATTATTTGTACATGATAGTTATGTACTTTTTTGTATATCCAACTTTATGGTTTGATAGGTCAGACAATGTAAAGAGCATCTTAGGATGCATCATACCCTGATGTATGTTAGTAAAGGATTCATTGTCTTTTACAGGCTGTTATTTAAAAAAACAAAAAGAAGAGGGAATGGTTATTTTCCAGATCCCTAAGGAAGCATACAGTTTTCCTACAGGAGAATGTAGAAATCTCATAGATCATCTCTATTAGTCATAAACATTTTAAGCACCATTGGAATTGTATGATTATATGACCAATGAATAAAGGACCTTTTGTGGCATTATGTACTTTCATTTGTGACACTTATTTTTCTTTATAGGTTGCTCCAGTTAATGAACAAAAGCAACATACTCAAATACCGTATGTGTAGGACAAGTTGCTTTTAGAATCCAAAAAGACCCACAGTATCACTTCCCCTTTTTAACGTTAGAGGGTACAAATTGCAACATAATTGTCTTTTACTGTCATATATATCTCAACATGGTACACACCACTAGACTTATAAACTTCACTGAGGTGATAGTCCCTTAAACCTTAGGAGAATAGACTATATTCTCTGGTACACATAAATATTACCAAGTTTCCTAGAGTATTTTATTTTTCTTACCAAGTCCAGTGAGCATGAGGTCATCAATACAGATGAAGTCATACCATATAGGATCAGAATGAGATACTGAGTTATGGAAAGATAATCAAGGTCTGTAAGGACTAAGTGATGATAGAGGTAGGGAGCTAAGCTACTTCTGCTCTAAGATTAAAAAAAAAAAACAGCATTCTCAAGATTAATAGAAACATATAAAGCATTACTAGAGGTATTAATGTGTTCCTATTAAGTAAACACATCTGGAATTCAGCCACAATTGTAAGAGGTTTCTGGAAACCCACTTTAATTCTCCAAAGTCAGTATTTCTTCTGCATAGGCCAAACAGGAGTTTGGGAATGTAAATGTAGTATCCACCATTGTATCTTTCAGGTCTTTGATTATGATATTAATCTCTGCAGGTCTTCTAGGATCTGGTATATTACTTTTAGTTTATTCTTTTGGTAAGAAGAGGGAATCCCAGGGGCGCCTGGGTGGCTTAGTTGGTTAAGCGTCCGACTTTCGCTTAGGTCATGATCTCACGGTTCGTGGGTTTGAGCCCCGCGTCGGGCTCTGTGCTGACTGCCAGCCCAGAGCCTGGAGCCTGTTTCAGAGTCTGTGACTCCCTTTCTCTCTGACACTCCCCTACTCATGCTGTCTCTCTCCTAGAAATAAATAAAACATTTAAAAAAAAAAAAAAAGAAGAAGAAGAGGGAATCCCAGGGACTTGTGCTTAACCTTTTCCATCCTGACAGTCCACACTTCATTTATCATGGGACTAATGTGGGAATTTTGACAGTGTGGAATTTATCTGTTCATGGTGTACATCTGAGAACTGGCAAAAAAAACACACCACAGAGTGGTTATGTGACCCACCAGGTACACTGCAATGGACCATGACAAAATCTCTATTTATCATCTCACTGCCAATAGCCCTTGTTTTTACTGCTGAGCCAGAATTGTGTTTCTGGTCCCAAGGAATTAAATTAAGTTGAGAGGTAGTACCAGGTAGTCCATGAGAAGTTTTTAATTTTTCCTCCCTCCTCCCCGTCCCCCAAAATTCACTCTGGCAAATGGGTCAGATTCCCATGAGAAAGACTGGGAGAAGTGTTTTACTATGTAATTGTGGCAGCATTTCAAGCTCCTTGATGATGTGGTCTTTGCCTCTCTCTTTCATGAAGATCTAGGTCTGGAATTGGCTTATATCTGGGATCTGAATATGCCTTCATGACTATCTAGTTCCAATGTCAAAGAGGATTTTATTGACTTCAGATCAATCCAAATAGAGAGCCAATTATAGATTGTCATTTTTGAAGATCACTTTCCCCCTGAAATAATTTCTGGTAGCTATATATGTATCAGTCAATGTTAATTTAAGAATAGAGAAGACTTTGTATTAATTAAAAATCCTGAAGTTTTTAATATCTTTGAATAGATGCTTATGCAATTATTGAAAGGTCTGGGGAAGTGGGGTTAGGAAAGCTATTATCACTCTTAGTAATAATATCAAAGCTAAGAATCTTTGACAAATAGTATCTGTTCGCACTGGCAAAGCAAGTTATTCACAAGAGCTTAACCTGAAGAAGCAGATGCCTTTGGTCATCCCACAAGTGTGGCCATCATTATCTCTGGATAATAATGGCTTCTTCTTGAAAGACTTCAAGCTAAGATCATAAAAGTAAGAAAATTATGGCAGATGTAGATGCCGACACCTCTGTAATTGAGAGGACTCCTTTAAAGTTAGTAGTGATGAAGCTGGGTTAATAACCAGCAATTCAGTGCATATAGAAAATATTGCCTAGAGAGCTCTTTAGTCTGTTTGAATATATGGAATGATGATTTTCCGTTTTTGGATATATTTGTTCTTTCTTAGAACTTGTAGTTTCATACTATTACCATTGAATTCTGAATTTTTCTACAATATGCACTCTAAGAAAAGAAAGAGATTCAGTTTTATTGATTAATTTACCTTTAGGGTCTAGAAGAGTACCTATCATTTATTAGCTCATAATTATATAGATAGGGATGGACAGATAGATAGATAGGATCATATACATGAAATTATATCTAGGTAAAATTCTGATGCTTAGAATATACTTCCTAAATGGAGTTTAAAACATCTTTGTAACTCTTCTACTCTTTCATTTTTAAATCTAAGCCTTGGCAATATACAGGGTAAATTCAATCATTTTTTTCTACTAACACCTTTTCAAATGTTTAAAGAGTTATTCTTCCTGCATCTAGTTCAATGGATGGTAAATATGCCAATTCCTTTGAAACATATCTCACATGTTTTGGTTCTAAATCACCATTCTAATTATTTTAAAAAATAAAGTTTTTCAATATCTCTCTTAAATCCTTATAAATCAAGGTGTCCAGAAGTAGAATGGATTGTTCCAAGTAGTTTCAAGCAGAGTGTTGTTATTATTCACCTTATTCTACTTTATCTCTCTATCACTTGGCAACCACGTCAACATGTGTTTAATATTGCCTTGTTTCATCTAAGCCATACATACCTTTTTGTGTGGATCAGCTATTGGTTTTATGGCCTCAAGTATATAAGAATTAATTCATCCCTATTAAAACATTCACTTCTAAAACAAGTGTAGCTATGAGGTTTTTTTTTTAATTTTTTTAAAAATTTATTTCTAGGAGAGAGACAGCATGAGCAGGGGAGGGTCAGAGAGAGAGGGAGTCACAGACTGAAACAGGCTCCAGGCTCTGAGCTGGCAGTCAGCACAGAGCCCGATGTGGGGCCCGAACCCACGAACCAAGAGATCATGACCTAAGCAAAAGTCGGATGCTTAACCGACTAAGCCACCCAGGTGCCCCAAGTGTAGCTATGAGTTTTGAGCTAAAAGTCTTTCACAGGCCATTGTAGGAGTGAGATTTTCTTAGGCATCTTTGGTGACCACCTTTGGTGGCCATTTTGGTGGCAACAATGAGAGAAGTCAGCTACCAGAATTCATAACCCATGATAACAAGTGAAACAATAGTTGATCCTGTCTATTTTGAAGAGTAATTGTGCACAATATAGTTCTCTTGACAGCAGAGGAAGCTCAGGAAAAATGAACTTAAAATTGACAGGAAAATAAAAGGAGCTCAAGCAAAAACAAAACAGAACAAAACAAAACAAACAAACATACACACACACACACACACACACACAAAAACACGCACACACAACAATTAGGCTTCATCAAATGAAGTTATGAAGAGACAAAGAGAATAAGATCTTATAATTAAATTTTACAGAAGTTAGAACCAGCAATTATTTTGAATAACATCATGGTTTAAGGCTATAAAACACTTTATTTTGGGAGTCTTGTTGTGAAAGAAATTAATAGTCTAAAAAAGTCACAGTTTTGTGTTAGAATACCTACTTTATGTTACAATTGTATTTTATAAATAGTTAAATGCTTTTTAATTAATTATGGCAATTGTTATCTTTCAAAATGATGTCTGTTGTTTTAAAGGTTTTTTTTTAAGCATTTTATTTATTTTTATTTTATTTTTTTATTTATTTCTAGGAGAGAGAGAGAGAGAGAGACAGCATGAGCAGGGGAGGGTCAGAGAGAGAGGGAGTCGCAGACTGAAACAGGCTCCAGGCTCTGAGCTAGCAGTCAGCACAGAGCCCGACGTGGGGCTCGAACCCACGAACCATGAGATCATGACCTAAGCAAAAGTCGGACGCTTAACTGACTAAGCCACCCAGGCGCCCCAAGTTTTAAAGGTTTTTTAAGTCACATCTGAATTTACTTGTTACAGTAAAAGTATTCTTTTAGTCAACAGAAAGGCCAAGCTTGAATTTCCATTGAGAATATTTCCAGTTGACAATGAAGTATTTGGTAGATACGCTCATCACATGGCAATGCTACCATGATTCTGATATGGGCCTTTGGTGCACCATGAAGAAAAATAGCCAAGAAAGTTATGAGAAAGAGAATGACCAGAGTACAGAGTTAAAAGAAATGTTCAAAGACTATAGGTTGGTGATTTATTGTTTTAATAATACTTGATGATTTGTCAAAATCTTTTAAAGCACACTTATCTTCTTTCATAGAATATGACAGATTGCAACCATGAAATTCTGTACTTCCAAAAATCACAGAATTCCCACTGATACCCTTGATCTAATGGCAGTTTTTTCAGAGAAAGAGAGTTCTATTTCCCAAGGCCTGTATATACCCTGATGTTCATAACTCCACAGAGTAATCAATCTATAACAACACTATTAGCTGAGCAGAGATTCACAAGAGACTCACATGCTCTATGTTTGTGAGTTGATGATGTTCATATGGGTTATCTTAATATTTAACTATGTCCTCTCACTCATGTAACAGACATATAACATTGCTTTATTTTGCACATATTCTTTCATCTATATACAGTGCATCCCTATTTATATTCTATATAGATTTTAACATTAAGAGGTGCACATAAAAACATAAACACTGTTTATGCATGCATTTCTGAACCACTTATGAGTAGGTCCTCTTACTCTATTACCATGGAGTCTTGTTGTGGTGTCTTCTTTCTCATCTCTCCAGTGTCACTTAACAGTGCATTCCTATCAGCAGACAAATGCACTCACAGACAGTGCATATTAAAATAAACAAACCAAATGCTATCCTTAATCCTGGACACTTCCCTACCCAGACTTCTATCACAGTCATACACTAAGAACACACATAATTTCTCCTTTCTCTCATATTCCCAGTACCAGGGTTTTGCTGTTTTCCTCATCTTCTCTATATTCCTTGAATTTTGAGATCTGACTTTTAAACCATCTCTAAAATAAAGTTCAAAGTCTTTGGCAAGTCATACATCATAACCTTTCCCTTACCTTTACACACTTACGTATCTTGTGTTCCAATTCCATAAAACTCCTAGGTTTTCTTACATTTGCTGCATAAATCCCTGCTCTTTGCTTCTGTACTGTTTATTACTGAAGAAGTAGTTTTCTCTGTGTCTTTTGTCCCCCCAGTTTGGAACAGAACAGTAATCATCCTTCAAAGCAAATTTCACTTCACATTCTACTGTGCTGTACAATGTATTCCAGCTCTTGGCATAGTTATTTCTATGTTGAATAATTTTCTATTCTCTCTTCAAACATTGTAGTGCCTGTGAATTGAAACAACAAAAGCATATATGCATAAATTTCAGATCTTTTTGGAAAATAAGTTGTATTTCTAAATTAATACATAACTGAAGCTTACTGTGGAAGCTAAAATTTTAAAGCTCAAAAAAGTGTTATATATGTAATATATAGAATGTACATGTTTATAGAGCATGTACATATATATAATTAAGTACAAAATAAATACCCCAAATTTGGCATAATATGTCTCAAAAAGTAATAGTCAAACTGTACCAAGGATTTAAAAGGCATTAAATTTAAAAACATCATTATGTTAAGGACTGATGAACTAGTTGATTTCTACATCATTTATTAGGGAGAAGGTGAAGTAAACATTAGGAGAAAATAAAACAGAAAATTCCTGTTTATGTCAAAAAAATTCATTAAAATGAAAGTTTATTTTTATTTTAAGATTTGGAAATGTGCATTCAAATACGTCTCTGGTATCTGTTTTAGGTTGTTAAATTTATATGGTTGATGTTATTGAAATGAAACTTAAATGATTCATTTTGGAAAAATAACATTTTAAAATTCATTTCTTAATCTCACTGGTTAATGCATACTCCATTCTTCGGGACTTGGATTAGTCTCACCTTTGCCTTGAATTTTATAGTCCAATTAAAGGAAGCACGTGATGAACTAAGTTTTTTTTTAATATTTTATTTATTTCTGAGGGAGAGAGAGAGACAGCATGAGCAGGGGAGGGTAAGAGAGAGAAGGAGATACAGAATCTGAAGCAGGCTCCAGGCTCTGAGCTAGATGTCAGCACAGAGCCTGATGCGGAGCTCGAACCCATGAACTGTGAGATCATGACCTGAGCCGAAGTTGGACGCTTAACCGACTGAGTCACCCAGGCGCCCCATGAACTAAGTTTTTATCAGTAATTAATCTATAATGAGTCAAGTAGGTGCATCATTCATAGATAAGTTTTTAATTAATTATCTAATTAATTAAATTTTTATAATCTGAATATGGTTGACATACAAGGTTACATTAGTTTCAGGTGTACAGCATAGTGACTCAACAAATTCATATTTTATGCTATGCTCCCCGTAAGTGCAGCTACCATCTGTCCTGATACAGTATCATTTACTATATTCCTTATGCTGTGCCATTTATTCCTGTGACTTATTCATTGCATAATCAGAAGCTTGTATATAGATAAGATTTTAATTTCTGAAATGCCTATCCTCTACTGAATATACAGTATTGACTCATAGTTTATATGGGTGTATACTATTTATGACGTTGATCATTTGAGAGTAAAAATAAATCAATTAGAAATATAGAACTTATTTGCTACTCACCAGAGGAGGGTTTTGAGTCTTTCTTCCATATATCAAAGTCAGTACACACCTATTTTGAGTAGTTCTGTAACCTACTTTACAGTGTGATTGACATTTAATTTGCTTATAAAATAGAATTTTTGTCTAAACTAACACTGCACATTTATATAACCTGGCTAATTGTAATTCATGTGCTTCTTATGCTTTTCATGGTTGTCCATCTTTCTATGAAGTACAAAGACAGCTAAGAATAGTAATAGAAATCCTTTATTGATTTCTTACTGTACACTAGGCTTTATTTACTGACATATATGGAAATGTACTAACACTCAAGTTTGTGAAATAACAATTTATAGGAATAGTAATGAAGTTTCCAAATGATTGCGAATATGTCCTAGGAAATATATGCTATTTAGTCAACATAGCATTTGATAAAACAGTAATTGTAAACATTTAAAAATCAGGATAATGTTAATTTGTAATATTTTGAACATTAATTGTTTGATCTGCTGGGGTTGATATCCATGCTAGCAAAAGATGACCTGGTCTCTGCCTATTTAAAATGTACCCAGGGGCGCCTGGGTGGCTTAGTCGGTTAAGTGTCCGACTTTCGCTTAGGTCATGATCTCGCGGTTCGTGGGTTCGAGCCCCGCATCGGGCTCTGTGCTGACTGCTGGCTCAGAGCCTGGAGCCTGTGTCAGTCTGTGACATCCTCTCTCTCTGGCCCTCCCCTGCTCACGCTGTCTCTCTCTCTCTCCTAGAAATAAATAAAACATTAAAAAAAATTTTTTTTAAATGTACCCAACCTGTTTCCATCACTTGTGCCACCTTTCTGCTCCTCATAGACATTTGTTACTGTTAAACCTGTAAAAGCATCCAGAGTTTTGAATGCCATATAACCGCCCTAGCCATGCTGCCCTCATGCTGGCTCTGGTGATGTGGCCCAGCCAGCCACAAGATACAATAAGATATAGAAAGCTCACAAGAAAGACAAGTTTCCTCAGGACCTCACGCTACTGCTTTGCTATCAGAAGTATTCCCTTTATCCTTCCATTTCATCATGCATTTTTCCTTTCTTTATACCCTAAGAAGGTATTTAATTGTACTTTTTAAAAAATAATATTTTTTATTATTTATTTTTGAGAGAGAGACAGAGCATGAATGGGTGGGGGACAGAGAGAGAGGGAGACACAGAATCTGAAACAGGCTCTAGGCTCTGAGCTGTCAGTGCAGAGCCCGATGCAGGGCTTGAACTCAGGTACCATGAGATCAAGACCTTAGCCAAAGTCAGAGGCTTAACCAGACTGAGCCACCCAGGCACCCCTAATTTGTACTTTTTAACTTCAGCACATAAAAAAATATTTTTGTTAGTTATTAGTGAAAGGGATTGAACATGGTGAATTACTGATTTGCCAGATTATGTAAGGACTGGAGAAGACTCCAGGCTCTGCCTCCTAGAAAAAGTACACCAGAGCTTGCTCCTAAGGAAGCTACACTATGATTAGAAACCTTAAGGACCAGGAACTTGCTCCTCTAACTGCTAGTTTGTGAAACACATTGCCCTTGTTGTCTGAGGACCAGGAAGCTACTTCCAAAACTATTACATCCATGACCACACTACTTTAGCCATAATCTTTATCAGCAAAAATAATTCCCCATGCCATGATAGCACTTGCTAGCATGAGGTCAGCTGAAGAATAGAAATATTCTCCACCTCATAAATTTCCTCTAAGTCTCCTGTTATATGTCACCTTAGTAGGAACTGGGCCACAATCCAAATCCAAGCTGGAGAAATCGGAAGAGTGTATTTTTTGAATTTCCAAATTCTAACATGCAGTGACTTATTACTTCAAGTTCCTTCCACTACAGTGGTCTCTAATCATCTGAGAGTTTATTGAAAATACAGACCCTCAAGTCTCATCCCAAACCTACTGAGTCACCATTTGCATTTTAACAAGATTCACATTAGAATTCTTAAACACATTGAGATTGAGAAAGTAAGTCATCTACAAATGAGTTGGAGAGGATATAGTTATCATGCCTTTAAGACCATAGATTCACATATCTGAAGAGTTTGCTGATTTTTTTTCCTTAATACCTTAAGATTATTTTATCTCTCTAATTATGAGTGTAATTATGTGGGCCAGGACTCTGTAAATCTTACATTACAGAAACCCACTAGAAGCTGGCTCCAGCAAAAATATACTAGTGTTCAATCTAACATCAAACATGAAAGGATATTGGCTCTCAGGCTGATATTCTCAGGTAGTTTTCTCAAAATTGATGATCAAATAGTTGCCAGAACTCCAGCTTGATGATCTCAGTGCAAAAGGAAATATTTTTCATTCTGAAATTTATAGTAAAATGTATAGAGCCATTTGCTATTTTCACTTGGTAGACTGAATTTAAGTAATCTGACCATTCCTGAGGTCTTTATGGCCAGGGTGATATGATACTCATGCCCCTCATCGAATGACAAGTTAGGGTCAACCTCACATAAAGAGAATTACTGATCAAGAAGAAGGGGTTGTTCTATAAAGGGAAATCTGGGTGCTAGTGTTGGAAGATAATAATTAGCTGAATAGTAGAAAATAATAGATACCCACTGTATTATTTCACTGCAAGTAGTTATAGGAGTATTTAATAATTATGTTTTCTACTCCTCAGATAAAGAAATTCATAGATTTAGGTTAGAATTTGTATAGTTCTCAGTCCAGAGAATTTTGCATAGATGTAGATTCATGCTACAATGTTGGATTTTTTAAAGTTCATTTTAGATTTCTTTATAATTTGTAAGTTCCTTTGATTCCTTAAATCTGACACGTGCAAAATTCTTTGAACAAATGTGCTTTTTTTTTAGACTTTCTGTTCTGTTCCACTAACGCATATGTGTATCCTTTTACCTTTACCACTCTGTTTTTGTACTGTAGACTTATAGTACATCCTGAAAGCAGGTATGATTAGTTTTCTTAATTTGTTCTTCTTTTTCAAGATTATTTGGGCCTTTCAATGCAATTTTCATTTCTATATAAACGTTAAACTTAGCCTGAGAATTTCTAAAATTTTCTGATGAGAATTTGATTTTAATTGTGTCGAATCTATAAATAAGTTTAGGGAGCATTTGCATCTTAATGATGTTGAGTCTTCCAATCCATGAACACAATACATCTCTCTATTTAGGTCTTCTTTTATCTATCAGATATATTTTCAGCTTTTCAGTGTATCAGTCTTACAAATCGTTCATCCCCAAAATATTTTATCATTTTAATGCTACTATAAATGGCATTCTTTGACTATCATTTTTAATTGTTCACTACTAAAATATAGAAGTGACTTTGTATTCTACAATTTGCTAAATTCACTTATGAGTTCTAGTGTTGTTCCAGATTCCTTAAAAACTTTCTATATTTATGATCATATCATCTACCAATAAAGAAAGTTTAACTTTAAAAAAACTGACACATTCATGGCCAATTTCAGGCAGTCAGATATCAATTGAAAGTGGTAAGATAAATATTTTCAGTGAAACATTTCTTCTAGTATGTAGGACAAGAATGTTTATGATATGTCTTTGTTTATAATAAAATAACTCGAGACATTTTTGTATTCCTTGAGTTTAAGTGGGAAATATATTGACCAATTTTCACTTTAACAAGCAGTTAATTCAAGATGAAAAGTTGTTTTACCCTCTGTATCAAAAAATGTAAGGACTTGTAAAACTTTACACTGTGTCCATAAAAAATCCAACACTACAGATTTTTTTTTTGTCCACTTAAAACATATCCTCTATTGCATATCTTCAGTGGATAGCCCTTCTAAAGAACTTGGACTATTCTTCAGTTGATACAAGCTCCTTAATGACAGTGATTAAGATTTCCCCAGAATTCAGGGGCGCCTGGGTGGCTTGGTCGGTTAAGCGTCCGACTTTCGCTTGGGTCATGATCTCGCGGTTCGTGGGTTCGAGCCCCGTGTCGGGCTCTGTGCTGACCGCCAGCTCAGAGCCTGGAGCCTGTTTCAGTCTGTGACTCCCTCTCTCTCCGACCCTCCCCTGCTCACGCTGTCTCTCTCTCTCTCCTAGAAATAAAATAAAAATATTAAAAAAAAAAAAAAAAAAAGATTTCCCCAGAATTTAACCTAAAGATATTTCTATCATCTACTATATTCTGAGTAAATAATATTTAAGTACCCCTACAGCATTTTTAGAGCTTATTTTGTAAAATATTACAATACAAGTATGTAAAGAAATTTAAATCTCAAATTTCAGTAGACTTTTTATTGGAAAACTCACATATCTGCCTACAATGCCAGCATGATGAAACAAATGAGACTAGTCAAACAAATCTTCAAAAAGAATTGATATGAACAATGCTTTGTGTTGAGGAGTCATTTCTAGAAACAATTTTCATCTAAAGACATCTCCCAACTTGAATTGGGGAAACCACTACACAATGACTTTAAGCCCTGACACCTCGGTAGCTGTATTTTTGAGAAGAAAATTTTGTGATGCACAATAGTTTGCATTAGCCATAAAGAGATAGGTTTTAAGAGTTTGTGAGTAAGTAAAATTAAATATATCCACTGGCACTTGTTTATGGACAACATTTCTCTCTCTTAGGAGATCAAGCAAGTTTCGGTTTTGAGATTCATGGTAATTATGTTCTGTCATTGATATTTTAGATTTCTGAATCCAAACTATGTCATATTTTGATGGCTGCCAATAATTGCAGCCTCCTTAAGATGGGGTTGCCTGAGAAATACTTTCTGTAGCTGGAGAGCCATTTATTACTTGTTCAAATTGAGATGGCAGCGAAGTAGAACTACTGCTATTGAAATGGCAGAAAGGCTATGGTTAGTGACCAGGGGCTCCCTAGGGAAAGACAACTTGAAAACCATGTTGCCCTGGTTTGAGGTACCTACCAACCTGTCCATTTGTGACATTGGTAGAAGTGTTAGATATTTTTCTCTGGCAGTCTTTCCCACATAATTGTCTTTTGCTTTCTCTTACAAGCTAATGGGATGTGTTTTCTGACAATGAAGCATCACTCACCACCCAGAGTCTCTGCTATCTTTTGGAATCCTTTCTCTAAAGGCTCAGGGAAACTCACTTGTCTTGAGTTACATCTTCTCAGAGCTATTGTCTTCAATTACATCTTCTCAGAAATGATCGATCGAAGATCATATGTTCCCAAGATTTAGAACATAAAACTTCTAAACTACAAACTACCTTAACACTAAACTTGCTTTCATATTCAAAATCGGTAGGTAATTTGCCATAACTCCACCAGGTAATTATCAGCTGAATCAAGAGGAGCCAAAGATAGGACTTTCTCTTTGCTACAAATGTCAAGTGCAGAGTCTCTTCCGCAAAGTCATGGTTAGAATTAAATAAAACATTTATAGAATATTTCCATGATTCTATTGCATAACTCAAGAAAATGGCTATAAGAAGGGAAATTCAGGCATGGCTAAAAAGATCCAAGACATGGTAGGCTATTTGGGATAATATTAAATGAGTGAATGAGTTGATATAATGCAAAAATATAATACAAACTGTGCCTTGAATACAGAAAATTCTCTGTGAATAATTTTATTGTTATTATTATTTATCCTCATTCATAAATTGACATACCCTAAAATGCCCCCAAAAATTGTTGGACCTATATTTTGTCTGCATTTCAGTTGCGAAGTAAAACTTTTGCAGTTATGAAATTATTCACTTAAATTTCATTAGCCTTGGACATTTTAGTCCAATCACAAATAGAAAAAAAAAAGATAAAAACTTTGTTTTCAAAATTAAGTAGATGACATTGTGATTGGAATAATTATTAAACACCTGAAAAACACTGATTCTCAATGTAAATCATCTGCTGTAATTACCTAAGTAAGCAGTTTCCGTTCCTAACCCTTCATTACATTATTAAATGTCCACAGCTCCACATAATTTTGTTCCATTATTTAATTCCTTTTTGAGTACTTGAGTCCTTAATTATGTGAAACAAAAATACTTCTGGCAATTTTACTACTGTTTTCTTGCTAAGCTGTCTGTGACATTCAGTAGAACAATCAAAATGACCTAGACTGAAGAAAATCACTGTCACCTATTCCCTTTGATAAACCTCATCTCCTTTGACTTAGATTCCAAGACGAACCATTTCTCCTCACTTTGGTGGGGAAAGTGCTAATTCCCCCTCCTGCATTACCTCTGTCTACATCAATAGTCATGATGCAGGAACTGGTAGTAAGTTAGTTTTGGAGGTTTCTAGAGATTTTCAGGCACTGATTGCCCACCTTGAGTTCTGATAATCAAACTTGAATCTCTAAATAGCAATGTATGCCAAAATGTAGATTCAGCTTTAGTGTGGCTAGAGCAATATCAGAATTATCTGGATAATTTCCAGACTTTATAAGATGTCCTATTGTCATTTACTTCAAGATAATTTGGGTAATTGTGACAAAAATAGAAATAGAAGAGAAGAAAATAGAGACAATTCCCTCTGCTTCATTACAAAATCAGGTCAAAGCGCACTCTTAGAAACTAAGGCAGAAAGAACAACAAAGGACAGTATTTTTTCAGTATTAAATGCCTATGTTTTGCTAGACAAAACATCTGATGGCAAAACATCATTGCTATTTGGCAATATTTATAAGTCAATGACTTGTGACAAAATTATTTCTTTTTAAATTTTTAAATAAAGGATTTTTTTTTTCAGAACTCAAGCTATCAATAATCAGGCAAAGAAAGGGGAGTTTCTAGAAAATAGGAAACTTGTATTCTCATTTACCACTACTGTCTTAATTTGATGGCAATTTAATCTCTTGTAGAAGTTTAAAGTAGGCATCCTATTCTACCTTCCTGTTCCTCACTATTACTTGGAAGAATTTAGAGGTTGGACTTATGCTGGATTATTTAAGAATATAAAATCAAAATGAAGAGGAACCATTTAAATTCAAATGCTATTATACTTAAATCTTTAAACCAATAAATTTGGATAACTCCTTTCTTAGGAAGACAAAAATTTAAAGGAGCTTATAGCAATATAATATTTTTTATTCCTAGGGCTGGGTAAACTAGGCTAGAGTCAGCAAAATGCTCTATGCATCTGTTATGATAGCCTCATTTTTTTCCCTAAGGAAATAGTTGTGATTTGAAATAATATTTACCTTCTTAATTGTTTCTTCATTTGTGTATCTGATTTGGACATCTTCCTAATTGTGAAGAAATAGAAATAAATAATAGAAATACCATTAGTATTTGAGAATAATGATAAGACTGCCAGGAATTTGCATTTGGGATCTTTATTTGGATATTAATGATAACCTACTGATACACTTGCTAATTCACTGAAGGATGATAGATGTTGTCATGTTCAAAGACAAATTCAGACTGCTCCTAGAGGGAAAGAACAATATTGAAAACAGTTCTGGAGAACAAGGTGTGTGGTGAGCACCTAGTGCCTTATTCGATTTGGCAAAAATGTAATTAAGTTGTAGGAAATTTAACTATTTCACTCAGGTCTTTTATCATTCACCTTGTATCCTAGGGAGATGATTTGAACACAGACTGCAGGCTGAGTTAAAGAAAAGCAATTCTCAGTTATGCCAGAGGCAATTATTTAGTTTATATACCATTATCCAGGTCCTTTGATTATACCCCTTCTTCTTCTGGCTTTCTTCACCTGTTTGTTTTAGTTTTCATGAGTATCTCCACAAAATAGAAATAGGTAACATGTAATGGAAGGAAAAATATGTCAGGTTATTTCTCTCTGATGGTAGATTTGGAAAAAAAGAAAAAAAACAGTTCATAACATGATTCATCAAAAGACCTATTCATATCTTCTGGGGTTTTCTTAGTATATGTAAGATTTTTTGTTTCTTTTTTTCAGTGCACACCTACACACACACAGACAGAGAGACAGAAAGTGGAAAGAGAGATTTGTTTATTCTTTCTGTTGCCCTTCTGCAGGCCTTCACTCTCTAAGACCTGGATTTGTGCTGCCATTCCTGATTCTCTCCCATCCTGCATATCCTTGCTTTACCAAGCTTCCTTAAGCATTGCACTTTAATTCTAGTCTTAGAATGACTTGCAAAATCTACTCAATAAAATCCAAATCCTTTACATGACGTTTAATATCTTTCACATTCTACCAACACCTATCTTCTCCCTTCTCGTTTTAAATAATTCTCTGAAAATCTCTCAGATCGTCAGACCAGGGGCACTTCACCATCTTAGAAACATAGTGAGTCACTTGCACTTTTCACCACAGTTTGTGTGTTCCATACCACACCAGGCTATGATGCTTTCCCTTCTTCTCTCTAATTATCCAAATGTTGCCTCTCACTCAAGGGCAAATCAAAGTCTCTCTCTTTGATTGGGTTACTTGAAACCCAATTCTGAGATGAAGATCTGTGTGCACAAGATTCTTGAGGCTTGCTTTCAAGCAACCCTCAATGATGAGATAAGGGAAGCAGTACTGCACAAATTAAGGAGGTAATAACAATGGCTTTATCTGATCCCATAGGGAGTGTTGAAAAGGGTGGCCTTTTAGATATGTGTAGAATTGAGGGAAGGGTGCAACCTTTGTACCCACATGAATCACCAGATGCAGAATGAGGTGAAGGCAAGCAAGTTTTCAAGACAGTGGCAGTAGGTGAAGTGTAATTCCAAGGGAGGAACTCAGCTCTGGGCTGTCAATGCCAAACATACCTGGTGGCTAGGATAATAAGCACCCTATTCCTGAAGGTAGACCTGGGCAGATAACACTTTCCACTATAGTCTTCTTTCAAAAAAAAATTTTTTTTACCTTGATGGCTCTAGAAAATTACAATGAACTTATACTTATTTTTGTAGTTATTTCATATTTGTTAGACTAGTCTCATGCACAGAATCTCAAACTACTGAGAAAATATCTTTGCTAGCCTCTAGTGCCATCCTGAACTTAGAAAGGCACTCTAAATACTAGTAAAAAATGTTTCATATTTTCCTCTCAAACATATAGCTTTGATATGTATTAATTTAAAGGAATAGAATTATCAAAACAGAATATATTTATCAAGATATATAATGTTTCAGACATATCTATGCACTATATTCTATCTGTATGAAATGTGCTTTGTACTGAACAGAAATCTGGCATACAGGTCTTAGGTGGGTCTGGGATATTTATAAAAATTACAATATAAATATTTATAAAATATTTATAAAAATTGCAAAAGTAATATATTAAAATAAAGATGTTTGCTTCTGGCATAAAGATTTCTTACATTTTATTTGAAAGTAAAAAACAAAAGTTAAAATTTTAATTTAAAAGAATGTGAGGAAATGGTTCTACTTACATAAATGGATTAGAAAAAAAGCTTAGAGCAGAAAGGTGCCACCAGGGAGCAAAAATGCCTGAGGTTAGCTAACAAGATATTTTAATAGAATCATGAGTAACTTGTTATATCACCTGCAGGAATTTGTTTTCCATCTGGTGCCAAAATACCTTGGTCACAAACACCACTTGCCTCTCAAGACCTTTTGCTTCTTATACACACAAGTTGATGATTACTGTGTGATTGGTTACTCTACGTTCACCTGTGTAAGATATTGCTTTCTTTACATTTACCACGTGGGTATTATCTTGTGAGCTCAGTAAATACAGAGACAAAAATCCCTGTTTGGGTCTCTTGTCTCCTGTTAGACATTAGCCTCCCTGGCATTCAATTCTTACTGGACAAGAAAGAACTCCAGACTCATCATCTGTGACAGCAGAAGAATGATGATGTTAAATGGGACTAATGGCAATGTCCATGCCACAAATTTCATCTATAATTTTTTCGTAGTATTGAGTCTTCAAAGAGTACCATTTTGAAAATTGTATATATAATGTTTTTACATTTAGTATTTGGATGGCGAGATTTTAATGACAACAATATTACTGTTATGTAAAAATGGGGGCATTAAAGAGCTTCAGTTAGAAAAATGGCAGAAAGCTTTTAGGGGTGCCTAGGTGGCTTAATCCAGTTAAGCATCTGACTTCAGCTCAGGTCATGATCTCATGTTTTGGTTGGCGCGTAGGCGCCCTGCATTGAGCTCTGTGCTGACAGCTCAGAGCCTAGAGCCTGCTTCCAATTCTGTGTCTCCATCTCTCTCTGCCCCTCCCCCACTTTCACTCTGTCTCTCTGTCTCAAAATAAATAAAACATTTAAAAAAAGGCAGAAAAAATTTAAAATTGAAGTAATGTTTGAAAAATATAGAGAAAAAATGCTTCAACTCAAAAAATTGGATATTTCATTATATTATTCATGCAAACTAGTCACAGTATTTGAGCTATTTTAGTTTTTATCTTCCTTTAACGTGAAATAACAAGCAACTAAACTTTACCATTGCTAGATGTTATTAAAATAAGGTATTTGATACTCATTCAGATGAAAGATTGAATCAATATTTTCACATGTGCATCAATTTTATATACAATTCACTGGCAACTCATAAGTTTGAGAGGGGGGAAAAGTATCAAAGATACTTTTAATGGTTTAAATCATCAAGAATAATTGAAAAGAAAAAAACTGCATGTTTATATTATTTCTTTCTCATTAGCACAAGATAAGATACATTTTGTTTTGCATTTGAAAAGACTGAATCATCTTAAGGGATTTATATTGTTTAAAAAACATGCTTTATTTTAACCTTTTTAAAGTGGTTCTTTTAGGAATATTTATTTTTAAGTCTTTTTTTTTTTAATCTTTTATTTATTTCTAGGAGAGAGAGAGACAGCGTGAGCACGGGAGGGTCAGAGAGAGAGGGAATCACAGACTGAAACAGGCTCCAGGCTCTGAGCTGGCAGTCAGCCCAGAGCCCGATGCGGGGCTCGAACCCACGAACCGCGAGATCATGACCCAAGCGAAAGTCGGACGCTTAACCGACTAAGCCACCCAGGCGCCCCTTTAAGTCTTTTTTTTATGTGAAAAACTGATTCACTTTCACACATACTCTAAGATTTTGTTAGTCGTTAAAAATATTCAGCTACGAGATAGCCGTTCAAGGCAATGTCACAAATGTCTGACTTATTTTCAATGAAGTCTCAATTATATGTCTTCATTTTTCTTTCCCTTTGATATGAACAACCAGCAAAGACGAAAATCATTTCTATGATGGACAAAAGACATTTCATATTGACTTCTGGGTTTCCCAGAGAATGAAGAGCATAATGAAAAATAAAAAGGAGTGAATAAAGAATGTAATGCTTTGTAATCTTGAAATCTATTCTTAAAGAGTCTGTAACTGAAATCCACTTCTGAATGACACCATATACAACATCATATCTAATGCTTCACCAGAAAGATAGCTTTTCTTTTCACAAAAATTTTATCAATTATATATTTCAAAAATGCCAGGGAGATGAGAGCTTAGTTGGTCTAAACCATCTTAAGTCCTTGCAGGTCAATGGAGCCATTGATTCAATTCTTTGGACGTTTCGTGAATGTATTATGAATTGCTGTGTTTCTGTCCCATGAGGAAAAAGGTCTCGGATAAGATATTTTTGAAGGAGTAACTAGTTTGGTGGAGGGGGGGATTTTATTTTATTGTTTTGATTTGTTTTGTTTTTGTGCAACTAAGAAAGGTCTGCTTAGTTTAATCCTACTCTCATTTCTTTTTCGTAACAATCTTAACTTGTTTCAAGTCATATCTTCAATTCAATAATTTAGGTAAACAATAAGTTCAAGAAAAAAAAACTGATCCCTCAAAGTAGGCCTTTGTCTGCAGGGACTAAATGACGATTTACAGCATATTTCAATAGTGCATGATTTTTTCACAAATTTCATTAGCACACCATTGATTGCTCATTTTTCAGCTCTCAAAACAATTTAACATAGTCTCTTTCATGCAGAGGATAACATATTCATATTATTTGATTTTTGATGAAACCAAATGACCCTTTAAATTTGCAATAGAGTTCTTTAATTTTGTATGAGTTTCTTTACTGCTGTTCATTTAATTTTCTGTTTCCATTAACCACCTGCAAGCATTTGACTCTATGACAATTATTCAGCTGTGCTACATCATGACTGACATATTTTATAAGTAAAAAAAAAAAAGAAGAAAAGAAAATGGAGGGGGGTTAGAGATCACAAGAGAAAGGAGGAGAAAGCAATCGAACACAAATGTCATGGTTTGGAATCGTGTATTTTCCATTCAGCTGAAACATCTGAGTGGTAATTATTGGTCCAACTGTAAATCTAGCCTAATTGCATTTTGTCTTCATTTCTGATAAGCACTTCACGATGATGATGATTACTCCTGCTAAATGCATTCGTTCCATGAATGTTTTCCCACACTGATGGCCAGGGGGCCTTGCAGATAAAAAGACTGCAGACAAAATAGCTCAATTCTGCTACAACTAAATCAGTATTGATTTCTTTTTCCAAGTGACAGAGGGACCCACTATCTATGACTTTCATTTCTCTGCCTGCCCACCACATAGAGGGGTTTGGTCAGTACATATGAGAATGTACTTTAATTAACTGACATAACTGAGAAGCCAATCCTGGGCAATTAGCACTGATTAACTGTGTCACTTGTCTGACAAATAAAGAACATTACATCTTGCCCGTTTCCTTAAAGGCCTCAATTGAAAAGAACCCCACTGTTTGATTTAATTTTTCTTTGTACCATGGAAACCTTTTGCCATGTTGATTTAAAAGTAATTTTTGCCTCTTTTTACTTATGCTTTTTTTTCTTTCCTATTATTGAATACCCAGTGAGCCTTTTCAATGATGGCACGGGGACAGGCTGTTAGCATCTTTTCATAAATCTCTGTATTTCATAGTAGGGCAATTAAGCTAAACATTTGGATTTCTGCTACAAATTTAAATGTGCAAGTGGGAGCAAATGGCTGTGGAATTGAAGGCCATTATATGGCTTCATCATTGCAATGCAGATTTTCTAACTCAGTGAGGGTTCTGACAAAGAAATTCCAGAAAAATTGTAGTTCTGGAGTCTTTCTGAGAAAATTTCAATAACTTAGCATCAGTAAAAGCTACAGATTGAAAATCACACTTGGCTATTCATTTGGCTGATTTAGACATTTTGTCTTCTTAAACATTTATGAGCAGCCCTTGAACCCATCTTTGACAATGGAGCAAGAGAGAAAGACTGTCATCAAGCTTCTGGAACACAAGCTCTGAATGATTCTTATTATAACTCAGGGCTGAACACCTGCAGATGGTGGATAACAGTCAAAGATGTAAAAAGCTAATATAGAAGGAAGAAGTATGAAGACTACAGTTTGCAGAAACAAGGCTTCAGTTGAATGGATCTGGTTCTTAAAATCTGGTACAATGCTTGGAATGTTCAGAAATAAATAAATCCTCCTGGAATAGAGCTTTTAAAAAGAATATTCTCAGTAGGTAGTTACTTGCCCAGTATCCACTCCTCTTTCTTCCTGTGACAGATTTGGCTTTTCACTTGCAGTTCTATCCTTCCTGTAATCCCAGTCTATGTGGCCTGAAACAGGCTTCACTCTAGCAATAAGTAAGGGGTCTATGAACCAGGCCTACACCAGCCTTGGGTAACAATTCCTGGCCACATGATTCAATTAGGGTGAGCACATAATCCAAGCTACTCTGATCATAGTGACTCTCCAGGCTTTTCAGATCACATCAAGAGATCTCCCTTCCACTGGACTTTAACAAGGAGGTGTCTACTGTATCCACATATCTTGCCATTATGCATAGCCACAGAAAGAAGTCAACACATTAAAGAAGGTAGAAAGATAGGAGGAGCCAGTGTCATCATTTGGGTTTGTGCTTATGAGTCAATATATTCCATTCTTGCTTAAGCCACTTTGTATTGATTTTTCTGTCACCAAAATAGTTAATTATAAAGGCTAAATCTATTTGAGCAAGAGCACTATAAAAAGCAAATAGATAAGAGTAAGAAAATCCTCAAACTTTAGCTGGGAGCAAGTACAGCTTATCATCTTCCCGTGTCCCTTTAAATTTTGTTCATTAAGTGTAAACTTCCCTGATCCAGATGAAAATTCTAGCAGAATGGTGATTTTACTACATAATATCTTATAAACAGCCTAAAAATCACCTTTAATTTGATTTCACTGATTCAGAAGTAAGATTGCATACTCTCATAGAAGAATACAAACTCTGTTCAGTCATTTTACCAGCCTCAGAATGGAAGCCTCTAGAAGGAAGGACATGATCCTTTTTAATACTCCCTCTTGTTTTTTCTCCTTGTTTACTGTGTCTTCAGAATTGGGTGATTCAAAACAATGAAGCTTAGTATGCTCTGAGGAAGTCAAGGAGGAGAAACCAATTTATTTGGTGGCTACTGATAGGAAATAGACAAGATGGAGAGTCATTTGAATTGGGAAAGAAATGTGGCTCTGGAATAAGATAAATGGTTAGCGTGTTTGCTTGGCTTCCATTGGCTGTGACCTCAGAGCAAGTTGCTAAGTAAGGTTTAGGCTTTGCGTTTGAGGTTAAAATCTATGTTTTAGGTATTCTATAAGAAATGCAAGATTCATGTGCACAGCAGGCTTACCCATTGCAATCACTTAATAAATTATTAAAGTTATTTGGGGAGATTTATTAGCAGGGGGTCAGGAGTAGGCCATCATACTCTTTTCCAGTCATATGCTGTCTAGAGTGATAGCATAAATGGTTACTTCGCTTGAAGTATTATGATTTTCCACAGTGTAAAAACAGATAAACATCCATGCTATAGATTTATTCTAATTATCTATCCTTACTGATGAACATTTTGAATCATGAGTTAACTGTTTCTGAGAAAGGAAAACATTAGCACCTACTAAGAGTCTTAAGGTCTCTGTGGGCTTTTAGCAATCTAAGCATCCCTAGGAACACATTGAAGAATGCTTTGTGAATAGTTGGTACATTCATGACTGTTGGGCAAATGTGATGAATATTAGAGATAATACTGCATTTTGCTTTTTACTAAAAAATCTTATTTATTTTATGTGTCATTACAAAAGACAGCCAACTAAAACTCACCTCAACAATTAACTTTTTCCCCAAATATCAATACTTGTACATGAGTGCATATTTCTGCAATTCTTTATGTATTGCTTTGATATACTCTGTAAGTTTTGCAGTTATATGCCTTATAAAGCATTTATGTTTTCAATTCTGAGTGTTAATTTAAGGTTCCACAATTAAACATGCTCTAGTGAGTGAAATATGAGTAGTTTGGGCCTGCTTGAGAGTAAAAAGTCAAAATTAATGTATTCAAGTTATACCTATGTCTAAATGAAGAAAATATATTCCCTCAGGAATATATAGGGTATATGTGTATGAAATATATTCTTGACCAAAAAAATTATGACTTTTTTTAAAATGTGATTTTCCTTGAAATAAGAATTATGTGGTTATAATAAAAATAGATAAAACTTATGCTGGTTTTCTAGGTAGGAACTGGAGATTACTCTAAGGGTGAGAGTCTCCATTAGTTTCCTGTCACTGTGTAACAAGTTACCAAAAACTAAATCATATAAAAGAACATACATGTATGGTCTCACAGTTTCCATGTGTCAGGGATCTGGGAAAGTCTTTATTGGGTTCTCCATTCAGGGTGTCACAAGGATGAAATCAAAGTGGTTTCCACATTGTGTTCCTTTCTGCTGCTTCAGGCCCTTTTCCAAAACCAGTGGTTTTTAGCAGAGTTCAGTTCCTTGCAGCTGTATGATGGAGGTCCCATTTTCTTTTATTTATTTATTTTTTTAATGTTTGTTTATTTTTGAGAGAGACAGAGAGACAAGCAGACAGAGTGCAAGTAGGGGGAGCGGGCAGACAGAGAGAGGGAGAAAATCTGAAACAGACTCCGGGCTCTGAGATATCCGGCACAGAGCCCAACAGGAGATTTGAACTCACAAGCTGTGAGATGGAGATCTGAGCCAAAGTTGGACACTCAACCAACTGAGCCACCCAGGGACCCCTTAGGTCCCCTTTTCTTGCTAGCTATTGGAGACTAACAGGTAAGTTCAGTTCTTTGCCCTTTGCTCTGCATAGACACTTTCACTTGATGGCCCATGTTTTCAAAGCAGCCAGCAGAAAAATATGTCTGACCTCTATGAAAGCTCTAGTCTTTCTTTTACCTGATTATATCAAGCTCTCCTAGGGTAACCTCCCTTTTAATTAAGTCAAACACAAGTCATTAAGGGCTTTAATTACATCTAAAAATATTTTGTCATGTAAAATACCTAGCTTTATATCTCATCATATTCAGTTCTTCCTATAGTCAGAGGAAGAGTTTATAGAGACATGTATACTGGTGCATGTGAACCTTCAGGGTCATCTAGAATTCTCCTTACCACAGAAACTATTTGACGAATACATCTTTAAGTAAGACTAACTTTTCCCCCCAAACATGCTCTCCTAGGTAATGGTTTAAAAGAATTCACTGAATCCAACTGTCTAAATACAGTCATGAACAATGATGGGTTTTTTTGTCTCCCTTTAATATATTCTATACTCTATAATGGGAAATTACACATAGGTATGTGCATCTTGCTTCAGGACTATCATTACTAAAATGTAGTCATTGTTTACTCATTTGCCTAAAGAACAATCTTTAATTATGCAGTCTTCATCAATTGTTTTTAGGATTGGTTTTGATTCCATCTAAAATGCTCAGAAAAATATTGGCTGTGACTCTGTGAAGCTATAGTTTTCTTTCCTTTAACTGTAATTATTGTTTTGCTTTAATCAGTGCCATCCATGTATTCTATTTATGAAATTTGAAGTTTGATTCCATCATGAATGATGGAATAAGCTAATTTTATCCTGATGTCTGGAACTGTGATGTGATGTCTGCTTAACATCATTACACGTCCAATGACGTTAGTAGCTTACTTATGCCCAATATCATACAGAGTTAACTATATAGGATCAAAGCCTCAGGAATGAAGCTGAAAGCCTACATTTAAAATGTTCAATTTTCCTGATTTTGAGAGTTCGCAATCATTCCACTTCAAAGTAATATAACCTGAGGTTACTGATAACCCTGCATCCTTCACCTTTTGGATGTTGGAAGGTGTTAAAGGTCGGGGAGATCAAGAAGGTACAGCACTGCCTAAAGCCAGAGGGTTTGGGGATGAAACCCAAAATTTTCCTTGTCTGCTGTCAAAATTAGCATAAGTGTCCTGTGTAGAAAACTATTTGCTCTCAGTGTTAGTTCAGGTACTATTCCAAGTGTAGCAGTCTAGGGATGTGTGTGTGTGTGTGTGTGTGTGTGTTGAATAATGTTGCAAAGAACTGAAATTTATACAGTTGTATTTTTTCTCAATATAAATATTTGGGACTACTTGATTAAGTCAAGTATTTAACATCTTTCTCTTTGTCAATTTATTGACTGCCAAATAGTCAACAGACATGAAATAATCCTCAAAAATGTACTGCTGTTCTAGGAAATGGTTCACTTCATAATATAGGTGTTCATTTGACTCAAATGATTATTTTTTTTATTTTTGAAATACAGTATACACACTTTTTTAATAGTTGCATATCATGCATATGGACCAAGTAGTCATCAACTCAGACATCTAGGATGCAGCAGGTTCAGTGCAACCTCCAAGCCACTTGCTCTGATTCAATCAGGGTGATCACATGCCTTTTATGTTGCAGTTGATGCAGTGGCTGATATGTCCGTGCACCTTCTGCATACCTGTCTGTATGATAACTGTGAGCCTGCCCTGCCTACCACCTGGTGACTCTTATCAGCCCATGGGGCTGCAGAGAGCACTGTCCCTAATAGTGGCTTGGTAGCTGTCAGGCAGAATGCTACTCAAATAATTCTTAAGGAAAGTTTTGAAAGCTGGTGAAGAGTTGCTTTTCAGAATTGATTTTTCAAAATATAAAATATATTCTCCTTTTTATTCTTCATGTGATCTTTAGAATTAAAATTGATTGTGAAATCAGCTACAGGTAAAAGGATAAACAAGATTTGAGATTATATATGAAAACTGTTAAAAGTACAACTTGTTTTATACTTCCTTGTGGGAAAAGCTTGATCATTTCATTCTCTCTTAGTAAACATCCTTTATCTATGATAAATCTCTCGGTCATATGTTTCTGGATCCACAGTTCAAAATCAGCTGAGCAAAGGTGCAGGTGCTACGTATGAGGCTGAGCCTGATGGCATGCCTGCATATTTCCTTGGGAGTAGCTATTCAAGCAATAAAAATTGAGGATTGAAAAGTCTTCTGTGTTCTAAATACTAGTTTTAAAAATAAGAATTGTTATGTTGTATTAGGTGAACTGTCAATATTTTTTATTTTTATTTTCTTTTATTTTTTTTAATGTTTATTTATTTTGAGAGAAGGTGAGCATGGAGGGACATAGAGAGAAGGAGAGAGAAAATCCCGAGCAGGCTCCCTCCTCAGTGCAGAGCCTGATGCAGGGCTGGATCACACAACCACGAGATCATAACCTGAGCCAAAATCAAGAGTCGGACACTTAACCCACTGGGCCACCCATGTGCCTCTCAGTCTTTTTAGAATGTAATCTCTGTGAGTTGCTTACAGGGGTGGTAAAAACAGGGTAGTAACTGATGTCCTCCACAGGCTCAGCAAAATCTATAAAGATACTAATAGATCTTACTAAATATATTATGGTTGAGGTATTTGCAAATTTTCCTCAGCTTTCTAAAGATAAATGGCATGTTGTTTATATCTGGAACAACGGATTCCTTTTTGGTACAACTATTAACTAAAGTTTTTTTTTTGGGGGGCGCCCGGGTGGCGTAGTTGGCTAAGCGTCCGACTTTCGCTCAGGTCATGATCTCGCGGTTCGTGGGTTCGAGCCCCGCGTCTGGCTCTGTGCTGACTGCCAGCTCAGAGCCTGGAGCCTGTTTCAGTCTGTGACTCCCTCTCTCTCTAACCCTCCCCTGCTCACGCTGTGTCTCTCTCTCTCCTAGAAATAAATAAAACATTAAAAAAAAAAAAAAAAAAAAAAAGTTTTTTTTTTCAATAGCAAACTAAAGGATTTTTTCCTTATGTTTACGGTAATTTTACCTTTTTTATATGTCAAAAATTTCACCTTGGTACCGTTATTTTGTGATTTGGGTAACATATTTGTTTACTCTCCCCTTACCCACAAAGATTTTAAAAGAAAATGTAATTGTATACGAATTCAAGACAATGTAATGAGGATTAAGTATGCATACTATATAGAGTTTGAACATTGCTCTTACTCCTTACTTGGTGTAATTGTGAGCAACTACCCAGATGAATCTATTAACTGTAATGAGACTGCATATAAACATTTATTACGATGCCTGTTTCAGGGTTAAGTGTCAGTAAATATTAGCTGTTAATATCATTTTACTATTATCATGATGATCATCTTATAAAGTCAAGATGATAATGTTTCTGAGAAGAAAGATATATAGACAATCACTTAGCTTTATATGACTATTATAATTAAAATTTTGATCATAAAATCAGGATAGTTAAGACCTGAAGAAACTTGTCAAAAGTTAACTGCTAAATATATAACAAAGTCAGGTTATGAAGTTTCATCAGCAATATTGAACACATAGTTTTGAGATTCTGTATTCACTGAAGTCATTTTAAGTTCAGATTTACTAATGAATTTATTTCTTTTTTTCCAGATGTGAAACCATTGCTATCCTTTTTTTAATCAAAACCTGTATTACAAACATATTTAAAAAATAAAGATGAAGGATTCTGAGATTCTAAAACTAGTTTGTGTTTGTACGTATATATATATGTCTGTGTGTGTGAATATATGTGACTGTATACACATATATATTCCCAATTTATTCATATATAAAATTCACGTGCATACTACATTATTTAATGATTTGCTTTAAAAATTTCATCTTTAATCTGATTCTTTTCTTTTTGATATATCTTATGCTTAAAAGAAGGAGATAAGTCATATTTCTTATCATTTAAAGCATTAATTTGAAGATTCATTGTCACTAGAATCTCTTTTTAGTGTTTTCTAGTATTCAAACATAGGGTTATAAAATTTCCAATATTTCTTATTATATCACCTTACTGTCCAGTAAGTCATTGAAAGTAGTAAGGAATGTAGCTATTATAAATATGTTATTCTCTACCATACACTTTCTTCCCTTGATTAAAGCATATTTTTCTTTATAATTCCCCATGTTTTAGAATGTGATTCTTTCTGTATATATTAAAATATGAATTAGAGTTTTGTAAATGAAAATAAAATCTTCAGAACCATAGAATGTTTAATGTGCGGGGAATAAGTTTCTAGAAGTACCATGAATATTATAAATTTTAAATGTTTTCTGGGGGATGTTTTCTACCAAACAACTGATTACAAATAACTACCATCTTAGCCTCTCCATTTCTTTATTTTTGTATTTGTCTTCCCTTCTAATGGTACAGCCAATGTCTCACTTCTGCATTACAGCATGTCTTACCTTGTCTGCTTCTGTATCTGGTAACTATGTCCACATACAAGATTCTTAAAGTATAAGCCTAATTGTATCACTTTCATATGTAAAACGCTTAAATAAGCCTACAACTCCAAAGAGGTAGAATATATGTACTTCTTCCTGTTAATCATCTAAACATCATCTTACGAAAGTAAGACTCTGAAAGGTAGCAAGAATGCAAACAGGATTGGTTCCTCAAGACTGAATGAATGGTGAATTTCCCAGGTTTTCTTTTTGTTTTATATACACCAGACTAAGTACTGGAGAAGCTGACAACCTGGAAACATCAACAAATGTAGACCAAAAAAGGCCTTCAAAAACTTACTTCCTGAAGACGACAGACCAGAAAAGGGACAGCTGGTAAGACAGAAATCTTTTAAACAATGAGCATGCTACTCCACAGGAAAGGAAAAACAGAAAAAATGCTGTCAAGTCTCTACCACTGACAGCTGTCTAGACTTCAGTTGCACCAGCTTGTAATGGGGAGATTTGATTCCACACCCATCCCTGCTGATGAGGTGTCAAGCAAGATACAATATTGACTAGGTACCTTCATCACTGTCCTGTGGTACTGAGCCATAACCTACCCACCCCTATCAGGGACCATACACAGAGCCTGAATTTCCACTCCTACTCAGAAGTAATAAAGCTCCCTTTCCATCTATGTTGAGATGGCATCAGAGGGGCCAAGTGAAGAGTCAGGACTTTGACCATTTCCTATATGGAAAGCCCTCCCACAGAGGCCAAGAAGGAGTCACCTTCTCAGCCAGTGTGCTATAAATGGAGACCTTACTGAGTAGCCATTATTCCCACTCATGCCCTGAGAAACCAGGAAAACCTCCTGACTAGGTATCAACAGAAACAAAGTAGGGAAGCTAGACTTACAATCCCATTTGGCAGTAAATAACTGGTGTCTCCTCTTTTTCCCTGTTGCAAAATATCAGGAAAAGCTCAAGGTGAATTAAAAAAAAGTCAGCATATTCCAAAATTGAAATGGCACAGATTATAGAATTATCTGATGAGAATTTTAAATCAGCATCATAAAATGCTTCAACAAGCAATTATAGAACATTTGAAACAAATAAAGGATTAAAAAGTCTCAGCAAAAATTTTGAAGAACCTAATGGAAAAATTTTTTAGACTCTATTTTGTTTAAGCAGTTTTAGTTTTACAGCAAAATTGAGAGGAAAAGTACAGACATTTCTTACATTCCCTGGCCCCAACTCATGCATAGCCTCCTTCATTATCAACATCTTCTAGTAGTGTGGTACATTTGTTATAATTGATAAACCTACTTTAACACATCATAATCATCCAAACTCCAAAGTTGACATTAGGGTTCACTCTTGGAGTCTTCTTTTCTATAGAGTTCCACAAATGTATAATGTCATGTATCCATTATCATGGTATCATACAGGGTATTTTTGATGCCCTAAAAATTTTCTGCATTATACCTATTCATTGACACCCCACTAATAGTTTATCATTTCCAATTTTGCCTTTTCTAGCATGCCATATTGTTAAAATCACCACAATGTGGAGTCCTTTCAAATTGGCTTATTTCACTTCATAATATGCATTTAAGTTTCCTTTATGTCTTTTCCTGGCTTGATAGCTCATTTCTTTTTAGCATTGAATAATATTCCATTGTCAGGAGGTACCACAGTTTATGGATCCATTCACCTACTGAAGGACATCTTCAGTGATTCCAAGTTTTGGCATTTATATATAACACTGCTATACATCTGAGTGCACATTTTGTGTGGACATTCACTTTGAACTCCTTTGATAAACACCAAGGAACATAATTGCTGGATCATATGCTAAGAGTATCGTTAGTTTTGTAAGGAACCACCAAACCGTCTTCCATTTCCATTCCCACTGGTAATGAAGGAGAGTTCCTAGTATTCCACAACTTTGTCACATTGGAGTTGTGAGTGTTCTAGATTTTGGCCATTTTAATAAGTAGTACCTCAGTGTTGTTTTAATTTGCATTTCACTAAGAACAAATGATGTTGAGCATCTTTTCATATGCTAATTTGCCATCTGTATGTCCTCTTTGGTTATGTGTCTGTTCTGGCTTTGGGGCATTTAAAATAATTTTTAAGTTTATTTATTTTTGAGAGAGGGGCAGAGAGAGCAGGTGGGGGAGGGGGAGAAAGAGAGGAAGAGAAAGAATCCCAAGGAGGCTCCACACTGTCAGCACGGAGCCTGATGTGGGGCTCGAACTCACCAAATGTGAGATCATGAACTGACCAGAAACCAATTATCGGATGCTTACCTGACTGAACTACCCAGACTCCCCGTGTTCTGGCTTTTGGGAATTTTTTTTTTTAATTTTTTTTTTTAATGTTTTATTTATTTTTAGGAGAGAGAGAGAGACAGCGTGAGCAGGGGAGGGTCAGAGAGAGAGGGAGTCACAGACTGAAACAGGCTCCAGGCTCTGAGCTGGCAGTCAGCACAGAGCCCGACGCGGGGCTCGAACCCACGAACCGCGAGATCATGACCTAAGCGAAAGTCGGACGCTTAACCGACTAAGCCACCCAGGCGCCCCTGGCTTTTGGGAATTTTTTGAATTGGCTTGTTTGTTTTCTTATTCTTTGTATATTTTGGAGAGCAGGATTTTCTTTTTTTATTATATGTGTCTTTTGAAAATATTTTCTTCTAGTCTGTAGCTTATCTTCACATTCTCTGTCAGGGTCTTTTGCAGACCAAAGTGGGTTTTCTTGTTTTTGTTTTGTTTATTTGAGAGAGAGACAGAGAGAGAGAGAGAGAGTGCTGGGGAGAGGAGTGGAGGAAAAGGGAGAGAGAATCTTAAGCAGGCTTCATGCTCAGCATGGAGCCCAACACAGGTCTAGATACCACAACTCTGGGATCATGACCTAGCTGAAACCAAGAGTTCAGTGCTCAAGCAACTGAACTACCCAGGTGCCCCCAAATTTTTAATTTTAATTAACTCCAGCTTATCAATTATTTTTTTCATGGGTTGCGTCTTTGGTGTCTAAAAAATCATCATGATACCCAAAGTCTTCAGTTTCTTTAATCCACATAGGTCTATTAAGATTGTCTATTTTTTCTCCTATGAGTTGTGGCAGGTTTTGTCTTTCAAGGAGTTGATATTCTTTTCATCTAGGTTCTCAAATTTGTGGGTATAGAATTGTTCATAACATTCCTTTATTATACTTTTAATGTTCATTGGATTTGTAATGATGTCTCCTCTTTTATTTCTAATATTAGTAAATTGTTTCCTTTTTCCCCCCTTAGTCTCCTGGCTAAGGTTTATTGCTTTTATTGATTTTTTAAACAGCTTTTGGTTTCATTAATTTCCTGTATGTTTTTCCTGGTTTCGAGTTTATTTTCTGTTCTAATTATTTTTTCTTCTATTTGTCTGGATTTAGTTTACTCTTCTTTTTCCAGTTCTTTAGAAAAAAGATTGTTAGATCTAACAACTTAGATTATTGATCTTATATCTTTTTTTTCTTTTCTAATATTTCTTCAATACTGTGAACTTTCCTCTAAGCACTGCTTTGCTTCATCCCCCAAATTTTGATAAATTGTGTTTTCACTTTCATTTAGTTCAAAATATTTTTTAATTTATTTTGAGTTTTCTCCTTTGGCACATATATTATTTAGGAGTGTAATGTTTAGTCTCCACATATCCTTCACTGTAAGTGAAGCTCTGCATAGTCACTTTCTGCCAAAGAGTATAGTATGAATAAAGCAAATAAAGAATGACATTACAGTGACTACCTCAGCCAAATGAACAAAATTAATAGCAACAGTGATGAGTAATGTTGATATTATATATCCTTGATATGGATGTGTAAAAATGCCCTACTCTGTGTTATTCCCTCAAAAATCCCATAACCATAACCATATTGTAAGAAGAGTATCAGATAACTTCCAATTAAGGGGTGTTCTATAAATTATCTGACTAGTCCTGAGGGTTGCTAGAGAGGTGAGGGGTAGGGGAAAGGGCTGAATGTGTGATGGGCATTAAGGAGGGCACTTGTTGGGATGAGCACTGGTATTAAATGTAAGTGGTGAATCACTTTCTATTCCTGAAACCATTATTACACTATATGTTAACTAACTTGGATTTAAATAAAATTTAAATATTAAAAAAGTTTGTTACTATAGTTTTATTTTCTCAGAGGCTTTTTAGTTCTCTTTTCCTATTTTAATATGTTTTGTTTCATGGAATAAATATCTATTCTTCTCTGAAAAAAAAAATTGTCAAGGTCATTGAAAACAGGGGAGGTCTAGAAAACTCTTACAGAAGGAGGAAACTAATGAGCCATGAAGACTAACTGTAATGTTCTCTGGATGGGGTTCTGGAACAGAAAATGAACATTAGATATAATGTAAGAAAATCTGGATAAATTACAAACTTTTGTTGATAATACTGTTTTCAATATTTTTTTATTGTGACAAACATATCATAGTAATGTAAGATGTTAATAATTGGAAAAATCTGGGTTTTAAGCAGATGGCATTTGTGGGTATATGTGGGGTATGCTACTATCTTAACTTTCTCATAAATCTAAAACTATTCTAGAATCACACTTTTATTAAAGATAAAAATAAGTCTTGTCACCACAGAATCCAGGGCTTAAAAGTGCAAGATGCTAGAGACAGAAATAGATAGTGATAAGGGTAAATGATTTGTATTTCACTTCAGTAGGAAAGGGGCATATACAGAAATGAAACAAGTGTTTCAGACAAAATTATGGACACCCTAACACACAGGCACTCTTCTAGCTTTAAGGAAATAAATTGTAACTCTTATCTGCAGAGTTCACCTAAAAGGATAGAGAATAGACCACATGTGATAATTTCAGCAATGTAAAAGGGATTCCTGCCTGATTGCCTCATAATTTGTTGCAGATTCATAGTGGGTCACATTATCTAAGTAGGAAACATGCTGAATTGCGATCACTCATGAGTTGTGATTAATCATGAAAATGTTTGCTAAAAAGTAGTTTTCACTTTAGAAAATAAGTTATGCCGTAAACCTGCTGGTAACCGTTTATGTGAGCAGGACATCTGAAAACATTTTGTAGACCGTTATCCAGATTGATACTTAAATATGGGACTTGTATGAGAAGGCAAATAACTTGGTAAATTAAGTAAAATGCAACAATTGATATCTAAATCCTAAGGTTAGTTAAAAATAGGGTTGGACTTTCTTATACCATACATAAAAATAAACTCAAAATGGATGAAAGACCGAAATGTAAGAAAGGAAACCATTAAATCCTAGAGGAGAAAGTAGGCAACAACCTCTTTGACCTCAGCCACAGCAACTTCTTATTTTATATGTCTTTGGAGGCAATAGAAACACAAGCAAAAATGAACTATTGGGACCTCGTCAAGATAAAAAGCTTGTGCACAGTGGAGGAAACAATCAGCAAAGCTGTAAGCCAATGCACAGAACGGGAGAAGATAATTGCAAACGACATATCATATAAGAGTTAGGATCCAAAATCTATAATGAACCTATGAATCTCAAAACCCAGAAAAACAATCCAGTTAAGAAATGAGTAAAAGACATGAATAAACACTTTTCCAAAGAGGACATCCAAATGGCTAGCAGATACATGAAAAAATGCTTAACATCACTCATCACCAGGAAATACAAATCAAAACCACAATGAGATACCAGCTCACACCTATCAGAAAGGCTAAAATTAACAACTCAGGAAAAAACATGTTGGCAAAGATGCAGAGAAAGAGGAACCCTTTCTCACTGCTGATGGGAATGCAAAGTGCTATAGCCTCTCTGGAAAATACTTTGGAGTTTTGTCAGGAAGTTACAGATAGAGCTACCCTAAGACCCAGCAATTGCACTACTAGTTATTTATGCAAAGGACACAGGAGTACTGATTCGAAGGGACACATGCAACCCAATGTTTATAGTAGCACTATCGATGGTAGCCAAAGTATAGAAAGAGCCCACACATCCATAGACTGTGTGTGTATATATATACACAATGTAATATTATTCGGTGATCCAAAAGAATGAAATCTTGCCATTTGCAACAATGTGGATGGAACTAGAGTGTATTATGCTAAGTGAAATAAGTCAGAGTAAGACAAATGTCATATGATTTCAATCATATGTGAATTTAAGAAACAAAACAGATGAACCTAAGGGAAGGGAGGGAAAAATAAGATAAAAACAGAGAGGGAGACAAACCATAAGAGACTCTTAAATACAGAGAACAAATGGAGGGTTGCTGGTGGGGTTTTGAGTGATGTGGACAGGCTAAATGGGTGAGAG
The DNA here is from genome assembly GCA_017311185.1 of Proteles cristata cristata. NCBI lineage: Eukaryota > Metazoa > Chordata > Mammalia > Carnivora > Hyaenidae > Proteles > Proteles cristata. The sequence continues at coordinate 2,936,691 of JAESUZ010001194.1, forward strand.
GCATTGAAGAGGACTCTTGTTAGGATTAACGTTGGGTGTTATATGTAAGTGATGAATCACTAAATTCTATTCCTGAAGTCAATGTTACAGTGTATGTTCACTATCTTGGATTTAAATTAAAAAAAAAAAAGAATTGGGGAAAAAATTGGGTTAGATTTTCTTTAGATGTGCTGCTCTTTTCCCCCATTCCTTCTGCCTTTAAACCTGAAATTAGGAACAAGAACTATGATGACATGAGAGTGATTCTAAGGTTATCACCATAGAGTAAATGTTAGTATGTGTAAACCGTGACTTGATAAGCTCCCACCAATGTAAATATAAGATCTAATATTCATCATGAATTATGAGCAAGAAAACCCCTGAAACAAAAATAAAAATCTGAATAAACATACTTTCTGATGTATTTTGAATGTATTTTAAAATGTAATATTTTAAATCAGACACTTATTTAACCCCACACAAGGAAAAACATCCAAGTATTGAAATACAAGTATCTAAGTGCATCTATTTGGGTTTACCTTATGCCTAGGTGATATAAGGATATTACAAAATCAAAGTTTGTAATTTGAACATGTTTGAGATATTGTGATTGGAATGCCAATTTTAAATCACTTTGAATGCATGTCTTTATTCAAATTGAGCTTAGGCCTGAAAATATACACATATACATACATGAAAATGAATATGGGAAGATATAGAATGATAAAAACTTTGAGCTCATCTGTTTCTTGTCATAACAATGGCCACTACAAATCTGCACCCTAGAAAAGTATACTAAGTAGTTAATGAATACCACGATCAGTCATATTTGTAGAGGAACTATTGACAGTTAACCATACATTAAGAGTACTGGAGTACTCATTTTTAACTGTTTATGTTCAAAATCTAAAATACTGTGGACCACACTGTATGTTACTATAGTCTGTAATTCAATTTATCTGCTTATCTCCTGTTGATATGCACAGCATAATCCAATTTATTGTGCAATACTTTTGGATTTTCCTTGTGATGGCTATTATCACTAGAACACCATACCGTTATCTTTTTTGTTGTTGCAAAAGTGTACTCATTCAATGTTGAAGGAATAAAACCTTCTTTCAATTCACATGGGTATTTCTGTCTCTAAATTGCACTTTTCTCCTTTTAATTTTTATAACTTTCTAAATTGCTTTTTTGTTTTTTTCTCACGTAAATGAGATGACAATGGCATTTGAAGGGAAGTGAAAAAATACAGAAATGATTACCATTATCTTACTTCTCTTTACTTCCTTGCACTCTTTGACTGAGTGTGCCTAGATGAGCTGAACACTTTGTTAGCACAAGCTGGGTAATTACTGTGCTACAAATTTCTGCTACAGTGATCCTGCAAAACACCACTTTCTCAATCTCTCTGTCCGCAATTAGGAGATGACATGACTAACAAAAGGTATTCTTAGTTTTAGTATAAAAAAGAAATGTGCTTTCAATTTATGAAAAAGAAAGTGAAAGTAAAGGTAAATATATGATTGAATTTAATTTAGGGTAATATGTAACATGGTATGCTGCCACTTTTTTGATGTTGTAAGATTGCATGGATAGCAATGTTTTTGTTGTTGTTTTGTTTTCCTTTTATCCATTGGGAACTAGATAACCCACTCACCTTAGATGATAGATTTATGCATTTTATTTTTTGAGAAAAAAGCCAATAGATTTAAAAAATTCAACTCAGCCCAAGTAATTCTGCTGGCAGACAATTGGATGTAAGAGCCAGTCTTCAATAATCACAGTTCTGATTCAGATGAAGTATTTTGAATATAAAGTGACAGTAGAAAATGGCATAGATTTCAATAACTTTAAGAACCAATCTTCCATTGTCTGAGTAAACTCTTTGGTTGGTAGTTATTGAATGAGCATGTTTACCTGTGATTTTACACAGGAAAGAGTATCATTTCATAGCAAGCTGAGGATCCATGAATTATAAAAGGAATTATTAATGTTCAAATAGTACATCCTAGGAATGGATCAAACTGTAAGGTTATTTTCTGCATTTGCAATTGAATAACATATTTGATTTTATTACAAATAGCAAAAACTGAGTCATTTTTAGGATAGTGTCAAAAAAGAAAGAAAGAAAGAAAAGTGTCACTCAAGAGCCTTAGTGTAATCTTAACATATTCAAATAAACATTCATAATAACTGAGTTGCTTTTCTGAAAGGAACAAAAGTAGTCAAGCTCTACTGTGAGTTGCCATCCAAATTTGCTATTTTCACATCTATCTGACATTAACAGGCTGACATAAAGTGAAAAGAATTCTTATGAAATGAGAATATTGAGGAGCTTGCTGGTGGATCAGAACACATTATCCAGGATTCTAGCCCAGGACAGATGTGATCTGGAGGCAGGAAGGCAATCCCAACTAGTAAGGAGGAGCCACAACTTGCATTGATGCACATCCACACAGAGAGAGTTTGTATCAGAAGGGTTGATGGCATCAGACATGGGACTTAGTCAAAAAAAACCCTGCAGACCTACACTGGATAGGAAGCCAATTAGAAATGTGCTTTAGGGCAGTACAGTACAGCTTTGCCTATTGCTGAGAGTCAAAAGAGAGAACAGTGAAAAACAGATTTCTAGACTACACCAACATCTACTCAATTAGTAGGTCTAGGTGAGGGAGACTGCAAATCTGTATTGGTTAACAAATATCATAGATGATCCTACAAAGTGGTTAATAAAAGAAGTGATCCTGAAAGAAATGAAAAACCAGTTATTCATTCATTATTTATTTAATAAAGATTTCTTGAGAAAGTAATACATATTTTTAAAGTAAGTTCTATGGTATACTTGTGATCTTTATGAACAAACAAAAAAACCACCTCATTTGTAGCAACTTGAATTTTAAATTGATAATTTAAATTGTTGACTTAATATATGAAAAAAAAACAGATTGAACATTTAAATTCAACCTACAAATATTTCTCATAAACTAGTACAATTTAATTATCACTATTGAAAAGACTTAGAATTTTGTAACTTTCATGTTTAAATCTTATCAGCATTTACAATTTTAACAATTTATGTCCTATTTAAGTCCTTAAATTGTCTGAATAACCAAATGAAGTTTCTTATACACTTAGGTGATTCCTAGAATCTAATGAATCAAGTTTAAATGTGGTGAGCCATAATTGTTTTTGTGAATTCAAAGTCAAATTATCGGGGCTCAGTCAGTTAGGTGTCTGACTTCAGCTCAGGTCATTATCTCATGGTTCATGAGTTCTAGCCCCCAAGTCGGGCTCTGTGCTGACAGCTCAAATGAGATGCCTTTAATATTCTTCCACTCAGTATCTTCCTCACTACCATTCTCTCTGGTCTCTGTTTAACAAAAACTTCTCAAAGTGTTATTTTGGGTTTTTTTGTTTTTGTTTTTGCCACCATTCTAAAATACCCTTCCTTCCCATCAATCTTTACTTCTTACTTTTAGTTTTGAGTATATGAAGCTTAACTTTGCTTCAAATAATTTGTTACTGTCATATAATAGTATCAGTTTACCTGTTTATATATTCATTTATTTATTATGTTGTCCTCTTCACCAAAGTATCAGTTTCCATGGCAAGGACTTGCAACTCTTCTCCCTGTTATATCTCTATCATAATAATGCTGTTAAACTCATAGCACTAAATAGTATTTTGAGAAATTAATACATTAAAAATCATTAGCACTTGCATTAAGGTTTTTCATACAGTTATACCCTATGCACCTAATATTCCTTACACTGACCTTGGCTAGTGACATGACTGGTCTCAATATTTCACATAAAGGCTTTTGATGAATATAGTTAGTAGGATCAAAGAATCAGAAGGAAATTACAAAGATGACTTATAAAATAATTGGATTATAAAATTCTATTACCCATATTATGAGCAACACATATTTCTATGATTTTAAAAATTATTATCATTCTAAAAAGTTAAAATGATAAAACAGTTAGAGGTGCATCTGTTTGGTGCCTACTGCTAATTATTTTGTTAGTGTTCTTTCCTTCACCCACCTAAACTTCTAAGAAGTTTATTGAGAACAGCTAGCTCTTATTAACTCATGAATTCATGAAATCTAACACAACGTCTGGTACTTTTAATTGTTAAATAAATATTTGATAAGTGAAAAACGAAGTCCAGAGTACAAACAATTAACCTTATATCTTTTTGATGAATTCAAAATGTGATTTCCATTTTTGTACCTTCAAAGGCAGGTAATGCAATGTCTTCATTGCATTAATGACAATCTCAAAAGCAGAAGACTAAGGTTAATAATTCTGTTTCTTGGTAAACTAAACCACTGTGAATTTCTTTTTCTTCTTCAAACAAATGAAAAATCTTATTTGTAGCTTAAGAATGCTTTCAGTGCTTTTTCTTTCTTATGAAATGTTATCTTTGGAATTTAAATTTTATTTAACAGAGGGCTTCTTCTCTTCATTTGCTTTAGACTATCCCCGTAGTATTGGCACACAAGCTCCTTCTGCTGGTGAAAGTAACTTGTAACTAATATTCCTTGTATTTTTTTTTTTTTTTTACTATTGGTTTCTCAGGGTATTTTGGGCTTAAGAGTGCACATGGCATTGTTTTTATAAATCATCTTTTAATTGGAAGACAGCTTCTAAAAATTCAGATGAACTATCTCATGTTCTGACTGGGGATTAGCACAGGAGCATTGATAATCCACCTGACTTGATGGCTATTCTTCAAATGTACTACTGAGATAGAGTCTTTCTGGCAAGCTCCACTTGTGGAGTCTCTTCAAAGTAATCCTTTTCCCAATTAATTGGATTTGTCCCCTCCAGGGTCACTGTCACACTATGCAATTGGCTTTCTTTTGGGTTCAGATTTTGTTGTATGCATGAGTCCAGCTCCAGACATTTTTCTTTCACTTTTAAACTTCTGACTTGAAGTGGTCAAGACTGTTCACTTTCTCAATTGTAAGATAAGCTACCTCTTTGGAATGCATACCTCCGAAATACAAAGACCAGGTTCTGACTTCTGCACAGCCTCTCCAATTAGCTTCTAATTCCATCACTCATTCATTTTCTTGAAGAGAGAGGTGGTGGAGGTAGCTTTCAAATCCTCATATTAAATCATTATGTCACTTTATAAAAGAAGCATAAAAAAGGGGGAGAAAATACATTTTCTGTACATTCCATTAAACTCACAAAAGCCATATACAGATTTATGTTTTTGTGGAGAGGTTAAAAACATAACATTTATCCCAAAGGTAAATTGTGTTACATTATCCATCTTGCTAGGTAAGGGAGAAATTTATATTCTTCAATGATCTTATGAAATATGTGGTCTTTTATCATCTTTAATATACATATATGCTATTACAAACCCCCAAATTATTAACACAAAAATGAAATGAACCAAGTTATATTCATAATTTATTTTAAATCTATATTTGAACTCTTCATAGCTAAACACAACAATAAGATGTTGTCCCAAAGCGTCCACTCATAGATTTGTATTGTTGAGGTGTTTTGAGAGGTATAAAGGCTGGTAAGAAACAAGAAAATTAAAATGTTTGTGGAATAGAAACACTCTCAGTGAAGCAATATTTGGTTAAACGAAAGGTATTGTCCAATGCAACATAACTAAGAATAGACAGAGGTTATTTTCCTGGCCTGTAGGTAATTTTTTTCTCTTTTGTTGTCAGTTTATGTTTTATTTACTTATTTTCATTTTATTTTTCCCTCATTATAATGGTACTCTTATCTTATGATAATAGGAATGGTCCCCATCGCCTATTTAACTCTTCTTCTGACACCTTCCCTCCTTTCTGGTAACCATCAGTTTGTTCTCAAAACACCTCAGCTATACAAATCTATGAGTAGATGCTTTGGGACATCTTATTGTTGTGTTTAGTTATGAAGAGTTCAAGTATAGAATATCTCTATGTCTTCTTTTGGAGAAATGTCTGTTCACATCTTCTGCCCATTTTTAAATTAGTTTAGTTTTTTGGGTGTTTGGCTGTATCCTTTAAAATATTTATATGAATATATCTATATACTTTCATTTATCTTGAGTAAATAGCTCATGGTAGGTGTACAGTTCATTTTTCTTAAAGCAATTGACATTTTTCCTAAGTCGTCTACCACTGTGAATTCCTTCCAGAAATGTGAAAGACTTTTTTCATATCTTTTCCAGAACTTGGTATGGTTTAAATTTATACATTCTAATAGATATATAGTTTTATCTCATTGTTATAATTTGTATTCCTAAATGACTGAGGATGTGTATCATCTCTTCATATGCTTATTTCCTATCTGTATATATTATTTGATGAAATGTTAAAGTATTTTGCCAATGCTAATTTTCGTTGTTGTTGCTTTTTTATTAAGTTTTTAATAGACTTGAGAGATTTGGAATATACACAATTTACAAATAATTTCTCCCAATCCCTATTTTGTCTTTCCATTACCTTAGTGTTTTGGGTGTTTGTTTGTTGTTTTTGGACAACATACATTTTAATTTTTATTAAGACCAATTTTTCAACTTCTTTTTTATGGACTGTGCTTTTGGTACCACGGAAATTGATGTCTTTTAGTAAATTACAAAAATCTTCTCCTATGTTTTCTTCTAGAAGTTTTACAAAACATTTTGAGTTTAATTTTGTATATGCTGTGAAGTGTAGATGAAAGGCTGTTTTCGGGGCGCCTGGGTGGCTTAGTCGGTTAAGCGTCCGACTTTCGCTTAGGTCATGATCTCGCGGTTCGTGGGTTCGAGCCCCGCGTCGGGCTCTGTGCTGACTGCCAGCTCATAGATGTTTTAAGTGGTAGAGGTAGAAAGCAAACTCAGATGACTTATGCTCTTTATAGCATGCCCATAATGAGGGATTAAATCATAGCATCAGGTGGGGTGCCTCAGTCGCTCAGTCAGTTGAGCATCTGACTTTGGCTCAGGTCATGGTCACATGGCTAGTGAATTCATAGTTCATGAGGTCATGGTTCGTGAGCTTGATCCTTGCATCAGGCTCTCTGCTGTCAGTGTAGAGTCCACTTTGGATCCTCTGTAACCCACTATCTCTGTCCCTCCCCCATTCAAGCTCGCACTCTCAAAAATAAACATTTTAAAAATCATAGCATTATTTTAAATTGACAACCACAATACTTTGGCCCATTGCAGTTCTATGATTGCTCAGATGAACCAATATTTCCAATTTTCTTCTTCAAAATATAATCAGTTGCTTAAGCTATAGTTACAAAAGGAAAGTGAAGAAGAGAGAGGTAATATATTGTGAATTATGATCAGATAGTCTGCAAGTCTAAATTGTAAAAAGCTAAACAAAATCCACTTCCTCCTCACTATGTAATTTTTCTCTTAATATAGATTATACAGTCATTTTTCTTAAATTTTAAGTATATAAAGCCTGATATAATAGAACTAATTTAAGTGAAGCTACAAGTTTCACTGTCCCCCACAACATGAATGCCTTCCTCAGTGATCCCATAGAAGCAACATGACTAATGTGTCCTGGAGAGAGTAGCCATTCATTGATCAATGGCAGTGCTTTTGGCATACAGTCTCAGTCAGCACTTTGCCTCATTTCCAAAGTAGAGGACATCTGGCAAAATTCAGAGTCAAGGGAGGTGATTGGCTCTGGGAAACATAACTGCTCCATGCCCTGGACTCCACTCAAATCCCAGGTCATTCGGTGTACTCAGGCATGTGAGCACTCCTGCATATGTGTCATACAAAGTCTTAACAGTCAAAACAAATATCTCTCCATATGTATCACTCTAGAATTTCTACACAGAGTGGGGTTCTTACAAGGACATTGTGGTAATAATTTCAATAAACCCTATGAAGATTAACTTTCAGCATCTTGAGTGGAAGACTATTTTAAAACACAGGTTCAATAAAATCTAAATTTCCCACTAATCTCTATCTTATTATTATGGTAGTGTGATTCCAGGTATGACATCGACATGCATTTGATCTAATTTTTTTTACAATACACTTAAGAATATTAGATTCAGTTCCATGGTATTAAAGGTTCTGTAATTCAAGATACATTTTTTTATTCATCCATTTTTTCTGCATTCAATACTATAGGCTAGAAAATTGTACCAAAGTTAACACAGATATTCTTATCCCAGATCTCAGGGTCCTACTCCAACTGTATCTCTGTCCTTACTTTAACCTCTGAGACTTGCCAGTGCCCTATATATTTAGTTTTACTTGTAGCATTTCTCTTCTTACGGTCAGAGCTGGAGCATGAGTTTGAGCACAGACTTGCCTTTCGATGCAGGAGATCAGAGTCTGTTTACAATGTGATAGAAGTTATTTAGCTTCTATATCATGTTTAAGATAACAACTGGTTAACCTGGCCTTGTTATTTTCTTCCGTAAGTGATTCAATGAAACTTAGTCACAAATAACTAACTCCACATTCCTTATCATCATCACTGCTCTCATCTCTCTCCATTGCTAGAGTTATTGTATAAGTCATGGATCCCCTCCTCATATGTGCTATATTCCAACTGATCACATATGAAAGTTGCAGTAATTGTGATGCTTCAGCTCACCAGGGCTTATCACAACCCACTTACCACCTGTGATGTAATCCTAATTGTCATCTGGATAATAGATTATCCAGTTTCTAAATTTTATCCTGAAAAACTGCTTCCACAATCCGTAACTGTTAATACCTGTTCTTAGTTTGGGTTTTGCTAGAAGAAGATACTTAGGCAAGGGGTTTAATGCAAATAGTCTTAAAAGAAGATCATCCTGTTAAAAAGTCTGAAGGCAAAGAAGGGAAACTGAAAGGGAAATGCAGGTAATAGAGGGTATCCTATTATTGGATTATCATCATAGGCAAAATTTACTTAACGCCACTGAAGAACTCAGAGCTAATGAAAAACATGAGTTTCAGAATGATCCCAGTGGCAGGGCAAAAAACAAAGCAAAGCAAAGCAAAATTAAACAAAACAACAACAATAACAACAAAATTCAGATAATTCCTATCAAGCTTGTATCAAAGTCTGCTCTTTGGGCTTATCTTTTTCTCTCATATTCAGCTTACCTCGTGCATAGGCAGAGAAGACTTCTCCAGAGGATTTCTCAAAAAACTTTCAGGAGAAGAGATAGAGATGTTGGTGGTGAAAGTGTGGCCAGAATGCATTGAAAGAGAAGGCACAAGAGGAGTATAGAGAGCACTATAAGTATCTGTTACAGTTATAGTCTGTCTGAATCTTTGTACATATTCATTTCTTTTTCATTTTATTTGTTTTCTTATTCTATGCTCCATGTTACCTGTTGAGCTTTTAAGAGATCTATTTTCTCTTTTGCTCTTGTAATTGAATCTTTATTTCTGAAATGATTTTCCCACCAATCTCTTTCCTAAATTCTTGTCATTTATAATTCCTGTGTTTTATAGATACTACCTCTTGTTTGCCTATGTGAGCACCTATATGTGCTTTGAGTTGTTTCATCATAATTGTAATTGCTTTATTAATTTTTCAAATTCATGTTGGACTGTTATGGTACAGTGTTCCTGTATTTCAGGATAAATTTCATGTCTTTTTGTTTTCACTACTGGGAGAAATTGATGCTTTTTTTTCTTTATGCAATTTTTATATACATGCTGCAGTTTGATTTTATTTTATTTATTTATTTTTAAATGTTTTATTTATTTCTAGAAGAGAGAGAGACAGCATGAGCAGGGGGAGGGTCAGAGAGAGAGGGAGTCACAGACTCTGAAACAGGCTCCAGGCTCTGAGCTGGCAGTCAGCACAGAGCCCGACGCGGGGCTCGAACCCACGAACCGTGAGATCATGACCCAAGCGAAAGTCGGACGCTTAACCGACTAAGCCACCCAGGCGCCCCTGCAGTTTGATTTTATATTGTTAATACTTGAACAAGTTGAGGTTTTATGATCATTTATTAAGAGAAAGTTCTCATGATACTTTCTGCCATATGGTTTCAATTAATATGCAAGTTAAAGGTTTTTTTGTTTGTAGGTTTGTTTTTGTTTTTGTCTATTCAATTTGTTTCTCAGCATGGCTTATAGGAAAATAAGTAGGTGTTTTCAGATCCAGAACATGTAACTATTGGGAAGTGTTTCTTTGTTTTCATTTTGTTTTGTTTTGTTTTGTTTTTTGACTTCTATATGACCTTCAGCAAGTCACATAACCTCAATCAGCCTCAGTTTCCACTCTATAAAATGATATTAACAGCAGTATAAAAATAATAATGGCTACTATTTGGGGGACATTTGTTAAGAGCCAGCTGTTGTGCTAAGCACTTTGCTGACATCACAGTATGCGTACAGTGAGAATAATAATGCCCACCTGCTCTGGTTCCTCTGCATCTTCAGTGATTTTGAATACATATACTGCATCTAGCCAGAAGCCTAGCTCATTGTGGTCAATAAATGGCAGTACTGTTCTCCTGTCTCTCCTTTTCCCTCTTCTCAGCTCTAAGCAGTGTTTCAGTGAATCATTTAATGATTTATTTAACAATTTTATTTTTCATTTTCATTTCATTAAGAATTTGTACTTAGTGATTTCAACATTTTTTCAGACACTTATGACTCTTGATTTTTAAAACCTTTTTTTAGATAACTGTAGATTCACATGCAATTGTAAGAAATAATACAGAGGAACCACATATATACTCATATGTATACTTCCTAGGAGTTACCAAGAGTGGTAACATCTTACATAGTTATTGAACAATATCACAACCAATAGCATCACAGAAGGATATTTATAGCTACCATCATTTTTAGTTTTAACCAGCTCTACACACTGTGTGTCTTTAATTCCATAGGATTTTCATATTATATAGGTTTCTGTCAGAACTGCCACTGTGAGAATATAGAATTGTTCCATCACAATGATCCCCTGTGCCACTCATTTTTGTCTCCATCTCTCCACTCTTAACTCCTAGAAGAAGCTAATCTGTTCTTCATCTCTATAATTCATCCTTTCACAATTGTTACAAGAATGTAATCATATAGTATGTAACCTTTGAGATTGGCTTTTGCCATTAAACATAATTAAATTGAGATCCATTAAAATTGTAGTGAATATTGATGGCTGTTCCTTTTTTATTGCTGAATGGTATTCTATGGTATGGATGATTTAGCACAGTTTTTTAAACAATTGATTTCATTCTTTATGTATTGGAATATCAGCATATTTATTTTGGACCAGTTTCATATTATAATTCTTTTCTTTTAGAGACAGAGAGTGCAAATGTGGGGTACAGGGGTAGAGGGAGAGGAGAATCGCAAAAAGGCTCCATGCTTAGTGTAGCGCCTGACACAGGGCTTGATCCCATGACTCTGGGATCATGACCTGAGCAGAAATTAAGAGTCGGACACTCGGGGCACCTGTGTGGCTTAGTCGGTTAAGCGTCCGACTTTCGCTTGGGTCATGATCTCGCGGTTCGTGGGTTTGAGCCCCGCGTCGGGCTCTGTGCTGACTGCCAGCTCAGAGCCTGGAGCCTGCTTCAGATTCTGTGTCTCCCTCTCTCTCTGACCCTCCCCTTCTCGCGCTGTCTCTCTCTCTCTCTCCTAGAAATAAATAAAACATTAAAAAAAAAAAAAAAAAGAGTCGGACGCTCAACCAACTGAGCCACCCAGGTGCCCCTATAATGTTGTTTTTAACTAGTGGAGTTCAAATTCTCCACTTCATCCCATCCTCTAACCTTTCTCTCACAGGGGTTACCAACTCATGAAGGTTCCAAACTCTGGTCATGACGTTTTTGTTTTTCTTTAGCTAAACAAAATACCTTCATAGGTAGTTTGAGTACCTTATACCAACCAAATAATCCTGATTTCACCTTCCCACTTGCTCAGTTATCTCACTTATAAGTAAGCATACATAAGCGTATATGCACGCAGAAGATATATACATAATATTATATAGTTGAATACATTGTTGCTATCATTATTTTGAACAAACTTATCTGTTAGATCAATTAAAAATTAAAAAAAAAATTTTATTTTACCTTTGCTATTCTCTCTTCAATAATCTTCCTTTCTTGGGGCGTCTGGGTGGCTTAGTTGGTTAAGCGTCCGACTTTCGCTTAGGTCATGATCTCACGGTTCGTGGGTTCGGCCCCCCCCCAGTCGGGCTCTGTGCTGACTGCCAGCTCAGAGCCTGGAGCCTGTTTCAGTCTGTGACTCCCTCTCTCTGACCCTCCCCTACTCACGCTGTCTCTCTCTCTCTGTCCTAGAAATAAAAACAAACAAACAAACAAACAAAAAAACCCATTAAATAATCTTCCTTTCTTATGTAGATCTGAGTTTCTTACTTACATTATTTGTCTTCTCTCTAAAGAATTTCTAGCATTTCACACAACATTATCAACTGGCAAAAGATTTCCTCATTTTTTGTCTGAGAAAGTCTATTTCTCCTTCATTTTTGAAGGATGATTATTCAGGTTACGGAATTCAAGGTAGCTGGGGTTTTGTCTATCTACTCTTTAAATATTTCACCCCATTCTCTTCTGGGCTGCACAGGTTTTAAGAAGTCAGCTGCAGTTCTTTTCTGCACTACCCAGGGAAGGGTCCATATGGTTGTTTTGTGCTCCATCATAACTTAAAGGGAAATTTTCACAATGTTCAGAGCCCTTAATGTCCACCAGATGAAAGAGGAGGAAGTCCCCAAATTTCTTGCAGCAGGAACCCACTTGACAACTAAATAGAACAGTACATCTACAGAAGGAAAAGTGATGGTATCTACACCACAAATCTGATGGGAACCTGGAAGACACTTCTGTTGGCAGCTCGTGCCGTTGTTGCCATTGAAAACCCTGCTGATATCAGTGTCATGTCACTCAAGAACAGTGGCCAGTGACCTGTGCTGATGTTTGCTGCTGCTACTGGAACCGCTGCTGTCACTGGCTGTTTCACTCTGACACCTTCACTAACCAGATCCAGGTAGTCTTCTGGGAGCCAAGACTTCTGGTAGTTACTGATCCCAGGGCTGATGACCAGCCAGTCACAGAGGCATCTTATATTAACGTGCCTACCATCGCCCTGGGTAACACAGACTCTCCTCTGCACTATGTGGACATTGTCATCCCTTGCAACACAGGAGCTCACTCAGTGAGTCTAATGTGGTGGATACTGACGTGGGAAGTTCTGCACATGCGTGGCATCATTTCTTGTGAACACCCACGGGAGGTCATGCCTGATCTCTGCTTCTACAGAGATGCTGAAGAGATTGAAAAGGAAGAGCAGACTGCTGCTGGAAAGGCTGGAAATTCCAAGGAGGAATTTCAGGGTGAATGGACTGCTCCAGCTCCTGAGCTCACTGCTGCTCAACCTGAAGTCGCAGACGGGTCTGAAGATGTGCAGGTGCCTATGTGCCTTTCAGTAGTTCCCTATGAAGGACTGGAGCACTCAGCCGACCACTGAAGACTGCTCTGCAACTCGCACTCCTCAGGCCACGGAGTGGGTAGGAGCAACCACTGAGTTGCCTTAGGCTGCTCTTCTACAGAGGCAAATAAACAGATGGAAAATAAAGTTTTTGAAAAAAGAAAAAACTCAGATGGAGTTCTTATTTCTCTTCTTTTACAGGAAAGATGTTTTCTCCTCTCTGGCTTCCTTCAGGAATTTTTTTTTTCCTGTATTTGATAATTATATGCTAACATAGTGGGTTTTTTGTTTTGTTTTGTTTTTTGCATATATTCCATTTGGTATTCTCTGAGCTTCCTGGATCTGTGATTTGGTCTCTGACATTAATTTGAGTAAATTATCAGTCATTATTTTTAAAAATATTTCTTCTGTTCCTTTCTTTTCCTTTTGGTTTTCTTATTATGTGTATGTTATACGTTTTGTAGTTGTCCCACAGTCCTTGGATATTCTGTTCTATTTGGCTTTATTTTTTTTCAATATTGTTCTTTTTGCATTTCAGTCGTGGAGGTTTCTATTGACATGTCCTCTAGCACAGAGATTAGTTCCCCAGCCAAATGGAGTCTACCGGTCAGTTTGTCATAGGCATTCTTCATTTCTGTTACATTTTTTGACCTATAGCATTTATTTTTGGTTATTTCATGCGATTTCCATATTTCTGCTTACATTAGCCCACTTTTCTTTTATTTATTTAATTAATTGCAAGTTAGTTACCATATTGTGTAGTGTTGGCATCTGGAGTAGAACTCAGTGATTCATCACTTATATATAACCCCCAGTGCTCCTCCCAACAAGTGACCTCCTTAATGCCCATCAACCAGTTAGTTTATCCTCCCACCTCCTCTCCAGCAATCCTCAAATTGTTCTCTGTAGTTAAGAGTCTTTTATGGTTTGCCTCCCTTTCTGTTTTTATATTATGTTGCCTTCCTTTCCCCTATGTCCATCTGTTCTGTTTCTTAAATTCCACACGAGTCAAATCATATGATACTTATCTTTCACTAACTGACTTATTTTGCTTTGCGTAATACATTTTAGATCCATCCACATTGCTGCAAATGGCAAGATTTCATTCTTTTTGATTGTTGAGTTATATATATATATATATATATACACACACCACATCTTCTTTATTCATCAGCAGGTAGACATTTGGGCTCTTTCCATACTTTGGCTATTATTGATAGCACTGCTTTAAACATTGAGGGGCATGTGCCCCTTCAAATTAGCATTTTTGTATCCTTTGGATAAATACCTAGTAGTGCAATTGCTGGATCACAGGGTACTTTTATTTTTCAATTTTTTGAAGAACCTCCTACTGTTTTCCAGAGTGGCTGTACCAGTTTGCATTCCCACCAGCAGTGAAAAGTGTTCCTCTTAGTCCACATCCTCGCCAACCATCTTTTGTTTCCTGAATTATTAGTTTTAGCCATTTTGACAAGTCTGAGGTGATATCTCATTGTGGCTTTAATCTGTATTTTTCTAATGATGAATAATGAGTCATGTGCCCATCAGGCATCTGGTTATCTTAATGGTAAAGTGTCTAGTCATGTCTTTTACTTATTTATTCACTGGATTATTTATTTTTTTGGGTGTTGAGTTTGATAAGTTCTTTATAGGATTTGGATACTAACCGTTTATCTCATATATCATTTGCAAATATCTTTTCCCATTCTTTCAGTTGCCTTTTGGTTTTGTTGTTTTACTCTTTGAGCAATATGATACTCTATGTGGAAAACCTGAAAGACTCCTCCAAAATAACTGCTAGACCTGATACATTAATTCATCAAAGTCACAGGATATAAAATCAATATACAGAAATTGGCTCGATTTCTATACACCAATAATGAAGCAGCAGAGATATCAGGAAATCAATCCCATCTACAATTGCACCAAACACCATATGATACCTGGGAATAAACTAACCAAAGAGGTAAGAGATATGCATGCTGAAAGCTATATGCATGACAGAAAGAACTGGAAAAACATTCTATGCTCATGGATTGGAAGAACAAATATTGTTAAACTGTCTGTAACTACTCAAAGCACTCTACTCATTCGGTGCAATCCCTATCAAAATAACACCACATTCTTCACAGAGCTATAAGAAACAATCCTAAAATTTGTATGGAATGAGAAAAGACCCCAAATAGCCAAAGTAACATTGAAAAAGAGAACCAATCCTGGAGGCATCACAATTCTGGACTTCAAGCTATATTACAAAGCTGTAATTTTCAAGACAGTATGGTAATAGCACAAAAACAGACATCTAGATCATTAGAACAGAGTAGAGAACCCAGAAATGGACCCACAAGTATATGGCCAACTAATCTTGGAAAAAGCAAGAAAGAATATCCAGTGGAGAAAAGACAGTCTCTTCAGAATATGGTGCTGGGAAAACTGAACTGCGCCATGGAGAAGAATGAACCTGGACCACTTTCCTGCACCATTTACAAAAACAAACTCAAAATGGGTGAAATACCTTAATGTGAGACAGGAAACTGTCAAAACCCTACAGGAGAAGACAGGCAGAAACCTCTTTGACCTCAGCCACAGCAACTTCTTACTTAACATGTCTTCAGAGATAAGGGAAATAAAAGCAAAAATGAACTATTGTGATCTGAAGATAAAAAACTTCTGCACAGCAAAAGAAATATTGCCAATCTTTTCCTAAATACCATCTACTTTCTCCATTGGCTCCCTTAGCATGTTCATCATACTTGTTTTCACCTGCCAGACAGGTAATTTCAACATCCCTGTCATGCCTGGTTCATAAGTTTGTCCCATCTCTTCTAATTGTGTTTGCCGCCTTTTGGTATTTCTTGTAAGTTTTTCTAGAGAGCCAGCTATGATGTAGTAGGTAAAAACATGTGTTGTAAATAGGGCCTTATTGATGTGGGGTAAGTTGGTTCGGGGGATGAGCAGGATTCTATAGGCCTATAGTTATGATTCAGTCTTTTAGTGAACCTGTACCTTTGGACTGTGAACTTCACAAATGCTCCCCAGTTCTCTCATCTCCCCCTTTGAAATGAACAGAATGGCTAAAGTGGGCGGAGGCTGGGCATTTCCCTTCTCCCAAGTGAAAGGCTAAGTGTGGCTGGAGTTGGGTACTTAGCTTCCCAAAGGCCAGAATGGGTTTGATTAAACCACAGCAGTTTAGGCTCTAGTTAAATAGTTTCTCCTGAGGGCAGGCATTGTTAAGAAGAACCAGGTGCTTTGAATATTTCAAATGGTTCTTTTTTTTTTTTTTCACTCCTGCCAGAGCCTAAAGAGGTTTTTTCTCCAGTGTTTCCTCTGAAAACCTAGACCACCTCCTGGAGGTAAAACTCAAAGCAGTGTGAAGAGGGTGGTGGCCCCTCTCTCCCTGGATCTCTATGGAGTTTTTAACTCCCAGGCTTGTCCACAATGAGCTTCCAGTAAATCATCAACTACAGTTCATGGTTTCCTACCCTGGTACTGATTTCTGCGTAAGAGTGTCCATTCTGGTAAGTCGTGACTCTGTTCACCTGACTTTGTAAATTTGGAGACAGCAGTTTGTCCTTTGTCTTCCCCTCTCTTATGGACCCATGAAAAGCTGGTAGTTTTTCAGTTTATTTATTTTTCATGTGTTGTACGGATGAACCATTACAAACCCGTTACAAGGGAGCCTGTAACAAGGCCCAGCTAAGTTATTTAAAGTGTTGGTTACTATGGAATGTCTGTGTGTTTTAGGCTTTAAAGCACACTCATGTGGTGATTTTGGTAGTTTTATGTTTGTCCTGCCCACTCCTCTGGATATTAACCATTTCAGTTACATTCATTTCTTAATTTCTAGGTTTGCACACACATATTGCATGCAAACGTTCTGTGCAGCCTCAGGGTTGAGATTGCATTTGGATGATTGTTTAATCATAGCTTTACAGAGAGGAAACTCTTGTTTTTAAAGAATGGGAAGATATTTTCTAGCCTGAAGTCTGATAAAGCGGGGAAATTCTTGTGTCCTTAAATTGGTCAAGCCCAGGGATGAATTTGTAGCTCTCGCTCTTGTATAGAGAGATTGAAATAAACAAATCCAAAATCAACACACCTCTTTTCTATAAAAGAGACATACTTTATATGCAAATAACCACATACTTGAGGTTGGCAGTTAGTGTTCTAAATAAAATGTAAAGAACTATGCAAAGTTGGACGTAGGGACACCTGAAAATAAAAATACTGTGAGGATTGACCAAAAGGAGAGGCAGAGTGCTGCCAGGTGTCCTCTCCATTATTTCTAGTATTCACCTCTCCTCCAAAACCCAACCCCTTCCAGCGAGCAGTAATTACTAACTTTCTTCAAAACACAAGTTAAGACAAAAACACAACACTGCTTTACCAGGCTGAACAATTTATCATTTATTGTATGTGAACAATTTGCTTTTTAAATATGCCGCTAGAGATCACAGCAGGAGCAGAAGACAGATGGAGCATGCTTTTGGAAGTTGAGGTTGAGACTAGATTATAAGGGGATCTGATTCTGTAGGCAATGGGGCATTATTGATTATGTTCTGAGCTAGGGATTAATGTGATCTAATTGTACTTCTGGAAGAAGGCTTACAAAAAACTGTAGAATTGATTAGAGAAAAATGACTGAACGCCAAAAAGCCTATTAGCAGGTGTTTTGTATATTCTTAAGGACACAGCTGCAATGATAAGCAGTTAAGTATGAAGCAAAAATCCACTTAAGTTTACGCCAAAAATACTTGGATGATACAAGCCATGTGATATATCTAACAATATATGAGCATTTGTTTTAATGCAGTTTTCTCTGGTTAATAATATGACCTCATTCTATCAGCCTATCTGATTATTGCATCTGTGAAAGATCTTAGAGTAATAATTCATTGAAACATTTTAAACTTAAAGTATGTATGGTCGTCTGGTAAGATAATTATAGTATCCTTAAAGCATTTCTTTTAAAAGTAAAATCCTATTTTCTTTAACTTATCAGATTGTTACAGTGTTGATAGAAAAATATTTTCTCTTTTCATATGAAATCCTCCACAATCATTTCTGAAAACAACCATATAATGGAAAGGTTGCTAACTGGAATGAGTTTAGGAACAATTTTTGACTCAGTAAACAAAAAATTTAAGTGATCAAAGTATTCAGAGATATGAAAAATCTTTTTTCTCATTGTAAGATCTTTATACTTTGGCATTTTGACATGAAGCAGAAACAATCATAACTTGATTGAATAAAAAATTCTGTTACCAAATAGTTAAATATAGTGCTACAAATTATTTATATGTAGAACTTGAAGTCTAAATCAACAACTTCATATTTTAGTCAGAAATATTTCCATAAAAATGTGCTTTCACCTTGTCAGAAAATGTATGCAGCCTTTCATGACACAGTACTTCTATTATCTTTTCTCTTTCCTTTCTGTACAAAATTCATGTTGCCCTACTTGGTCAGTTATGTTCTTACTGAATGTAAGAGCCTCCATTTCCTATTTCTACCAATTATTTTGCTTAATTTTGCATTGATTGTAGTTACTTTGAAGCCAGTTCATTTAGGATAGAAGGAGGCATCTGAATTTTCCAAGTAAATGACAACAATCATATGTAATTTGTTTTCTGTCAACATACCTTGCTACCGGAACTGTGACTACTTTAGTACTATTTTCTATGTGTTAAACAGAGTGCTCTTTCATCATGGAGTCTTTGTCTTTAAGGATATAAACATATTTGGTATTAGAATGAATTATTTGGGGAAAGACTAATTTGATACACATATTACCAGAAAATCCTGGAGCAGAAAAATTTTTCAGTTAACAGGTCAGTATTCATGACAGACACAAGAGGCCTGAAGAGGCACATAATGTGATCTCTGAAAAAAAATTATCTGAACTGGGGATACCATCATTCTTTCCTGATAGTTCTAATGTATTGTATGAATTTGCTGAATGCTTCAGACTATATCAAAATACTGTATTTTTCATGAGGAAAGGGAATAAATAAAATGAGTGGGTGGAAAAATGTTTAACACGAAAGACAAATTAGGAAAAGTATTCAGAGACCTCACAGTCCATAGGTAAAAAAAAAAAAAAATTTTAAATATGGTGTAAAGATGAGAACGCAGTATCAGAATAGGTATATTATACAGAAAAAGTAAGTTTAGATAATGGTTTTCTATTTCTGATTCTTCAGCCTACTTAAGAACAACACACCTGTATCTGTTGGTGAGTGGAATGCGTAATTTAAACATCTAGTACCTGGAGTATATTGTAATGATGGAGTACCGTGTTGAAGCATTAAACATAAGCAGGAAGTAGACTTTCTACTTCCTTGCAAGGGGAGGAGTAGAAAGTGGGAACAGAAAAGTTGATTTGGAAAATATGTGTAAACCGTTTTCTTGGTTGTATTTGAAACCCTTTGTCTAGGTCCTCAAACACGTTACATGGTTACTAATTTGTTAACCAGCAGATGAGTTTCTAAGACCTAAATGTTCTCTTGAACTCCCTGGTTTTAATGGCTTGAAAGCTGTAGTCAGACCACATAAAGTATAGTAGAGTCATGGCCATTGAAATATTTTGAGAATTTAGCTTTGTTCACTGCTATAACATTGTTCATCTGGGTCATTTTCTTAATAGTGACTGTAGCTCGAGCTTTAAATGTTTGTAACATCTATCAGTAGCAATATTTTCTCTTTCATTTTTATCAGTTATAGATTTCCCATCTATAATGCTTATGATATTCATTCAGTGTATCTTTATTTTATTAATATAGAATGCTTCCATGTATCTCGTGTTAGTTTTTTAATTAGCATATTAGAAAGATAATATACACGAAGTATGCCAAAATTAATAATGGTATTTTTCTATAGAACAGATGAGTGAGTTATTGAGATATACATTAGAGCACCTTATCCTTACTTGTTTGCAAAAATGGGTTATTTTCCAGTTATTTTTGATGAAAAAATTTACTGTCAGTGTAGTTTATTAATACATAGCAAAATACTATTAGTTAATACAGACTTGAACATGTAGGGATTACATCTTGTTTCTTAAATTTGATGCCAGAGATCACTCATTTTTATTTCAAATGCTTTTTATTTTGTCACAGAAATACCATTCACTAGTGTTACACTTCCTAAATACCACATCTTGTGAGAGACCCACACAGAGTATATGTGTATATATGTGCTTACTTAATGCCTTCACAAAGCTTTGTAGCAGGTGAATAATTACTTATATAAACTGACCTTAGTGACTACCATAAAACATACTAATTATTGCATTCGTAAAGTGACTGTAATTAATGTAATCTCCACAGCCGTAAAATACCAATATTTCAGGTAGCAGATTATCTGTAACATTTGTTGCACAAGATGGTAGTTTAATGTGCAGTCAGTGCTATAATTCACTGTTAAGCTTTCAATACGGAACCTTAAAAGTGCCAGTGCTTAATAAATTGCTGCTGTAGTATCATAGGCTTGAACTCCATTCCCAATGAAAATAAGCAATTAAACATGGAGCAAAATTGAAACATGAGAAAAAATGCTGCTCTTAAAAATGAATGTTAGTATCCGAGTGCCTGGATGGCTCTGTCGGTTAAACCTCCAACTCCCGATTTTGGCTCAGGTCTTGATCTCACAGTTTGTGAGTTCCAGCCTGCATCGGGCTCTGTGCTGACAGCGTGGAGCCTGCCTGGATTCTGTCTCCCTCTTTCTGCCCCTTCCCTGCTCTTTGTCTCTTCTCTCCCTCTTCTCTCCTCTCTTCTCTCCATTCTCTTCTCTCTCTCTCACTTTCTCTTTCAAAATAAATAAACTTAAAAAAAATGAATGTTAGTATGTATAATATTTCATAAGCAAAACATTTAAGTACTGGATAAGTATCAAGAAAATTTGAGAGCTTGACTTCTTTTTCATTGCAAAAGCTTTGCCAGCCTATGAAATTAACAAAAATTGTGTATGAATTTGGTAACAGTTCAGGAAAACATGATCTATGAAAAGTGTTTAAGGATAATATTTCCAAAATAATTTTTTTAGCAGGTACAAAAATTGTCAATTTCAATTGTGTATATTGAATAGCTTGGGCCTTTAACCTTGTGGCAACAAAAAATGTGCAGGTGTGGAGTGGGTCAATAACTAAATAAAAAGATCTATAAAGTGTTATTTTTGTATCAAAAGTTATCTTAGCCACCAGTGCACCTTGTTCTTGAGACACTGTTAAGCATGCTTAAAGGATTTGAAACTCCAAAAACTTTTATTAAACTGTAGACTACAGTAAATATGTTATTAAAAAGTAAAGAACAGGCTTCTTTCAATAAAACTGTCCTTGGCATTGGGAGACCCCTTAGGAACAAACTACAGTTGATCCTCTGAGACTATTTTTTCTTACTACTTATACTGAGTTTTTGCTTTCTTAAACTTCTGAAAAGGAGTGTATTTTTGTGCTATTTAATTATGACAATAAAGTTGATTATCTTTCAAATTTGGGCCCTCTTTGATCCAATAGGCACAATGATCATTCTTTTACTGATTTCTATTAAAATCTGTAAGCAAATTTGATTATCAGTTAAATCTGTTTATAATGTGTAAATCTCTACTGAAGCATGTAGGTAAAAACAGTTCTTGTGAAGGAAAATAGAGTGAAATGGAAATAATAGTGTGTGTGCTACTTCCCAACTCCCATTAACCCCACAGATTCTCTATATTTATAAATGAATATTTGTATCTGACAGAAGTGAAAAAGAACATTACATTGTATCCAGAGGACCAGAGATAGGACAGCAATATAATGACTTGTAAATAGAGAATGGAAATACTACTTATGTCCAAAGAAACTTGATTTTTCCAAACTATTATTTTTTGTTAGACTTTTTAAATGGCTCTAGACACAATATGAGCTAAGATAGAGTGATCGTAAATTTTAGGCTTTGAGAGGAAGAAGAAAGAGGACTTAAAAATGAAGAAAATACTTTCTTCAGAGTTCTGAATATGGTTTGACTACATGTATCAAAATATATTTCAATTATATTTAACTCATTTAATGAGAAGTGGCTTGAAGTTGTTTAAATACAACATATGTTTCTCATTAAAATTATTCCTCTGTATTAAATCAGTCATTATAACCTATATAATCACTGTATAACTACTTTATATAAGAAAGAGAAATATCTCATTAACCTTACTGTAGACTTCGATGCCTTTATGTCTTATATATGAAGTCATGAATCAATTTATTTTGTAATCCAGTTTAAATATTCTCCTTCCAGAGTTTGTTTTTTAAGGATCATTTCATGCAGAAACATGTTTGTGCCTTAAGGTTCCTTTGTATGTTTATATGTTTTTTATAGTTTTCAATAAAAAGGATGCCTGTTAGAACAAACTTACATAATAACACTGATAAACCATGAACTATGAATAACTGAATGTAAAAAAGGTGCATTTTATCTCAGATTTTAAAACGTGTTTCCTTGTAAAATTTTCATGAAGCCATGTAGCATTAAGTGTAATATTTAAAAGCCTTCAGAAGGTTAACCTGATGCTCTTTATATTCACAAGCCTAAGTCCTCTCTTTTATGAATTAGTTCTTTTAAACTCCAGCATCTTTGGGGCGCCTGGGTGGCTTAGTCGGTTAAGCGTCCGACTTTCGCTTAGGTCATGATCTCGCGGTTCGTGGGTTCGAGCCCCGCGTCGGGCTCTGTGCTGACTGCCAGCTCAGAGCCTGGAGCCTGTTTCAGTCTGTGACTCCCTCTCTCTCTGACCCTCCCCTCACGCTGTCTCTCTCTCTCTCCTAGAAATAAATAAAAACATTAAAAAATTAAAAAAAAATAAAATAAGCTCCAGCATCTTTAATTTTCATAGTTCTTTACCTCTAAAAGATCTTAAAATATTCTATTGAGTTTCTATTGGATCTCTAGATATATGTAAATCAATTCAAGAGAACATGTTTAATAGTTAAATAAAAGCTTTATCACTTTATTTCGAAATGAAATTCATATATATTTCCAGCATAGCATCACAGGTGTTGCTCAGGGATGCTAAAGAGGCATTTGGGGGGAAAATATGAAAGCATTTAATTCAAATCCATTTAATTCAATGTTTGTTTCCTTGACATCCTACTAGTCATACCAATACCAATATTACTTTAGTCACTCTTACTGTTGTAAGGAGATTACAATATACAACATGATGAGCTAACATAAAGAACATACCCAGATCTTAAATCTTGTTCATTCTTCCAGTGAGGTCTTCTATGTGTCCAATAAACTCCCTTGAATACAATTTCTTCATGGTTAAATGAAAGAGTTGGACTAGTTGAATACACATATATTCAGCAGTAGGGATGAATAAAATTTGAAGACTCTGAAAGCCTAGTATGTTTGTCTAAATAGAAGACTATTGCATTTTTAAATTTTAAATAATTATCCTGTGTCTAAAGGTGACGTAATACTGAGGCACCTGAGTGGCTTAGTCGGTTAAGTGTCCGACTTTTGCTTAGGTCATGATCTCGAGGTTCGTGGGTTCGAGCCCCGCATTGGGCTTTGTGCTGACTGCCAGCTCAGAGCCTGGAGCCTGTTTCAGAGTCTGTCTCTCCCTCTCTCTCTGACCCTCCCCTGCTCACGCTGTCTCTCTCTCTCTCCTAGAAATAAAAATAATAAATAAAAATTAAAGGTGACATAATACTAATTTTCAATATTACACACTACTTTATGTATTTCTACATCATATATAATGTTTATATATAAAGTGTTTCATATAAAAATAAGATACTATAAAATAACATGTAGGTTTAGTGGAGGCTGGGTGGCTCAATCGGTTGAATGTCCAACTTGAACTCAGGTCATGATCTTGTCTGTGGGTTCAAGCCCTGTGTCTGGATCCTGCTTCGGATTTTGTGTGTCTGTCTCTATCTGCCCATCTCCCATTCATTTTCTCTCTCTCTCTCTCTCTCTCTCTCAAAATAAACATTTCAAAAAGTATAAAAGAAAAATGTAGATAACTGGTGTAGATGGTACTTTGTTTCATAGAGATATATGAGTAATACTTTAAAATTTGTTTAGTTGAAGTATAGTTGACTTAAAATATTTTATTAGTTTCAGGTGTACAACAGAATTTGACAAATCTATATACAGTGAAATGTTCACCATAAGTGTAATTATTATCCATCAACACACAAAGTTATTACAGTATTATTGACTGTACAGTTAACACTTGAACAACATGTGGGTTAGGAGCATCAACTTCTCATGCAATAGAAAATCCACATATAAATTTGACTCCCCCACAGCTTAACTACTGATAGCCTGCTGTTGTTCAGAGCATTACTGATAACAAAATCAGTTGATGTAAAACTTACGCTGTATGTTATATATACTATATACCTTATTCTTCCAGTAAAGCAGACAAAGAAAATAAGAAAATTATAAAGGAAGTACTTTTACACTGTATTTATTGATACTTGAAGTTTTATATCTTCTCTTGACAAGATGAATCATCTGTCCCTAAGTCAATGTGTCTTACAGGATAAAAATGCTAAAGAACTTATCCACATTAGTAGTGCTATTTATCAAAAAGGCAATGGTATTATGAAAAAGAAATTTATAGGTATAATGAGTCATGCATTGATAAGGAAGAAACTGCACTATGATTATCCTATGGTAGCCTAATGCAGTCAGATTGTTTTACAGTAGTCTAGCCTATACACTAATGAATAAATCACTATAAAATTTTTATGACAGAGTATTATAGTCATACTCAAAATACAGTATTAGAAACATTGTTAACTTAAAAAACACTGACATGTGAAAGACTGGTTTGTACTTCGTTGAATTGTGAGACAGAGAGGTGTACTATGTGGTAATGTCATTCTTCTCAAAGCAAACTTGTAAAACAGTAAGAAAACTACCGTGAATTATATATTAAGTATCTCATTTGAAGCCTGTGAAAAGATGGGCTACCCATTTCCATACAAGCCTTGCACATGATGTCATATGTAGGTGGTCATAATGACCCACAAATGTCTCTTCAGTTCTTGTACATTAACTAGATTTCCACATGAAGACCATCACACAAGTTTATTGACTGTAAGGCATAATTATTAGGTGGAAGGGGATTATTCTAAAGATCTTTATCCATGTTATCATCTTGATTGGACAAGGATGAGGGGTCTGAGGGATGGTGGAGGTAGAAAAAGCGGAGGCAATGGAAAGGGGAGACAGAGTGGCAGGGACACTAGGTCTAACTTTACAGAAATACATCGTAATCTGTTTTTTGTTAAATTTCTCTAAAAAGATTTCTACATTATACTCATTCTTATGCCTTTTGCTTTAGTGTCAGTGTGTGTTTCCATGTCATCGAAGAAATCAAGAGCACTTAGGAATACTCGCAACCCTTTTGCTATATGGTCTGTTATCAGTTTGTTTTCTCATAACCAACCTTCTTTATAAAAGTATCAAACCATCCTTTGCTGGCATTATATTCTCCATCTTTAGATTCTTCACCTTCATTTTGCTTTATGTTGTCATGTAATGACTTGGCTTTTTCTCTGAAACTAATCAGTCTGTAACTATACCTTTCTTATAGTAACCCTGTGCCCAAATAAAAGCTACACTTTCAACAGGAGATAAAAAGGTATTTTGCAAAAAGTGCAATGTTTTTATGCCTGCTGGGGTAGCTGTAGGAAGAGCCTCACAAATTTCCTTTTTTTGGCTTTTTTTTTTTTTTTTTGCAATGGTCCTTAGGCTGGATTTGTTTATCCTGAAGTGGTGGGCAACCACAGATGCAGAACTCAATGTACAGTGCACATCCAGCATTTCAACCTTTCCTTTTATTGTCATGACTTTTCTCTGCTTTGGGGAGTGTTTCCAATATCACTAGTGATACTTCAAATGGGTCCCATGGTGTTATTAAACGTTTATGGCATTGCAGTAAACTCAGTGAAAAATATATTAGAACTGTGAGAAGTCTCTTTTTACAGTGATACACAATTATTGGAGAGACAAATTGTACTGTGGAGATGATTAACGTCACATGGTATTTTTAATGGATACAACACTTGAGTTTATCACAATAGCAACATGCAGTGGCTACAAAAGTATTACAGTGGTACAGTTTATATTACAGTTAATTAATGCATATATGATTCAATGTTGCACCTTGACATTTATGAGCCCTTTAAGAAAGGAGTCTCAGTTTCCTATAGCCCTCTGTTTCCCCTGGAATTAAGCCCGGCAGATGTTGTGAGGACTTTTCTTCCTGGGTCAGATTGGTAGGGCTAGGTTGCCCACTTTGGGACCTGATCTCCTTGCTCCTCAAGGAAGACCTCAAATGCCTGTGATATCCTTCTCATTTGTGGGTCATTCTCTCAGGGTTTAATTTTGATGTAATCCCTTATATTAATATAAATATAAAGTTAAGAAGGATAAATTTTGGATTTTGCCTTTTATCCTCAATATTTGGATATTTGTGCAATAGAAGATGTTTAAACAATTCCATAAAAGCAAAGATTGTAATTTATGTTATGGAAAATACCTGTTTGGCATATTTCCACCAAACATTTTATTTTAATTTACAAAATTTTTTATAGTTTATTTTTGAGACAGAGAGAGACAGGCATGAGCAGAGGAGGGGCAGAGAGAGAGGAAGACACGGAATCTGAAACAGGCTCCAGGCTCTGAGCTGCCAGCACAGAACCAGATGAGGGGCTGGAACCCATGAACTACAAGATCATGTCCTGAGCCGAAGTCAGATGCTTAACCGACTGAGCCACCCAGGCGTCCCACCACCAAAATTTTTTAAAACCTACAAATTTGAAAAACAACTTCAGTACACAAAAACAGAAAATATGGTTTAATGCTGTTACCATATTAGTGCATTGTGCTAATTCATGTAAATAATGATTTAACACTCAATAGATAACTGAGAGAAGCATAGAAAACTGACAAAAGATAAAAAATATAAGCAATAAACATGTAGGAATGTGCTCATTACTTGAGCAGAAAAAAATATTAAAATTAGGGGTGCATTTCCATCAAGTTGATAAAGATTGATGACAAATAGTATTGGAGATGTAAGGGAAAAAAGACTGGAGGGAGATTTGTCATTGTGTGTAAATATTAAAAATTGGCTATCTTCGCATGTAGTAAGTCCACTCGGTGGTATTTGTCTTGAAGAAACAACCATGTATGTGTCCAGTGATACATCCAAAGCCTTCACAGAATCTATCCTGCTTTTTTTTTTTATATCTCAAAGTATATGTGCTACTTTATTTCTCCACTGAATTAGTATTAAAAATTTATGATATTGCTAATTCTTTTCCAAAAAATTATTTCATTATTTCTTCAAAGTAAAAAACATAGAAATGGATTTGCAGTTAGCCCTTCAAAAGATAAGACACTTTTTCTCATGGCTAATACTTTTGCTTCAAAAAATAGAATCAATGAATAACTCTAATAGTGAAGTACTCTATAAACAGATTCATAGAGACTTGTGTTTGAATCTGTATCAATGAGGTCAATCAAAGGAACATGAATTACACCAATATTCTTGTTACAGACATTTAAACACAAATACTACTTTCTCAAACAAATGTTTTCGTTCTCTTTTCTACAACTGTCATTTTCAAAAGTAAGAATTCTGAAAACTTCAGTATAAATGATTCATATTGTCGTTAAGTGAAAACACCTTGCCAAATTTCCTTTAGTAGAATAAATAATAGTAAAAATATAAATTGAAAATGGACAGTTAGATTTTTTTAATTTTTTTCTTAATGTTCATTATTTTTGAGAGAGAGAGAGAGAGAAGAGAGAGAGAAAGCAGGCATTAGCGTGGAAGAGACAGAGAAAGACAGGGACACAGAACCCAAGCTGACTCCAGGCTCTGAGCTGTTGTCACAGAGTCTGACACAGGATTAGAACTCACAAGCTGAGCTGTGAGATCATGACCTGAGCCAAAGTCGGATGCTGACCCCACTGAGCCACCCAGAGGTCCCCGGATAGTTAGGTATTTTAAGGTTTTTAATGTAAATGTTTTAATAATGTTTCCTCTTTTTCCAAAGGTGTTTGTCAAAGATTGATAGAGAAAGAACTTATGTATAAAAACATTTTCTATAAAATACATCATTATTTGGTGGTTATATTAGAAAAAAACTGATGTAAGAGTAAGAGCTATATTTTGGATTTACAACCTGGAAGAAATGAAAGATACAGGATAAAATGATTTTCACATGATGAATCAATGATGCTAAAATTTTGTAATTTCAATAAATGAAACTAAATCTCATCAGTGTAAAATAACATATATGCATAAATTTCATTTAGAAGATTGTCACTGAATGAAGATTATTTTTGTTATATTGTACCTTATTATCACTGGAATATTTCCAAGATTTTTTTTTAAGTTTATTTATTTTGAGAAAGAGAAAGTGTAAGTACAGGAAGGGCAGAGAGAGGAAGAGACAGAATCCTAAGCATGAACTGCAAAACCATGACCTGAATCAAGATCAAGAGTTGGATGCTTAACTAACTGGGTCACCCAGCTGCCCCTGTAAGACTTCGTAAGATGGTCTTGATAAATCTCCATATGAAATATTTGCATTAAATAACTACATTTGAATTGATACATAATCTGAATTGGGAGCAAAATATTTGGTAGAATGGTACAAAAATTCTTCACAACTAAGCCTGTCCTCCTAGGAGCAATTGTCCTGGTAGTTTCAGGAGCTGCCACTCATTTTACAATCACCAACAGTGCTTAGTCCTTCATACAGTTTTGCTGAAAAGGAACTTACTTTGCTCTTACTTCCAGTAAATGTAATTATAATTATTAATATTAGTCCATGGTTTGAGACATTATTGTGGATTATATTATTGAAGGGGTTTCTTTTTTTCTTCTTTCTTTTTTTTTTTTCTTAGAGTTTTACCATTTCCATTCACTCTAGTGAAGTAAATAATGGAAAAAGTGTTGCTATGGTATGGTCTCCAAACTTGACCCTAGTGACAAATCAAAATTTTCACTGGATGGTGGGCATTAATCTGTTACCATGATGATAAAATTTTTCAAGGAAATAAAAACACAGTTTTAAAATCCAATAGTTAAAATCTGATCATAACTAGGTCATAGGAATAATTTATTAACTGCTGTCATACCAATAAAACTTAGAATAAGCCAAGACTTAATTCTATCATGATTTAATGAACAGAAATATCTAAACGTTCATGACCTGTTATATTTACATTTAAAGCAAATGTAAAAAGAGATCTGATTACAACTGCACACCTTTACACCCCTGCATTTGGAGAAGTGGATGCAACATTGCTTCTGTTACCATTTTGACCAGTGCTATTAATTGTTACAAAAGGAAAATATAAAAGTTATTCCAAGCTGTTAATAGTATTATTAGAAGTAAATAGTTTTATTAAAACACATTTTCAAAAAAAAAAAACAAATTTCAAATGATATACTGCTTGATCAAACCATTTAATTCTAAGAAAGATAAATGGAAAGTTAACTAAAATATTGTTCTTGAATTGTTATAATTTTTCCCTTGGTAGAATTCACCATGAAACCATCTGGGCTTGCTGTTTTCTGTTTGGGAAGATAATTAATTATTGATTCAATTGATTCAGGTTAATAGACATAGGTCCATTCAAACTATCCATTTATCATTGGGTGCATTTCAGTGTTTTTCATCTTCAAGAAATTGGTCCATTTCATCTAAGTTATCAAATTTTGGAGCATAGACCTGTTCATAGTTTTTCTTCTAATATCCATGATATCAGTAATGATGATTTCATTTCATGATTTAGTAATTTGTGTCCTCTTAGCATGGCTAAAAATTATTAATTTCATTATTCTTTTCTTTCTTAAAAATATTTTTAAGTATTTATTTTAGGGAAAGAGAGGAGGGGAGGGGCAGAGAGAGAGGGGCACAGAAGATCTGAAGTAGGCTTTGTGCTGACAAGAGACGGTAATACCTAGTTCATGACCTAAGATCATGACCTGAGCTGAAGTCAGAGGGTTAACAATCGAGCCACCCAGGAGCCCCTCATTGTTCTTTTAAAATGACTTAGGTTTTGGTTCTGTTGATTTTCTGTTGTTCTCCTTTTTTTCAATTTTACTAATTTCTGCTCTAATTTTTAATTTATTTTCTTCTGCTTGTTTTAGGTTTATATTGTTGTTCTTTCTCTATTTTCCTATGGTAGAAATTTATGTTATTGATGCAAGATATTCATTCTCTTTAAAATATATATGTTGAATGCTATAACATTTTCTCACCACTCTATTTGTTGCATCCTACCAATTTAGGTAAAATGTAGCTTCATTTAGTTTCAATTATTTGTAGTTTATCTCTGAGATTTTACCTATGTGTCTCCTAGAAGTATGTTGCTGAATATTCAAATATTTGAGAATTTTCTAGCTATCTTTCTGTTAGTGATTTCTAGTTGTTTTTGTCCATTTAGGCTGCTATAAAAAATGCAAGAGGTTGAGTGATTTACAAACAACAAATTAACTTCTCACAACTCTGGACTCTGGGAAGTCCACGATCATGGTGACAACTGTTTTGATATGGTGGCTAGTGAGGACCCACTTCCTGGTTCATGGACACTACCTTTAAGGGTTGGTCACCATGGAGTCTTTTATAAGAGCACTAATCACATTCATGAATTCTCCATCCTCATGACCTAAACAGCTCCCAAAGGACCACCTCCCATTACTATCTCACTGAAGATTAAAATATCAACCTAAGTATTTTAGAGGGAAACGAAGGTTTTGGCCATAGTACTAGTTTAATTCCCATGTCCGAGAACATTTTTATATGATTTTTATGTTTTTAAGTTTCTGAAAACATGTTTTATGGCCAACTGTGTTGTCCATGTTGGTGAGTATTCCATGAAGAGTGTTCAGATGTTTTAGTACCATGTGAATGTCATTTATATAAAGTTGATTGATGATGCTGTTTATGTCAACAATATCCTTCCACATTTTCTGCCTGCTTTATTTATAATGGAGAGAGGGCTATGGCATCTTGCACAACAATTAGGAAATCCCTATAATTCTCCTTTTAATTCTATTATTTTCTGACTCAGGATTGTTTTTGATTCTCATTATTTAATGACATTCTTTATTCCTAATAATTTTCCTTGTTTTGATGTTTTCTTTGGGTAAAATTCATATGGCTACTCCAGCTTGCTTTTGATTAGTATTAGCATGTTACATATTTCTACCTTCTTTCTTTTTAACTAATTCTTTTTTAAAAATATTTTTTATTTATTGTGTGTGAGAGAGAGAGAAAGAAATAAAGAAAACAAGTGGGGAAGGAGCAGAGAGAGAGAGAGAGGGAGAGAGAGAGAATCCCAAGCAGGCTCTGAGTTGTCAGCATGGAGCCCGACACGGGTTCCATCTCATGAACTGAGAGATCATGACCTGAGCTGAAATCAAGAGTTGGACACTTAACCAACTGAGCCACCCAGGCACTCCTCCTTTTACCTAATTCTTTGTTTAAAAGGGGTTCCCTGTAAACAGCATGTAGTTGGATCCTATTTGCAGTACTTCAAAAGAAAGTCTTCAGAAGGACAATTACCAGGAATAAAAAGGAACATTGCATGATGAGGTTAAATAATGGATAGAAATAGAAGGAGAAATAGAGGAATCTACTACTATTATTGGAGCTGTCTCTACCCTTCTTTGAAGATTCCTTGTTTATGGCTCTTTTGATAGAAGTCTTCTTCCTCAAAGAGAGCAATTTATTACTTATTCAGCAATAATCCACTGTTATTATATGGAAGCCCTTTTGATGTACTTTTCAGTTGTTAGGTAGAAGAAACATTCTATAATCTTACCTATAAATCCTAAGTCTTGTTGTGGGGACCTCATCAGGGCTGAGTCCATCACAAGTGCTATTCCAAAGGCAGAGCCTTTTTTGGTCTCCTTTAGATGAGGTAGGAAGATAAAGCATGCTGGTGTAGAAGGAATGTCCTTCTCCATTTGGGGTAGGGTTGTAAAATATTCTCCCAAAGAGTAGATCTTTGGTATTAAGGATACTCTAGGAATTTTTCACAAGGATTACATTTATTTTCCCTCTGCTAGACTAAAAATGAGAGGATCTTTTTTTTTTTTTTTTAATTTTTTTATGTTTTATTTATTTCTAGGAGAGAGAGACAGCGTGAGCAGGGGAGGGTCAGAGAGAGAGGGAGTCACAGACTGAAACAGGCTCCAGGCTCTGAGCTGGCAGTCAGCACAGAGCCCGACGCGGGGCTCGAACCCACAAACCGCGAGATCATGACCTAAGCGAAAGTCGGACGCTTAACCGACTAAGCCACCCAGGCGCCCCTGAGAGGATCTTTCTTGGCACTTCACCTTGAGAATCTGGCTGGTTCCTAGAGTTAAAACCATTGAAAATGTGGTCCTCTCTGCCTAGACTTTGGCATCCAGAGATTTTCACTCTCATTCTCATCCACACTCAGCCCCTAGCAATTTATAAAAGTTGCCATATAAGTGTTACTACTAGTTCATGTCTTCTCTACCTTCTCAGATCCATAAGCTCATGTAAGTTTTGATTATTTTTATTGAGTCTTGGGTCTTTGATTCTTGGTATTAAGCTGTATCTCCAGATTTGGAGGTGAATATCCTATAGCCTCAGTTCTCTGATAGTTTCAGGGCAAAAAAATACATGATTATTGTGTTCAGCTTTTTCTCTTTGTAAAAATGAGAATGAAAACTTCTAAGCTCTGTAAATATTGGGTTCCAAACCAGTAATCAACAGTATTCATTTTGTTGCTTGCATTTTTCCTATTTTGTACATTGAGAAAATATTTCACATTGACTTCCATTTCTTTAAACAAGACAACATCAACATCATCTCTGTCACCACCACTATCACCATGATAATCATCATCATCATTTAGCATTTTCTTATTTTCTGATGGTACAAGATGCTCTAGTCTCTTCTATTTTCACTATCATTGCATAGAAATGGGCTTTTCTTCAAGGAGTTCAGGTTGCCTTAATTGGAGAATGGATATAGGAACCAAATCTGGTCACTGGGTGTGCTTGGTGCTATTGCAGTTCTAGTACTTTTCAACTTTGCCTCAGTGCAATTTCTACCACACCATCTCTATTTTTCCAGAAATTTCCACACACACACAAAAAGAAAAATTCTACTTAAAATTTTGTGTTACCTTATACCTGTAAAAACCTAACTGAATATCTGGTTGTTTGAAGCAAATTTTTATTTTTTAAATACTCTGTAAGTTGCTCCTGTATCCTCTAAAGTCAAAAAACTATTGTTTGAAAATATTCAATGATTTCCACACTAGTAGAGAGGATAACATTATATATTTGCAATTTTTATTACAGGAGTGATTTCTTTAAAGTAGGAATGTAACCTTGGGAAATTGAGGGAACAGTCACTATCTTTGGCATAGCAATTTTAGCAGACTAGTAAAATTAGTAAACTTGAATTCATGCTGTACTCCATTTCTGTTCTTTACCACCTCTTGCAAGATAGAATCACTCCCCCCCCCCCCCACTTCTTAGAAGTGTTGTGGCTAATATCTTGTACCTCTCCATTAATTACCCTGGTTTAAAAGAGCTGCTTACACCAAGGTTACACCCCCCATTTAAAATTTTTTTTAATGTTTTATTTCTGAGAAAGAGAGAGAGAGAGAGAGAGAGCATGAGCAGGGAGAGTGAGAGAGGGAGATACAGAATCTGAAGCAGGCTCCAGGCTCTGAGCTGGCTGTCAGCACAGAGCCCAACGCAGGACAGGAACCCATGAACCATGAGATCATGACCTGAGCCAAAGTTGGATGCTTAACCGACTGAGCCACCCAGTCTCCCTAGACCCCCATTTTTTAGAAGTAACGCATAGCCAGTGACTGGTCAGTAGGGGGTTGTGAAGAGTTAGTGCCCTTCGCTCAGTTGAGGATGACTCTCAAGAGCCATTCCAGCTCCACGACCACTTTTAGGGTAGCCTAGGTAACTTAATGCAAATATTCTATAATGCAAACTGTTTCTGTGCCCAGTCCAGCTTTCCTCACATCTGACTCTTAGTATTTTTAAGAAAACCGCACTTTGGATTTGCACCCAAACCTTAGAACCTCAGATTCTGTTTCTAAGGATTCCAGCCTGTGACCATGTTATTTCCTCATAACATATTATATGATGAAACAAAGGAAGGATGACAAAGGTTTATGTTTGGTGCATTTTGGATTTTGCTGCCGTATTATACTTATTATTTGCATTTAATACTTCCAATAACACCTTGAAGTTAGTTTATGAGATAGACATCCATCCTAATTATGCCATCATTCAAATAGCATCTACTTTGACCTTTGATTCTAGTCAGGATGTTGATTAAAGTACTTTGAAATAAATAAAAGATACTTTCAATATTTAAAAGACACTTTGAAATAAATAAATAATGCATCTAAGATTAATTTTCCTGACTAGAAAAAAAATTAATAACCTGAGGTTTACAAAAAGAATACAAAAAGGTTAATGACCTAGAGATTTCCAGAGCTACTTTTATTCCATTTGCCATAGGGTAGAGAAAAGAGGAAAATAATTCATTTGTTAATTGGTTTTTCCTTTATATATTTTCATAATGGTAAATGCAGATAATAAAAGGAGGAAAGCTAAAATAATTAAATCACCAAACTATTACCACTATTAATGCTTTTTTGTATTTTTCTTTGTTTTAGTTTTAATTGAGCTATGATTATATTGCAGGTACAAATTTAAACCCACTTTATACCTTTATAATTCAACATTTTTATACATTATCAACCTCACAGGCACATCGATTATATAAATTAAAACTATACTAGGGGTGTCTGAGTGGCTCAGTCAGTTGAGTGTTCCACTTTGAATCCGGTCATGATCTCACGAGTTTATGAATTCGAGGCTCCAATCAGTCTTACTGCTATCAGCACAGAGCCCACTTCAGACTCTGTCACCCTCTCTCTCTGCGCCACCCCTAACTTGTGTGCATGCTCGCTCACTCTCTTTCTCTCTCTCAAAGAAAAATAAAACATTACAAAACTCTTCAAAAATACTTTGAATATATAATATTCTTTTGAATGAATACTTCATCCTTTATTTCACTAATGTTATTTTTTCCTAGTGTTATCTTAATATTGTTTTGAATAGCCCTATTATAGTAGTAGCACTGTATGTATTTTTGTGCATGCTTTCTTAGCATTTGATAAAATTTTGTTATACTGTCTCTGAAATGGAATTATATGTAAAATGGTATATTGCCATTTTTTATCTTGGAACTCTATAAGTTTTATCAAATATATTTTAAATCATTTAAAATGTTAACTAAAATAGATACTTTATCATTTCCCTTCTAGTATTATATTTTCAACATAGGGTAATTTTAATAATGAAAAGAGAACTTGATGGGCAGTCATTGAATGAATTTAAATGTTAAGAGTTGTACAATATGAATTGTGTTCTGAAATAATAACACAGTTCAAGTCATAGAGGATAGACCTGGTAAAATGAAATTGAAATTGAAAAATGTTAGGAGGTAGATGAACAATGATGGTATATTTAGCTGGGTGGCAAACAAAATGTAAATATATAGACAAATTCTAGATATACTTTTTAGAGGAATGGACAGTTTTAGGTTATGAAATTAGGATGCACTTGTGAGGAAAGAGTAGACTTACTTTCAGGTTCTGACTCATTTTCTGAAAGTTGTAAGTTTTGAGTCTCTGTCCTCAAAATTTCATTTTTTGAGTATAGACACTCCATGTCTGAAAGAAGTGTGTATGGTGTGCATGCTTGAGAGGACAAGAGTGTCTGGATGAGAGATTTACATTTGTGTATATGTTTGTAGGGAGGATATGTGCATTTGTGTATCTGAGTGTGTAAGTGTGGTGAATGTACGTATGCATGTGAGTGTGTGCAGGGAAGGAAATGCCTGTGTGTCGGTTTAGGTTAAGGGGATGCCAGTGTACAAGTGACTTTGTGTGTATGGGATTACACATAATTTATAGGATTATCTTTCGGTAGTGTCTGTGTATTATATATGGACATGCAGGGATATGCATGTTTGTTAGTATATGTGTATGTGGGGGGATATACATGTATGTATGGGAATGTGTGAGATATGCATATCTGTGTAGGTTACATATCTATGTGAGGGTGTGTTTGTGTATGTGTTTTCTGAGAGCATATATACTTCCATTTGGTCACATAAAGAATGAGATGGCATTGCAGATTGAGATGAGGTGATCATAGGTCAGGGGTAACATTAAGATTTGATACTATCACAGATGCAAAAGGAGGAAAATATTTAATGACTAAAGTCATCAGAATCAATGAAGATATAGAATGAATTGAAGTTAAAAAAGATTATTTGATTACACAATGTGAAATCATTGGTCACCTTGACCAATTTGAATCAAGGTATAATCTAGATTGGAGGATGTCTAAGAAAATTTAGGGAAGAAGAGGAGGAACTATATAATGACTATAGTTTGAAGAACTGTGGTTGCATAGAGTAAAGATATGAATTTGATGGTGTAACAGGCAAGTAGGAGTGGTTGGAGTTTTTTGTTTAGATTTTAGGAATAGTACAATATGTTTTTATATCTATAGAAATGATCTATTATAAATGGGGAGGGAAAGGGCATCTAAAGCTTAAGGTAAGGATAAGATTTAGTGGACAATAGAGATTTTGGCTTTCAGAAATTTAGGGACATTGCTTCTTTTGACATAGGAATGATAAAGCAAAACGTACTTATTGAACAAATAGACTTTAATAGAGAGTAAGAAGAGGGGAAGAGTTCTCCAGTCTGATGGCTTCTATTTTGTCAGGAAATACAATAGCTATTGGTAAAGAAAAAAATACAAAATAAAAGACAAATATGGTGGATTTGCTGAGAAGTTTTGATTGTCAATTTAACCCTAATGATCTTGAATGTTTTGGACCCTAAACTGAATATGTGAATTTTCAGAAGTAATGCTCACTCAATCAGAGGTGAGTATAGAAAATGTAATATATTGAGTTCAGCATGATTATGGATTATTTAGTAATTTCATCTGAAGGAAACAAAAAACTAAGGGTTTGAGTCAGTTGCAAAGCTGTATTTATAATTGTTATGCATAGAATATAAGCATGAAAATGTGAACAGAATGCAGAAAATGATAGAAACATATTTTGAGGTCACTAGATTATGTTGTGTAACTGCATTTCATACATTTTACATTTTTTATCTCCTTCAGTGAAGTCTGTGGTGATTAAAAAGCAAGTGGGCCAAAATGTGGGATGTTTCATTTATTATTTGTTACCACTGCAGATGTTTTAAATCCTACTATTTGTCAAGTATTATTTATGTACTAGAGTAACTGTACAAGAAGAGGGGCACCTGAGTGGCTCAGTCAGTTGAGCGTCTGACTTCGGCTCAGGTCATGATCTCACAGTTTGTGGGTTCGAGCCCCGAGTCAGGCTCTGAGCTGGCTGTCAGCCAGGTGTCTGCTTCAGATCCTGTATCTTCCTCTCTCTGTGACCCTCCCCTACTCATACTGTCTCTCTCTCTCAGAAATAAAACATTAAAAAAATTTTTTTAAAGAGTAAAGGAAAAATCCCTGACCCTTGGAATTTTTATTCTAACATCAATTATGATGTTAGGATAAATCAAAATGTCAGGTGATAAATCTATGCTTTTATAATATGTGCTTTTATGCTTTTATATGTGTTAAAAAGCAGTAAGTGCTATAAATAAAGCAAAATAAACCTAGCTAATTACTGAAATGCATATGCTTAAAATTGGCTTGTTTGGACCAAACTAAAAGGTGGCTTTTAAAAACAATTTGACCAAGTGGAAAAATAAGCTCCAAAGTAGTTGAGGAAGTATATTCAGGCAAAGGAAAGAGTAGGTTAAAGGTCCTAAATTCATGAGACACTACAGGTTTGAGGAAAACCAAGCAGTTGATGTGGCTAAAGAAAGTTGCATGTAAATTTTTAGGGATAACTGAGGACCTATAGTGGAAAGGTTTGGTTTTATTACAAGGCTTTTGGGAACTTCTTGAAATATTCTAAATAGAGCAATACTGTAGTATGATTCACATATTGAAATCACTACTGTGGTTTTAGTGACCAATGAGGACACAGATAGAGACAGAATCTTTGGTAGGCTATAGAAACATTCCAGTTGAGCCATGTATGGAATAATGTTATGATAGAGAATGATTGTATCCAGTTAACATTCTTAAGAATTTAACCATTTACTGATCACGTGCCCCAGCCATTGCACTCTTAAGTATTTATTCAAGAAATGGAACCTTGCTTTATTCTGGAAATGAAATCTAAATATATTGTTTGCTTAAACAAGAGTCATAACTGAGTGGTACATTTTTACTGAACAAAGCATACATATAGAAAATATGAGGTTCAAGGAATCTTAGAATTTACCAACTGATACCCTTAAAATGTGTGATCTTGCTGAAGGGATTAGTTGAATATTAAATACAGAAAGAAGCACATTGTTTATTGCAAAGCTGACAATGGATGTTTTTATAGAAAGTAGGTACTTGTAATTCTCACTTATGATTTTGTCATAAGCCATCATCTCTGCATTGAAATGTTTAAGTACTTTGAGAGCCAAGAGATATTGGGAAGAATTGATTATAATTTTTTAATTTTTTTTTATTTATTTCTGAGAGAGAGAGACAGCATGAGAAGGGGA
Organism: Proteles cristata cristata; assembly: GCA_017311185.1. NCBI lineage: Eukaryota > Metazoa > Chordata > Mammalia > Carnivora > Hyaenidae > Proteles > Proteles cristata. Next base: position 2,975,753 of record JAESUZ010001194.1, read on the forward strand.
GGGTCAGAGAGAGAGGGAGATAGAGAATTTGAAGCAGGCTCCTGGCTCTGAGCTAGCTGTCAGCACAGAGCCCGATGCAGGCCTCGAACCCATGAACCGTGAGATCATGACCTGAGCTGAAGTCAGATGCTTAACCTGGCTGAACCACCCTGGTGCCCTTTGACTATACTTTTGAGTTAATGATGAGAGAAACATAAATTTAAAACAAATTTGAAAGAGGGAGTTAATGGAAAAGGACATTCTTCTAAGATAACAATAGTGTAACTCAGGTGCCTAGCTGGCTCAGTTGGTAGAGCATAGAACTCTCGATCTCAGGTTCATGACTTTAAGCCCCATATAGAACTTACTTTAAAAAAGTACATAACTCAGTAGAAAGTAAATATCTTTGTGGAAAAACTAAATACATAAAAACAATAACTATTTTTAAGAGGAAAGGAAAGTAGTGCATTACATACTTTCCCAGCAAGGTAAATTTCTGAGACTGAAGAATGTTGGAAGTTGTATTGGATTTTAATAGAGACGTGTGAGAACATTAAAGATGGTAAGCTCAGTTTAGAAGCTTGAGGATTTGAAGGGCATCTTTTTGTAGATGAGATGATTTCTATAAATAATACCATTTTTAAAATAGAATACATTGTACTTTCTTCTAAATTATTATTCTGTGGCCCTCTGGGGTATTTAACCTTGTAAATCTCATTCATTTTCAAAATTTGCCATTGACCTACTTCTCCTAAAGGCTCTATTTTAATGTATTTATGATCATATTTATATTTTATATGCTGCTAATTGGTCTTGTAGTACCATGAGCAGGAACCTCATTTATCTTTGTCCCAGTACTTTAATGCAATTTTAGGTAGCCTCTAAGGACTCTGTGAAGATATGTCAGGGAAAAGAAAAGTTTTTTAGAGTAGGCAGGAACACATTAAACCTTTGTATCTGATTTCATTTAAAAAAAAAAAGGTAAAAAATGGTAACAGTCCTAGGTCCTATGTTTTTGATGGACTAAAATGCTCTACATCCAAACAAATAAGCCAAAGAGCATAACACAACCCAAAACACACACACACACACACACACACACACACACACACACACACACATAAGCAGAACAGTATTGACACTGAGTCTTCATTCATTGAATGTATATTTATTGGACTCTTACTATATGCCAAGCACTGGACCATATGCAGATTTATATGACGTGCTATGGTATTTTAAATGAGAAGAATTTTTAAATTAATTACTTGGAGTTAAATTGTACAATTTAATACAGAATTGAAACACAAAAATTTATAATAGAATATTAGTTTATGAAATCTTTTCCAAAACATTATGTGATGATGCCTTTAAAAAGAAGAAAGGAGATGAATAAAGAATATTTGGAGTGTGTGTGTGTGCATGTGCATGTGTATTGAATGGAATGTTACTCAACCATGAAAAGAATGGTATCTTGCCATTTGCAATGACATTGTCAGAGGTAGAGCATATTATGCTAAGTGAAATAAGTCAGTCAGAGAAAGACAAATGCCATATGATTTCATTCTCAGATAGAATTGAAAAAACAACAAATCAGTAAAGGGGAAAAGAGAAAGAGGCAAACCAAGAAACAGACTTTTAACTATGGAGAACACAGTAATGTTTACCAGAAGTGAGGTCTTTGGGGAAGTGGGTTAAATAGAGATGGGAGTTAAGGAGAGCACTTGCTGTGATGAGCACAGGGTATTCTATGGAAGTGTTGAATCACTGTTAACCAACTAGAATTTAAAGAAAAACTCAAAAAGAAAAAAATTTTAAAAAAATAAAAAGGAGAAAGGAAATAAAAAGGAGAAAGGAAAGATATGGACTTGGAGGTTAGAGTATTATAAGATGACCCTATAGGAAAATGCTAAACACAAAGCTAATCTTTTCACAATATATACACCATTGAGTTTTGATTGAATAACTTCATAAATATCCTGTTTTAGTAATAATAAAGGGTGGACAATGGGGAAAAATATCCAGCTTTGCCTTTTTTTTTGGACAGATGGATGTTTCAAACATGCTTCTTTCTAATACAGAGTATATTTGGTGGATGGAAAGATGGAGTTTATTTTTTTCTTTATAGTATATTGTTCAACTTTGAATCATGAATATATGAATTTTCTAATAAAGACATTACTTTAAAAAGCATGACCATTTCGAGATGTATGTACAGGTGTTTAATGACAAATGATACAATAACTTAAATATTCTGAAAATACTTGTTTTGGAAGAGATAACTAGGTCTGAAAGGTAAACTAGCATATAAACTTACAACTTTGAGAAAACTTAACAAGAAGAGTGTTGAATGCAACTAAGGGATATTCACATTTAGTCTTTCCTCATTTGTTATAAGAAATCCCACTTGCTTTGCACTGTGTTAACTTATATTTGATTTCTCTAGTATCCAGAAGTGAGTTCCTGAAACTCTGTTGCCTAAACCTAACACTATTTGTGATCCTGGCATCAATCTCAAGGATCACAGATGGTCCAGATCTTAACATTCTTTGAGATCAAAGAGGGGTTTGCATTATTTGTAAATGGACTGTTTATATATAATCTTTGCCTACCTTCCTTCCTTCTGTAACTCCCTGGCCACAAAAAAGAAAAAAAAAATCTATTATCTGAAAAGTATTGCATCTAGTTGTTAAAGAATTTAGGACTCAGGTCTTTATTGATCTATATGTGACAGCTAAAAAGTGTTTAAAAAAAAAGTTTTTGTCAGCAGTGTCTATTTTATTTATACATCAAGGGTAACCATATTGCATCCTTATTATTTTAGAATTCATATTGTTGTAAGTTCTTGATATGTGCATATAGATTACTTATCCCTTGATTTCCCATATATTGTACAATCTGAATTAAAGTTGGACAGTTTATCTAGCTTTACCTCATTTGGAATCTAAAATTAAAATTGAAACTAAAATTTCGAGAAGAGTTGTCTACATGTGGGAAACAGCTAAAATATTTTGAGAGAGTAGACGTGGAGAGAGTAATTAATGTATTTACCAATTATTCACCTTGAATTGTATTCTACATAAAAAAAAATCCTTCACACTCAGATTTAACTCCTATTTTAAAGAAATCTGGATTTGAATCCTAGATCTCCTAAAACAATTATACTTCAACAAAGTGATTTAATTGGTAAATAAAATTATAGGCTTCCAAGAAAAAAAAATAACATATCCTTTAATTTCAACAAGATTTTCTGATGATGAGTTGATTGTTTAGATTATAAATTCTATTAAGAAGGGATCTGAAGAAGATAGTGAGTGCCAGATGCAGTTACCCTTAAAATATTTTATGTTTGCATGTAAGCTATTAGAATTATTTGATTTTATTAAACGCTGAAAAATTCTGGCTCCAATTGCCTGGTTATTAATAGTGTATACGTTATTGTATAGAAAGGTAATATAATAGAACATGTGACCTTGTTTTCAATGGCTTAAAAACACTGTTTTCTGAATTTCCTATCGAACTTAGAAGAATATAGGTCCAAAGAAAGATAATTTCTGGGACAGACTTTTGGGTCTGATGGTATTATTTGGAAATCAGCTAAAATTGAATCTGTCCTTGACTATTTCCATTAAGAATTTAAAACTGAAATGACAGCTTACATATTTAGTTGGCATAGACTAGCTTCCTTTTACAATGATGAGAGATTTGATTTGTTTCAAAGTGGAGGATTTCCCCCCCATAAAATAGAGCAGAATCTTCTATTTTGTAAGAGACAGACTTTTGTTTTAGAAAGTATATCATAGTACCCAGTTCTTGATAATAAATTTTCATGGTTTTACTAATGTATGTAATCATCTGTTTGAATGAAATGTGGTATTTTTTTATTACAATGATAAATTTTTGAATAAAATTTAAAATATGAGAATTAAAAAAACTGTTTCAGTAGAATACTCTGTTTAAAATATTTTAAAGATTTCTCTATCTTCTAAAACAGTTTCAACCTGGGGCAACTGGGTGGCTCAGTCAGTTAAGCTTCTGACTTTGGCTCAGGTCCTGATCCCACAGTTCAGTGGATTTGGGCCCCACATCGAGCTCTGTGCTGACAGCTAGCTCAGAGCGTGGAGCCTGCTTCAGATTCTGTGTCTCCCTCTCTCTCTGACCCTGCCCTGCTCACGCTGTCTGTCTGTCTGCCTGTCTGTCTGTCTGTCTCTCTCAGCAAGAAGTAAAACATTAAAAAAATTTAAAACAATTTCATCATAAATATTTGTCTTTTGAAGTAATCTGTGTAAATATATTTAATCTGTACAAGATTAACCTTTCCTTGAAATCTCCTATGGACATCCTATCATCATTGTTTTTTTAATGCTGGAGTTGTGATTTGTTAAGTTAAATGATTTTCATTTACTTGTGAAATCCTTTTTTTGATGGGGGTGGGAGGTTAGGCTGGCAGGACCTTAGATTGTTTCCATACCTTGACTATGAACAAAGCTGCAATGAACATCGGAAACCAGATACTGAACCAGCACAGTTTACAAAAGGGTTAATGGCCCAGAAGCACATGTCCAAAGCAAAGTTTACTTTCTCATTTTCACTCTATTCTTTCGTGATTTAGGAAAAAGTACTTGAGTTTCACAGGAGAAAAAGAGGCAGTTAATGAAGAAGGACAGAGGCCTCACTCTGTGAATTGAATCAGGTTTGGTGTTCTTTCTTCTTATTTCAGTTCCTAACAAGTCACAAGAAGGTGCCTACTCTTTGATTCTTTGATGAGGAACTTCAGCTTCCCAGAGTGACCTGAGTTAGAAAAATTCTTCTTTGTATTACCTTTCTTTAAAATCTTTTTTTTTTTCTTTACCTTTCTTTAGGATGATAATACTTAACTTCTACTCCCTTAGCAAATTTCATTTGTAGAATACATTATTAGCGACAATAGTCCTCATAATATTCATTAGATCCTTAGAATGTATTGATCTTATAAATGAAATTTTGCATCCTTTTACTAGCTTCTGTTTCCACCACTCAGGAGCTCCTGGCAGCAATCATTCTACACTGTTTCTAATGTTTGTTTGGTTTTTTTTTAGTTTCTATGTCTAGTTGACCCTTGAACTCTTCAGGGGTTAGGGGTACCAAGCCCCTGCACAGTCAAAAATTCATCTATAACTTGTGAATGCCCCTAAACTTATTTACTATTAGCCTTGTGTTGACCAAAAGCCCTACCAATAAAATCAAAAGCAAATAAACATGTGTTTTGTATGTTATATATAATATACTCTATTCCTAGAAGAGAATAAGCAGGAGAAAAAGCAAATTAAGAAAACTATGAGGAAGAGATAATACATTTATAGTATTTATAAAAAATCTGCATGTGAGTGAATCTGTGCAGTTAAAGCCCATGTTATTCCAGGGCCAATTGTATAAGTGACTGCATGCCGTAGTTGTCAGTTTTCTGTCTGGCTTATTTCACTTAGCATAATACCCATCAATTTCCCATGTTGTTGCAAATGACAATTTTTGTTTATTTTATAAGGCTAATAATATTCCACTCTATATATCCCTACATATAGGTATATGTGTGTATGTGTGTGTATCACATTTTCATCATCCATTGATCTGTTGGCAGACACTAGACTGTTTCCATACCTTGACTATTGTGAACAAAGTGGCAATCAGGGTGGGAAAACAGACATTTCTTAGAGATACTGAGTTTGTTTCCTTTGAATATATACTCAGGGTGAGCTTGCTGGATCATATAGTAGTTGTATTTTTTAATTTTTTATAGGAAACTCCATACTGTTTTCCATAGTGGCTATAGGAGTTCACATTCCCATCAATAGTGTACAAGCATTCCCTTTTCTCCACATCCTCAATAGCATTACTTATCCCTTCTCTGTTTGACAATAAAGATCCGAACAGGTATGAAGTGATATCGCCTTGTGGCTTTGAATAACATTTCTCTGATGATAAATAATGTTAAGCACTGTTTAAGATACTTGTTAGCCAATTGTATGTCTTCTTTGGAAATGTGTCTATTTAGGTACTTTGCCCATTTTTAAATTTCTGGGTTTTAATTTGTGTGTTACTTGTGGGTTTTTTCCTTTTTTTTAGACTAAAAGTGTTTATTGTATATTTTGGACATTGATCCCTTATTCGTTTCCAAATATGTCCTCCTATCCCATAGATTGCCTTTAATTCTTTTTTAATGTTTTATTTATTTTTGAGACAGAGACAGCATGAGCAGGAGAGGGCTAGAGAGAGAGGGAGATACAGAATCTGAAGCAGGCTCCAGGATCTGAGCTGGCTGTCAGCACAGAGCCCGATGCGGGGCCTGAACCAATGAACTGTGAGATCATGACCTGAGCTGAAGTTGGACGCTTAACCAGCTGAGCCACCCAGGCTCCCCTCCATAGGTTGCCTTTAATTTTTTGATCATTTCCTTTCCTGTGCAGAAGCATTTGAGGTTGATGTAGTTTCTCCTGTTAACTTTTGTTTTTGTTGACTTTGCTTTCATGTCACCTCTAAAAAATCGTTTCCAAGACCATTGTTTACAGAGCTTACCCTTTATGTTTTATTGGAGGAGTTTTACAGTTTTAGGTCTTATATTCAAGCCTTACTTAATCTATATGGAGTTGGTTTTCAGATACAGTGTAGGACAAAACTCTAGTTTCATTTTTCACATCTGGGTGTTCAGTTTTCCCAGCACCATTGCTTGAAGATACTGTCCTTTCCCCACAGTATTTTCTTGACTCCTTTGTCAAAAAACAGTTGACCATATATGCATAGGTTTATTCCTGGGCCCTCTATTCTGTTTCATTGATCTATTGTAGCTGTGTACTGAAGACAAAGTTCTCAGGCATTTAGACTGAGCTGACATTCAGGGCTGCCTCTGTCAGTGAAGCAGCCATAGCAGCAAACTGCACACAGTCTTTATTTCATGTTCACCAGTATAAACACCAAAGAATGTTAAAGCATGGGAGGACAGCACAAAGAGCTTCCAGACATAGACCAAACATACATTGGACCATTAGTGAAATCATACAGAAAAGATGTGCACCTTTAAGGACTGCTAGACATTACGGTGTATCTGTTCCCTAACTGGCTCCTGGGAGATCATGGGTCTCCGTTCTCATAGTGCTACTGTCTTGAGACCAGAACACTGCTGATGTTTCAGCAATTACCCATTCACTTTCCCAGGGCTTATAATACACTCTCTGAAAATAACGCCACAATCTATATATTATTTTATATCAATACTATATGTTTTGATTACTATTGCTTTGTAAATAGTTTGAAATCAGGAAGTGTGGTGCCTCCAGCTGTGTTCTTCTTTCCCAAGATTGCTTTGGGTATTGAGGGTCTTGTGCTGTTCTATATAACATTTTCAGATGCTGTTTTCCATTTCTGTGAAAAATGGCATTGGACTTTTGATAGAGATTGCATTGAACATGTAGATTGCTTTGGGTAGCATGGACATTTTGACAGTATTCTTTAAACTGCGGAACAGAGGTTATAATTCCATTCATATGTGTCACCTGCAATTTCCTTCATCAGTATTTTATAGTTTTCATTGTTGCAGATTTTTCATTTTCCTGGTTACACTGAGTCCAAAGTTTTTTCCCCCAAAGCCATTATCTTGCAACTTGACTGAATTTATTTTTTCTAACTGGTTTTGGGTAGAATCTTTAGGATTCTACATAAGAGATCTTGTTATCTTCAAAGAGATCATTTTACTTCTTCCTCTCTGAGTTTGTTGCCTTTTATTTCTAGTTCTTTCATAATTGCTCTGGCTAGGACTTCTCATACTACATTGGTTAAAAGTTAAGAGAGGGCATCCTTGTCTTGATACTGATCATAGTAGTAAAGCTTTCAGCTTTTTACTGTTGAGTATGATGGATTTGTCATACATGGTTTTTAATAAGTTGAGATATGTTCCTTCTATAGTCAATTCAAGAGGTTTTATATTTAACATGAAAAGATGTTTTTTGTCAAGTGACTTTTCTTCATCTATTTAGATGATTGTATAATTACCACACTCCATTTTGTAATGTGATGTGTCACATTTATTGCTTTGCAAATATTGAACCATCCTTGAATCCATGCAAACAGGAATAAATCCCACTTGGTCATAGTATACAGTCCTTTTGATGTACTGTTGAAATTGAATTGCTAGTATTTTGTTGAGGATTTTTACATTGATGTCCACCTAGCATATTAGCCTTTGACTTTCATTTCTTGGGGTATCCTTATCCAGCTTTTGTATCAGGATAATGCTCTCTCATAAAATGAGTTTGGAAGTGTCTTCTTATTCTCTGTTTTTGAAAGGATTAGTATTAGTTCTTTGAATATTTGGTAGAATTTACTAGTGAAGTCATCTAGTCATGGACTTGTCTTTGTTAGGAGGTTTTTGTTTACTGATTTAGTATCTTCACTTTTTATTGGTCTATTCAGTTGTTCTTTTTGTTACCATTCAGTCTTGGTTGGTTGTACATTTCTAGGAATTTATCCACTTCCATTAAGTTACCCAGTTTTGAGACATAAAATTGTTCATAGAAGTCTCTTACGAACCTTTGTATTTCTGTGACTGTAGTTGTCATGTCTCCCCTTTCATTTATAATTTTAGTCTTTTCTTTCACGGTAAGTCTAGCTAAAGTTTGCTTATTTTAATGATCTTTTCAAAAAAACTAAGTCTTTGTCAATGTTTTCTATTGTTCTTCTTGTCTCTATTGGGCATATTTGCAGTCTGATCTTTATTATTTTCCTGATTCCTTTTTTATTTTCAGCTTAGATCACTCTTTTTCTACCTCACTGAGATAAAGTTAGGATGTTTGAGACCTTTTATTCCTTCCTTTTAAAACTATTTTTGCTATATTGTATGTTGTTTCCATTTTAATGTATCTCAGGATGTTTGTTGACTTCTTCTTCTTTTTTGACCCATTAGTTGTTGAAAAGCATGTTGCTTAATCTCTACATTTTGTGAGTTTATGTTTTTCTTCTTATATTGGAGTTGTAGTTTTGTATTATTGTGGTTTATAAAGATGCTTGATAGGTTTTCAGTGTTCTTAAATTTGTTATGGCTTGTTTTGGGGCTTAACATCCTGGAGAATGTACCATGTGTGCTTCAGAAATTTTGCTTTCTTATGCTTTTGGCTAGAATGTTATGTGTATGTCTATTAGATTCGTTTTCTCTAAAGTGTAATTTAAGTCCATTGTTTCTTTATTAGTTTTCTGGGTGATGTATCCATTGTTCAAGTGATCTATCCAATATGAAACCCCTCTATTATTATTGCTATTTATTTTTTTCTCTTCAGAACTGCTAATAATAGCTTTATATGTTTAGATGTTCTGATGTTGGATGCATAAATATTTACTATTACTATATTTTCCAGCTGACTGAAGCCCTTTAGAATTACACAATCACCTTCTTTGTCTCTTGTTACCATCTAGCTTAAAGCCTATATTTTTTTCTGATATAGATACCCATGCTTTCTTTTGGATTCCATTTGCATGGAATATATTTTCTCATGCCTTCACTTGAAATGCATGTGTATCTTGTAGGCTAAAGCGAGTCTCTTATTGGTAGAATATTGATTCTAGCTTTTTATCCATTTTGCCACTCTCTTTTATTGGAGAATTTAGTTAAAAATTATTGATAGGGATTTACTATTTCCATTTATGGTTATCTGAGTGTTTTGTACTTTGTTTCTTTCTCTTTTGTGCTATTATTTTGTGATTTGATCATTTATTATATTGATAAGCTTTATTTTCTTTCGGATATCTAATGCAGATTTTTAATATGTGATTACTATAATGTACATAAAACATTTCCTGTATGTTAAGCCCATAACTTAGAATGCATGTAAAAGCTCTACAATTGTACACTTTCCTCCCACATTTTGTTTTTCATCTTTTAATATTGTGTATCCATTAACAAATTGACAAAGTTACAGAGAGAGCAGGGGGAGAGTTAGAGGCAGAGGGAGAGAGAGAGAATCTCAAGCAGACTCCATGCTCAGTGCAGAGCCAACTCAGGGTTCCATCTCATGACCATCAAATCACAACCTGAGCCAAAATCATGAGTTGGAAGCTTGTTTCACATGTGCCTGTACATTCAATGCATCATGGAAAGGAGGCTGAGGACCCTATTGATCCATCATGGTCCCTCCATTAAAATTCTTACTTGCTAGACATCTCTTAGTTGTCACAGTGCAATCTTTTTAAATATATTTACTTTTGTAAATCTATGAAGTGACCCCAAACTTAAGGTTTATAGTGTATACAGCCATCTCTAGGCACTGGAGATCAGGAAATAACAAAACAAGGTCCTTGGACTCATCTAATCATTGGGAGCTACATACATAAATTTGTAATACATTATAACTAATGTTACAGTAGAGCAGTGTCCTTTATATATGCACAAAGATGATGTTCTTGACTCAGAAGAGGAAGAGCCATGGAAATCTTGATATAACAGGTCATTTGACCTGACTTGACAAAATCCACTCCGTGAACTCTGTTTGTAGACAGAATTATGAGTGCAAAACATGGAACTGGAAAAAGGATGGAACACATACAGAATAGAAATATGTCAAGACTGGAACATTGCATGTGTATTGGAAAGCAATGGGAAATGGACAGAAAAGATGGGAGCCATATATATTGACTTGTATGTCATAAGGAAGAGTTCTTACTTCATCACACAGGCAATGGGCAGTTATAAAAGTTTTTATCATTATGGTGTTGAATCCTTTTCTAACCCATTTGGTAAAACCAGCAGTCTTTGTTGATCTGCAAACCAATTCTCAAGCACTGTCAATAGAGTAAATTCACCTTTCTCCCTGTTGTGTCTTCTTAGAATCTGTACTTTTACCCATAACAGTAAATACAGGAGGTAAATCAAGCTCAGTTTTTCTAAGTGATTAACAGTGAGAACAAGGTGAGTGGCAGACACAAGCCTATAGAAGAGCAGATGTTCCAAAACATTCATGCTTTAATGTGCATTTCTACAGGAAAAGAAAAAAAATTTCATTAATCCTTAATTCCATCTGTGTTTCCTCATAATATTTTTTAATTATAAAATAATCCTTAAAACAGGATTTCAGGCATAGTAGAAGGTTAGTGAAAATAGTCATTTTGGGGAAGGCAATGGTATCCATGTAAAATAATTCCAAATGCTACTTATGATTATGATTATTATTTATACAGAAAGGGAAAGGATAAAGATAGGTAGATCCAGATATTAACTTGAATATTTTAAAGTTAATTTTTAAAATGGTAAAGGGATTTGTATGGAAGAGAGATAACAAATTCTCAAGCATAGATAAAGATGACACAAAGAATTTCCATAAAATATGCTGTTGAAATATTAATATTATCTGAATAAAGCAGTAATTTGGAAAATTTAGAAAGTATACTATGGTAACATAAAAATCACTTAAAATCTTATCTATAGAATATCTGAACTTTCCATATTTCTTTTAAATATTTTTTAATCTATTTTAAAACTTGCATATTTAAGATTAATTTTTATTTTAGAACCTGTACACATATGAGAGTGGTTATTGTTTATCAGTGCAATGTCTAGAACAGCAATGACCCTTCGCCAAACTCTGAGAATGAAACTTTTGGAATGTTCACATAGTCACTGACAGGAATATTTTTCTGTATTCTCTATTTAATTCCCTATTTAAAGTGTTGGGCCAGGATGTTACAAGCTCTCAGTACTTTTCAGAGTTAACATAAACATTTATAATAATGGTGTCTGGTTTGGTATTGGCACATAGGCATATGTTCAGGTCTTTTTTAACAACTACATTTAGGAGCACATGGCTGGCTGAGTTGGTAGAAAATGCATCTTTTGATCTCAGGGCTGTGAATTTCAAGCCCCATGTTGGGTGTAGAGATAGCTTAAGAATAGAACCTTAAAACAAAACAAAACAAACTATGCTTAAAAATCCAAGTGGACTTCCAAATGGAAGGACTTGGAACTAGAGGGAAACTAAATCCACGAGATCCTTCAAAATAAGGAGCCAGTGCCTAACTTCTCAAATCTTCACACATGTATGTACTTATTATGGACTGACTGAACTGTGTCTCCCAGAATCCATATGTTGAAGTCCTACCCCTCAGTACCTTAGAAATGGACTGTATTTGGAGATAGCGCCTTTAAATAGGGAATTAACATTAAATGAGGTCATACAAGTGAGTTTTAATCCTCAATGACAAGTCTTTATATTGTGTATGCTTTCTCAAGCCACACTGTATATTTTATACAAAAAATATTTTTACATGCATAAATACATTACACTTTTGCTAATGTTTCATAATTACATAAATTTGTATTGCCAAATACTGTGTTTACAAGGATTTTTATCTCAATACCCTTTTTCTTAAACTCCTGCCTCATTTGTTAGTGGGATTTTGTTCCCTTAAGGAAATGTCAGCTTGCAGGGATGGGGTGAAAGAACAATTGGATGCCCCCTTGTTTCTTCCTTGATTTTCTATTTCCACTAATAAATCTGAGGTCTACAAAAGTCCTCTGCATCCACACATCACTTGACATTGTGGGCTCATTGTTTTCTCCAATGTTACTTTCTAGGAGCTATGAATTCGATCTTTCCCTCTGACTTCTCATTTTATTCATCAATACTAATAAGAACTTTATGCAGTAGGTAGGTAGGTAGATAGATCTAGAGACATGAACAAAAGAAAGCAAGGTATTTCGCATGACATGTAATGGGAAAAACCTTTAATTGGGTTTTCTTTTCAGGTTTGAATATTTGTATGTTAATAAATAGTTATTTTTCACAGTAAGCACACATGAAAAAGCATATCATGTTTTAAATTAACATCCTTTTATTTTATTTAAAAACATTAGAGAAAAAAGCACAAAGAAATATTATTTGTCATAGCTATGTAACTAAACACGTCAAGCTAATTCTTTTCCATTTTTAGTTTATAATTTATGAATATAGGTTTAGTGAAACTTTGTATGTAAAATTGACCATGCATTTCTTCTAACAGAAGTTTTTATTTAAATATGTTTTAAATACAATATCACATTTTCAGTGTACTCTCACGATCATTTGACATGGATATTGCAAACATCTGATTCAAAACTTTGATCTTTTAAACATAGAATAATAAATATGATCAAACCCAAAAATCTTGTAAAACAAAACTTTGGGTATATGAAGGAAGGAAACTAAAATATTTAAAAACTGAGTTAAAACAGTCAAATTGAAAATGTCAGAAAATGAATGTTTGGCTTCTAAGAATTTAGTTCCTTTTCATCAAATAAAAAAGAGAGCACTCATGAAGTAGTTTTCAATAGCTCCTTAAACAAATAATAGTATTTGTGGAGGATTTTATAAAAAAATTTATTTCATCTTTAGGATTTAGTTTTAATTTATTCAGAATTATATATCATTGAAAGACTAAAGTGAAGTCAATAATAAAAAAAATCTACTTGGAATAAAAAAATAAATTTTAAAAAGGTATTGCTCATTTCCAATATTTAGTGGTTTGATACTTTTGAGTTTTGGATGACTAGTCAACTTTATGAAGTGTCATTACTTTCTTTCACGCTTTCTGGTCACATATCTAAACTGTAGCATTTTCTGTGTTCTGCCATGATTTCTCTTTAATAGATTAGGGATAATTCAGGGGTATTGTAGAAGGATAATTGAAGATGATATATTTTATTTTCTGTATATGTGAAGAGCAAGTGCATTAGTAAATAGAAAGTAACTAAGTAACTAAAATTTACTTAGATATTTTAACTACTAAATAAAATAGAAATTGAATAACCTCTGAGTTTAAAGTAGGCTCTGGATTGTGGTAGTAATTATTTATCTTAACTATTCTCTCCATGAATTTTTCATCAAATGCTTGGTTATCATCTGTAATATTTGAGTCAATACTTAACACTATAAAGAGGTGTGTTAAAGATGGTCTTTAACTTGAAGAAATGCCTTTCCTGGTGAAGGTCAAATCATTATATGTACTGTGTTTGCCACCTTTTACTCAAGGTCTGTTTCTTTCTGTTTCTTTCTTACTCTGAGTTGTCACGATTTTGTAACCGAATATAAAACTAATTGGCAAGGAGAAATGAAGGCAAATTTTGTAATGAAAAGTAGAATTAAATGCCTTTGAAGCCATTTACATTGATAAAATTACACTGCTCTTTCATTAATCAATCAGTCACTCTTTTTTGGAACCTTGTATATCTCCTGGGAATACAATATTTGCAACATTACTGAGTTGAAAGATAAAGAGTTGAAATTTGGGCATATTGCCTAGAGTGTACAAAGTAACAACGGTCATGACCATGATTATTTTTCACATTCAAGAAAGTTAATGCAAAACAAATGTTTACATTTTTACTGGGAAATTTTTGGCAGCTGATAAGAATGTATAAATGAGAAATGAGATACAAAATTGAATGCTTCAAAAGATCGGGTCACTATAGTCAAAATAAAATTAAAAAAAGAAAAACGTTATTTAACTCCCTTTGAGAAAATAGTTACCTTCTGTTATAGTGTTACTGGGTCTAAACATATATATTAATTATACTGGCTAAGTGAGTTTTATCACTCAGTGATTGTCTACTTTTCAAGACTGTGGCAAAAATGGGCAACATGCATAAAGCTATATCTGTATGCTATTCATGTGAGGGTGTCAGTGATACCTTTACATATATTTGAACTCACTGTACTTGATTGAATGAGTTAGATTCTTTTCCACCAGTGAATTGCAAATAAGCCTTCCTAGTACATACTGATTTTGTCGGTTGGCTCTTGGGCCACCACATTGGTACAGAAATATATATTAGGGCATTCCAGAGAAATAGAATCAACAGGATGTGTGCATATATGCACTGTGTGTATATATTTATTGATACACATATACATACATATATAAATATATAAAATACGTAAAATTGGCCCCCATGTTTGTGGAGGTTGGCAATCCAAAATTTTCAGGGAAGATTAGCAGACTAGAGATCCTGGGAAAAGTTGATATTAGACCTTGGCCCCAAAGATAGAGAATTGCTACTTGTCTGGGAAGGTTAGGCTTTGTTTCATTAAGGCTATTAGTTGATTGGATGAGGTCCATTCCTGTTATGGAGGGTAATCTGCTTTACTCAATGTTTACTGATTTAAATGTGAATCTTACCCGGAAAATAATCTTCACAGTGACCTTTAGACTAGATATCTGAGTGTGGTGGCCTAACTAGTATACACACAAAAGAAACCATCACAGTGGCTGACTAATCTCCTAACTCTTATGCAAAGAGAGGAAAGAAAATCATTTTGGTGAAGTGATTATATATGTTCCATAAATTTTATTTAAATTTTATTTAATAATTTATTTATTCATTCATTTATTTACTTATTTTGAGAGAAGAGAGTGCAAGCAGGGGAGAGGCAGAGAGAGGTGGACAGAGGATCTGAAACAGGCTCTGCACTGACAGCACAGAGCCCAGTGCTGTGCCTGAACTCTCGAACCATGAGATCATGACCTGAGCTGAAGTTGGATGCTTAACCAACTGAGCCAATAAATTTTATTGAGCATTGCCTTGGATACTTTTGCTAGGGGAAGAATGTTTGAGATACAGTTTTATAGTTACAATATTTGTGGAGAAAAGAAGTGCAATAGTGAAACACGAAAAACAGACATACACTGTTTTTTTCTTGATGTATTTATTACTAACTGTTCAGCATTCACTCATAATACAAAAAGACATTAGTCGAAGTTCACATTTATAGAATACGTTTCTCAGGCTGCACTGAAAGATGTTGTGTAACCAGATTTAATGCACATGATTTTACCTGCCTATTCACACTGGAATTTGCAATGGGCCTAGAATAGTGTGACAAACAGTATATAATTTTAATTTGTTTTCAGTACAAAAGTAGAAAGTAAAGCAAAAGCAAATAGATGCAGTTATCATTGAAGCCTGCATTCTTGTATTAGAACGTCTACAATGTTGCATTGCTATGCAAATTAGGGGCTGTTGTCTATAACTTTTGTTCTCTTATTTTCAAGTTTTACATTCATTGCTGTAATATTTCTTCATACTTAGAGTATGTCCTTTGATTAATTTTCTCCAAATGCTTGTCCTTCTATTCCATTTTTCCCAGATTAAAAAAAATAACCTTTTCCCTGATGCTTTTGAAATAAATCCTACTACCTCAATTGATTCTAAAATGCACTTTATACAAATGGAAACAAATGGAGTAGTTAAGCAAAAACATGGGACCTTTCTTTAAGTATATGGTAGATATTTTAAGAGCTTTCAAATACTCAATTACTGTGTTGTTAACTGTGAATTGTGGAAAGAGAAAAAAAGAAATGCGAACAAACATCTTGTCTGATGAAAGCTATTTCTATTCATTAAGAAACCCCCTGAAATGTTTTTCCCTAAGACCAGTGTACTCCTGACAGTACGGCTAACAAATTGTATATTCCTCACCATTTATTTCCATGAACTTAATTGACCATTTTAGGAAAGAAATGGCCCTTTATGATAACAACAAGATAAAAGCTGGTAATTGACTGAAATGCTTGAGTACAGCTAGCTAAAACCACTTTCGACTAATGGAAACCTGAATGAAAGGCATGAAAGTTTCAGCCAATTGCAGAGAAGGTCAGAAGATATTTTTACCTTCTTTTTTTTGAAACGCATAAGAAAACAAAATGTTTTGATGATGCATCAACTTTAAAAAGGTATGAAAGAAAAGGTATCACTTCAAAAATTGTTTTGTGGACCGACTTATTAGCATACACCATGCATGATGTATTATGGAAGATCAATATTATTTTAAAAGCTTTTTTTCCCACTATTAGGCTGTCAGCACAAGGTTATTTCCTGTGAATAAAACCAAGAAGATTCATTAATATTCTCAGAAGTTGGCAAAAAAAAATTTAGGAAACATGTTTGATAACCTAAAATATGGGAAAGTTTAAAACAAATGGTTCATAAACTACTCAAGATTTTATATTTATTGACCAAAAAGTAATAGACAAAATAATTAATTTTTAGACTTATTTATATAAATTACTTTTAAAACAACAAAATGACCATGCATGTCCTTACATGTTTTAAATTTTTTATATTCATCTATCTAAATGTATTTAAACTAATAAAATTCCTCACTAAGGATAATACTTTACATCTTTATGAGTTTTAGTTTTCTGTCTAGTCATTTAACAAGGACCTTATTTGTTTATTATTTGTGTAAATTGAGAGAGTACGTAAACCATTAGTCCTGCTACAAAATCACTGAAAAGTACACATTAATTTATACTGCTGCCAATTATTTTAAATGGACATTCTTAATGAATCATAAGAAATTATAATAATTTGTTCCATCTTTTTTATTTTATAAAAAAAATTTAAAAAGGATATGTTGGAGTTTCTTTGTTTGTTTGTTTGTTTTTAAAGAAAGATCAGGAGAAGAAGGGCAGAGAGAGGTATATATATAGAGAGAGTCTTAATCAGGCACCATGAAGAGCCCTACATAGAGCACAATCCCCTGACCCTAGTATCATGACCTGTGCCAAAATCATAGTCAGACACTAAACCTACTGAGCCACCCAAGTGCCCTGAGGGTATGTTGCTTTATAAACAAAAAGGAGATTTCTGAAAATGTACATGCTTATGAAGAAAACTATAGAAAAAATTAGTAATAAAAAATAAAATATTAAATGCCTGTTGATTTTCTACATCCTTAGAATTGTAGATAAAACATTGCTTTTGTAAATAATCAGACGTCCTTTTCTGGACCCCCAAGGATTTAACCCACATCCCAAGAAATGCAGAAAACTCTGAATACTTTTTTTATCATACTCTATGAACTTGTTGACAAGTTCCGACTAACGAGTCTACATGGAATAAAAACGTGTGTTCCTCTTGATTCTTTCCTAAAACAAGTCACTTGTCAGGAAAACAGATTTTCTATTTTCTTGAGCTTTTCCATTTTCATTTTCATTTCAAAATCCACAGGATCCCCTCGTACACCTAGTTTGAGACCACTTCACGGTTCTTTATCTACCGATCATACAGTTCTTGATAGCTTATCCTAATCTGGCTCTTGGACATAAGCCTGTTGTACAAACTCCATGACCTTTACCTTTGTGTTTCCACAGTAGGTTCAGGCCATGATTCCACTCCTCCTCCTTAATGCACCTGTACCTGTAAATCGAGATAATCTGTTCTGTTTTTTTTTTTAATTGATTCTGTGTTTCATCTATTACCCTAAAGTGAATGATTCTTCTTTTATACCACCAGGCCTCCTGAGTTCCATTTCAATTGTCTCATGGAAAAACCCACAAATGTGTATTTACATTTTCACAAGCAGTCTACAAAAATAACTTCATTTTTTCCCTTCTAAAACAAGTCAGTGATTGTTTTAATCATTCATGAAATCAGATTTATCTTCAGTTCTTGAGCCCCAACGTTTTTTAGTCACTTAAAATAAATTCCATCAGTAAATGACACAACACTCTTTTCACATACTAAGGTTATTTGACAAGTATTAGTTTCACCTCACACTTGCTACTTTTGATTCCATGTCTTATGACAGGAGTAAACTGAACTTGAAAAAGATAAAACTCCTTTCAAGTTACTATATGGAATTCTAAATACTTTATTGATAATAAATGTGAAATTGAGAAGGCAAGTACTATGTTGCCTTGAATACATGGCTATTAATATTGAAAAATTGATAAGTCAAGGAAAATAGTAAAGAGATAAAAACAGAGATAAGAACAATATGAGGTGGATGACAATATGAGAAATAAGAAATTAATTAGCATTAAGAAGACTGAATTAGTATAATTACTTAACTGAATTTATCCTCATACCTCAAAGAAAGTTAAATGTCTTTAATTTTCTTCTTTTAATTTTGGCTAGAGTGACCTGATCTTTTGAAGTGTTCAGCTTTGTATCTGATTTCTCATTTATACACTCTCCGTCAGCTGCCAAAATAATGTTAAAGTTTGATGAGATATGTAAAATCCCTGTGGCAAATTCCACAGGAAGGTAATTTTGAGTATTCACTAGAAGAATTATGTGTAGAGCTCACCCAATTATGGTGACTCATAGGGCGACGAAGAGGAAACTAAAGAAAAAATGAAGCTAAATAATCTCAGAAATCTGGTGCTGTGTAAGTCAATGGTTAATGCGTTCCGCTTCTTTTGTAAACTAATTAAGTGATGCTTTATTGGACACCATCATTGTCCTCAGCAGTACCTGTTGAGAGGTTAGGGATCTACAGAAATTATGCCAGTCTTTCCACAGTAATCTTTTATAATCTTCCACAGTGAATGCTAGGACCCAAGGCAATGGCTTTATTTGCATTTCAGTCAACTGCATAAACTGATACTTTCTTTCATTACTTCAAGTTCCTTTTTGTTTTCTGATAAGATGGCTGGTTAAATCATAAGTTCTATTCATAATCCCTTTATCAACTGATTGTACAGCCTCAACCTGATCTCTTCAGAATATGCTCTCTTATTTCTTTGCACTAAGCACCAGTTGAGAATGTTCCAAATCTTGAAGTTTGGTTTCTTTTTATCTAACAATTTCTTAAATTCAAAAGTCTCCTCTCACATTTTACTATAGGCAGTGAAGAGAAACCAGGCTGAACCTTCAGCACATCCTACCTTCTTAGCTAAAAATCCAACTGTATCTCTTACAAATTCTACCTTCCACAAAACACTCGAACACAATTCAGTTCTTTGCCACTTTTAAACAAATAGCACCTTTCATCCACTGTCCAGGAACACAATCCTTCTTTCCATCTACAGAAGCACCTTTAACAACGCTTTTGCTAACAGTCTTTGCAAACAGTCAGTAAGGTTTTCAGAGAAAAAGAACCAACATGATTGTACATATGTATATGCATACGTGTATACACACACACACATACATGCATGTATATTTGTGTACGTGTATATATATGCATATGTATATATACACATTATATATGGAGGGAGAGAGATTGAGGTTTATTTGACTTAGGTCACAAAAATGTGTAGGCTAAGTAAATTCAAATTCTGTAGAATAGCAAAATCTGTAGGATAGGCTGGTAAACTGGGTACCCAGGGAAGAGTTGCAGTTTGAGTCCAAAGACTGCCTGATGGAGACTTTTTTTTCCAGGGAAGATCAGTCTTTGTTTCATTAAGGCCTTCAATTGATTGCGTGAGGCATCCACATCCATGTCATGAAGGGTAATCCTCTTTACCTATTCAAACGTTAATCTCATCCAAAAAACCTTTGTAGAAACCAATATAATGATCTTTGAAGAAATTTTGGGGCAACATAGCAAAGGCTTGTTAACATACAAAACTAATCATCACAATTATACCTTTTAAGTTCGTAATACTTATTTGACAATACTTAGAATTTGACCATTAGCTTTAGATATATATTGAATTGATGTCTTTGAACTTCCTTAATCATCACAAGCCATACATAGAGCTATTAAAATTAGCTTCCAATACATATGTAGAGCTACAGTCATAAACAGCACATTGTAGAATTCATGTAAACTTGTCTCAACTTGATTAGTTAATAGTATCGGCTTTCATTTCATTTTATTCCAACCCAGACTATATCAAACCTGGCACAGAGAAATCTTTAAAATGTTTATCACTTGATATTTTTACCATCAGCCTGAAAATTTTACTTCGGTAATTTGGTTGCGGTCCACCTGGATTATTAAGTGATCTGACCTTATAGTTCTGACCAATTCTGCTTTGTTCTCTTTTTATTCAATTTTACATTGCTGTACTTTGCATCTATAGACAATTTTATAATTTAGTTTTTTTTCGGTCAGTTGTCTACTAAAATGAACTATGTAATAGCACATACAAGCAATAAAAAATGACTCGTTTGTATCCAGGTAATACTATGTACCATTTATTGATTGGTATACTGACAAGCAATTGTAGTAGTTAGTTGTGTAAGACACCAACTAAAAAAGCAATTTGAGTAGAACTGGCCTAACAAAGAGCTATACAACTATGCATGGAGTGTATAGATAATGATATTTCACTTAATTATATTTCATATATAATTCTTACTTACAAGGATAGGACAACAGAATGATAGACTGGTGATTTCAGATTCCTTAAGTACTATACCAACAAAATCTGTATATGTGTGCTGCATATAAATAATATGCCTGTACTTTGTATTGTCTTATGATTTTATACTATCAAATGATGCTGATGTACCTCTAGATAAAACCTGTCAGAATAAGTGAGCATATGTAATCAAATCATTCTAGGTAAAAGTGATGCCAATGTCATCTAAATCTTTTTTTCCTTTTGCTTTTTTTTTTTTACCCTTAAAAGACCTCAATTTTGCTTGACGTAGAAAATCATACATAAATGGAGGACTATTACAGGATTTTGAGTATAATATTTGGAAACAGTGGTGTCTGACATGATGGGGAATGTTGCAAGATGTACCTACATCTATGGCAGTTCAGCTAATCTCTTGAATTATCTTTTATTATCTCTGGAATGTATTCTCTTTTGTTGCCTGAGATCGTTTGTGAACAGATACTAACAAAGGACAGCAAGCTAAAACCTTGAGATTATATTTGGCATGTTTTCTCTGATTTTCAGCATTGATAATAGCCCTACATCAGATACAATAAACTTCAAAACTTGCTATAGGTATTTCCATGTAAGTTTCAACAGAAGAGACATGTAATTTATTTTCCTATTATACAAATTAAATACTCCCATACATTATTACAGAAAGTAAATCCTAGGGGAGAAGATCTGAAATAAAATTTGTACTCATTGAAGAAGCCACTTGTTTCAATGATTGTATATTATTTTCAGCATTTTCATGACAGTATTATAGGAGAATTGCTAACATGGAATACATTTTATTGGTTTAAGAGGAAAAGGAAATAGCAAGGCATTTAGAGACCAAAGTTTCAAAGGGGAGATTGCAGCAGTATGTTTTTTTTGTTTAGCAAAATGCTACATAAATTGTATGGCCCTGTCTATACTTGGCTATCATACTGTCCAGAGATCTAAAATGACGCTAAAACGTTTCTAAGTCTTATAGCCATTGTAGACATTTTAACAAAGAAAAGATTGGACTTGTTGATTCCTGTCAAAGTGCACAATTACCATCCTCCTGATATGCTTATTACATAATCAGAAAATTTACATTTTAAGGTAAACAATTCAGAAGTTTCTTGAGGACAGGAATTAGTTTATATGTGTATGTATTAATTGCTCCTAACATTTTGTAAGCTGCTAGGCATGTGAAAATTAATCAATATATATCTGATTATGGATTAACATTTGAATAGATCATTCTAAATCAGCAGAGTTTCTGTTTTAAACAGAAATACACAAAGGAAAATCACAAGTTATATAAAAAGAAATCCAAGGATGATATTTAACATTTGAAAGGATTCCATTAAATAGGACATTCAATAGTACATTACTAAGGGAAATTACTTAGCATATTTATTTATGTATGGTTTTATGTCCAATTTGCAATAATTATATCATCATGTCTAATGTGATGATGATTTTGGATTTTTTTCTCCAAAAGTAAAAATCTATGTTTTGTTTCTGATGAGAAGAGTAAAACAAAATTCTAGGGTAAAATGGCACTGTCAGCACTGGTCTTAAATTCTGCTTCCACCTCAACTGCACAGATAAAATATGAGAGAAGCACATTTCATAATCATTAAAAATGCATAACCACAATGATAAAATAAAAATGGGATGATCAGAAACACAGAGACAGTCTGAGACTGAAACAAAGGAACTTTTGGGTTCCAAGATGTAAAAAGGACCCAAGCCTTAGGGAGTTTGACCCCTGTAGGCTAAAGAAGACTTAAGTTGACCTAAATGGTAGATGACCATAGTATATGTCAGTCACTTAACTAGGACCTAGAGAATATCTGGAGAAAAAAAAATAGCACCGTCAAAAGAGCATCCATTTATAAATGTGAATACTTAAGGTAGTTAGAAACCAAAAGAGAAGCTTTGCAGTGGGAGTAGCTGAGGTTGATAACTGAATTTCCAAAATACTGAATATCATCTTACATAAGAAACTCCTGTCATCTAAATACAACCAAAAAAAAAAAAAAAGTCAAATGAAAATAAAAAGAAACCAAAGGAAAAAAACTAATTTTTCATTTGGCCTTTGGACCCAATATTGTATTCATAGCATCTTGGTAAGAGAAGGAGAAAAACAACAAAAATGAAGTGATAATAAAATCTCCCACCACAGATTAGCATGCATTGTTGCTCCACATAACCTTTTCTAGGATGTGTGTAATTAACAGCCTTCAAAGATACATTCAGTATCTCCTTCTGAAGCAAAGGGCAAGAATGCAGAGTCCTGTGCCCCAATCAGCTCATGGATGCTTTCTTTTTTGGCCGCTAACCACTGCAAGAGCAGGCATCCATCTGCGCCCGTCCATCATCGCCCTCTATTTTTGGGATGCAAGGAGAACTGATGTAACTCTGCTGATAACTCTAAAGTTGGTTGTGACTTTGACTCATAAGTCTCATGGACACTGACTGAGCACATAAAATTATAGCAGGCTAATTTCTTAGATTGTAACATAGACATGAGTAACAACACGGTGGTGAATGTCCTGGGCTTTATATATCCCAGACAAAGTGCTGGAGAAGCCCACAATCTAGAATTGCCAAAGTGTGCAGATGAAAAAATGCCTCAACAAAAATATCTTCTCTCACAGAACCACAGAATGGCAGCATAGCAGGACAAAATATTTAGGCAATAACCACTCTAGCCAGACACCACAGAAAATACTGCCGCCTCACTCCTACCCATGCCAGCAAAGACGGAGTGGGAAGACACAGACTTGTATGAAAGGCAGAATGAGGCACCCTAACTTCATGCCAGGGTATTACAACATAATAGTTCGTGTTTCAGTTAAAAATCTCTCTCAAACTCAGAACCAGGAAGGTGTCAAATGGAGTGTAAAGACAATAAATAGATGCCAACATGGAAATGACAGAGGTTAGCTTATCTGACAAATACTTTAAAGCAGCCATCATAAACATAAATTTAATAAGTAATTATAAATAAGTGCTAGAAATGAAAAATAGTCTGAGCAGAGAACTGTCAGAAAAATAAGTTGTAAAGAAGAGCCAAACATACATTTTGAAAACAAAAATATAATAACCAAAACAAACAAAAAAACCACTTCATGGTCTCAACTTCAACATTAAATTGGAGAGGACTGAAGAAAGAATTGGTGAATTTGAAAATACAACAATGAACAATGGATAAAATAGGCAAAAAACAAACTAGCAAAAAACCCAGACACATTTCTACAGGAATATATGTGAATATAACTAAGAATAATAATTTATCACTGGAGTTAGAGGATAAGAAAAAAAAGGACATGGCTAAAAAAAACTACTGAAATAAATAATGCCTGAAAATGTAACAATTTTGCAGAAGATGCAAATCTATAAGTTGAAAAACTTGAGTAAACCCAAATAGAAAAACTCAAATAGGCATCAACACATATGTCATAAACTTCTAAAAATAAAAACAAATATTGACAGTAGTGAGGGAGGAAGAGGTACAGTACCTACAGGTGAAAAAAACAATAGCAGATTTTCATCAAAAATCCTGGAGACCAGAAGAAATGATCATGGCAGTTTTTAAGGGGTGGAAGGAAGGAAATGTCAACCTACAGATAGTAAAAGTATCTTTGGGAATTAAAGAAAATTGAGACATTGTCAGATGAGAGAAAACAAAGATTATTTGTTGCCAGCAGACTTCTTCTAAAAGAAATAATGCGAGTGTTGTAAAGAAGAAAGAAAGTAGGAAAGAGTAACCATGGAACATTATGAAGGAAAAATAATGCAGTAAGCAGAAATATGGGTAAATAAAATTGTTTCTCCTCTTGATGCTCTTGATCTATGTGGGACAGTTAAAGTAAAAATCATAAAACATTGTGTGAAAGGGTTCTCAATTTATATAGCAGATGTATCTAAGATCATTTTAAGTGGGGGAGGGTGAAGGGACACAAAGGGTATAATATTTGTACACTTAAACTGCTATAATGATACCAGTAGACTGTGATAAATTATGTATCTAATACCTGAAACAACTTAGCTACATACACACTCAGAAAACACTATGGAGATAAAAGGCACAGCATAGGAAATGTAGTCAGTGGTATTGTAATAGCTTATGTGGTGACAGATGGTGGCTACACTTGTGAGCATAGCATAATGTATCGACATGTCAAATCAGTATGTTGTACACATGAAACTAATATAATGTGTGTCAACTGTACTTCAATTAAAAAATAACCCACTCTGGATGACTCCAAATGGAAGTCCAAAAAATCATTTAACCCACAGGAAGGCAGAAAAAATAAAGCAGAAAAAAAAGTCAGCAAAACAAAAAGAAAACAGCAGACTTCAGCCCAAACCTATCAAGGTTACATTAAATGTACGTGGTATCAATATACCAATTAAAAGACTGATAAAAGCAGAAGAAAATTTTAAATATCTCCTAAACACATGCTGTCTATAGGAAAATCACCTCAATTATAATGATATAAACAGGATGAAAAAATTAGACCATGAAAATATTAAATCAGAAGTGACGTTATTGATAACAGATAAAACAGGCTTCAGAATAAAGAATTGCATTAGAGAAGGACATTATACAATGATAAAAAAATAAAGAAGGGGGTCCTGTCTACTGGGTGGGGCAGGACTGGGGTCTTCTGAGAGAGACGTGGCCAGTACTACACTCCTTACCATCTCAGTGTCACAAAGAAATGGTCCTAATCCAGAGCCATCACCTTTCAGTTGGATGGATCACATTGCTGCCATCTCTTGATCCAATCCTGGAACTGAAAACTATAATCTCTAGGGGAAAAAACGAGTCTTTGCGCCAGAGTCTTAATGAGCAGCAAACATGAGCGTAGCGGTCTTCATACAGGAAATCGGGGGCTCCAAATTCTTGAATGTTTCATAGTCTAATCTCTGTCCTGTTGTTTCCTTTTGGATTACTTTGATACTTGATGGGGGATTTATCATGAAACATTAGTTTGCTTACCTTCTTTCAAAAGAATGCCTAAACGTAAATGAAAAATAAGCTTGTCATCTAAACATACTCTTAAAAATAGCTTTTTCTTTTCAGACTGCTGCTAAAAGTAGACATTTAAATGAAGTAAAAGGTATTCATCAACTGCTACATATTTAACATGTGAGGAAACTTTGAAGAAACTTGTCCAAAACCATACTGCCAGTAATGAATGTGACTTGGATTTCAATTTCTGTATAATCTAGAAATCTTAACTGCTATGCATATGTTTAATAGAACATTTTCAAAATACATAGAAGAAAACAATTCAGTCCCATTACCCAGAGATGAAAAAACCATCTTATATATTTTTTCTTTTAATCTTTTTGTATGTATATACTTTTTGAATATATGTATGAGTTGATATGAATAGTTTAGAGCTAAAAAAATCAAACATTTAAAGATTGTGATATATATTGCCAATGACTTTCCAGAAAGATTGTAAAACAGTAAGACCAGAGTATGAGAGTGCCAATCTCATTTGCCATCACCGAATGTTCTCTTGATTAATAAATGATTCATGATTCACATTTAAAAAGAGGAAAAAAAAGAATAATGATTCTAATTCTGTATAATCTCTTCAGAAAATACAGTAAGAGGAACACTACTCAACTTGTTTTATTAAGGTAGTCTTACCCTAACACCAAAAACAGACATAAAAATAAATAGAACCACTGTTTTATCACTCATAAATATAGATCAATATCTTCTGCAAAGATCTTTAAGAACAAATAGCAGTCAACAATTATAAATCACAATCGAGTAGGGTTTGTTTCAGTGATGCAAGGCTGGTTACATATTCAAAAATCAATGTAACCCCCCATTTTAAGAGGATAAAGAAAACTCCTATCAATGCAGACAGAAGAGAAAAAGATTCAATACCAGTCATAAAACCCTTCAGAAAAATAGGAATGTGGGGCATCTCAGTGTGATAGATAACAACTATAAAACAACTACAGCTTACCTTAAAAGATAAAATCCTTTCCTCCTAAGGTCAGTCCCAAGAGTAGCTGCTATTATCACTCTCATTCAATATAGTAATAGAAATTTTAGCCAGTGCAATAAAGCAAGAATCAGAAATAAAACACAGATTGTAAATAAAGAAATAACAGTGTACTTACTTGAGGAGGATATATTAGTCTATACATAAAATCTCACAGAATCTGTAAAAACAAACTCCTATTACTAAGTAGAAGTAATCTGAGTTATAACAAATAATTCCAATTTTACTATTATCAATGAACATGTGAGCACAGGAATGAGAAATTATTTACAATCCTAAAAAAGTGAAATAATTGGATGTGTACCTAATAAAACTTGTACAGGACTTGTATATTGAAAGCAAAATGACATGGGGCGCCTGGGTGGCTTAGTCGGTTAAGCGTCCGACTTTCGCTTGGGTCATGATCTCGCGGTTCGTGGGTTCGAGCCCCGCGTCGGGCTCTGTGCTGACTGCCAGCTCAGAGCCTGGAGCCTGTTTCAGTCTGTGACTCCCTCTCTCTCTGACCCTTCCCTGCTCGCGCTGTCTCTCTCTCTCTCTCCTAGAAATAAAGCATTAAAAAAAAAAAAAAGAAAGCAAAATGACAAAAGAAGTCAAAGTAGATCTTAAAAAAGGGAAACAGACACAGTGTCTATAGGTTAGGTTACTCAACATAGTGATGATGTCAGCTTTAACCAAATTCTTGTATATATTTAACAGAATTCCTATCAACACTTCACAAGAATTTTTTGAGCCATGGAAAAATTATTCTAACATTTATATGGAAACCCTAACTAGAATACTTGAGTAAGTTTTGAAAATGACTTTGGAGAAGTCCCTCTACCTAATGTAAAGGATTTTTATAAAGCCATGTTAATCAAGAATATGTAGTGTTGATGGAGTGATAGAAACATAAATCTGTGGTACAGAAAAGATGAAGATCCACACAAATACTTTCAACTGATTTTTTTGACAAACTTTAAAAAGGTAATTTAGGGGCACCCGGCTGGCTCAGTTGGTTAAGCGACCGACTTTGGCTCAGGTCCTGATTGCATGGTCTTGGGTTTGAGCCCCGCATCACGCTCTGTGCTGACAGCTAGCTCAGAGCCTGGAGTCTGCTTCAGATTTGTGTCTCCTTCTCTCTCTGGCCTTGCCCATCTCACACTGTCTCTCTTTTTCTCTCTCTGAAAAAATAAATAAAAAATAAATAAAAAATAAAAAGGCAACTTAGTGGAGAAAAGAGCCTTTTCAGTAAATGATGTGAGAGTAATTGGACATGCATAGGAACAACAACAACAAAAAAGCCTCAATCTAAGCCTCACACTTTACACAACAATTAAATAAAAATAATCATGTACTTAAATATAAAATATAGATCTATAAAACTTTTAGGAAAAAACTTTGGGGAATCTAGAACTAAGAAAAGAGTACTTGGAATTGACATGAGAAGCACAATCCATATAAAGAAAAAATTAATAATTGGACTTCATCAAAATTAAGAACTTGTATTCTGGTAAAGAACATATTAAGTGGATGAAAATATGGTCTACAGACTTGGAGAAGATACATGCAAACCACATATCCAACAAAAGACCACTGTCTTGAAAATGTGGGGGAAAACCCCACAAAACATTAAAAAACATGGAATCCACTTAGAAACAGGCAGAAGACATAAACAAACATTTCACTGAAGGGGAGACACAGATGGAAAATAAGCACATGAAAGATTCTGAAATCTTAAGCCATTATTAAATAGAAATGTAAAACCACAGTGAGATATGCATCTATCAGAAAAGCTAAGAAATAGTAATAACACCAAATTCTGATGATTTGTAGGAACTAGATCAGTTATATATTGGGGATATGAATGTAAAATGGTGATCCACTTTAGAAAAACCTTTGGAAGTTTCTCCAACTAATACACAATGCAGAAATTTCACTCAGACAAATGAAAATATATGTTTACACAAACACACATAACACTTCTAGCTGCTTTATTCATAATAGTTTAAAGCAGGAAACAACTCAGATATCCTTAAATGGGTGAATAGTGAAAGGAACTGTGGTACATTCCTACCCTGGAATATCACTCAGCAACATAAAGGAACAAATTATTGACACATGCAATAAGTTGCATAAATTTTCAGAAAATTACGCTGAGTGAAATCCCAATAGTTTACATACTGTATGATTCCATTTATAAAACATTTTTGAAATGACAGCATCTGGAAATGGGTTGTAGATTAGTGGTTGCTTGGGGTTAATGAGGCATGAGAGTTAGAATGAAGTAGTTGTTATAAAAGTGCAAACTAATTGACCTTGTGGTGATGGAAATCTTTATCTTCACTCTGTCAACATCTGTATCTTGATCATGATATGGTACTATAGTTTTGCAAGATTACTAAATGAATTTTGTGCAACTGAGGAAGTTTTGGGAGTCAAATTGATAATTCAAAGTCTTCAGGATAATTTCATTCAATTATCACAGTGAGCAGATTTTAGATTTAGATTGAGCACTTACCAGAATATTTGATTGTTTTTTTTTTAATTTTTTTTAATGTTTTATTTATTTCTAGGAGAGAGAGAGAGAGACAGCGTGAGCAGGGGAGGGTCAGAAAGAGAGGGAGTCACAGACTGAAACAGGTTCCAGGCTCTGAGCTGGCAGTCAGCACAGAGCCCGACGTGGGGCTCGAACCCACGAACCGCGAGATCATGACCTAAGCGAAAGTCGGACGCTTAACCGACTAAGTCACCCAGGTGCCCCTAGAATATTTGATTGTTTATGAAGATTTCTTGTCTATTTGGCTGCCTCAACAAGATTCTGGATTATATATAACCTACTAGGGAAAATGTATAATCCCCATCACCATATTGCATAGCAGTTTTTTTGTTTTTTTTTGTTTTTTTTTTTTACCATGTTTGCATTGTACGGGGATACATGCAAAGACTGTTTTGATAAAGAAGGGTAACTAACCTCAAGATAAAATTCTTTCATGGCTGTTTATTGATTGTATTGCTATCTTTAGTCACACATGTGGGAAGGGGCATGGTTATCACTTTCATCCCTAATAACAAACATTCCAAATCAAAATATAAATGTGTGACATACAATATGTTTCAGTAGTGCTAGTGTCCACCATATCTATAAATAGCTTTCTGAAACTACTACAACCTACCTGCCTTAATTTGGGCATTGAATTCAAAATTTGTTGTTATTTTTACTTCATTTAAGCTATAGTTGAGCGCATTACAATAGGAAATATTGGAAATAGACTAAATTTGATACTCAAATACCAGTGTTCAAGTTCACCCTCCCAAATATAAAAAAATAAAATGAGGAAAACAAAACATTGTCCATCTCATAATGTAATGGTTAGAAATCAGTTGGAAAATCAATGAGAAGACAGTTATTAAAAATATAACTGGCTCCATTCATGTTTTATTAACCACAAATATTTTCTCCTATTTAAATTGCTCACTTAGATGCCTCACACTTTAATCAGACTGTGACAAGAACTGTGCTTTATTTCATCTGTATTTCAAATCCCTTGCAGATAGTGTGCCCCAATTAGTTCATTAATTGTTGAATGAATAAATAAATGGACACAGGTAAGTTATTTTGATTGTAAAAAGCTCCAAATTGTCTGCTTATAACCAACTCTATTTTGAAGCACATAAACAGCACTGTACTTTTTAACTTAGATTTCGAACCAAAGCCCAGTTCATACTTTTTCTTTTTCTGAGCAAAAGGAGTTTAATTCACAAGGTTTATATGTGAAATCAATTTTGAGCACTATCTTTTTCCAGTGAACAGTGCAGTATATCATGTGAAGGGCATTTTCAATCATTTCACCCTCCCCTTAACCCTCACTGCCACCCCTAACCTGAGTCACTATGAACTTGGAAAGTCTGGCATTTTTTTTTGTTTCCTGTAAGAGGATTGACCTGTAAGAATCACATATTTTTCTCAAGGTTGGAGGTGAACACTTTATTCATCAGGCAGTTTAACAGATTCTTTTTCAAGTTACTTCCAAGTGCTTACCTTCAACAAATGGTCTTAGAAATGATGTTCAAAATAAACTTCAGTAGTTCACTTTTGATTCATTTCCAGTCCTATTCGTAGGAAAGATTTATTGACTTAATGTGTTAGCTCAGGTACTCTGCAATGTGCTCACCAGAATAGTATAGGACAATAAATCACCATGAAGAGTAAAGGGCAGCGGCACAGGGATAGGCAAGGAGAACCCATTGACTACAAGCAGGTCTGACACCTGTGAGAGAAGACTAGGAGAGGTGGTTTGTACAGGCAGCCATCAACCAGGTTGATGAAAAGTTAGCAAGTCAAAGGCTCCTAGTAGAGCATAAATCGCCCTGCAATAGATAGAAATTGATAGGTGGAAATGTGGCTTCAGCACAGATGTGGTCAGGGTCTCTGATGGGTGGCAGCTGGAGCTGGGAGTCCATTATGCTTTCTGCAACAAGCTACCTGAGAAGTGTCTACTGATGGCTATGACACATAGGTCTGACCAAAGTATACAGAATTGTGCCTTTTATGATAATTAATTTTGACTATTACAACATTTTTATCCTCAAGGAAAATAAACCTACATCTAATCATTTAGAGATTTAAATGTTATTTGATCATCAAGTATAATGTGGAAGAGCATCATACTAACAGAGTATTTCTCACTTGAGATATTCCTATTTATATCTTAAGGGATTTGGAATAATCACTCATCATAACTCAGATGTCATTCACTTATATGTGCATTAAAGACAATTAATGTCTTTAATTTTAAAAAACCTAATAATTATTCATTTAAATGGCCCCAGATCTCTAATTTAATTAGGGTCTTTCATAGATAACAGAACTTGCCAGTATTCTTGCCAGAGTCCAGCTCCAGCAGGTCCAGGGGTCCCTGAAGGATGGGTGGTGTCAGTGAGGGAGGGAGTGAGAGAGCCCCAAGATTCTTTCTGATCACCAGGCAGGCATCTCTGTCCTGTTGGTTTTGGTGTCTTTATTTATACGTAAAATGTTAACATGGCATCACAAAATAGAATTTTTACAATGGATAGTTCTCTGTGATGTTTTGGAAAATGTATAGAAACAGGTTTTACAGAAGTATTCTTGCAGAACTGCCCCAATGAAGGTGAGGTTGAGTAACTAGAAAATAACAGGGTGTTCTTAGTGACAAACAGGATAACATACACATTTTAATAATGCTAAGATTAAATCATCAGTTAAGCTGTAGATACTCTTATTCTTCCTCATAACAGCTGCCAGTGTAAGGGAAGGTGTTTGTGGAATGTAGGCCTTAGGGAAGGGACTACTATACATCCTCAGTTAGCAAAGTATATGTAGTAACTTATGTTCTGCCCTTATCTGTTCCTTCTCTCTAAGTTAGGCTCTTTGTCTCCAGGCAAGACTTGATTTTCCAGTTATATGCTTTATGACACCGGAGAGCCAGACACAGCTTTAAAGAGTTTAGCTCATATCCAATACATAGAACAGCCTCTTCAAGTGTATTTACCTTTGTGTCTAGTTTTTTGTCTATGATTTCTTGAATAGTTAGGGCATGAGAAACATTTTTGGTTGGTTGATTTACCTGTTGAGCTGTATGAATGTCTTGGACTAACAACTGTAGAAACAGAATTGTACACGTAAAGGTCAATCTTTTATGAGTAAGGGTCATTAGCCTGTTCGTAGCTCAAGGGAAAGTATTGAGGGAAACAGGACCTGCCGGAGACACGATGTCTGTTCCTGTAATCAAAAGAAGTTCCCACAATAAGTTCCTTCACAAGGTGCAATCATCATACCAGGGCCAGAATAAGGGGACAAATCACTCCCTATACCGATCAACAAGGTATCTTGGGGGTCAGTGCTCAGGCAGAAATAATTGAGTGGAGGTGCATATCAGTCGTCATCTGATGGCAAGAGACTATGCAAACTTGCTTTAACCTCACCAGGAGTTTTCTCGACTACTGGGCTCACAGTGGCTCCCAACATATTCTGACATAAATAAATCCCAAGAAATACTTACTTTATCAATTGAAGCAGTATACACTGCTGGGAAACAGTGTAGTAGTAATCATAGCTCAAATGTTAGGGTCAGAATAGGATGGATCTGTGGTGCTTCTCATAGGTAATTGAGTATCTTTAATCTTGTTTCAATGTCTATTAAATAGAAAAAAACTATTTAAGGTTTTGAGAGTCATTTAAGATACATTTTGTAAAGAATTTAATGCAGTGTTGACCAAATAGTAAGTACTCAAAAAATATACACTTGGTAATCCAAGTATGGTTATCAGTTTTATCAAGATACTTTATTAATTTATAAATTAGTATTTATAGAAGTTAATATATCTCAAAAGTTACTTAACATTTTAATAAGCATTTTTAATTTCTTAATTGACAAATGGGGACATTAGTAATGCATATTTTATACATTACTATGAGGATTATATATGAAGGTAATTATAAACTGAATTACATATATATGTACATATATAGCTATCATCTATCCTACCTATCAAGCTTGAAGTATTTAACAAGCATTCAAAAAATAATAGCTGTGGTCATCCTTACTGCCCTTATTGTAATAATCCTTATCTTCCTCCTCTTTTGACATTGAAATAAATGTTACTAAGTTCAATGAGGGACAACTTGGTATCACATAGAAAAATATCTACAAGGTACAAAGGGTCATTAATATTTGTTATATTGTTGACACAGGACCTGAGAATGAACATAACTATTAGGAGCATTCACAATAATTGAACGACCATTTAGAAAAGGGGTATTAGAAAGTGAAACACAAAGCATCTGCTTTCCAACTCCTTTTATTTTTTTCCCCTTTTTGTTATCTTTAATAAAAAATGAAATAAAATCATATAACATAAGTTGAAAACAAAATGGACCAAATGGAAGATCAAGATAGAACTGAATGAAGTCTTGACATGTTGCACTCATTGCTAGCTTAGTGTATTGTCAATTTCCCTTACTTCAGAAGGGATAAGAGCATAAGAAAAAATGCATCAAATTGAAGCATCATTGAGACAACAAAGTAATGAATTATCAGTTTGAGGTGGCATGAGATAAAGTATTTAAAGTAATAACATTCCAATGAAGAGAACATAAAAGCATCTCATTTACTTTAAAAGACACAGCTCCCTATGTACATTGGATATAATTACTGTTAGTATATTAAAGAAATAGTTATTAATAAGAGTAAGTTCATAAGTAGGAAGGTATATAACATAAACATGTATTCACATTTTCTCTTCCTTAATCTCTTGATCTCACTGATAGTGGTAATAGGATGGAAAGACGGGAAATAATGGTACCCAGGAATATCTCAAGTAAAAATATTTCAGTGCAAAGTAAAAAACATAAAATTCACTCTACACACCAATTTGCGTATTGAAAAGTATTTTGTTCTTATATTACAATGAAATAGGAAAAGCAACAAATGCTATTTTTATGAGTATAGAATCACAGAATTTAGGGGCACCTGGGTGGCTTAGTGGTTAAGTGTCCGACTTTCGCTTGGGTCATAATCTCGCAGTTCGTGGGTTCGAGCCCCGTGTCAGGCTCTGTGCTGACTGCCGGCTCAGAGCCTGGAGCCTGTTTCAGAGTCTGTGACTCCCTCTCTCTCTGACCCTTCCCTGCTCACGCTGTCTCTCTCTCTCTCTCTCTCCTAGAAATAAATAAAACATTAAAAAAAAAAGAATCACAGAATTTAGTATAAGGATGTACATAGTGTGTGTCTAGTTAACAACATATTTGCTGTTTTATTTCCTTAAGTGAAGCCATTTTCTCATGATCAATTATACTTAACAATGATAGCTATGGTTTTTTTTTTCCTGAGTGGAATAAAATTAGCCAGAATCTCCAAGCTAAATAGAAAGATTGTTTAGAAGTGACCATGCAGATTTAACTGATTTAAGTGTAAAATTTGTATAAAATATTTTTGATAGTGTTCTCCTATATTAGAGAAGTGAGTTTCTCTATCCACTACATAGAGAATTAGAGTTCTGGATTTTCTTTTTGCTGTTAGGTTGTGGATATAGTCATTGTTTTGATTGGGCATTTGTTACTCCATCTTGTACACTGTTGATGTCCATTGTTAGTAAAAGCCTGCCAACTAAGTATGTTTGATTTACATTACTTAAAGCTTACATTCACTCCATTCTACAAATTTCATAATCAAAATAATAAAATACTTAATATTAGATGTATCTATGAAATTTAATTCAGTGCTATAGGATTTTATATCTTTTGAACTATAGTATGATGTTACTGAAATATGATTAACATAAACATACTTGACCCTTAAGCAATGTGAAGTTAAGATGTGCTGACTGCCATGCAAAAGAAAATCTGCATATAACTTTTGCCTCCCCCTAAACTTAGCTACTTATACCCTATTGTAGACTGGAATTCTATATTAATAATATAAACAGTCAATGAACATTTATGTATGTTATATGTATTATATATCATATTTTTATGAAAAGTAAGCTGCAAAAAGAATATAGGAAAATCATAAGGAAGAGAATAAATATTTGCCATACTGTACTGTATTTATTGATACTGTGAGTTTAATACTGTAAGTTTGCCATGTATTTACAGGATACATAGTTTGTCATTACCTACATCTATGTTATCTTATATGATCAAAAACACTGTAGATATTATACATAATACTAACAGTATAACTCAAAAGTAAAAGATAATGATAAAAATTATAATTATTACAAGTACAATATCTCATTCATTAATAATGATGAGGCAGCAACATGAATGTTATGGTAGCCTAATATAATCAATACAATTGCTTCATAGTATTCTAGTCTATACACTAATAAATACATTGTTATAAACTTTAAGGAATACTCTTACAGTCATATTGATGATACAGTATTGGAAAAGCTTAATGCTTTTTAAAAATACATGTGATGATAAACTGGTACACAGTTTCTTGAATTACTGGAGAGAGAGGCTACTGAATGGTAATGTAACTCTTTTAAAGTAGAGTTACAAAAACGGAAGGAAAACTAATACATTATATTGAATATTTTTGACCTCACACCTATGTAAAGATAGGCTATACATTTTCATACAAGTCTTCTACATAATATCCTACACACTGAATACATGATAATTGTGATGATGATGATGATGATGACCCAAAAATGTCTCTGCCAGTTCTTGCTGTACAGATAGTTGATTTTCACATGAAGACAATCCCATACACAAGAGAGATTTATTAATTGTAAGGCATGATGCTTCCTTATTATTCATTAAGTGGCAGTAGATCATCTTAATGGTCTTCATCCATGTCATTGTCACTGTGAGTACCTGAGGAGGAAGAAAGGTGGCTGGTTTTGCTGTCTCAGGGATGGCAGAGGTAAAAAAAAAAAAAAAAAAAAAGCCAGGGGGAGTAAGTAGAAGGGAAGGCAGGACAGGCAGGCACACTTGGTATAACTTTACAGAAATACACTGTAATTTCTCTCTGGCTTTTTGCTTTTTTATTTCTCTAAAACTATTTCTGTACAGAACCAAGCTATCTTCCCTTTTTGCTTTAGTTTCATCACTCATAACATAGATGAGTCCATGTTGTTAAAGAAGTCAAAAGCAGTTTGGACAGAACCCTTCTGCCATATTGTCTAATGTCAGTTTGGTTTTGGTCACTGCTTCTTCTATGTTTTTCCTCCTTATCTGACACTGGCCCAAAAGTACTCTTCTCCCTCAAATCATTCTTCTCTTGATTCTGCTGCTGTGGTGTCTATTAGCTCTTGAATTTCTCAAAGATCATATCTTGAAACCCTTCACTTCCAACAATATTTGCCATATTCACAGTCTCTAATGATTGCCTTGATTGGCTTTGTTGTAAATCATGTGAAGTTGTACACAACATCTGGACACAATTTTCTCTAGGGCAAAAAAAAAATGTTATTTCAGTCTTGCTGGCTTTTGTGGCTTTTTCTCTAAATACTATGGCATCTTCATTGGTGTAATCCCTCAATACTTTCATTATATTATCTCTGTTGGAGTTCTCTTCCTTGATGTTGACAATTCTTCCCAAAGAATATCTTATGGAAGAAGCCTTAAATGTCCTTATGACTCTCCTACTGTTAGAGATGTTGTGTTTGGGGGCATGTAGACCACTTTGTGCCCATGGAGTTGAACTCATGGGGTTCTGGGTGGCCAGGGCCATTGTCCAATATCAAAAGAACTTAAAAAGATGGTCCCTTACTGGAAAGGTACTTCTTGTCTTCAAAGACAAAGCGTCAGTGAAACCAATCCAGAAATATGGTTCTCATTGTCCAGGTCATCTTGTACAACCAAAAGACTAGCAGCTGGTGTTCGGTTATCTTTTCCTTCAAGGCTGACAGGTTAGAAGCTTTAGATAAAAGCAGGCCTGATCATAATCCAGACTGAATTTGCTCAAAAGAGTAGAGTTAGCCCATCCCCACCATACACCTGGTGTTTGCTTCTCTTCCTTACTAATAAATGACCTGTGTGGATTTTTTTTCCAAGATAGGGTGTTTTCATCTTCACTAAAAACATGTTACTTAATGGTATCTTGTCTTAATGGAACTCATCTACTGCCTCTTGGTCGGCAGAAGCTGTTACTCCTTTTAGCTTGAAATTTTTAAGCCAAACCTCTTTTTAATATGATCGAACTATCCTTTGCTGGCATTACATTCTCCAGCTTTAGATCCTTTACCTCCCATTTGCTTTATGTTATCATGTCATGACTTTGCTTTTTCTCAAATCATGTTAGAGTCTATAGCTATGTCTTTCTTATAGCAATACTGAACCCACATAAAATCTGCATTTTCAATATGAGATAAATTAGATAATCCAGGATAATGTCCTTATTTTAAAATCTATAAATTTAATTATATCAGCAAAGTTCCATTTGCAATATTATACAACATATTCACAGATTCCAGGGATTTGGGTCTAGAAATCCTTGTGCAGACATTACTCTGTTTATCATTCTCCAGAATAAAATTCACTTAAAGTATTTTATTTACTACATTTTCATACATTTGCACTTATTTTAAGACTACTAAATAAAGTCTACCTTGCATCAATTTGTTCTGTATATTTTGTTTTAAGTCTTCATGTTGTTTTTATTTTTGACAGCGTCTTTAACAATAAAGATTATGCTGCATTTTACTTTATTCTTTCCAGTATTTGGAAGAGCAGAAACTTCTTTTGGTCATAGTGGTGCAGTGTTTCTCAAATGAATGTCTCTTCAACTCAAAATTAGATTAACACAAATCTTAAGTTTCAGTTTTGTTGAGATGTCATATTTTTCTTCAGTGATAGCAGTCTTCCAATCCCATTTCCTTCTTTCTTCTATTAGGTGACAAGAAAAAAAAAGTTTTCATCTCATCCCACCCTACCCCTCCACCCCCCAGATTTGTAAGAAATATTTTTTGGTACTTACTCAGGTGCTGTGTTTGGCACTTAAAATGCATTTCTTGTTGTTGCTGTTATTTTTAACGACTGAAACAGAACATATCTGAAACCACAGATTTTGGAAAAACCATTTGTTCTTGCCGGTCTTGAACCTCTTCTTGAACTTGAAGTTGGCCTTTTGTTGGACCTCGCATTTAAGAGCAAGGTCTCTGAAGACGTCCTTCTTGAGCACATTTTTGTCCAAGGGTATATGTACAGAGTACCTTGTGGGCATGAGGTGAGTGTAGTTGTACTTTCATAAAAGACTTGACCTTTGACCTTTCAGTGATTTTCTTCTCGCCTATGGCAGCTGTCACTTTGCAGAGATAGCAGTCAATTCCAGCCACTAGGGTATAACTGTAGGGGTGGTCTGAGGTGCCATCACCACTGTTCTAAACATTAATCACTTTGCATCTGGAGAAGTGTCTGGTACAGACCGGCACCACCTGCCCAGATTTCCTGCTTTTGCCCACCTCAACAACAGCCACTCGAGCCTACAGAAGAAAGGAAGTTAAGATGCATATTTCAAGGAATATGCAGTTGTCATATTTAAGTTTCTTTATCTAAAAAGTGAGAATTTAAAATTGGTACCACTCTTCTTATCACCGTAAGGACTATGCATTCCTTTGAATATATCAGAAATGAGTGTGTGAAAATTTACTTCTGCTGCTACCTTCTTCCACAGTTTCCTCATGCTTCTAATAACTTTGCTTGCAACTAATCATAAAACAAATCTTGAGAGATGGAGAGAAAATACAAATTCTATAACTCTTCTAGCATTCATGGATGAAATCTTTTGTAGATTAAACCTGCATCATACTTGATGAATATTTAATTAAAATAGTTCTTGTCAGTTTGCCTTGGAAGAGTTTTTAATTCATTGAAATATGGAGTTTTGGTAAGTGTGAGGATATTGGTAAAATTGTACAATGACATTCAATTCCAACTTTTGGTTTAAAAGCACTTTTAGGGGTACCATTAAGCACAGTTATATTGCATTAAACCGTACTTGAGCATAGTTTGTTTTTCATTTATCAACTCATTTGTTCCCCATATCAACCACGTAGTGAAAAGGCACTAAATTGCAAGGTGTTGTTTTTCCAACTCAGAAGATCTGTTTAAAATGCAGATTCTGAGTCAGTAGTTCTGGGATCTAGACAGCTTTTCTGCATGTCTAACAAGCTCACCAGTCACACTGATATCATTCTTTCAGGGACCATATTTTGAAGAGCAAAGCCCTGAAAAAACCCATTAAACTCAACGTCTGGAAATGTAAAGTTTAGCCTCAGCTGTAATTTTTCAGTTGACAACCTAAAGCAAATTACTTTATCTCTGGACTGAGTCTTTTCACTTCTAAAGTAAAGGTATTTGAGTTATTATTCAGTGATTTCTTTTTATTAATTAAGAAACTGCTGATCACAGAGGTAAAGATATTTTTCAAATTCACACATTACTGACAACACCTGTTTTCTGACTGCAGGTTTTCTGATAGCAGTTAAAGCTTTTCACTTTACCATACCAGTAACAGAACCTGAGCCCATTTATATAGAGCATCATACCTGAAAATAAGAGAAATCATGCAGAGCTATTTTACAAGATACCTTGAGAAACTTTTGTAGATTGAACTGTTATTACTTTAATGGATTTTATATTTTTCATGCTCTATCAATAGTTTTCCCTTCTATTTATTTCCGCTATTTATTATTTTTCCTCCATAGACCTTTCTCCTACTTTTAAACAATCCTTGACCAAGTGATAGTGGCACCTTTAAGCAAAAGTATTCTTCACAGCAGTCTTACATCAATGCCAGCTGTGATTTCATTTATATTGAATCACTGTAATTCCTGAAACAATTTATGAAGTTTTGCAACCATGATTTAAACTTAAAATTTCATGAAGTAAAGGTGCATGTAGACCATATTCATCCGTATGTTTCTATTTTTCATTTTTGTGACTAAAGGTGGGCTGGCAGATATAAACTTGCTGGCATACCTTCATTGACTAGTAGAAGCATCATTCTAAAGCAAGTGTGGATAAAAATCTGAACATGTTTGCTTGCAGGTGTATTGCATATCTCATTAGCGTTGTACTTATTGCCTCTTGTGATCTTCATGACAGTGTTTGGGCATGCACAAACAGGTGCACGTGGGCATAGGACCAAATCAAAGGCAAAACACAAGTGACCAGTGTGCCTCTACATATTTAGGCCAACTGGTAGTTTTTATTGACTACAGATGGTTACTGACTACACAATAATAAGCTTCCAGTTGACTGATACATTTTTAAGTAACCCTAAATTTTTTTTTCTCCTGGCTAGGAACTCCAATTTGTACTCAGGATAAATTTTAGCCCATATGACAGCCTTACAGCCCAGATGTGCCCTTGAAGTCAATGGAGATTTCAATTCTCATTTATAGCTGAAGACTCATTTTCATATTTTAAGAACATAAAGAAATGAGCCAGTTCAACTCTACTCCTCTTCCCCTGATGTCTTCCCCATTTTGTAAATATGTACTTTCTGGGGCTCAAATGAAAGCACTGCAGGAGACACAGAGTCAAAATATATATGTAAATTATTTTATTCTGGGAACATTTCTTACAGTAGTCCTGGCTGAGAAAGTGCCTCATAAGATGCATGAAATACATTTTAGGTGTCAACTTTTTATTCTATACTAAACTACTTCGTATAGTGACCACACACATAAACACAAACACATACACATGGGTACACATATTAATATATATTTTACTCTCCAGTGTTACATAGTCACAAGAGTCCAAATGAATAATTGTAGAGTAAGAATAATGTGATAGAAACTATAAGAAATATATGAAAAAATTTAAATAAAAACTTTAAAAATGAAGGGAGAGTACTCTTTTTGGCATGGTGATAGGGAGAGGAGTACAGGGTAAAAGGTTCTGGCCTTTTACCACAGGTATAATACTCAGGAGCAAAGTTGGAATATTCTGGAAGAAGTTAGTAATGTAAAGTAGGCACTGTATTTGGAAATAAATGATTTGGCATCTAAGTTAAATTTTCCAGTATCTAGATCTAATAAGATCTTGGCTCATTTATTCCCTTCCCCACTTTGGGTGTCATATCTTCATCTGTAAAATAAAGAGCTTATATTTAATGATCTCTTAACTCTCTTATATAACCTAAAATTCTGTAATAATTTTAAAAGCTATTGAAATCAACTATAAGCATTGTTACTCCCCCTTCTCCCAGATCTCTAATTTCTGTGCACTTTCTCTGCTTTATCTTTGTAGTAATTTAAAATTAATTGACAGATTTGTATTTATATACTTACTAGGCAGTGATTGTAACCTCCATAGCAGCAAGGCTTTATTTAATTTGTTTAATTCTCAGTGTCTGGTAAGTAGTACACATTCAATAAATATTCTATTAGTAAATGATTAAATAAATCAGTAAACATCTCCAATGAAATGAATTACTATACATATACATATATGAAAACTAACAGCCTCATTCTGTTTTATCCCCAAACACTTGTCGAAAAGCAAAAACACCTAATGTGAATAGCATCTAATTAAGAAAGAATAAGTACCTTATAGTCCCAAAAGTCAAGTAAATAATTCAGTGTGCATCAGACAATACACTGTGTCTTTTCTAATGCTACAACTTCTGTTTTCCTGACATGTTGACTAAGAGGTTAACAGGAAGTAAACTTATCATTCATACTAAAATAAACTCTTGTTTATAAATAATACAGTGGAGCAGATACTTTTTCTCAGTTTTCCAGAAGTGGGCTATATGGTGAAAGCAACATATATCTTTGAAATTATAAAAATACTATTTTACAAGATAAAATGTTTAGTGAAAAATTTTAAAAATAACATTATGCAACTTTTTAAAAGTTTTTTAATGTTTTTTGTATTTATAAGAGAGAGAGAGAGACAACATGAGCAAGGGAGGGTCAGAGAGAGAGAGGGAGACACAGAATCTGAAGGAGGCTCCAGGCTCTGAGCTAGCGGTCAGCACAGAGTCTGACCCGGGACTTGAACCCATGAACCGTGAGATCATGACCTGAGCCGAATTCAGACACTTAACCAACTGAGCCACCCAGGCACCCCAATATTAGGCAGTTTTTAATTGGACAAAAATGTGTTATAATCCACTGTTTTTTCACTGAATAGTTTCTCAATTAAGGAGTAATAGTCAGGACTCATTAAAGACTTTGGAATATTTATATGTATAATTGCAGTAAGTAGCAAAGAATGTAAGAATTAACATCTGATGTAAAAAGACTGATGTTAACATTAAATATAGAGAAAAGAGTTAAGACAGTGGAGCAGCAGGGAGACTCAGAGTCTGTCTCGTTCCTGAAATGCAGCTAGATCAGGACCAAACCATTTTTGAACACCTAGGAAATTGATCTGAGGATTAACACAACAATCTGCATAACCTGAACCATAGAACTCAGCAGGAGCATGGTGTGGAGTGGTGAACCGGGGGAGAGGAAAGTGCACAGGGTATGGAACTATTTTTGTGGAGAAAGGACAGAGAAAGAGAAAGGGGGAGAGTGTGGCACATTGGAATAATGCAAGAAAAGCACTCTCTGAAAGCTGGAGAGTAAGAGTGAGAACACTTGCAGGGGACTGAACAAGAAATCTGTTCCCCAAAACCACTGAAGGGAAGAAAGGAGAGGGCTTCAATACCACCAGGATTCTATAAACAGTGTCTGAAGTTCTGGAGCTCGGCCCCTGCAGAGCACTGGTGAGGAAGTAGGGCAAATCCCCAGGAGTAGTGAATGGCATCTGAGGGACCCATGTGCCAAATGGAGAGAAGCAGTTCCCCTGGTTGGAGTGCATTTGGTAGAGGCCACATGGCCTCCCCACACGCACAGGTGTTGGTCAACCCCCAGAGAGCAGCCACATTTGCTGGTATTGGGACAAAGATGTCAGGGTGCAGTGAAACCTGGCACTGGCTGTGTGTTGTGATTTGCCATAATCTCTGAACCTCTGCCCGAGTGATCACCCAAATGTTTTCTGAGATAAGCCATAGCTCAATGAGATACCCCCCGCCCCTGCATAGAGTTGGCATGGGTCCAAGCTGCAGGGGTCTCTGAAGTATGGGGTTTTGAAACACAGCCCCATCTGAGATAAAACTCTGGAGGAAGGTCCCATCTGGCAGGCAGACATCTTGAACACAGGGTAGAGGCAGGCAGGGGGCAGAGTCCTGAAACAATGGAGGGGTGCTTGAAAATGGGTTGGTGAGCACGCAACGTTCCTGTGGATGAAGTCCTTTCCACCACTCCCATGCATGTGCATGTGCACTTGTGTGCATGCCCGCCATACTGATCCACTCTAGTAAGCTAAAGTAAGTAGTGCCACCTAGTGGAAAATGGAGCCATTTCACCAAGCCCTGCCCAAGGCTCCTCCAACACATCCTCCAAGCATAAAATACTAAGACCAGCACAAATCACTCCACTTGCTTAGCGTACAGGCTATAGAAGGCTTCTTAGTTTCAGTTCTAAGGGAAACTAGATGTAGCTTCATTTGAGTTTCATTTGATTTACTGGTTCATTTATTAATTTTATTTTCTTCTATTTTTGCTTAAATTGTTTTGTTCTCTTTTTTCATTTGTTCTTTCTTGGATACAGAAAGAGAAACAAATTATTTTCTTTGTTTCTTTTACTTTTTATTTTTAAAAAGTTTTTATTCTGTTTCATTTTCTATTTTATTACTTATTTTAATTTCTATATTAGCTTTTTTTTTCTCTTTTCTTTCCCTTTTTTCTCTATTCTATCAAGCTCCTTTCAATAGCAGACCAAAACACACCTGGAGGTCTAGTTTCCTTTGATTTTTTTATTATGTTTTTAATTTTTAAATTTTATTCATTTTTTATTCCTCTAAAATGACAAAATGAAGGAATTTGCCCAAAATAAAGAACAGGAAGAAATGACAGCCAGGGGCTTAATCAATGCAGCTGTAAGCATAATGTGTGAATTTGAATTTAGAACCACAATAATAAGAATACTAGCTGGAGTTGAAAAAAACATAGAATCCTTCTCTGCAGAGACAAAAGAAATAAATCTAGTCAGGATGAAATTAAAAATGCTAGATGTGATCTTGAATTAATGCCGTGATGGCAAGGATGGAGGAAGCAGAGCAGCGAATCAGTGATAGATAAAATTATGGAGAATAATAAAGCAGAAAAAAGGGAAATAATGGCAAAAGATTATAATACAA
Organism: Proteles cristata cristata; assembly: GCA_017311185.1. Lineage (NCBI taxonomy): Eukaryota > Metazoa > Chordata > Mammalia > Carnivora > Hyaenidae > Proteles > Proteles cristata. Next base: position 3,020,522 of record JAESUZ010001194.1, read on the forward strand.
GACTTGGAGAACTAAGTGACTTATTAAAAAGGAATAATATTTGGGGTGCCTGGGTGGCTCAGTTGGTTAAGTGTCTGAATTCGGCTCAGGTCATGATCTCACAGTTAATGAGTTTAAGCCCCACGTTGGGCTCTGTGCTGACAGCTTAGAACCTGGAGCCTGCTTCAGATTCTGTGTCTCCCTCTCTATCTCTGCACCTCCCCTGCTTGTGCTCTCTCTCTCTCAAAAATAAATAAGCATTAAAAATTTAAAAAAAGAATACCATCCAAATCATGAGATTCCCAGAATATGAAGAGAGAGAAAAAGGAGTAGAAGGCTTCTGTGAGAGCAAATTATAGCGGGAAAATTTTCTAATCTGAAGAAGGACACAGACATCAAAATCCAGAAAACTCCCATTAGATTCAACAACAACAGCAACAAAAAAAACCACCACCAAGGTGTATCATAGTCAAATTCACAAAATACACAGACAAGGAAAGAATTGTGAAAGCAGCAAAGGAAAAAAATGTCTCTATAACGGAAGACAGATCAGGTTCACAGCAGACCATCAACAAAAATTTGGCAGGCCAGAAAGGAGTGGCAGAATATATTCAACATGCTGAATTGGAAAAACTATGCAGCCAAGAATTCTTTATCCAGCAAGACTTCATTCAAAATAGAAGGAGGGATAGAGTTTTCCAAAAAAACAAAAACAGCAGTTCCTGACCACTAAATCAGCCCTGCAGGAAATTTTAAGGGGGTCTCTTTGAGTGGAGGAAAGATAAAACAAAGCAAAAAAGATTAAAAGCAACAAAGACTAGAAAGGACCAGAGAACATCACCAGAAACACCAACTCTCTCTCTGCCACTCCTCAGCTTGGTTTCTCTCTCTCAAAAAATTAATTAAAAAAACCATTTTAAATCTCAAGTGAAGATGCAAATATTGTAGTGATGGGAGAAAGAAGTCTTCAGTCCAAGAATACAGATGATCTCTAGAAGTGTAAAAGGCAAGAAAATGGATTCTAATCTAAAATATTCCGGAGGGATCAAGTCCTGAAGACACCTTGCTTTTAGCTTAATGAGATTGATGTACTTCCTGTCTCTCGAACTGTGAGATAACAAACATGTTGTTTTAAGCCCAGAGGTGTGTTGTACGTTTTTACAGCAGTAATAAGAAACTAATATAGTTTGTTCATGTTTCCAGGATCTTAACAGGTAACTGTTCCCCCAGCTACCTTTGCTGTGAGCTTCTTCTTCATACAGGAAAGAATTGCCAACAATAACATCTCCAAAGCTTCTTTTAACATTTAAAAAAAATTAATGTTTGGGCTGGGTGGCTCAGTTGGTTAAGCATCCGACTTCGCTCAGGTCAGATCTCACAGTTTGTGGGTACAAGCCCCGCATCAGGTGCTGACAGCTCAGAGCCTGGAGCCTGGTTCAGATTCTGTGTCTCCCTCTCTCTCTGCCCCTCCCCCACTCATGCTCCGTCTCTCTCTGTCTCAAAAATAAATAAATTATTAAAAAAATTTTTTAAAAATTAATGTTCATTTATTTTAGAGAGAGAGAGAGAGACAGAGACAGAGAGAGACAGAGAGCATAGGGGAGGAGAAGAGAGAGAGGGAGACACAGAGTCTGAAGCAGGCTCCAGGCTCTGAGCTGTCAGCACAGAGCCTGAGCAGGGCTTGAACTCACAAACGATGAGATCATGACCTGAGCTGAAGTCGTACACTTAACTAACTGAGCCACCCAGCTGCCCCTATAACACACTTTTAAAGTAGAAATTAAATACATTATCTTAAATAGCCATTTAGAAATTATTATATCTTTATAATGTATCTTTTAAAGTGAATTAAAATAAAATATCAAAAACCACTGAATATTAATTTTTAAAAATTTAACTTAAGCCCTTTAAGTATATGTCTAACATTTTTTGACTGAATTTGAATTAGTGTTTTAGAGTGGGCTTAAGTTGTTATCACACATATTGGTACTAAGTAATGAAATTAGTGAAATTCTTGACAACTTGCTTAACCAGATACTAATTAAAATCATATGCTAAATCACTAACCAAAAGCCAGCATATAAACATGACAGATATTATTGTTTTCAGAGATAAAGCTTCTAAGATACAAATTTTTCTAGATATTATAACATAAAACTAAAGGAAATTAAGACCAATAAACATATGGTATGCCTGAGTCAGAACAGAACTACGTTAAATATTCAGAGACAGAAACATAAATAGGAATACATTTATGGAAAGAAAATCAGTATCATAATGACTGTAATGGAATGCATAGGTAAACATTTGATTTTCTAGCATTTATTCATGACTAAAATATGTAACAAAATATGTAGTATGTGAAATAGTTTTAATTAAATTTGTATCTAATATCCCACGTACCTTCATATAGCTTTGGCACTGAATTTCAAAATATTATGTTTACATACATATTAATTGTACTTATATTAATTTGATGCAGTAGGTAATTTCTAACATAGGCCCCCACTAGTCTCTACCTGCTGTTACTAACACCCTTGGGGTATAGCACCTGTGACATGATTCTAGGCATACGATACTACAAAGGTGACAGACTATCACTTCTGTCATTACTTTTCATAAGCAAGCCATGATAGTAAAGATGCTCACATGACAAGGAACAAAGAGTTGCCTCTAGCCAATCACCAGCAAGGACCTAAAATACTTCATCTAACATTCTATGAGAAGTTGAATCTTGACAACACACTCTTGGAAATGGATTGTGTCTTAGTCAGGCCTTCACCCAGGAATCCTTAACTGCATTCTTGTGAGACACTCTGGAGCAGGAAATCCAGGTGAACTGTGCCTACATAGAAACTGGACCATAGAAATTGTGAAATAACAAATATGTGTTGTTTTAAACTGATGAATTTGTGGTAATTTGTTATGTAGCAATAGATAACTTATACATGTAGACTTTTGTAATGTTTATTTTGAGAGAGTGCATGTACACATGTATACATAAGTACGGAAGGGGCACAGAGGAGGGAGAGAGAGAGATTCAGAGTTTGGCTCCATGCTTGTCATTGCGAAGTGGGATGCAGGACTCATCTCATGAACTATGAATGATCATGACCTGAGCCATAATCAAGAGATGCTTAACCAACTGAGCCACCAAGGCACCCTGATATACATGTAGACTTTTAATGACCCAATGATTTCCCTATAATGAGATATCAATGATAATTTATTAATTTCACAAAAGTCAAGAAATAGGGGCATTAGAAATGCATAAATTATAAAATTGTTCTTGTTATTTTCTTTCATTTGTGGGTTCCTTTACCAGAGCTTGCCAGGTAAAATTCCACCTTTTTGAGATCTTCTAATCAAGATGGATTTGAACTCTGATGAGCGTTCATATGTGAGACTTCAAGGTGAAGACATAAAACTATGCTGATACCACTCATAAAGGCATAACTAATATTATTCGTTTTTTATGAAGGAAGACAAGGACAAGAAAGTTTCAGCAGCTCTTGTGTCAGTGCTGAGCCCCGGCGACATCTGGACAAGACATGGGTGTGGTAGTATTGGTTTGGCTGAAGTCATCGCTGCACTGATGACCATCCAGAACCTCAACAAAGTTTTATGATACCTGGATATTTTCATTGTTAGCACAAGAGCAATGTTATTTGAAAGCTTTCTACATCTTAGTGAAATCTGAATCTGTATTTCACAATTAGAAAAAAATATAAAAATGAGTAAATAATGCAATGTAAAAGAATTTAGTTTAATAAGGGATATTGGGCTTTCCTAAATTAAATTTATCTACTTATAATTAGTTGGGGTTTTGGTTCTTTGGAACAAATACCTTTCAAATTACATCAAGGAAATACAAAAACCTCAGTCAGCGTTGGGCAGTGGTAAAGGTGAAATTTTGCTTTCTAAAACCATTTATGTAGAAAAGCTGCTCCCTTGCCATAAGACACAAATATGCAAAACCATACATTTTATGAATTAATGAAAGTGGGAATCTGTTACCACATGAGCCATAAAGATGATTGCACTGAGGAGAAAAAGTGTTTTAGCATACTGAAACAAATGTATCTGTTATTGTGGTGATAAAAACAAAAGGATCTGTTAGAAATTGAGTTTGCAATTACTCTCTAGAGTTCCTGAACAAATTTGTTTGTACCATTATAAGGAAATGTATTTTACTCAGGTAAAAGAAAATCTAGAATACAAAGATGGATGTGAGGCATGATTCTTGTCCCTTCCAATAAAGAAACATGAATTTATCGAGTTCTAGAAGCAGAAATTAGGTTTGTATGGAATAACTTGCTATTTTAGGAAAATTATCCAATATTATTTATTCACTATTAAAAAGGGATTCAAATAATAGTGTAGTTGGTGAAGTCAAGCAAGTAGGTTTATAGGTTATGTAAACAATTACCAATCATGAAATATAATGTATCTCTCACTAATAAAAGATTTTATAATAAATTGAGAAAAATGCTCTTTAAAAATAAGAGAAAATATTTGAAGAATTATGGAATATGATATCAAAATGGCTTATAAGTAATTATTGCTATATAAGACAGCTGCAGAAATGTATCTTTTTGCTCAATTCAGTCAACACAGCTCTCAAACTATAGAAAATGAGTACTACAAGCACCTGGGTGGCTCAATTGGTTAAGTGTCCGACTTGGGCTCAGCTCATGGTCTTGTGGTTTGTGGCTTCAAGCCCATTGGGCTCTGTGCTGACAGCTCAGAGCCTGGAGCCTACTTTGGATTCTGTGTCTCCATCTCTCTCTTCCCTAGCCCTACTCATGGTCTCTGTTTCTCTCTGTCTCTGTCTCTCTCTCTGTGTGTCTCTGTCTCTCTCTATCAAAATTAAATAAACATTAAAAATTTTTCAAGAAAAAAACACATACTAAATGCAACTCCATATTTTTGGCCTTGAAAGGATGTGAGCTTAAGGTCATCTTCTCTGAGATTTCATTCTCCTGTGTCTGGGAGTACAGGAGATGCCAAATTACTTCGTGGGCTTCCAGAACTTTCAACTTTATCAGTAGGAAGCAAGAAGTAGAGTTTACTGGAAAATATACAGAGGTGAGAATAAGGGAAGTGATATTTACTGCAAAATTTAGAGAAGAATTTCATAGTTATGGTGCTATTTTGGCTTCAGTTTAATTCTTGCAATATTCATGTCATCAGATTCGACAACTAGTTTATCTTAGGTATGGAAATCTTGAAAGGATTTATAAGCATTCATTTATGTGGAAAATATTTCACATAGTATGATTCTTATTTAGCCATAAATGCTTTTTGAGCTCTGTCATTGAAAATGAAGAGGTACTTACCATGTACTGTCTTAGAAATAGTGGATTAGAAGAGAGAAAACTGACTGTAAACTGAATGTTACCATTTAAATAAAATACTTAATTTTATGTGTTTCTTTTTAAATTTTTTCTTCCCTTTGAAAAGAGAATTGTGAATGAACAATTTACTCTTTTTTAAAAAAAATTTAATTTATTTTTGAGAGAGACAGAGTGCAAGCAAAGGGAGAGGGGGCAGAGAGGATACACAGTCAAGTATCTCGGGCTCTGGGCTGTCAGCACAGAGCCCTCTGCGGCTTGAACCCATGAACCCAGCGAGATCATGACCTGAGCTGGAAGTCGGGTGCTTAATTGACTGAGCCACCCGGGCACACAACAATTTACTCTTTAAGTACTCTTTAAGAGGTTAAAAGCTAGTCTAAAACAATCTATAATGACAAATATTTTATAATCATAGTTTTCTTTTATTTTTGAATAAGAAACATCAATAATCATCAGCATAACTTATTTAATCCCCTTATAGGGTGTATTTTTCTCATTTATGGATGAGAATTTGAAGCACAGAGAGTCATAGGAATGCGTCAGTAGTTCTGTGAGGCGTGTGCCAATGTTGACCAAGTGGTTAAAGAGACTCTAGTTCTGAGGCCAATTACCCTTTATCTTTGTAATTTGAAGAGAATAAATAATTACCCCAAATCTCACACTAGGGTTAGTCATTTCTATTAAAACTATTTTATAAACAAAAACATACTACCTAGTAAACTTTTTATATCCTATGTTTCAATCTTCACACCACACCAATCTGGATTAAAATGTTAGTGTTATAGTTGACTAGTGATAGCCCACTCCTCAAATTTAACCTCTAAGAACTTTAATAAAGAACATTCATATTTTCTTAAAGATTGTATCCCTTTTTAATAATTGTTCTATGAAGGCTATAAAATTATTATAACTTTTATTGCCTTATTAAAACCTGTGAGGAGGAAGCAAAGTATTTTGAAACATCCCATTTTTATTATTAACAAAACTGACTGAAATACAAGATAGCATTTATATCTGGTGCAGACAAGTTTGAAGAGGAAACTATAAAATGAAGTGACCAACCCTCCTCTGCAGACTCCTTATAACTCTCCTCCCTGGGCAGCACTGTGGTTTGCATCTGAAGTTTGCTGTGACAACAGAGTACAAAAGTGTTAGCGAGGCTACTGGCAGTTTTAAAGTCATATGCTAATTCCCCTTGTGTGAATATTTGTAGCTTCAATTTCCAATTTTTAATTTACTCTGCAGGCAATTCTCCCACTTAAAAAAAACAATGAATTATGAGACCACTGTAATAAAACCTTTAACATTTTGTCTCCTTTAAATATAATATTTGTTTCAAATAAACTTTTGGTACAGAAGTCATATGAATTCATGTGCTTCAAAATGTTAGGCAGGTAATTAAGAGTCATTACCAACTCCCTGTGTCCCACCAATGGAATAAGCAAAGTAAGGAGGAACAACACCTGAGTAACTAGATGTGGGAAAAGGTGCTATGTGTATTATACTTACCATATATGCATACATGCTTATATATAATTTGGAAAGAAAAGGCAACTTGATGACATTAGCTTGTGTGCATCTGCATGTATGAATATATGTGAATATTTATGCATCAACGTAACTTGGTATGATATACTTATAGATACAGTATATATGTTTATACACAACTTACATGCAGCTGCACGTAGTATAAATATGTTTATATAGAGATATATACACACACATATGCATACATTTAACAAAATGCTGTATATGGCAAAATAATCAAAAGACATATTCTGGATACAACAATTCTGCCATGTCATGTTATTTTAATTTGTGCACAAAAAGTTACTCCATTATGGGAGGATAGATGCGCCCATTTCTTCCCTTTTTTTTTAAAGTTATGTTATTTTTTATTTAAAAAGATTTTAAATGTTTATTTCTGAGAGGAACAAAGTGTGAGTGAGCGAGGTGTAGAGAGAGAGAGAAAAGGGGAGCGGGAAGCAGGCTCCAGAGCTCTGAGGTGTCAGCACAGAGCCTGATGCGAACTCAAATCCAGAACCTCAAGATCGTGACCTGAGTCAAAGTCAGATGCTCAACTAGATGAACCACCCTGGCACACCTCTTTGTTTTTTTTTAAATCGAGGTATATTTGACATATATTAAGTTTATATACATATATTATTTATATTATGTTTTATATATTATGAATATATGTATGTATATAACCTATATACCTATATTAGAAAATGGTCACCATAATTGTAGCTACCATCTGTCACCATGTAAAGTTATTACAATATTAGTGATCATATTCCTATGCTGACTTTACCTCTTATTTTATAATTAAAAGTTTGTGCCTCTTAATCCCCTTCACCTAATTTGCTCACATTCCCTCACTCCCCTCCCAGTAGCAACCACCAGTTTGTTCTCTACACTTATGAATCTGTTTCACTCGTTTTGTTTGTTTATTCATTTTTTGCTTTCAAGATTCTGTGTACAGTTGAAATCATTCCAGAATTTGTCTTGTTCTGACCTAGTTCACTTAGCATAGCTATCCTCTAGGTCCATCCATGTTGTTGCAAATGGCAAGACACATTCTTTTGTATGGCTGAGTAATATTTCATTGTGTATATATACTATATCTTCTTTATCCATTCATCTTTTGATGGATAGTTATGTTGCTTCTATAGCTTGGCTTCTTATAAATAATGCTGGCAATAAACAGAGATGCATATATCTTTTGAATTGGGTTTTCATTTTCTTCAGGTAAATATCTTCAGGTAAATTTACCACAATTGCTAGATTGTATGGTATTTCAATATTTAATTTTTTGGGGCTCCCTTTTTTTCCACCTTCTCACCAACAATGGATTCTTTTTTTTTTTTTTTGTCTTTTTGACACTAGCCATTCTGACAGCAGGTTGTGGTGCTATCTCATTGTGACTTTGATGTTCGAACCCTGATGGTTGAGTGGTATTGAAAGCATTTTTATGTATCCTTTGGTTCTTTGTTTGCTCTTTGGAAAAATGTCTATTCAAGTCCTTTCAGATTTAGTGTTATTCAGTTTATAATAAACCATTTCTATGAAGAGAGGTGAGCTGTTCAACAACTCTAACTTAATTTTTAATTTTCAAATATTGTTGTGTTGCTTGTAGAATTTTTAAAAAAATTTTGGTGGGTATAGTTACTAAATGGTATAGTTACATGAGCAGTGTTAATTAGATATTGAATTGAAACATAATATTTGATTGAGATGATGAAAAAATGTCTCCTAAGTGGTGTTTCTCAGATTCTAATCTGTGTATTCCATCTACTTTGTTTGAAAATTTCCTACATGCCACTTTTCTTTTTAATACCTTTGGTTCCATATTGCCTACATAGATTATATTGAATTATTTTTATTCTGTTTGTTTTATGCTCTCCTTTTTTTCATTCTATTTTAATATAGGTGATGGAACTATTTGAAAAAAATGCTCCTGATTCATTCTTTTGGTTATAGATATTAGTAAATACTGAAAAATATAATAAGTCAAATAACTGATGTGCTTAATAATTGACCATTTTAGGACTAAAAGTGTTTTCAGTTATTTCTCCAGGCTTTTCCTATCATCTCCTTCATAATCCATGGGAATTTTTTTAACCCTGATGTTTTGTTTGTTTATTTTCCTTTTTGATTGAGGAAAACAGCAGCCAGTAAGATTCAACACAAACACAAAATTGTTGATTTGAGTGTTTTTCTCCCTTATACAAATGCATGGTGCTTTCTTTAAATCCATTTAATACATTTCTAAAACCCCACCTCTCCTATCATTTCTGTATATGATTGTGTTATAATATAAGCCTAAACATTATTGAGATGATTCAAAGTTTGGCTTATTGTTTTGGAAAAACTTTCCACAGCAACCTAAAGTAATATATCATTGCCCATTGTCTTCGCTCTCAGTGGCAAATAGATTTTTTCAAGTTTTTGACCTCTTCAATAAAAAATTTATTACGTCAATAGTCAATCACCTCAGGGCAGGAGTTCATGACATCAAGGATACGATCTACTTTATAATTACACATTTTTATTCGTTTCCTGTCATGTTGCTAAAGGGGAATCTTTTTTCTTCCCTTTACTGATTCACTGCATGTACCAGCATTGAAATCCCACCACCAAGAATTCATATAAAATCTGTAACTATTATATATCAGTATAGACAAGTTTCTTTTCTTGACAGATCAAATATGAGACTTTCATGTGTTTGAAAAAGTAAATGAAGTAGTTATGAAGTACAGGGACATATCAAGTGAAGTTCATGATGTAGGAGGGGAAAATAAAAGGGAGTCACCCTAATGGCTGTGTGCAGTCAGTGGTGTAATTTTTGAAAGTGAAAACACTTGTGGTCCTCATACATGTTATGCTGTGCTCCCATGCAGGAATTATTTAAAATATTTATAATATGCTTCATGAATTCTGCATGGCAAAGAGTTCAGATAAATCTACTGTGATATGAGCGAAACAATCAGCTGTATTATCAAGTAATTTTTGAAGTCTGCAGTGATGACAAAGCATACAAATGTATACATAAGGAGAATGATTTACATTTTTTAATCCACTAAAAATTAGAACAGTTCTAGTTCATATCTATACTTTTGTGTGACTCCAAATTAGGGAAAGCATCAACTGATCTTGTTTTTCCACTTATTGTCTTTATTTTATTACATACCAGCTGATGTGGATCACCTGATGATTTGGTCTGCAAATAGAACAGATTACTTCTGATATATATATAGGACATGGGGTAGTGTTTTAGTTGGAGATGATCCACAAACAAAACCTTTGCTCTGTTAGATTCAACACTCTATAAAGTCACTTACTTAAGGTTATATGGCACCAATCACTTCCTAAGGTAGTTAACAAACTCCGTTTTTTTCACAATCCTCAGTAGCACTCTGAATTTGTTCCCAGTCAAACCAGCATAACTTAAAAAAAAAAAAAAAAGTGTCCACCATATGCTTCAATAGCTTTCAGTTGTTCCTACTAGAGATTCATGTTATCTGTGTTACATTCTTCATTTTCTTTATTGACATTCTGCTTAGATCTTCTTACTTACATGATTACTTCATCACTTTGAAGACAAACTCCACCTTATTGGCCCCATACTGGGAAAAATCCAGGTGAATTAAAAACTCCATGTAGACAAATATCCCTATATTCTAACCTTCCAGAGTTCTTCCCCAGTCCTCACATTCTTCACTTTCTACGACCATATATCAATGTCTTGATCATTGTCAACTGTTCTGATCTGATATCTTAAATTCAAACCTTTTACTACCCTAAATTCAACTATGTATCTAATTCTAACTCTTAATTTCCATTATACTCTACTTGGTAACCTCATTAAGAAAAGTTCATTCTGAGGACTCATAAACTTAATATATCAGCACCATACTTTTTTTTTTTTTTTTCTAAAAGCTAAACCCCTGATGGTTCAGGCATTCTTTATTACTGTTTTTGGTGTTTTGTCTCCTGACACTTTTATTTTTTAAGTAGTTAATTGTCAAGTTGGTTTCCATATAACACCCAGTGCTCATCCCCACAAGTGCCCTCCTCCATGCCCATCACCCCCTTCCCCTCCCCCCACCCCATCAGTCCTCAGTTTGTTCTCAGCATTCAAGAGTCTCTCATGGTTTGCCTCCCTCCCTCTCCCCAACTATTTTCCCCTTCTTCTCCCCCATGGTCCTCTGTTAAGTTCCTCCTAATCCTCCTATATGTGCAAACATATGGTATCTGTCCTTTCTGCCTGACTTATTTCGCTCAGCATAACACCCTCAAGGTCCATCCATGTTGCTACACATGGCCAGATTTCATTCTTTCTCATTGCCATGTAGTATTCCATTGTATAGATAAACCACATCTTCTTGATCCATTCGTCGTTGATGGACACTTAGGCTCTTTCCATGTTTTGGCTATTGTTGAGAGTGCTGCTATGAACATTGGGGTACATGTGCTCCTATGCATCAGCACTCCTGTATCCCTTGGGTAAATTCCTAGCAGTGCTATTGCTGGGTCATAGGGAGTTCTATTGTTAATTTTTGAGGAACCTCCACACTGTTTTCCAGAGGGGCTGCACCAGTTTACATTCCCACCAACAGTGTAGGAGGGTGCCCTTTCTCCACATCCTCACCAGCATCTAGAGTCTCTGATTTGTTCATTTAGCCACTCTGACTGGCGTGAGGTGGTATCTCAGTGTGGTTTTGATTTGTATTTCCCTGATGATGAGGGATGCTGAGCATCGTTTCATGTGTCTGTTGGTCATCTGGATGTCCTCTTTGGAGAAGTGTCTGTTCATATCTTCTGCCCATTTCTTCACTGGATTATTTGTTTTTCGGGTGTGGAGTTTGGTGAGTTCCTTATAGATTTTGGATACTAGCCTTTATCTGATATGTCATTTGCAACTATCTTTTCCCATTCCGTCAGTTGCCTATTAGTTTTATGGATTGTTTCCTTTGCCCAGAAGCTTTTAATCTTGATAGGCCACTTTAGTTCACTTTGCTCTTCATTCCCTTGCCTTTGGGGTGTGTCAAGTAAGAAATTGCTGCAGTTTATTTCACTCAGCAGCCGAAATAATTCTGACAGAGAGAAGGACAAATATGTACGTTTTCACGTATAGGAGGATTTGGAGGAACTTAACAGAGGACCATGGGAGAAGAAAGGGAAATAGTGGGGGGAGAGGGAGAGAGGCAAACCATGAGAGACTCTTGAATGGTAAAGGAACAAACTTAGGACTCAGCTGGATGTGGGGGAGGGAAGGGGGAGATGGGCATGCAGAGGCACTTATGGGGATCAGCACTGGGTGTTAAGTGGAAGCAACTGACATAAACTATTTGTAAAAAACAAAAACAAAAAAACTAATATTTAAAAAAAGAAAAAAAGAAAGCACAATTTGAAAGAAAAAAAAAAAAAGAAATTGCTGCAGTTGAGGTCAAGGAGGTTGTTGCCTGCTTTTTCCTCAGGGTTTTGATGGTTTCCTGTCTCACATTCAGGTCCTTGATCCATTTTGAGTTTATTTTGTGTATGGTGTGAGACCAGAGTGACCCAGTTTCATGATCTTCTGCATGTTGCTGTCCAGTTCTCCCAGCACCATCTTTTAAAGAGGCTGTCTTTTTTCCATTGGATACTCTTTCCCACTTTGTCAAAGATTAGTTAGTTGGCTGTACATTTGTGGTCAAATTCTGAGTTCTCTCTTCTATTCCATTGGTCCATGTGTCTGTTTTTGTGTCAATAACATACTGTCTTGACGATGACAGCTTTGTAGTAGAGGCTAAAGTCTGGGATGAGTGATGCCTCCCATTTTGTTTTTCTTCTTCAAAATTACTTTGCTATTCAGAGTTGTAGTTCCATACAAATTTCAGGATAATTTGTTCTAGTTTTGAGAAGAATGCTGCAGCAATTTTGATTGGGATTGCATTGAATGTGTGAATTGCTTTGGGTAATAATGGCATTTTAACAATATTTATTCTTCTGACCCATGGCATGGAATGTTTTCCATTTCTTTGTGTCTTCTTTAATTTCCTTCATAAGTTTTCTATAGTTTGCATCATATGAATTTCTTATATCTTTGATTAGGTTTATTGCTAGGTATTTTATTGGTTTTTGATCAGCACCATATTTAAAAACCCAATCTGTTGATTTGTTTATTAACAGGTAAATTCAAAGTTAAATACCCAGTTAGATTTTTATTTTTGTTTCATTTGTGTACCGTTTTGGTGTACCATACATATTACCTTCTAAAAATTCCAAGAACCATTAAATATTTTGTCTCATCTTCTGCTTTGGTATTTAGTATTATGTTTTATTGTAGTATATTATTTTGACCTAATTTTTAACATCTCTGAAATTAGTCATTATTAAGTTTCAGCAAATGGATAATACATTAGTGATTATATGTTACTAATTTCTTATTTTTCTTGGTGATTTTCCTTTTGTTTTCTTTGAAATTCTTACCTTAAGAGTTGTTTTAAATGAAATTAAGTGTAATATAGAAGCTCTTTATTTAAAAAAATTTTTAATGTTTATTTTGAGAGAGAGAGAACGAACAGGGGAGGGCAGAGAGGAGACATAGACTCTGAAGCCGGCTTCATGCTCTGAGTTGTCAGCACAGAGCCGGATGTAAGGCTTGAACTCATGAACCAAACCGTGAGATCATGACCTGGGCCAAAATCTACTGCTTAACTGACTGAGCCACCCATGTGCCCCCTCTTTATTTATTTATTTTTCTTATTGTTTGATAATCTAGATGGACACAAAAGTCTAATGACAGCTAGATTTTCCCTTATTTATTCATTTTAATTACTTGTCTTCAATTATTTATTCTTATTGATGAAATGTCATCTCTCCAACCTTTTGGCATTCTTTCTATTTTCTCTCAATTTAGTGTTCACTCTCACTGTAGTGTGTATGGGTGGGACTGGATTTTATAATGTTTGGGAATAAAGAACATAGTCAGTGTAAAGATTTAGTATTCTCTCTAAATCTAGGAAATACACTATTTCTTACAGTATTGCTATACTTTCTCTCTTTTCCTCGGATTTTCTTATTATATGCCCTTTTTTAATATATGTCCATATTTTCCTCCTTTTTGAAATCCCTGTATAACATTTATGAGACATATTTCCTCAAATCCGTTTACATAATATTATATAATTTTAAAGCTATATAGATTTTAAAAATTGCCATATTTTCATGTTAGAAGTTAAATTGAGTTATTTTTCAAATACTTTCTATTATCTACAAACAAATAGCATTTAGGATTCTATGTCTTTTTATACTTTTGGTTATGTTTAATATTTCTTTCATGCTCTCCCTTAATTACACTGTTACATTTATTTTCTGAAAGTGCTAACTCGTTTATAACAAATGCTTTCCCTTTATGATGACATTTCCTTATCAAGTGGCCTTTTTACTTTTGACCTCATTTTGATGAAATGTGCTGTTGTTGTTCTCTCCTGTAGAGAGTTTTATAGACCTTAGATCTGGAAACATTCAGCGATCAGTTTTGCATCTTCAGCTTACAGTAATCTAGTTATCAACTGAAGTTTTTATTTTTTAGCGTTTCTTAATTTTTGAGACAGAGCACAAGCAAGGGTGGAGCAGAGAGAAGAGAGACACAGACAGAAGCTCCAGGCTCTGAGCTGTCTGCACAGACCCACATGGGGCTCGAACTCCACAAACCTTGAGATCATGACCTCAAACAAAGTCGGATGCTTGACTGTTTAGACCACCCAGCTTCACCATATCAACCCCAGGTATGGACATGAATTTTTAATTTTATTTTGATGTTGGGTGCCTGTGCCCAGAAATAAAAATACAATTTCGGTTGACTATCCATGGGTTATATGAGTTCCTAATTTTCTGTTTCTTATGAATGACTCTCCTCCCATGACTTCAAGTATGGTTCATACAGCCTGGTTTCTAATCTTTGAGCAAAGCAGGACTTTGTTCTAGCTTCCTGTTTCTGTGGGACCTAATGCTACAGCTTCCATTCTGGATAGCATTTAAAATCCTGGTGTGTATGTGTGTATGTGTGTGTGTGTGTGTGTGTGTGTGTGTGTGTGTGTGTGTGTGTACATACATACATGTATATAATTCATATATGTATGTGTATATATATATATATATGTACATATATATATATATATATATATATATATAATTTGTGTTTTTCTTTCCTTTGGCTTCTTCCCTTTGGCTTATAAAGTTCTTTTATTTCTTTAAAAAAGTGATTTTATGTTGATTTTATGTTTCATATCATGTTGAGTTAGAGCTTTCTTATGTCAAAAATGACTGCTAGAACTTATAACTGAGGACAAATAGGTAATAATTATCTTGTATTATGAAAGAGAACAAGAACTGGCATCTCTTCCCCTGACTGGATGTTTGCTTATGTACCCCATTGACTGATGTATCTTCTGGGTTTATTATTTGAACTCGGAAAGAAAATGGGGGCGTCTGGGTGGCTCAGTCTGTTAAGCGTCCAACTTCGCCTCAGGTCATGATCTCATGGTTCATGGGTTTGAGCCCCGCGTCAGGCTCTGTGCTGACAGCTAGCTCAGAGCCTGGAGCCTGTTTCAGATTCTGTGTCTCCCTCTCTCTCTGACCCTCCCCTGCTCATGCTGTTTCACTCTTTCTCTCTCTCTCTCAGAAATAAATAAACCATAAAAATAAAAAAGTGATCATTGGAAAGGAGAATGTGGATATGGAAAAGCTATGGGCTAGCCAAGATTATGCTTGCTTAGAATGCTGAAGATGAGAAAGTCTTGTCATCTCTTTCCTGTGGAAAGAGTAACCTTTGAAATCTCTTAGGATCTACCACACAAGAGGCCAGGTGCTGAGTAAAGTGGCTGTGGTATAGGCAGTTGTAGAACTGAAGAGGTCATGCTGGATTGGATTTCTTACAACAGGAAATTGTTCAGAGGGTCCTTTGCCTCCTGGGTCCCCTGAAATACTCACATATATTCTTCATTTGATGAACAACTTCCTATTCTCTGACACACAGAAAACACAGATACCAAGACTGTCTTAACCAAAGGAGAAATAGTAGCACTGTCTACAGCAGTAAACAAACACATATGAAAAGGTACTTGCCTCTGAGATCTATTCCTCTTTCCCACATGAACATGCTGGAGGAGTGGAAACCCAGAAAACAGAGAAAGAAAAGGAAGAAGAGGAGGACTTACCAGAGGAGTCATCTCAAGAAAATAGTCCACTCTACCTCTTCTCTCAAGTCCGTTCTGCTAAAGCCTGACCAATGCAAATGGAAGGGAAAAAGCAAATGTTAATTGAACATGGAGTTGATTTTTAAACTTGACTAGTCCTCTTACATATTTGAACATGAACACAAAGTAATGAAAACTGCAAAACGTAGTTAAGGAAAGGAAAAGGAGATTCAGTGAAGCATGATAAAAGGCAGTGATGGGAGGAAAAATATTAAAATCAATTCATTTTGATGAATTGTGAGATAAAGCAGTTACATAGGTTTTTGTACTGGGAGTGAGGCCTGTCTTCGCCACCTCAGCCTTCCTTATTGATGGCATGTCATTTATATTATAAATGAAATAATCTGCAGTGTGGTGAGAAAAGCATTTTGCAGATTTTTCCAGTAATAACATTGATTTATATTAAGAAGTACATCTCTGAACTCAATGAAAGTTAAAAACATTGAACTTTCAAAGGAAAGTAAATGTATGATAAACCTTTTATTACTAAAAATATGTGTGTGTTTTTAAGCTGTAACAATCACCTGTAGATACATAGGGTGTCTTGCCAGTTAGACCAATAGGCCCCCATTTTTATACTGAGCTGGTTTCTTACCTATCCTTTTCTTCTAATAGACAAATATAAACACCTGACTCTTTTATTTTTAATTTTAATGTCGAATGTAATAGTAGCATGTATATAGAATGTTGGATTAACAAAAATGACAATATGAAAAGTACACTCCTGGACATATTAAAAGGAGTAGCTCATTAAATTGAAAATAATATTAGAGTAAATTACAAACATGTGATTTGTATCCTAATTTCTTTATTACTAATATGTTGCAGAAGAACCTGAATTCAAGTCTTAGGTCCATATTTACTTGTTAGGTGACTTTGGACAAATTACCATACTTTTGAATCACGTACTGATTTGCATGAAAGTAAGTGTGAGTGCATGCATGCTTCACACATGTGTGCACACCTGCATGTATGAAAGAAAAGGATGTGTATTTAACATACAGATAAGTATTTAGATAGTGCTTTCAGTCCACAGCGTGTGATAGACATACAGTAAGGATATTTTGTTTTCTACTAACACTTCTTGACTCCTCCGAGTCAAAAAGTGACAAATTCAGGTAAGAGCCTCTTGGAAACAAGATGAATTCTTTTGGAATCACATTATCTTCTAATAGGCAAAATAAACAAAAGAGAAACAAAAAAACCCCAAAACTTATTTTCTTGGAATAATAGATGATGAATTGTTTCCCTCTTTATGCAAATGATAGACTAGCCACTGGCACTGATAATCCCAAATGATAGAGTCTAGCCAGATATTAAAATAGGTTTTCTCAATATACTACCCTTGGTTTTCACATAATGGGACTGCAAGAATTATCATTTGTTGTAAGTACTCCTATTTCTCAACACATTCAACTGATTTTTATTAAGTGCTTACTGATACAATGATTTTAATTGTTCCTGGACTGTCTAGCATTCATATCCTGAGCATTCACTAATTATTATTATATTTCTTTTTTCCTTTGAATATTTTTTACCTAGCTGTATTTTTCAACCTAGTTCTGTATCTGTTCCTTACTTACGTAACTTGCAGATCTATCATCGTGCGTCATAATGGGGCCTACTATCAGTCAAAATATTATGTTCTATGGATGTCTTTATTCTAGATATGATATAACTTTAAATTTCCCTGTCAACTTCATTGGTATTTTTCCTGTTGTTGTTTTTTTCATAAATCGCTGGCCTTAACATAATTTTTTTCTTACCAGTTTAAGTAATACGTATAGAATTTCTGTGGAGTAGCAATAACTTGCAGAGTAGAACTGGTAGTCCATAATACAAAATAGAATAAAGCTCTTCTATCCTAACCAATCGTCAGTCCCTCTCCTTTTTCCAAATCCTATTTTTTTAATCCTTTATTCAGCAGTTTCCACTGACCTAAGGATATTCTTCCAAGACTTTCACTTCAGATTAACTATTTAGCAAAAGAGTATGAAACATTTTTGCAGAAGGAGAATTTCTCCTCTGAGGGCAGAGGCCATCAAGGCTAGATAGACATAGGTATTAAGAGAACAGAAAGATGATTTCAAGGATGACAGAACATTCTAATCTGCATAGAAATTAACTATATATTTAATAGTGAACTTCCCTAAAGTCCACCTCATTTTGCCAATGTGGATTTCAAGACTGTGGTAGCTCAGGTATATTTGCTTTTATCAAATACTTGAGAATTTAGAATATATACCTAGAATGCTATACTCATAGGTCATTTCCATTTTGAATATAGCCCCCACTCTGCCACCTCAGTCATTCTATTCAGTATATCCAGGGCCTGAGATTTTCATCATCCATGGTTTAGGTCTTTAGAAAAGTATTGTTGAATATAATCATGTTAATTGGTAGGTAATTTAATTTATTGATAGCATGTTAAACACTAGCATATTTTTAAGAAATTTTATAGATCAAACTACAGAAATATGTCCTTAAATTTAGCAATAAGTGAAAAAGTTATGCTATTGACATAGATTGGGGTAAATAACTTGATTTGGGAAAGTAGGAAAATAACGAGAATGTGATTTACCAAGGTTGAACCTTGGAATGGGACCTCATTAAGAAGTAAGTCTTGCATTCCTGGAGGTAGAGGAGAGTGATAGGAATGCAGTCTGGTCATGAGGGGATGTGTACTAAAACAAAGAAATAGAGACAGGAAAAAAAAATGAAGTATCACCTAATTCACCTATTTTTCTAAGTACTATACTTGGCCAGTGCCTCTTTTTTGTTACTATTTTAAACTAGCTCAGGAGCCACTGGTTTTGATCAGATTTTCTTCCTTTCTTGGCCTGTCTTGTTTATGCTCTTATCTCTATTATCTGAGGTCATGAAACTTAGAGCTTTGATTCTGAAAACTCTCCATGTACCTTTGTCTCTGTTTCTATTTCTTCTTGTATTTCTTTGTCTCTCTTTTTCTCTTTATCTCCATAGACACACAAACACACAGACTGCAAAATATGGACAGTGCACCGCCATAGAGTTACTAAGAATGGGAAGCTTTGATATATTAAGCCTGAATGGGGCTGGGAGGTAGCAATAGTTATTTGCACCTGGAGAGAGGGAGCTGAGTCAAGGCCATCTTTAAACAAAAGCAGCCAGTTTTAGCAACCCTTCATACAAGTCAAGAGATTACTTTGAATTTACTTTCCTATCTAACTCTCATTTTATTTCTCTGTGCTTCCCATTGGCTGCCTCATCTCCCAGAAGCCACAGAGCAATGGACTGCAAGGATTTAGTCCATGTAGTCACAAAACAGGTACTGCATCTTAGAGAGAAATATAGTATAGTGCAAAATTATTCAAATGAAAGAATATTTTCTGCAGTGACTTCTCCACAATATTCAGGAAACTTATTCATCAAATTAAAAATAAAATTATAACAGGTCTACATCTTAGTGTAATGATCCAGCATATGTGTTCATTATATTTGTTCACAAATATGTATTCCTAGGCAGGAATATCCAGAGTGTATATATTCAGTGACGAACTGATGAACTTCACACAGTGGAGGAAAACAGTTTCATACAAAATTGTTCAAGGACATTAATAGTTATCACTCACTTTTGGGAATTTATCTGCAGAAATTCTCTAAAGTTACCTATCCAAGAGAGGTGAAAAATGGAGCAGACCACCTAAATTAGCTCCTTGTTCAGACTATGTTAAGTATTTTAACAGGATGTTCAATTTTTAAAAATTATATAATATGGGAATATATTTTTCATTTTACACAAAAAGAGAAAATTTTATTTTCCATATTCTGTGTCCTATCAGGTTCTGTGCTCTAAACAGATTAGTCCTAAAGCATAGATCAACAGAAAACACAACCAAGTAAACAACTTGAATTTAAGCTTTATTATTTCTCTGGTATTATTTATGATAAAAACTAAGATTTGCTGTACATTTAAAGGTACATTAGCTATATATTATCCTAGCACCAAGAGAAGCAAGTTCTAGATTTTGATGATTATTCTAGGGTCATGTAATTTATTAACATTTGAATATGGTGAAACCATGTTACATAAAAAACTGTATAATTTTTGCAACATTTCTTTCAACTTATAATTATCTAAAAATAGGAATCCTAAAAACAACTTGAAGACAACTATCAGGACAAACCGTCTTAATACATATTATCATTGATAATATGAAAGTTAAAATACTATTTGCAAAAGTACAAACTTTCTGACTAAAATACCTTCAGGAAAAGGCAAACAGAAAAGTAACAATTGTGAATTCATTAAAAAAAAAACCTTTATGGAATATTTACTCAAGTTTATAAAAATGAGAACACAAAAATATTAAACTTAGAAATCTCACTTTACAAAACCACTTACAAATTTCAAAAACATTGCTGCATATTTGGTATGAGGTCCTGGGGTTTAATTTTCTGGTCTTTTGAGAAGAGAAATATGTTTGTGTCAGAATTTGAGATGGAATTTTTCTTGCATGAGACAAAAAATGGAATTATTTGAAACCCTATTTTAGGGAACAATTTTAATAATAATTGACCATGAAATAAAATAAAGCAAAAATATCAGCTTGGTTGTCAGTGACTTAAATGACTTCCATCAAAAGAGTCATTTTTTTTGACAGTGAAAATATAAATTGTGTATTTACACTGCCTATATTTCTTTTTTTTGGAATAAAAAATCCTTCATTTCACATCCTTAATACAGAAAAATGAAATACGAAAAAAGTTATAGTAAAAAGATCGTAGTGATTATGATTCCTCTATCATTTACTTTCTTAATCTGAAGCAGGTATTTTAACAGAAGACTCTATCATCCTTTTAAAATTGAGGTTAAACTTCATTATAGGATTATCAAGTGACTTAAAGGAAAAATATACAGAGTTAATTATAAAGTAAAAGAGCAATACGAGGGTTAATACTACTATTTATATTTCTACAATGACTTATAAGAATAACAGTGATAACATTCATGCCAACAAATGATGCAGAGTGGGGGCAGGGAAGCTTGTTACTGGTACTTTGGTCAAGCTTCAGGTTTAGCTTCGAGATGTGTAACCAAGAAATTGTTAAATATTCATGTGAAAAGTCCAGGTAAACTGACCTGAAACTTGAACTTCATGATCTGAAGAAGTCCAAAGCACTCTCCTCAGTTTTTGAAAACTCCTAAGGGCATGTTTTCACAAGCCAACTAGCTTTTGCCTGAATTAGTGTGAAAGCAAAATTTACTCCTGCTATTCTTTGGCATGTGCACAGGTGTGCTTGTGTGCTCACTCTGACACTTTCTCTCTCTCTCTCTCTCTCTCTCTCTCTCTCTCTCACATACACACACAGTCCAATCACATAAATATTCTAGGATAGAACAAAATTTATCTTTATGGATCACAGCTGGTACCTTTTTGTATTCTTCCATTCCCTCATCTCCTTATTCTTCTCTAGAAGGAACTTTTAATCCTTTCTCTAGAGGAACATTTTGTTGGTTATGGTCAGACTCTGAAAACACAGGGTATCCATATTCAATATTATATAATATATATATGTTACATTTATAAAACAATGTACACATGTATATTTTATATGGATATATACATATATATAATATTGTGTGTGTACATGCACGAACACAGTTCTTAGATGAATTATGATGTCAGTGATTGAAGTAAAATATCATCCTGATAGAATCCTCCAAGTTTTGGTAGTGCGCTGGCCACCTGTTGGGTATTTTCTACTTGAATTTTAGGTATTGATTTTTTAATTACCACAAAATAGTAAGTAGCTAGAAATATCAACCAAAATTCCCTTTTGTTGGTAATGGAGAATAGTTTTTAGAGTCTTATTTTAATTTAAATTCCATTGATGTCATTTCAGTTTCAAATATTTCCAACTCATGCTAGTATTTTAAATCTCTATGTTTTGTTGGTATGCATGGCATTGTGCTTTGTGGCTTTCAAGTAGGATTCAGTTAGGAAAACAGAAGTCATTGTAGGTATTTCAAAGAGGAAGATTTTTCATATTAAGAAATACAGACTTAAAACATGTTGGCAAAGTTAGAAAAGTAACTGTAAGACAATCCACTATTGAGTGTTCACAAAATCAGGAAAGCAGTTTGGAAGTTCTTAAATTAAAAATAGAACTACTGTATGATCCACCAGTCTCACTTCTGGTGGAAGTGAGGAACTTAAACTATTATCTTGAAGAGATATCTGAACTCTCATGTTCACTGTAGCATTATTCACAATAGCCAAGTTATGCAAATAAACTAAATATTTGTCAGTTGATGAATGGATCAAGATAACATGGTACATATAGGCAATTAAAAAAATCTTCCATGAAAAAGAAGGAAACCCTGTCATTTGCAACAACATGAATGAAGCTGGAGGGTATTATGCTAAGGGAAATACAGTAGACAGAGAAAGATAAATACTACATGTGTGGAGTGTATAAATACTACGGGTGGAGTGTTAAAGAAAAGTCAGACTCATGGAAATAGAGTAGAACAGTGGTTGCTACAGGATGGTTGGTGGTGGAAAGAGGAAGAGGTTTGTAAAAAGTTTCAAACTCCAAATATGAATATGCTTTGATGATTTAATGCATAACATGATACTACTGTTATACTACTGTATTGTATAATTGAAATTTTCTGAGAGTAGAACTTAAATGTTTTTACCAAGAAGGAAAAAAAAAACCCAAGAGCAAATAAGTGAGGTGATAGATGTGTTAACTAACTCAGTGGGCGAATCTTTTCATAATGTGCACATATCTAAGATCTTCCCTGGGAAGGGGGAAGAAATTTTGTACAGCTAATAAATAGTGGAGCTGGGTTTCAAACCTAACCAGCCTGGATCCAGAATTCATGGTTATATCCATGCTTTTAACCACTGTTCTTATTGATAGAAACTTTTCTCTCAAATTACATCCTAATGGCTTTATTAGCATATTATTATAGAATAATAAGAGGGTATTAATTAAATTCCAGGCAACTTAGAAACATGTCACTTAGAGACATCTCTTCTTCTGTGGATTCCAAAGCAATGAAAGAATATTTTGAGCTGCAACTATTGTTGAAAATAGTGTCATATAGAACTTAGTTCCCAATACACAACCATACAGAGAGCTGCTATAAATTAGCAATTTCATGGACCCCTTCAATGCAGCAAACTTCATGAACACTGCAGAAACATCAAGCTCCTCGTAAGATCAAAAAGAGAGAGAGAGAATTCTCAGAATCCCTGAAGACTTTTAGGCACATCTGAGCCATTGTGACACAGGATGTTCCTCAAAATGATGTGAATATACTCTTTTTTCTTAATGCATGAATCTATTTAAAATATCACTGATAATTTTGAGCATTTAAAGTTATGAAATACATGTTAGAGAAAAGCAGTCAATATTGGAATTGTCCAACAGATAAGGTGTAACAAAGGCGAAGATGCCACACATATATTTCAAGGAGGAAAAAGCAGTAGGGCAGCTCACTGCACAATAAAGCTGGAGATGTTTCAAAAGCTGACCCTTAATTGTGTATCATTCATTGATTGCTAGTTGCCATGGAGTTCTAACTTATCAGACTCTGAGGAAAATACTCATGAAAAGGTTTTGCTATTACAGACTAAATTTCATAATTGGGGTTTTTTTTTCTTTGCTTACCTCTATTTTATTTTGATCACATTGCCAATTAACATGAGGAGTTATTCTCTTCCAGTAGTAAAATAGACGCTTTGCTGGAGACATGCCAATTTTATAACAAGTTAAAAAAAAAACCTATAATTCTTAGTTTCATTGTTCTTCACCTTTTTTTACTCACATATTTTACAAGTTCAAAGAATTGCCTTTTTATAGTTTCTCTAGTTTAAATTTCCAGACATTAATGGAAATAGTAAAACAAAATATGATGATAAAAATAGTTCTTAAATAATGCCCAAGAGAGCTCCTAAGACCGACTTTATCTATTCCTTGCAGGCTCAGCCTGAACATATCATAAGATGTGAATTCTATTTAGCTGACACTTTGGTGGTGTGAGTGTTTTTTACAACTAATCAGCACCTGAATAATCAAAGGTGTGTACCATCCATCAGCTTTAATGAAGCATTAAAATACTTTAATGGAACTTAGGGTAATTAGAAAGTCTCTTATGCAGTTCATCTCCTAACAAGAACATTTTTGGGATTAATAATAATGGAGTGAATTTTCTAACGAAGAATGGGCTCTTCCTTAACTTCAGCAATCCCATTTGTAAAACCAGAGTTGTTTTATGTATTTCAAGGGGAAGTTGGATATAATTAATGATTAAACTATTATGAAGTATTCATAGTGTCTGAGTTGAAATGGCAAGTCTGTTTTTCTTCCTTAAGGATCAGTCATAAATGAGAAGAGAAAAATACAGTTTTCCAAATATTTAAAATTACATTAGAAAGAATCTAGTGTTTCAGAGGAGATATTTTCCTCTGTCATTTGATATTTATCTAATAATGCCCTGAAGACTATTGAAATGGAATCAAATTTACTATGTATTAACAGGTAGGTTGTGGATTATAATTCAACAAAATTAAATTGGTATGACTGGTATTCAAAATTATTTTCACAATTACTAGAAAATCAATCATGTTTCCAACAGTGAATATCTCCAGCTAAGACACGGAAAAATTATAACGATCTTGTTGTTAGCCAGATGTATTGACTGTATCTCAGCTATTGATTTTCTACTGAATGTCTATTCTCCCTTTATTTCCTACTTAAAAAGCCTCTATTTATTTTGGGTAGCAACATACTTACATAAAAAACTAAAATTTCCCAGACTGTTTTGTGGCTAAGGAAATGATAGAATGATATAAAAATTACTCTGCGGGTACTATGCCCTTTTGCCCTTGCACCCTCTTTCCTACCTGATGTTTAAAACTGGTGCTCTGGCAGTTCTTTTCCACACTGAGTTAACTTCTGTGCTCTAACATGATGGAGCAGAAAGAGGGAAAGGAGTCTAGGTCTCTGAATAAGTATTAAACTTGTCACAAGCCCTGGACTTCTCACCGCACCTTATTTCATATGGGAGAGAAAGAAATACCTGTCTTGTTTAAGCAATTTACAGAATATAAATTATGAGGTAAGATGACATAAGGAAGTTCAATACATGATATACAACAATTTTAAAAAGGAAAGATACATAATTAAAAATTAAGTAAATGAATTTTTAAAGTATGTTAAGAAATATTCTAAAGTAACAAAAAAATATAATCTTAAAATGTAATATAATATATTGAAAAAATAAAGTATGCATCCTGGTTCCAAGATCCTGGAATTGTTTTTTACGTATTTATTTTGGGGAGAGAAAGCACACAAGCAGGGAAGGGGAAGAAAGAAACAGAGAGAAAAGGAGACACAGAATCTGAAGCAGGCTCCAGACTCTGAGCTGTCAGCACAGATACTGATATGGGGCTGGAACTCACCAACTGTGAGATTACAACCTGGGCCAAAGTCAGATGCTTAACTGACCGAGCCACCCAGGCACCCCAAGATCTTGGGATTTAAATCCAAGTCCATCACCTAACAGCTATTCAAATTTGGGCAGTTTATTTTATCCTCTAATTCAATGTCTTGGAAAATGATGATAGACATAGTGCCAATTTTATAAACATTGTTGTAGAGATTAAATTAGATATACATTAAATACTCAGAAGTCTACCTGGTCCTTAGTATCTAATGATAAATTTCATTTATAAAGTATAGCTAATTTATAAAATTATGTCCTTATATTTTTAATTTCTAATTTTATCTCAAAATTAATTTTTAAATAGAACTGTAGTTGACATATGATATTTTATTAGATTCAAGTGTGCAACATAGTGATTTGACAATTATATACATTATGAAATGCTCACCATAATAAGTTAACTCTCACCATACAAGGTTATTACAATATTATTGACTATATCTCGTATGCTAAATTTTCCGTTCCTGTGACTTTTTTTATAGCTAGCGTTTTGTCCTTAATACCCATCACTTATTTTGCTCAGCCCGCCCTCCCCCACCATCCTCTCCCTTCTGGTAATCATCAGTTTGTTTTCTGTATTTATGAGTATGTTTCTGTTTTGTTCTTTTGTTTTCAAGATTCCACATACAAGTGAAATCACATGGTATTTGTCTTTGTGTGACTTATTTCACGTAACATGATACCCATTAGGTTCACCTGTGTTTCAAGTGACAAGATTTCATTCTTTTATATGACTGAGATATATTCCACACTGTGTGTGTGTGTGTGTGTGTGTGTGTGTGTGTGTGTGTGTGTATCTGTCTGTAGAAAGACTTCTTTATCACTTCATCTACTGATAGAGATTTAAGGTGCTTCCATATCTTGGGTAATGTAAATAATTGTGCAGTAAACAAAAGGGTGCATATATCTTTTTGAATTAATGTTTTCTTCAGGCAAACATCCAGAAGTATTATTACTTGATTGTATGGCACTTCTCTTTTTTACTTCTGAGGACCCTCCATACTGTTTTGCACAGTGGCTGCAAAAATTTATGTTGCCACCAACAATGCATGAGGGTTGTCTTTTTTCCATATCCTTGCCAGCACTTATTATTTCTTGTCATTTTGAGACCACCCATTCTGACAGGTGTGCAGTGATATCTCCTTGTAGTTTTGATTTGTATTTCTCTGAGAATTACTGATGTGTATCTTTTCATATGTTTCTTGGCTATCTGAATGTGTTCTTTGGAAAATATTCAGATCCTCTCTACATTTTTTAAGCAGATGATGGGTTTTATTTTTTATGTTAGTGCTGAGTCACGTGAGTTATTTATATATTTTGGATATTAACCCTTTATCAGATACATAATTGGCAAATATCTTCTCACATTCAGTAGAAATTTTCATTTTGATGGTTTTCTTCCCTATGCAAAAAAACTTAGTTGGATATAGTCCCAATTGTTTATTTTTGCTTCTGTTTCTCTTGCCTGATGGGACAAACTCAGAAAATATTGCTAAGAGTTTACTGCGTAGATTTTGTTTTAGGAGTTTTATGGTTTCTCGTCTTCTATTTAGGTCTTTAATTCATTTTTAATTTATTTTTATATACAGTATAAGAATGTTTTCCAGTTACATTATGTTACATGCAGGAGTCTTGTTTTTCCAGCATCATTTAGTAAATATCAATTTTCACAAGCATAATTTTGTCTCATATGTCACAGAGTAGTTGACTATGTATGCATGGTTTTATTTCTGGGCTCTCTATATTACTGTTTATCTATGTGTATATTTCTATGCCAGTACCATATTGTTTTGATTACTATAGATTTATATTATAGTTTGAAGCCTGGGTTTGTGATACTTCCAGTTTTATTCTTATTTCTGAATATTGCTTTGGTGGGGCACCTGGGTGGCTCAGTCAGTTGAGCATCTGACTTCGGCTCGGCATGATCTCATGGTTCGTAGGTTTGAGCCCCAGGTCGAGCTTTGTGCTGACAGCTAGCTCAGAACCTGGAGCCTGTTTTGGATTCTGTGTCTCCCTCTCTCTAACCCTCCCCTGTTCATGCTATCTCTCTCTCTCTCTCTCAGAAATAAATACAACATTTTTAAAAATTTGAATATTGCTTTGGCTATTTGAGGTCTTTGTGGTTTCATACAAATTTTAGGATTATTTGTTCTAGCTCTTTGCAGAATATTATTGGAATTTTGATAGGCATTGCATTGAAACTGTACATTACTTTGGCAAGTATGGATATTTCAACAATATTAATTATTCCAATCCATGAACATACATATCTTTTTGTTTACTGTAGTACCTTCACTTTCTTTCATTAATGTCTTAACGTTTTCAGAGTACAGTTCTCTCACCTCCTTGCTTAAAATTTTTTAGGTAGATTTTTCTTTTGGCATGATTGTAAATCTGATGATTTTATTAATTTCTCTTTATGCAATAGTTCTGTATATGAATTTTGCTGCATATAAATTCTGCAACTGAATTTATTAGTCCTAATAGTTTTCATTGGAGCCTTTGGGATTTTATATACATATATATATTCAAGTCATCTGCAACTGGCAGGTTTTTTTCCCCTTACCAATCTGGATGCCTTTTATGTCTTTATCTTGTCTTATTGCTTTGGATAGAAAATCTAGTACTACATTAAATAAAAGCGACAAGAGTAGGTAGGCATGTATCTTGTTCCAAATCTTAGAGGAAAAGTAAAACATTTTTCATTAAATATTTTTGATTTAGGTTTGTCATATAAGGCCTTTATTATGTTGAGGTATGTTCCCTCTAAACCCACTTTCTTGAGAGTTTTTATTATGAACAGATGTTGAATTTTGTCAGCTGCTTTTTCTGCTTTATCAAGACAGTATTGTGGTTTTTATCCTTCATTTTCTTAATGCGGCATATTGCATTATTACATTGATTGTTTTACTGAACTAGCCCTGCATCCGTAAAATAAATCCCTCTTGATCTGGTGAATAATCCTTTGTTGTATTGTTGTATTCACCTTGCTAATATTTTGATGAGGATTCTTGAATCTTATTTTCAGGGATTCTGCCTCTAATTTTCTTTTATTATAGTTTCTTGATCTGATGTTGGTATCAGAGTAATGCTGACTAATTGGGAAGCATCAATTCCTTCTCTTTTTCTTTTGTTTTGTTTTGTGGGGAGATAGTTTGAAAATTATAGTTATTAATTCTTAACTGTTAGGTAGAATTCACTTGTGAAGCTGTCTGGTCCTGGAATTTAGTTTTTGGGAGTTTTTTTTTATTACTGATTGAATTTTGTTAATAGTTATTTATCTGTTTAGATTTTCTATCTCTTCCTGATTAATGAAAGATTGTATACTTCTAGAAATTTGTCTATTTTTCCGGTTGTCTAGTTTGTTGGTATATAATTTTTTGTAGTTGTTTCTTATCCTTAAAATTTTATAAGTAGTATTTCTGCAGTATCAGTTGTAACATCTTTTTGACTTCTGATTATTTATTTGCATCCTCTTTTTTTCTTGAAGACCCTGACTAAAGGTTTTACAGTTTTATTTAACTTTTCAAAAAAACAGTTCTTTTCATTGATCTTTTCTATTTCTTTGTTTGTTTGTTTTTAGCCTCTGTTATTTCTGTTCTGATATTTATTATTTCCTTCCATTTACTAACTTTGGGCTTTGTTTTTTTCTTTTATTGTCTAATCCCTTAGCTATAAGATTGTTTGAGATTTTTCTTGTTTCTTGAAATAGACCAGTGTTGCTATAAACTTCCTGGTTTGATCTGTTTTTACTCTGTCCCAAAGATTTTGAACAATTGTTTTCCATTTTCATTTTTCAGGGCATTTTTTCATTTTTTCAGTTTCTTCATTGACTTTCTGGTTGTTTGGTAATATGTTGTTTAGCCCTGTGTATTGTTTGGTTTTTTTTTTTCATTTTTTTTCCTGAAATTGATTTTTAGTTTGATAGCATTGTGGTCAGAAAAGATGCCTAGAATGATTTCCTTCATATTAAGTTACTGTACTTGTTTTGTGATTTAACATGGGATCTAACTGGAGAATGTTCTATGTGCACTTAAAAAAATGTGTATTTTCTTGTTTGTAGATGGATTAGTGCAATGTGTCACTCACAGCCACTGTCTCCTCATTTGTTTTCTGTCTGGATGATCTATGTGTTGATATAAGTGAGGTGTTACAGTCCCCTATTATTACTGCTTTATTACAGTTTCTCACTTTATATGTGTTAATATTTGTTTTCTATATTTAGGTGCTTTCTGTGTTGGGTGCATAGGTACTTACAACTTTTAGATCCTTTTTTTTTATTATCTCTTTATCATTATGTAATGCTCCTCTTTGCCCATTGTTAGAATATTTGTGTTAAAGTCTATTTTGTTTGATGCAAGTATTGAACCTCTTTTCTTTACATTTGCATAGAATATCATTTTTCATTTCTTCACTTTTAGTGTGTGTTTTTAGGTCTGAACTGAGTGTCTTATAGACAGCATATAGATGTGTCTTAATTTTTCATCCCTTCAATCACTCTAAGTCTTTTGATAGGAACTTTAGTCATCTCCTATTGTGACAGGACTCTAACTGTTAAGGGTATATTATGATTTGGTCTGACCTCCAGCCCAGGTGGCTGTAGTGAGTGGCTGTAACTAGTGTGGATGCACTGGTAAGCAGAGATGGCCCCACTGTATTTGTCTCATATGCCCAACTCTAGTAGGTCTTGATGAGTTGGGGGTACAGAGTTGCTTTGGAGGGACCTCAGTCATTATTGAATTTGCCTGCTGGGTAAAGGAGGGCAGTAGTTTTTTGGGGGCAATACAGGTCCTGACCAAGGCTTCCTTTCTGTGTGATGAAGTGGGAATCATTTTGGAGGGTTGCTTGTCAGGTAGAAGAACGATGGATGGGGTGGGTGGTTCTAGCAAGATTAGTTAGAGGATCTCAGAATGCCTCTTGCAAGCATCTTGTCAGCTACTTTGAAGGAAGGCAAGAATAATTGTGCCTACCAGGACTTCTGTTTCCAGAGAAAACTCCTATAGACCCTTGCTTCTCCAGCATATACTATAAAATTAGTTAGTAAATTTACCCCACGTATAACCCACACACTTTTAAAAGTGTTGATTCTGGGTTTTTTGTTTTGTTTTGTTTTTTGTATTCCTTTTATTTTTAATAACTTATTGACAGGTTAGCTAACATAGAATGTATACAGTGTAGTCTTAGCTTTGCGAGTAGATTCCCATGACTCATGGGAACTTACATACAATACCCAGTGCGCATCCCAATGAGTGCCCTCCTCTATGCCCATCACCCATTTTCCTCACCCCTATGCTTCTGTGCTGAGTCTTGGACCAAATAATATAGCATCCTAACCCTTTAAGAGCAGTCTCTGCTTCCTGTAGCCCTTTGGCTGTCCCAGAGTTAAGGTCTTCTGATTTTGAAAGCCAGATTTGGGAAAACTTTCTTGGGCAGTCTCCAGGTTTGGGATTTGATTCTCTCTTTCCTCAAGGAGAACCTCTACACCTGTGATATTTCTCCTGTTTATGAGTTGCCACACTAGGATTTTTGTTTCTAACTGTGTCTCCTCCTGCCCTTCTTAATGAGGCTCTTCCCATATATCTTTAACTATGGAAGATCTATTATTGTGGACTTCAGAGTGAGTTGCATAAAATATAGTACAATATTGTTGTCTTGCCATGTTTGTAGTAGAAGATGAACTCCCTGTTTTCCTACTCTACTCTCTTCCCTTGCTCTTCGGAATTACTTTTTCAACCTCGTTTGTTTTACTAATTTATGTTGGGATATTGCATTTCTTTAAATTGTTTTTAGTCTTGGTTTAAAACCAGTAGGCAAGAGGGGGGCGCCTGGGTGGCTTAGTTGGTTGAGCGTCTGACTTTCGCTCAGGTCATGATCTTGCGGTTCGTGGGTTCGAGCCCCGCGTCGGGCTCTGTGCTGACTGCCAGCTCAGAGCCTGGAACCTGTTTCAGAGTCTGTGACTCCCTCTCTCTGACCCTCCCCTGCTCACGCTGTCTCTCTCTCTCTCTCTCTCCTAGAAATAAAATAAAACATTAAAAAAAAAAAAAAACAGCAGGCAAGAAACATGTTGAGATAAAAGCAGTGTCTTCCAAAACAGATTGATTTTTCTTTTACAGTTGATCACTAATAATATGATCAAATTATTGTATGTCAAAATATGTTATTATTGAAAATATTAACATATCTTTTTGATCTGGTACATGTACATCTTTGGATTGGCTTATAGAATTAGTATATGACAAGAATTCTTAGGAGACAGTAGGAGCAGATCTGCAAAAAGTTTGTAAAGAGAACTCACCAAATAATTTTGAGGAAATAGGTGATAATTAAAAGTGAATGTGATATGACTTAAAATATTAAGTGGAAATCAGCAGAGCTACAGCTGTATGAGAATATGCAGTCTCATGGTAAAACTAAGAGCATTTCCCAAAGCTGTGAAAAATGGTACACGAAAGGAGCATTTAACCAGTTAGATATGTTAGTCTTAGGTTCAGTAGAAAAGACATTTGTGATTCACCAACCTTCAGCTGAGATTTAATACCAAATGAATGGGTAAAAGAAAATAGAAAAAAGAGATCATAGTTAGGCTCCCTCATGGATAGCACTGAGCCATTCCACTTAAAAGGGTCAGCTTTATGGAATGCTGCCTAAAACAAACAATTATGGGAACCGTCTTGCACTGTTGGTGGGAATGCTAACTGGTGCAGCTGCTCTGGAAAGCAGTGTGGGAGGTTCATCAAAATTTAAAAATAGAATCACCCTATGACCCAGCAATAGCACTACTAGGAATTTATCCAAAGGATACAAGAGTGCTGATTCATAGGGACACATGTACCCCAATGTCTATAGAAGCACTATCTACAGCAGCCAAATTGTAGAAAGAGCCCAAATGTCCATCAACTGTTGAATGGATAAAGAAGATGTGGTTTATATATACAATGGAATATTACTTGGCAATAAGAAAGAATGAAATCTTGCCATTTGCAACAACATGGACACAACTGGAAAGTATTATGGTAAGTGAAATAAGTCAGTCAGAGAAACCCAGATACCATGATTTTACTCATGTGTGGAATTTGAGAAACTTAACAGAAGACCATAGGGGCAGGGAATGGGAAAAAAAATAATTTCAAACAGAGAGGATGAAAACAATAAGAGACTCTTAAGTACAGAAAAACTGAGCTTTGATGGGTGGGCAGGGGAGGGGGGAAAATGAGTATGGGTATTGAGGATGGCACTTGCTCAGATGAGCACTGGGTGTGGTATGTAAGTGATGAGTTATGGGAATCTACTCCCAAAGCTAAGAGCATACTGTATACACTGTATGTTAGCTGAGTTGACAATAAATTATATTTTTTTAAAAAGGTATATCATAAAGGAAGCTCAGAAAAGAAAAATTTAAGAGCAAAGAAATGGCCAAGTCAGCCAAACTCTGTTTTTCTCTCACTGAACTGATAGGAGTGAATTCAGTGGCTATGGTAACATGAGGTCTTTGTGATCTTGGCAGGAGTAATTTCAGTGAAATGCTGGAGAGGAAACTAAGTTACATTGATTGGTAAATATTTGAAGAGAAAATGGGAAGTGAAATGGTGGATACACAAAATAAAGACAATACTTTCAAACAGTTTTACTTTGGAGGGTTTGGCAGAGGATCTTGGATAACAATTCAGTATAATTTAAAACTATTAATAATAACAGGACATATCACCGTGATGATTTGAAGGAAAGGAGAGAGGAACTTGAATTCACAACAGAGGATAAAAAGGATAAGGAATGGTGACTCACAAATTTACTCAAAAGTAAAGAAAATGTAGACTGGTTTTTTGTTTGTTTCTTTGTTTGTTTTTTGTCTCTAACTGATACAATTTCTTCTTAAGGTCCTACCATTCTAAGTAGATGATATTTGTGTTTGTAGCCACCTCTGCTTTTAGGAGTAAACATGTAACAGAATACTAACCAAAGGTATGGATGTAGAAGCCTGATGGGGCCATCCACTTATGAAAGAAACAAAAGTGGTTCATGCTTCTATCTTCCTTCCCTCAGCCTTTTCCATTTTGGGAATGTGTGAGGAAAATGATCACCATGGGGAAAAGACAGCAAATCATGAATACCTAAGGTCCATACAATTTTTGAACTTGTATGGAGAACCCATCCTTTTACTTCCTACCAACAAACTGTAGTATTTGGGAAAAAAAATAAGCTCACATTTATAATATTTTCAGTATTTTAGTACTGGTACTCAACAGCAATTCTGACTGATAAACTCTTGCTTTTCCATCTATGTGTAATGTTCTCTCTTCATTTTTTCGTCTCTTGTAGTCTCTAGTTTAACATCACTCCTCAGAAAATACAGTATAATCTAGGTCCCAGCGTATATTTATTACAATCTGTACACATTATGATAATTGTTAAAATTTCTCAACAAAAATTGTCATATATTCTATGGCTATCCCATACAAGAGATTTACAATAAAGTAGATTCTCAGTAGTTAGAATGTATCCTGAAATTTTGTAGACTTCAAAATACAAATTTCTATTATTTAAAATTTTTTAACAAAGAAGAAAGCATTGTTGGTATTATTGTTTCTCTTGTGTAATTTTTACCCAAGTATTAAAAGTTGTAGCAGTGGGTAAGGGACAGTGACCAAAGCTAAGAAGGAGCAGATACAGGTGCCAGATAAATGGTGAGGCACATTTAGTAGCTTGATGATTTGCTACCCTTCATTAGTCTTGCAGCTCAAGAATAGCCAATATATTTCTCAGTAGTATTTCATAATAACATATGCATTGGATTTTGGTGATAATTCACACTTAAACATAAATGATAAATAGGTCTTCTTTATTAGTGATTGAACTTTGTACTTTAATTAATCCTTTTAAAATAGTATACAAAAGAACATTTTGTCAACAAATACATCAACTTTAAAACAATAGATACCCACCATTGACCATTTATCTTAAATTTGTAGAACCAAAAACAGCAGTAGTGCAGAAGGGCCAAATCTGGAGTTGGATGTTGGGGAGGGTGATTCTGGAAGTCAAGTGTCAATATGATTTCTGGGAGGCAGAAGAGGATGACAGGCTTGGGGACACTTTTAATCTTAAGTCATTTCATTCAGTCTTCCTATTGAATTGTCATGTTCAATGCCAGTTTTAATTAATTAATATCTCTATCACCAGCATGCTAACATCACTTCACAGAGTGCTGCCAAACTAGCTACCTGGCTACATCACAATAACTCAGGGAGTTTATGAAAATATTTTATTTCTTATACCACTCACATATGGTCTGATTCAGCAGATATTAGAGTGGAATGTTAGAATATATTTATATATTTAACCATCTCTCCCTCTTTCCCCACCCCACACTTTTTCTCTCTGTTTTGCTTAATAGGTAAGTCTGTTAACTGTTTACTAAATTGTCTCCTAGATAAATCATATACCTGGGTGTCATTTCAATATACTGTCCAAAATTGGCTTAGCTTAAAATCGTGATCCATACTGTCCTAAGTAAATTGACCTACTGTTAACTTAAAATAAATCTAAGAAAATTAATATTTAAGTAAAAGTTAAAATTGTGAAGATACCTGTCACCTAAAGGACATTCACATGCTTGTAAGGATGATATCTGCAGTACATAGTGGTAGTCTATGAACCACCAAGAATACAAATATTTTCCAGATTGGTAGATTATTTTTTCATTATATCATATTTTCAGTCTAAAATTTCTCAGGCAATGCTTAATTATAGGCAAAACACTGTGAGCATGCTATACTTGGACTTCTAGAAGTTCCTCTCCAGTAATGTTGAGAGTTCTGATTCTGAGTTCAGCTAATGTATACATGGGAATCATTGTTCAAGAAATACATTGTTAGGTTACTTTGAAAAGCATCTCCAACACTATAAATAATATATCTGTACTGCCTTTTAAAGACTATGTCCCACTCTGACCTCCATGTTAAATCAAGACTATTAAACATACTAGAAGGAGCTGCTCTCAATTAAAACCACTTATTAACCTTTGACACACTCAGCACTTAGAAGTTTGGACCATATGTATTCTTTTTTTGTTTTGTTTTGACTTTTTTTTTATAGTTTATTGTCAAATTGGTTTCCATATAACACCCAGTGCTGATCCCCACAAGTGTCCTCCTCCGTGCCCATCACCGCACTTCCCTTCCCCCCAACCCCCATTAGCCCTCAGTTCTCAGCATTCAAGAGTCTCTCATGGATTGCCTCCCTCCCTCTCCCCCACTATTTTCCCCCTTCTTTTCTCTCATGGTCCTCTATTACCTTCCTCCTAATCCACTATACGTGCACACATATGATATTTGTCCTTCTCTGCCTGACTTATTTCGCTCAGCATAATACCTACAAGGTTGATCCATGTTGCTACAAGTGGCCAGATTTCATTCTTTCTCATTGCCATGTAGTATTCCATTGTATAGATAAACCATATCTTCTTGATCCATTCGTCCATTGATGGACACTTAGGCTCTTTCCATGTTTTAGCTATTGTGGAGAGTGCTGCTATGAACATTGGGGTTCATGTGCTCCTATGCATCAGCATTTCTGTATCCCTTGGGTAAATTCCTAGCAGTGCTATTGCTGGGTCATAGGGGAGTTCTATTGTTAGTTTCCTGAGGAACCTCCACACTGTTTTCCAGAGGGGCTGTACCAGTTTACATTCCCACCAACAGTGTAGGAGGGTGCCCGTTTCTCCAGCATCTAGAGTTCTCTGATTTGCTCATTTTAGCCACTCTGACTGGTATGAGGTGGTATCTCAGTGTGGTTTTGATTTGTATTTCCCTGATGAGGAGGGATGCTGAGCACCATTTCATGTGTCTGTTGGCCATCTGGATGTCCTCTTTGGAGAAGTGTCTGTTCATATCTTCTGCCCATTTCTTCACTGGGTTGTTTGTTTTTCGGGCGTGGAGTTTGGTGAGTTTCTTATAGATTCTGGATATTAACCCTTTATCTGATATGTCATTTGCAACTATCTTTTCCCATTCTGTTGGTTGCCTATTAGTTTTATGGATTGTTTCCTTTGCCTCGCAGAAGCTTTTAATCTTGATGAGGTCCCAACAGTTTATTTTTGCTCTTGATTCTTTTGCTTTTGGGGATGTGTCACGTAAGAAATTGCTGTGGTGGAGGTCAAGGAGGTTGTTTCCTGCTTTCTCCTCTAGGGTTTTGATGGTTTCCTGTCTTACATTCAGGTCCTTTATCCATTTTGAGTTTATTTTTGTGTATGGTGTGAGAAAATGATCTAGTTTCATTCCTCTGCACGTTGCTGTCCAGTTCTCTCAGCACCATCTGTTAAAGAGGGTGTCTTTTTTTCCATTGGATACTTTTCCTTTTGTCAAAGATAAGTTGTCTTTACATTTGTGGGTCCAATTCTGAATTCTCTATTCCATTGGTCTATGTGTCTACTTCTGTGCCAATACCATACTGTCTTGATGATGACAGCTTCGTAGTAGAGGCTAAAGTCTGGGATGGTGATGCCTCCCGTTTTGGTTTTCTTCTTCAATATTACTTTGGCTATTCGGAGTCTTTTGTGGTTCCATACAAATATCAGGATAGTTTGTTCTAGTTTTGAGAAGAATGCTGCTGCAATTTTGATTGGGATTGCACTGAATGTGTAGATTGCTTTGGGTAGTAATGGCATTTTAACAATATTTATTCTTCTGACCCATGAGCATGGAATGTTTTTCCATTTCTTTGTGTCTTCTTCAATTTCCTTCATAAGTTTTCTATAGTTTGCATCATACAGATCTCTTATATCTTTGGTTAGGTTTAGTCCTAGGTATTTTATGGTTTTTGTGCAATTGTGAATGGGATCAGTTTCTTGATTTCTTTTTCTATTGATTCGTTGTTGGTGTATAAAAATACAACCGATTTCTGTACGTTGATTTTTGTGCCCTGCAACTTTGTGAATTCATGGATCAGTTCTAGTAGGCTTCTGATGGAGTCTGTCGGGTTTTCTATGAAGAGTGTCATGTCATCTGCGAAAATTGAAAGTTTGACTTCTTCTTTGCCAATTTTGATGCCTTTGATTTCCTTTTGCTGTCTAATGGCTGATGCTAGGACTTCCAGCACTATGTTAAACTACAGTGTTGAGAGTGGACATCTTTGCCGTGTTCCTGATTTCAGGGGGAAAGCTCTCAGTTTTTCCCCATTGAGGATGGTGTTAGCTGAGGGCTTCTCATAATTGGCTTTTATGATGTTTAAGTTCTTTCTATCCTGACTTTCTAGAGTGTCTTTATTAAGAAGGGATGCTGTATTTTGTCAAATGCTTTCTCTGCATCTATCAACAGGATCACATGGTTTTTATCTTTTCTTTTGTTGATGTGATGTATCACATTGATTGAATTGCAAATATTGAACCAGCCCTGTAACCCAGGAATGAGTCCCACTTGATCGTGGTGGATAATTCTTTTTATGTGCTGTTGAATTCAATTTGCAAGTATCTTGTTGAGGATTTTTACCTCTGTATTCATCAAGGATATTGGCCTGTAGTCTCTCTTTTTGCTCGGTCTCTGTCTTGCTTCAGAATCAAAGTGATATTGGCTTCATAAAATGAGTCCAGAATTTTTCCTTCGATCTCTATTTTTTTGGAATAGCTTGAGAAGAATGGGTATTAATTCTGTTTTAAATGTCTGGTAGAATTCCCCAGGGAAGACATCGGCCCAGGACTCTAACTTGTTGGGAGATTTTTGATAACTGATTTAGTTTCTTTACTAGTTATGAGTCTTTTCAGATATTCTATCTCTTCCTATGTGAATTTTTGTAGAGAGTGTGTTTAAGAATTTGTCCATTTCTTCTAAGTTGTCCAGTTTGTTGGCATATAATTTTTCATAGTATTCCCTGATAATTGCTTGTATTTCTGAGAGGTTGGTTGTAATAAGTCCCTTTTCATTCATGATTTTGTCTATTTGAGTGCTCTCTCTTTTCTTTTTGAGAAGCCTGGCTAGAGGTTTGTCAATTTTGTTTATGTTTCCAAAAAACCAACTCTTGTTTTCATTGTTCTCCTGAGCTGTTTCTTTGGTTTCTTTATTGTTTATTTTGCCTTGATTTTTATTATTTCTCTTCTCCTACTGGGTTTGGTTGCTCCTGTTGCTCTTCTTCTTGTTCCTTTAGGTGAGCTGTTAGATTTTGGACTTGCGCTTTTTCTCATTTCTTGAAATAGGCCTGGAGCACAATGCACTTTCCTCTTAGGACTGCCTTTGCCTCCCATAGAGTTTGGATTTTTGTATTTTCATTTTAATTTTTTTCTATACATTTTTTGATTTTTTCTCTAATTGCCTGATTGGCCCATTCATTCTTTAGTAGGATGTTCTTTAACCTCCATGTTTTTGGAAGTTTTCAAGACTTCTTCCTGTGATTAATTTCATGTTTCATAGCTTGTGATCTGAAAATATGCATGGTGTGATCTCAGTTTTTTATATTTAATGAGGACTGCTTTATGTGTCAGTATGTGATCTATCTTGGAGAATGTGCCATGCGCACTTGAGAAGAAAGTGAATTCCATGGCCTCAGGATGTAGAGATCTAAATATATCTGTCAAATCCATCTGCTCCAATGTGTCATTTAAGTCCATTGTTTCTTTAGTGACTTTCTGTCTAGTTGATCTATCCATTGCTGTAAATGGAGTATTAAAATCCCCTGCTATTGGCACATTCTTATCCATACAATAGTTTATGTTTGTGATTAATTGTTTTATAGATTTAGGTGCTTCCATATTCGGTGAGTAGACATTTATAATTGTTAGCTCTTCCTGATGGGTAGAGCCTGTAATTATTATATAATTCCCTTCTTCATCCCTTGTTACTGCCTTTACTTTAAAGTCCAGTTTGTCTAATATAAGTATAGGTACTCCAGCTTTCTTTTGACTTCCAGTAGCATGATAGATATTTCTCCATACCCTTTCATTCAATCTGAAGATGTCCTCCAGTCTAAAATGAGTTTCTTGTAGACAGCAAATAGA
Source organism: Proteles cristata cristata (assembly GCA_017311185.1). Taxonomy (NCBI): domain Eukaryota; kingdom Metazoa; phylum Chordata; class Mammalia; order Carnivora; family Hyaenidae; genus Proteles; species Proteles cristata. Next base: position 3,060,089 of record JAESUZ010001194.1, read on the forward strand.
TGGATTTTTTTTTCCATTCTGCTACCCTATATCTTTTGATTGGAGCATTTAGTCTATTTACATTCAGTGTATTATTGAAAAATATGGTTTAGAGTCATCGTGTCCTTTGTGGGATTCATGCTTGTGGTGATGTCTCTGGTATCTTGTGTTCCTTGCAACATTTCTCTCATAGAGTCCCCCTCAGGATTTCTCATAGGGCTGGTTTAATGGTGACAAATTCTTTCAATTTTTGTTTATTTGGAAAGACTTTTACCTTTTCTTCTATTCTGAATGACAGGCTTGCTGGATAGAGAATTCTTGATTACCTATTATTTTCTGTTCATCACATTGAAGATCTCCTGCCATTACTTTCTGGCCTGCCAAATTTCAGTAGATAGGTCTCTAACCACGCTTATAGGTTTCCCTGTGTCTGTTAGGACCCATTTATCCCTAGCTGCTTTCAGATTTCTCTTTGTCCTTATATTTTGCCAGTTTTACTATGATATGTCGTGCAGAAGATCGATGCAAGTTATGTCTGAGGAGAGTTCTCTGTGCCTCTTAGATTTCAACATCTGTTTCCTTCCCCAGTTTGGGGAAGTTCTCTGTTATAATTTGTCCAAGGACTCCTTTTCTTCTCTCTTCCTCTTCTGGAATTCCTATGATATGGATATTATTATGTTTGATTGTATCGCTGAGCTCTTGAACTCTCCTTTCATGTGTCTGCATCAGTTTATCTCTTTTTCTCAGCTTCCTCTTTTTCTATAATTGTGTCTTCTAAATCACTTATTCTCCTTTCCATTTATGCAATCCGTGCATTGGACACCTCCATTTTATTTTGCATCTCAGTTATAGCATTTGTTTTATTCATCACAACTATTTTTAAGCTCCTTAATCTTTGTAGCAATAGTTTCTCTGATGTCTTTCATGCCTTTTTCAAGGCCAGCGATTTATTTTATGAATGTTGTTCTAAATTCTTATTCAGTTATGTTGCTTATATCTGTTTTGAGCAGTTCTTTAGCTCTCATTTCTTCCTGGAATTTCTTTGGAGGAGAATTTTTCTGTTTCATCATTTTGGTTAGCTTTCTATCTCTTGTTAGTTTTAAAAGCTTATAATGCACTCTGTACCAGTGAGTGCTGCTATACCAAAGAAGGCTCTTTGACTGTCCAAGGCCTGCTCATGTAGGAAATGTTCTTTGAATGGTGTCTTATGGTCTCTCTTGTTGAGATCTTGGTTATTTTAATTTCCTACTTGTAGTGGTATTTGGGACTCTCCATCATGTGTACTTTGGCTTGTTTCTTGATATAGCCCTGGAAAAAAAATAGAGAAACACATAGGGAACAAAGGTACACAAATGCACAGAAAAATCCAACAAACACACAAACTGAAAGGAATAAAGAGAAAGAAAAAAAGGAAGGGACACATACAAAAAAGAAAAAGAGGAAGGAGGGAAGATAATAATAAAAATACACAAAAAAGGAAAAAGAAAAAAAGAAAAGAAAAAACCCACTAGACAAAAGACAGTCTAAAGCATAGAACCAGAATTCCCAGCTACAAATAAAGAGTATGCAGCACTGATGGAAGAGTATATACAAAGAGAGAAATGACAGGACGGGGAGGAAGCGAAATTGGAAATCAAATGAGTAGGCAGAAAGACTAAGAGGCTTAATACAAAGAGAGAAAGAGGGAAATATGGTTAGAGATGAGGCAAAAGAAATGATGATAATGCTACTCAGAGAAACTAGGTAGTCTGACTACTCCAGAGAGAGAGAGATAAAAAGGGGTAGCAGTGGAGGTGTAGAGTATACATATAGAGAATGGATTAAAGGTGACTGTTTAAGCAGCAGTGACCAGAATTAATCAGGGCAGGGCATCCATATTGGTCTTAACCTGTCTCCAGTACAAAAAAAAAAAAAATGCAGTTCTGTAGTGGGGATTGCGTGGTTTGGTGTAGGCAGGTTTTAGCCTCCACTGTGTCCCACGGGGGTCCTGCCTTGGTGGTTGTGAGGAGAAAAGTGGTGGCACCCCAGATCCTTCTCAAACCAAGAGTTGCAACTCACTCTTTTGGGGGCTTGTGCCAAGGTGGACTGTGCTCTATATCCCAAGCTAGGCCTCGTTTCAAGATCTTAGTCTGTGCACCCCATTGATATTGCCCGAAATATGAACTTGCAGGCGAGTCCCTCAGAGCAGTTTCAAGCATCTCACCTCCAGGTGGAGCTGGTGAGTGAGGAGAAGTTTTTTCTGGAGTCGCCTGGGACCACTGTGTCCCACTCAGCATCAGCTGGACAGCAGAAGACTGCATCCCTCTGTGTCCCGAGCCAAGGTTTTTCTCTTCTCCAGCAACAGGGACAGTGTCTTGAGTACTTTTGTCCACTCTTTCTTTTTTCCCCTAGACTCACCGTGGTTCCCTGAAAACAGGGATTCCGCCCCCCCACCCCCACCCCGTGTCTCCATTCCAGCTCGTTTTTATCTTCCCCAGTTTGCACTCACGCTATAAGGTTTTCTCAGTGGACTCTGTCTCCTTTTCCTCCCCAACTCCTGGATTTTGTAAGGGTCCCTATGGCTTCAGGCCTTGTCTGTGTGAGAGATGGGGGCGAGTTAAATGTACAGAGCTCCCTACTTCTCCACCATCTTGTCTCTCTCTCCTTTTTTTTTTCTTTTATCCTTTCTCAAGCATGTTACTTGAGTTATAGGAAGAAAGTAAAAGCATAAAGAGAAATTCCCTAAATATATTATGTTTGCATTTTTTGTAATAAAGGCAGATGATAATGAAGAAAACAAATCTTTATTTATTGAGATAATTGAAAACAATAATATGAAAATATGTTACGCAGCAGTAGAAAGGGACACACAAATTTCTAAAGTTCCTAAATATCTTGTTAATATATTCAACATCCTGTTAATATGTTAACATATGTACATATGTACATATTAATATACACACATATATATACATAATTATGCTTCTGAGTGTATAAACATATTCTCAAGCATGTATATGTTTATGTATTTGTATATGTATACAAGCAGACATATAATGAGGACCTATCTTCCTCTGTGTAATTTGGTCACTATTTACAACATCAATAGTTAACATGTAGATATGAACTTTATTGGAAGGATCCAGTTCAACTTTTTCTTTCCTGCAACAGACAGGTGTGGTAGTTTTGACTTCCAAGTTGGTGCTGATCAGTTTTGGTTATTGTTAGGTTACTTACGTTAAGTAACAAACAGCTAAGCTTTTAATATGGACATTATAATGTTAGCATCTTAGAGATTTTTAACTTTGTGGATGACTATTTTATTATTACTGAAGAAATTTATCTCTTACAAGGATGATGCTAAGTGCATTTATTAGTTTCCTGAGGCTGTTATAGCAAATAGCCACAAACTTAGTGGCTTAAAACAACAGAAATTTTCTTCTGTTTCTGGAGACTAGAAGTTTGAAGACAAAGCATTGACATAGTTGGTTTGTTCTAGAGGCTGAGGAAGAAACTGCTGGAAATTCTTAGAATTCCTTGGTTTGTAGCCACATCATTCCAATTTTTGTTTTTTTCTTTACATCACCTCCCCTCCTGTGTGTGTACAAGAGTTCAAATTTTGCCACAATCTGGCCAACACTTAATGTCTTTCCTTTTGCAATATGGGTTGTCCTACTGGTGTAAAGTGATATCCTGTTGGTTTTGATTTTAATTTCCTTGATGATTAGTGTTGAAAGTATCTTTTCACATACTTATTAGCCATTAGGACTCCTACTCTGAGAAATGTTTATTCAACTCCTTAGCCCATAGTTTAATCAGGTCATTGGTGCTTTTGCTATATAGTTCTGAGTTCCTTATATATTTTGGAAATAAATCCCTTATCAGATATATAGTTTTCAAATATTTTTTTCTATTCTGTAGACTCCTTCCATTATTTCTTTTGCAGTACAGAAGTTTTTAGTTTGTTATAATTACACTTGCCTTTTTTTTTTACTTTTTCGTCTTTTTTTTTTTTTTTTTTTTTTTTTGCCCGGGTCTTAGGTGTCATTTCCATGAAATTATTGCTGAGACCAATGTCAGAGAGTTTTTCCCTTAAGTTTTCTTCTAGGAGTTTTACAGTTTCAGGCCTTATGTTTAAATCTTTAATCCATATTAAATTTGTTTTTGTGTGTGGTGTAGGATGAAAGATGAGTGTTTAATATCATTCTTTTACGTGTGGATCTAAAAATTTCTCAGCATCATTAATTGGAGTCTATCTTTGCTTTCTTCTTTGTGCATTCTTGGCACCCTTAAGAAACACCAGTTAACCCTTTACATGTGGATTTATTTCTGGGCTTTCTTTGCCATTCCATTGGTTTATATGTCTGTGTTTATGTCAGTATCATACTGCCTTAATTATCATAGCTTTGTAATATATTTTGAAATCAGGAACTATGATGTCTCCAGTTTAGTTTTTCTTTTTCAAAATTGTTTTAGCTATTTGGGGTCTTTTCTGGTTCCATATGAATTCCATTTCTGTAAAAAAAAAAAAAAAAAGCCCCTAGGATTGTGATAGGGATTATATTAAATCTGTAGACTACTTTAGGTACTAGGCACATTTTAACAGTACTAAGTCATCCAGTCCATGAACACAGAATATCTTTCCATTTCTTTGTGTTTTCTTTAGTTTCTTTCATCAGTATTTAATAGTTTTGTGTTCAAGTGCTTCACTTCCTAGCTAACTCTTTATTCCAAAGTATTTTATTCTTTTTGATGCTGTCATAAATTCACTTGTCCTAATTTCAGATAGTTCATTATTGGTGTATATATCAACGTATATGCGTATTAAATGTAGCGTGTATATATATTATATATAGTATATATATGTAAATATATTTATAGTGTATATATAGGATATATTATATGCAGTATATATAGTATATACTATATATAGTGTACATATAAAATGTATATATTAGTGTGTATGTGATGTACACACAAAAATACAAAAAATATATATACATACATATGTATGTATATATATGTGTGTATATATTAGTATTTAGCCCTCAAGGGACTATGATGGGCCCCATCAACTATGACACAGGTGAGACAGAATGATAGAATCCAGAACCTAAAGTAGTATCTGGCAAATTGGGGAATTAGATGTGTAGTCCAACACCTTCACTGCTCAGAAAGATGGGAGCTGGGGGTACCCTCCCAATTGTATGACAATGTGTTAGGTGGTGGATTTTGTTGAGGAGGTGTTTCCAGTTTTCCTACTACTTTTGATGTTGCTAGTTTGGCACTTTTCTAAAGTGAAGAATCCTGTTAGCTAGTTTTTGGATTTTTCACAAAGGGTATTGATTCTTGTATTGCTATTGAATTGGTATACTGGGGTGGAGTGATATGTGAAGAGGAGTCCAAGGCTTCCTATTCCAGTATATTAATGTCCCTCCTCTGCACTTTTTAATAATGTGATCATGGCAGACCCTACCAAAGTGAGCTTTGAGTTAACACCAAAAGGGAGTTCAAATGTGCAAAAAAAGTTAGCATCCTCTTCAAGGTATAATGCAAGTTACTGAATATTAAATGTATGTGAGGAAACATATAGTTTGTTCCCAAAACACCATTCTTATCTATAATTAAGTTTTATAAATATATTTTCATTTACCAATTGAAGAGAAACTATTAGGAAATGTATATTTCAATGACATAACTGTGATTTCATTTAACTACAAGAGCTATTTATTGCCAACCAAAAAATGATCACTTAATATACAGAACCATTGTTTATACTGTTTATGCCATGAGCTACTTTAGGAATTTAATTGCATTCTTGAAAACTGTAAACTATGACTCAGTGAATGACTTTGGTGCCAAGGAAAACCACTGTAATTGCAGTTATAGGCCCTCTTGAACTTTTTGTCCTCAACTACCATTGCCAAAATGGAAAGGTAATAAAGTTTAAATCAGTCATTGCTGGAAGGGACTTTTAACTCTTCTCTGTTCTTTCAAATAATTTTATCAAATACTGGGGCACCTCATGCTTAGAATCACAATGCTTCAATAAGGACAAAAACAAATAGTAATTTTTTAAAAAAGCGGCATTGTATTTTAGATGTGGTACAAACATTGCACAACATGTTTATTTTCTGTTTAGTTTAGTTTGAGTTCCATCAAAATCTACAAACATTTTTATGTGGATCTGTTTTACATAAAGATAAAATAATTCCCTCTAAAGAAAAGGAAAAGAAATTAGAAACAGAAAGAAGACAGAAAACCTTCAGTTATAGTGTTCTGCTCCATATAGAGAGCAATGTCTTTAATTACCAATCAGTGTTTTTGAATTAAATCTTATCAAGTGAAAGCAAATCTAAACTACATCTCATTGGAAATTAGTACACTGTTAATGAGAAGTGCAATTTAATAATTACAATTTAACCAGTCGTGGAAGTTAATTGCAAAAAAGCTATCTAATTGAGATCCTAAGAACTTAAAATAGTATATAGTGCAATACTGAGGATCTTATGTGATGATATTCACAGAACAATTTTTAATACATTAGGTCAAATGGTGAAATGAAATATTATATAGTACTTACATATAATATTAACTAGTACTAGTATATAATAACATTTGCTAGCCATAGAAATACCATACATCGTCCTTTTCCTCTATTTTTGCAAATTGTTAATATTTGCATTACCAACATTTTTATGAATTTTGTTGAGATATCATTTTCTTTATAATGTAGTAAAAAGTTTAGTTTTTTTGCATATTAACCTTTCATTACTTTATTACTTCAGGTATCATTAACGTAATTTTATTGGTAAATAAACTTATTCCTGCTTCTCAAGGATATAATACCTGACAGTAAATAACATAAAAATCAAATTGTAAGCTTTATAAATTTTACCTAATTGTTTAGGATCTAGAAGAATATCACCTTAGAGCAAATATCCAGTAAATATTTGCTGATTAGTTGAATCTACATGTTCAAAGAGCCTCATAGACATGATAAAGACATTTATTGTGTCTTAAATCAAATGAATAAAAGTGACATAATTATCTGATACTATTGATATTATTATTGTACCTTTCACAGTAGCTATATTAAAATAATTATTCTATGTAGATACAGGTGTAAAAATATATACACAGAAATCAATATATCACATTTTTCTAGTGTTAAAATCCTTATTAGGAAAATGTCAAAATAGTGACATAATCAAGTTATCATAAAATCTGTATGTCACTATTTATACAGTGCCTCTCTAATGTTAATGCACATATGTACTAGCCAGATATCTTGTTAAAATGTTGTTAAGTGATTCTGATTCCAGAGCTTTGAGTTATGGCTGAGATTCTGTAGTTCAAACAAACTCTGAGGTGATGTATAGGACACGGGCACAAGGACCACACTTTATGTGGCAAGATTGTCCCAAAGTAATACATACCTGTTACACCAAATCAAACGAGTGATACTTTGAAAATTTTGTGTAGGGGTGCCTGGGTGGCTTAGTCGGTTAAGCATCTCACTTTAGCTCAGATCAAGATCTTGCAGTTCTTGGGTTTGAACCCCGCATCTGGCTCTGCACTGGTGGTGGGGAGCCCGCTTGGGATTCTCGCTCTCTCCCTCTCTCTCTGACCCTTCCCCACTTGTTCTCTCCCTCTCAAAATAAATAAATAAACTTAAAAAAGAAATTTCATAATGTTGCTGCTATAGAAAAGAAACACACCTGTCCATGTCTCTGCCTCAAATAAGGTAATAAAACTATCATTTGTTGTAAATATCATCCATTATTTCTGATGTAGATTAAATCATACAAAGAATGGGCCTCTACCCCTGTGAAGTGGCCTTCTGGTTGTCAACTTCTGTCCATCACAAACTGTCAACCCTAAAATGAAAGTTCCAGATACGTTCAGGTTTTTTAAGAGAATTCTATTGAAATAGTGGTTGGTAAGAAGAGTACTACCTAAAGGTTAGTTAATGTAATTACAGTGAAAATACATAGGGAATATAAAACACTTTGGTTCTTGATGTTATAAAACTTCTGCTTTGATTAATTGGGGCCTGTACTCTCCCCTGATTTTCGCAAGGTCTAAAGAATTCCTGTTCAATAAATACCGCAGACGATTATGCTCTGACATCTTGTGTCAACTCGAAGCAGTATTTCTTTCTTACTGTCTCTTTTAATTTTCAAGCTGCCATGTCTTGCAACTATCAATTTGCCTCCTTCTTGCAAAATTACCCCCTTCTAATTTGTTGTTTTTGTTGTGGCTTAAGAAACCAAGTAAACAATCTCATTAGATTGATGTCTAAGGTAAGAAAAAAAAGGAGCTGTGAATAAAGGAGGGATTTGGGGGTGTTTGGTAAATATTGTGTGAGGGCTTTTAGTGGTTTCATTTTGTGCTTTATTTATAGTTCATGAGAGATTTTATTTCCTTTTTCTGGGTTTTTGTCTAATTTCCAGATAATTGTGATTGATAAGCGATACATAGTAAAATTGTCCTACTGATTTTAAAGCAGTAATAATTAGCATAACTTAGCAAGAAATCCAAGTTAATTACAGTAGCAGGAGTGCATTTTATTCCTGGATCTAATTGTCTATGGGTTAGAGAATAAGAAATTTAACAGTCTTTCTTCTTTACGCAACATGCAAGTAGTATCATCTTATATTGTTGAAAAACTGAGAATTCTGAAGTCTTTGGATAAAAATCCATTTAGGATTCTAAGCTTAACTGTACTTTAATTTTTGCTCTTGGATCAAATAGCCTTACATTGACTTGCAGTTAGTCTATTCATTGAGATCTCTATCTATAGCCATGTCAACATAACTGAAACCAAAACATAATGAAAAATAAATTTCCATCAATTGGTTTTACATTTTTTGGCTAAGATCCAGAAACCCTATTTCCATAGTTGTTAGGGCATTCTTACTCCAGGCAAATTAAATCTACTGCATTTCAGGCTCATGTTCACAATTCACCTATAACATAAAAATGCAAACTATAATTTGGCTCAATATAAGGCTAATGGTGGACATGTGATCTAAAATAAAATATTCTTGTAGACTGATGATTTGTGCAAGCCTCTCAACCACTATCCAGAACCCCTCCACCCCTTTATCACTGATAAAAAAAACAAAACAAAACAACCAACTCCCATTGGCTTGGCAGACCCAGTGCTTATAAGAAAGATTTAAAATGTTTTGGCAAGTTGATTATTCAAGGCCTTAGAATCCTTATCATAGTCCACATGTGCCACAGTTCATTCTATGGTCTAAATGTCCTGCCATTAGTTGCATAGTTCATGTGACATTTTTCTTCTCTGTTTAGCCGTTTATTCTATGTTCTTTTCCATTTTTTAATGTTTTCATTCCTTTGTAATCTACCTGTTCTCTTATTATGTGTCATACATTATGCTAGGTCCTTGGTGACATTGTGATACTTATATTTTTTACATGTCCTTGAAAAATACAAACTCTTAATTCTTAATGCTTTTGAGAGCACCCTCAGAAATGTCCCTATTACTAGATTCAGTTGTAATTTTTCTTAGAAAACTACATTTTAAAAGTTCTACTCATTGTTTTGAATTCTATTTTATCAACCTTTCCTTCTCACTGGGGATGGGAATGAAACCTTAGTTTGTCTTCTTCTCCTTGTTTATTATACAGATTACAGTACCACCTGTCTCATACACGTGTCATGAAGGTTAAGTGGAAAAAACATATGAAATGCTTTGATCATTACCTAGTAAGTAATAAAAGCTCAATACATTTAGCTTAATAATTATCAGTACTAACATCATTATAATTAGTAGACCTAAATTTTCTCTGCTAATAACAATCCTAGGAGTATTGGCTATTAGAGCAAACACAAGAAAGCTTTGCATCTGGTGAGATGCCTGTGCTTGATAGACACTGTATTAAATAAACACAAAGAGGTTTATTCCCCTTTTAATTCCCTTTTGAGCATTTGGATTATATTTAGGAAACAGATAATTTGATTCAAGTTGTCTTTGACATTGCTCTAACAGGAGCTAATCTTCCTTTTCCCAAAAGAGAGATCAAACAACAGAATGAGTCTTGACTGTGCAAGAATATCCAGCTCTATTTTAATTACAATTTTATGGTTACCTTCCATTAATAAAAAGTAATGCTGGCTTCCATTTATGGCAGAATATTATATTTTCCATTTGAAAGTAATATGTAACAAAAATGAGTTAATTAAAATATTAAGTAAATAAAATACATAATTTGTGGATGCCTCAACAATTATAAGGGCAGCACAGGACTAAGTTTAGGAAATACTGATACAGTACAACATTTTTATTTTACCTAAGAGAAACATGAGTCTTTCAAAGAAGAGCTTACCCAAGATTAGGATCCAGGCCTAATTACTTTAAAAATCTACTGATCGGGGCGCCTGGGTGGCTTAGTCGGTTAAGCGTCCGACTTTCGCTTAGGTCATGATCTCGCAGTTCGTGGGTTCGAGCCCGCGTCGGGCTCTGTGCTGACTGCCAGCTCAGAGCCTGGAGCCTGTTTCAGTCTGTGACTCCCTCTCTCTCTGACCCTCCCCTGCTCACTGTCTCTCTCTCTCTCCTAGAAATAAATAAAACATTAAAAAATAAATAAATAAAAATCTACTGATGGGGGCCCCTGGGTACCTCAGTCGGTTAAGCACCGGTTAAGAATCAGTTAAGCATCCAACTTTGGCTCAGGTCATAATGTCATGATTCATGAGTTCAAGCCCCACCTCAGGCTCTGTGCTGACAGCTCAGAGCTTGGAGCCTGCTTCGGATTATGTGCCTCCCTCTTTCTCACTCTGTCCCTCCCCTGTTCATACTCTGTCTCTCTCCCTCTCTAAAATTAAAATAAATATTTAAAAAATTTTTAAAAATAACTTACTGATGTACATCAACATCATACTGCCTTTTATTATAGAGAAAAATACTCCATGGGTTCTCATTCTAGCCCTATTAGACAATTTAGGTTTTTTTTTTTAATGTTTTATTTATTTCTGAGAGAGAGAGAGAGAGAGCATGAGCAGGGGAGGGTCAGAGAGAGAGGGAGACAGAAAATCTGAAACAGGCTCAGCACAGAGCCTGAACGCGCGGCTTGAACCCACTAACTGTGAGATCATGACCTGATCTGAAGTCACATGCTTGGCCGACTGAGCCACAGGCACCCCGACAATTTAGGTTTTAATAGAGCAGGAACTTTGTTATATAGTACTCATGTGCCTACTTTCCACAAAAGGACTGGATAATATTTGACCTGATCTTGAAAGAAAGAAAGGAAAAATGTCTACCAAAATAAAATTTTAAAAAGAGCTGAATTTAAGAATTCTTAAACCTGGGTTACATTTAACCTAAGATGTGATGCATAAATGTGGTATTTGATAAACATTCCACACTGTAAAACTGATTTTCATTGATGGAACTATTATATTTGAAACTTGCTCTGTAGAATACAACAAATACATTTCAACATATTAAAAGAAAGAGGTTTTTCTTTATGGCAATTATTTAGAGAAATGGTATGTTTCCCAAACTCCACTAGCTGGATGATCACATATGATCAAAACTGAAGCCTGAAATTTTTGCTCACATTTATTCCAATTCAGTATGAAATTGCCTACTAAATTACAGCCTAAAAATTGAGGGTCAATCTGATAACTGATGATTTGGTATAATGAAAGGAAAAAAAATTTTTTTTTTTTTAGAAAGGACTACATCTTTCAAATCCTAGTAATTTTGAAACACAGTTGTATAGCAACAGTTGATAACTGTTTAAAATAAAATTAAAAGAAAATGAGAAAGTGCTGTGAAAACCGAATTTTTTGGAATGGTAAATTTTAAATTCTCCACAAATTTTTAAATATTAAAATAAAAGACTAATCAGCACTGATATAAGAATATCCACAGGTTGTACAACTTTGAAATATGTCTGTGTGGGGTGCCTGGGTGGTTCAGTTGGTGAGCATCTGATTTCAGGTCATGATCTTGGGAATTTGAGCCCCACCTCAGGTTCTATGCTGATAGCTCAGAGCCTAGAGCCTGATTTAGATTCTGTGTCTCCCCCTCTCTCTACCCCTCCCCACTCATTCTCTGTCTCTCTCTCTTCTTCAAAAATAAACATTTTTTTAAAATTAAAAAAAGGCCTATGTGAGGGTATGGTTTGTGAGTTAATTTATAATAATATCATTATTGATTGCTTACTTGGAAGTTACGGGGCTTTCATGGAGACTGAAATATCTCACATAACTATTACAACGTTCTATAATAACCTAATAGATGAGAAAACCAAAGTTAAGACCAGCTGTAAGCAGAATCAGAATTTAAACTGGGGTCTGAGTCCAAGGCCATGAATCTCAGCTCTAGTCTTCTTTCCTGATTTACATTTATATTCATGCTTTACATCTTATATTTATTCTAAAAATAAAATTTCATAAATCTTTGAGTCTCCTTGACTGTAGTCTTTGCTTTTTTTGGCTTGAACTCCAGAATGAAACTACTTTGATATGTTTTAAAATAACATTTTATTCTTTGTAATTGGAAAAGTAGCTGTAAAATGCATTTGTCTTTTTATGATTGATTATCATAGTTTTAAAGTTAGTTATTCGTGCTCTGTTACTTCTTTTTTTCCTGTCCTTGAATTATTTTAAGTTTGTATTTTAAGTAATATTGGGGAGGAGGCAGTCCTTTGCTCAGCATATTCAGGGGAGAAAGATCAGGATGGAGAAATGGTATTGAAGAAGTGTTTGTGCTGAATGATTAGTAAAACAATTTGGAGTAATACAAAAATGGTCAGAGGATAAGAGCAAGAGAGCATGACTGATGTCTTTAAAACACAAATTATCTTTACATAAATGAACTCAATCCTCAAAACCCCAGGAGTTATAAAGGATAAGTATTGTTATGCCAGCATTCTAATTGAAGCACCTAAGGGTCAAGAGTTCAAGTCCTTTGACAATAGGACACAATTAACAAAGTGGAAAATTCTGCATTGGAGTAGAGATTTTCTGACTCAACTGTTCTCTCTGTGTGCATGCAATACCACACACGGCTTTCTAAAAAATATGTAAGATGTTGACTATGTTAACCCAGAAATAAAGTGAAATATGATAGGTGGGAGAGAGATTGTGGGTAAAAACAGAAGAATTTTTCTAGCACTGTTGAGTATTTCCTAAAAAATAATGGACATTGCTAGCAACCAAAAAAAGGGGGAGTTGTTTTTAATTTTTTTGATATTTATTTATCTTCGAGAGAGAGGGATCAGGAGAGAGAAAGAGCACAAGCAGGGGAGGGTCAAAAGGAGAGGGAGACACAGAATCTGAAGCAGCTTCCATGCTCTGAACTAACTGTCAGCATAGAGCCTGACACGGGCTTGAACTCATAAACTATGAGATCATGACATGAGCCGAAGTTAGAGACTTAACTGACTGTGCCATCCAGGTGTCCTGAAACAAAAAAGGTTTTTTAAAATTGTAGTGGTTTAACTATAAATTAGATCACCCCTGGGAAGAACTATCCTAAAAAGATAATAATGAATGAACATCAAACTAGATGACTGAAACCTGCTCAACCATATTATATGAAATATATATAATAATTATATGAATATAATAATATAAATTTGAAATTCATATGATATGAAATTATTAAACTTTCTGTTCAATAATCATATGAAATGTCATCATATCTCCTGGCTAATTATAAAATATTAAAAATATTTGCAAAGGATATAAATAATACAATAAGCATTTATACAACACACAAGTTAAGGATTTACCATTTTATTCAGATCATTTTTTGAGACATTAGTTTTTTAAGTTATGAAGTAAAACAAGATGTTTTTAAAGTTCTACAAAATTTTAGAATTGAAAAGGGGTCTATTAATATATACAAACATTTGAAATCAGTATCATAGATGATAGTCTCAATTTTAACCCCAGCCTTATATGTTGTTCTCAATAGGAGAAACTCCATCTGGGCTAATATGTAGTTATTACATATTAATATGTAGTATTAAGGAATGTTAATAATTTTAAAATATTTTTATTTATTTATTTTATTTATTTATTTTTAATTTTTTTAATTTTTTTAAATGTTTTATTTATTTCTAGGAGAGAGAGAGAGAGAGAGACAGCGTGAGCAGCGGAGGGTCAGAGAGAGAGGGAGTCACAGACTGAAACAGGCTCCAGGCTCTGAGCTGGCAGTCAGCACAGAGCCCGACGCGGGGCTCGAACCCACGAACTGCGAGATCATGACCCGAGCGAAAGTCGGACGCTTAACCGACTAAGCCACCCAGGCGCCCCGAAAACATTTTTAAATTGAAGTATAGTTGACATACAATGTTTCAGTTTCAGATATACAAGATAATGATTTAACATTAGGAAATGTTTACCACAATAAGTGTAGTTACCATCTGTCACCATGCACTTAGCAAAATATTATTGAGTTTGGGGTGCCTGTGTGGCTCAGTCAGTTGAACATCTGGCTTGGGCTCAGGTTATGATCTCGCAAGTCTTGGATTTGAGCCCCCCATGTCAGCATAGAACCTGCTTCAGATCTCTGTCCCTCTCTCTCTCTCTCTGTCCCTTCCCTGCTCATGCACTGTCTCTCAAAAGTAAATAAACCTTTCAAAATATTATTGGGCTGTAGTTTCTCTGATATACTTATCATCTCCAACACTTATTTATAACTAGAAGTTGGTACCTATTAATCCCCTTTGAGTACTTTGCCTATCCTTTCTTCCCTTCTGTCAATCATTAGTTTGCTCTCTGTATTTATAAGTCTGTTTCTGTTTTTAGGAGTTTGTACCTTTTTTTTTTTTTTAACATTCCATGTATAGGTGAAATCATACAATACTTGTGTTTCTCTGACTTGCTGCACTTAGCAAATACCCTCTAGAGCCACCCATTCTGACACAGGTGGGAAGATGTCATTCTTTTGTATGGCTGCCTAATATTCCATTGTGTATGTATACCACATCTATATATATATACCATATATAAACCACCAGTGGAATTACTGGTTTATATGGTACTTATCTTTTTAATTTTTTGTGGAAACTCCATACTGTTTTCCACCGTGACTATACCAATTTACATTTCTACCAACAGTTCAGGAGGATTCCCTTTTCTCCACATCCTGAGTACCACTTGTTATTTCTTTTCTTTTTGATACTAGCCATTCTGATTCGAGTAAGATGACACCTCATTTTGGTTTTAATTTGCATTTCCCTGATGATTTGTAAATTTGAGCTTCTTTTCATGTGTCTGTTGCCCATTGGTATTTTTTTTTAAATGTCCAGTGGGATCCTAACACCATTTAAAAAATTAGATTGTTGATGTTGAGTTGTGTAAGTTCTTTATATATAATGGGTATTAATGCTTTTTTGTATATAATATTTATAAATATATTCTCCCATTTGGTAGGTTACATTTTTGTTTTTTCATTGGTTTCTTTCTCTTTGCAAAAGCTCTTGAGTTTGATATAGTCTTGATTGTTTACTTTTGCTTTTGTTTCCCTTGCCTGAGGACATAGATCTAGAAAAATATTGCTAAGACTGAGGTCGAAGAGTTTACTGCCTATGTTTCCTTTTAATAATTTTATGATTTCTGGTCTTACATTTAAGTCTTTAATCCATTTTGAGTTTACTGTTGTATATGGTGCAAAAAATTTACTCATTCTTTTCCATGTAGCTGTCCTTTTTACTCAGCACCATTTATTAAAGAGATTTTCTTTATCCCACTATTTATTCTTGTATCTTTTATCATAGATTAATTGAACATATCAATATGGGTATATTTATGGGCTCTCTTTTCTTTTCCAGTGAGCTATGGGTCTATTTTGTGCTAGTTTCATACCGTTTTCATTTCTATAGCTTTGTAGTATAGTGTGAAATCACAGACGGTGATACCTCCAGCTTTGTTCTTAAGGTTGCTTTGGCAATTCAGGGTCTTTTGCAGATCCATATAAATGTTAAGATTATTCTATTTCTGAAAAAATACTATTGGTATTTTGGTAGGGATTGTGTTAAACTGTAGATCATTTGGGGTAGTATGGATATTTGAACAATATTAATTCTCCATATTCCCTAAGCATGTATGTCTTCATTTATTTGTGTTCAGTATTATTTATGTGTCTTATAGTCTTCAGAGTACAATTCTTTCATCTTCTTTGTTAAATTTATTCCTAGGAATTTTATTCTTTTAGCTGCAATTGGAAATGGGATTTTTAAAAAATTTCTCTTTCTACTGGTATGTTATTAGTATATAGAAACACATTAGATTTCTGTATACTGATTTTGTATACAGCAACGTTACTGAATATATTGTTTAGGTCTGACTGTTTTTTGTGGAGTCTTTAGAGTTTTCCATATTTAATATCAGGTTATCTATCTTATTACTTCTTTACCAATTTGGATGCCATTTGTGTCTGATTGCTGTGGTTGGGACTTCTAGTATGTTGAATAAAAGTGGTGAGAGTGGACACCCTTGTCTAGTTTCCAATCTTAGAGGAAACGCTTTCAGCTTTTCATTAGTGAGTACAGTGTTAGTTATTGGTTATATATGGTCTATATTATATTGACATATATTCCCTTCAGATTGATATTGTTGAGGATTTTTATCATGTTTGGATGTTGGATTTTGTTAAATGCCTTTTCTGTATGTATTGAGTATTGATGATTGTTATCCTTCATTTTGTTTAAATGGTATATGTATTATGCTGATTGATTTGCAAATAGTGAACCATCCTCCATTCTTGAATTCAATCCCACTTTAACATGGTGAATTATCCTTTTAACGAATTTTATATTATGAATTTAGTTTTCTAATACATTGTTGAAGAGTTTAGCATCTATGTCCATTAAGGATATTGGCTTGTATTTTCTTCTCTTATAGTATCTTTGCCTGGTTTTAGTATGAAGGTAATTCTGGCCTTGTAGAATAAGTTTGGAAGTATTCCTCCCTTCTCTGTATTTTTGGAGTAGTTTGGAAATGATAGGTATTTGCTCTTCTTTAAATGTTTGAGAGATTTCAACTGTAAAGCCATCTGGTCCTATATTGTAGTTTTTTGGGAGTTTTTTTTTTATTGCTGATTCAATTTTGTTATTAATAATTTTCTGTTACAAGTTTCTACTTCCTGATTCAGTCTTTGAATATTGTATTTTTCTAGGAATTTATACATTTTTTTCTAGGTTGTCCAATTTGTTCAGGTATTATTTTTCATTGCAATCTCTTACAATCTTTTGTGCTTCTGTGGTGTCCATTTTAACTTATTTCATTTCTGATTTTATTTTCATTTCTGAGTCCTCTTTTTTCTTGACGAATCTGGCTGAAGTTTTTTTCTTTTTTTTCCCGCCAAGGAATATGCTCTCAGTTTCATTTATCTTTCCTATTTTTGTCTAAAGTTCATTCATTTTCACTCTTTGTTTTGTTTTCCTTCTAGTAACTTTGGGTTTTATTTTTCTAGTTCCTTTATGTACAAAATTAGATTGTATGAGATTTACTTGTTTGTTGAAGTAGGTCTGTATTGTTATAAACTTCCCTCTTAGGAAACTAAAACTGCTATTGATGTATCCCAAAGATTTTGAACCATTATGTTTCTATTTTAATTAATCTCACATATTTTTTTAAAATTTTCTCTTCAATTTCCTTGTTGATCCATTGCTTGTTTAGTAGCATATTGTTTAGCTTCCATATGTTTATTTTTTTCATTTTTTTTATTATAATGGATTTCTAGTTTTAGACTTTTGAGGTTGAAAAAGATGCTTGATTTGATTTTAACCTTCTTAAATTTACTGAGACTTATTTTGTGCCATAACATGTGATCTATCCTGAAGAATGTTATATGTGTACTTGAGAAGAAAGTGTACTCTACTGTTTTGGGGTAGAATGTTCTGTAAAAATCTGTTAAGTCCAGCTGATTTAATGTGTTGTTCAAAGCCATTGTTTACTTACTAATTTTCTAACTGGGTGATCTATCCATTGATGTGAGACATTAAAGTCCTCTCCTATTATTGTCAGTTTCTCCCTTTATTTCTGTGAATATTTGCTTTATGTAGTTAGATGCTCCTACGTGCATAGTATTTGCAATTTTTAGATTCCCTTTGGATCGATCTCTTTACCATTATGTAATGTCCTCCCTTGCCTCTCATTATAGTCTTTATTTTGAAATATATTTTATTTCATATAAGTATTGCTAACCCAGGTTTCTATTTGTTTTTGCTTCCATTTGCATCGAATATCTTTTCCCATCCCTTCACTTTCAGTCTATATGTGTCTTTAGGTCTAAAGTGAGTCTCTTGTAGGCAGCAAATTGATAGGATGACTGAATGGATAAAAGAAAATGACCTATGTCTTTTGTTGGAGCATTTAATGCATTTATATTTAATGTAATTATTGATAGGTGTGTACTTACTGCCATTTTAAAAATTCTGCTTTTTACTTATTGCCATTTTTTAAAATTCTTTTTGGAGTTCTTCTCTGTTTTTCTTCTTATTTTGCTCTCTTCCTTTGTTATTTGATAACTTTCTTTAGTATTATAATTGGATTCCTTCCCCTATATTATCCCATGCTGAACTGGGCAGTTTGGGTGGCGTGGTTTTGCATGGAAATGCCAGGGTAGGGTCAGTGGTACAATCTAGGTGGGTAAAGAGTGTCAGAGCTGGATCTCACCAGCATCCTGACAGCTAAGCTGAAGGAAGGGGAGGAAAAATGAAACCCTGAAGCACTCTTCTTGGAGAAATGTCCTATATATTCATGTCCCTCCAACATGTGCTTTAAAATTAGTCTGTTTACATATAACTCAGGCACTTTTCCAAATGCTGCCTCTGTGCTGGATCTTAGAGTGACTTGTATAGTCTACTGGCCCTTTAAGAGCGGAATCTCAGTTGCTTATAGCTCTCCAGCTCCCCCAAAGTTAATCTTTATTGGTTTTCAGAGTACCCAGAGTTCATTCCCATTGATTTTCAAAGACAGATGTTATTGAGCCTCATCTTCCTGGTACAGATCTTCAAGGTAAGGGTGCCATGATAGTGCTTGATTTCCTCACTCCGCAGAGTAAAAATCTGTGCCTGTGATAACCCTTCCACTTATGGGTCACTATGTGCAGAAGTTCCCAACTGTGTCTATGCTGCTCCTACTGATCTTGATGTGGCTTTTTCTTTATATCTTTAGTTGTGGAAGAGCTCTTTTGTTAGTCTTCAGGTTGTTTTCAGAGTGAGTTGTATTATATGTATCACACATTGCAGCAATGTGTTTGTGGGAGAGGGTGACTCCCTCTCAGGATCCTCATGGTCCCCCATGTTTCCAAGCTCCGTCTATTTACTCAGATCATTTTAAAAGTGATAAAGCATTATAGATCGCATTGTAGAGCCTCATTTATAATTCCCCTCGATCCTATTCTCCTTGTCATCTTCAGTCCCCAAAGTATCAGCATGATCTATGGATCCATTTCTATGTACTTCATGCATGTGTATGTGTGTGTATAAAAGTATCAACATGGATTGCACAAATGGTAATGTGTATGAAATCACTTTACTTATATGCTGACCAGTTAGCCTGCCACATTTCATAAATACTAGGAAGACTCTCCTGGAGTGGTGAAAAAGGACTTTAGTATTGACTGTAATAATAAGAAATAGATAATAGAATTTTCATGTATATTTTTCCCAACACCCACTTCTTCTTTTTTTTTTAATTTTTTATGTCTTTATTTTGAGAGACAGAGACAAAAGTGAGTGGGGGAGGGTCAGAGAGAGAGGGAGACAGAATCTTAAGCAGGCTCCAGGCTGTCAGCACAGAACCCGACGCGGGGCTCGAACCCACAGACTGTAGGATCATGACCTGAGCCAAAGTCAGACACCCAACCAACTGAGCCACCCATGTGCCCCCCAACACCCACTTCTTAAGGGTAATGCAAAGATGTTGACACCCTGTAGATAACATTATAGGAGAGGAACAATGAACTTAGAGATACCTAAACTTTTATAATGAACAGAAGGCACATCTGCCCTTTCCTCTAGAATGGGAATTTGCCTCTCAGTGAAGGATAGTTCCTATAAAAAAAATCCTTGAAAATATAGTTTAGTATAGTTTAGGATAATCAATATAACAAATTCTTTTTTTGCTCTATTTTATATCATATTGTGTCATGGGAAGAAAATAAAATATTTTAATATAAGAGACAGATTTGGGCACCACTTTTGGATAATCACATGTAAGACACGTTTAATTCTATTTTATTCAAATTATTATATATTCCTTAATTCCTGAATCTTGTAATTTTATACATATAATATAGAATGTGTATTCTGGAAAGAATTCTTTAATATTACAGTAAGTGTAGATACTTAAATAGGTAGTAGTTAATGCTTTTAATTGGATTTTAAATTTGCTAAAAACAAAATAAATTATTATTTCTAAAAGAAAGTACAGTAATAATTGTAATAAGTTGATGTTTTATTATGCCATTTTCCTAAGTATATTCAAATAGCTATTCAGTATGCTAAAAAAGTATGTATGATTAACCATTGTTTTTGTAAATTCGCATTGAACTATGCAATATGAGCCAAAA
Organism: Proteles cristata cristata; assembly: GCA_017311185.1. Classification (NCBI taxonomy): domain Eukaryota; kingdom Metazoa; phylum Chordata; class Mammalia; order Carnivora; family Hyaenidae; genus Proteles; species Proteles cristata. The sequence continues at coordinate 3,080,619 of JAESUZ010001194.1, forward strand.
AAGGAAAGAAAAAAGAATATTTGTAAACAATATTTAAAGTGTTACTGAAGAAATAGAATTAAATGTGATATGTATATTTTCTTACTGCCTGGGAAGTTTGTTCTCTTTAAGAGATTAATGATTTGACAAATAAACAGTCATTTTGGGAACTTAGTTTGATATAATCAAAACTGGACAAGTGTCACAGTACCTTCTGGTTTGGGAATACCCAAAATGCTGAATTTGGATATCATGAATCTAAGCACCTCTGGGAGAAGCCCCGTCTGTTCTTTTCATTTTATTTAGAAAAGTAAAGAAAAATATAAGCTTCAAGGAAAGGAGAATTCAAGCATAACTCAAACATCCAGAAAAGAGGTAACCAATATCTTCATATTACTACACAATCAGAGAACATTCTGAATTAAATTCAAATTTTTATCTGTTCTAAATTAAATAAATTACTTGGAAAGAATATGTTCTTTTCTAATTACCTGGGAAAAGGCTGGTGCTTCATTAAGATTTCAATACTAACAAGAACACATTGCATAAATTCATGTATTCCAAAATAATTTCCTGTAGATATTTAAATATTTTTAGAAGTATATTATAGACAATTCAGGGAAGGTGTTCATTAAAAGTAGTCAAAAAATAATCATTAGAAAATCTTCATGTATAGAATTAGTATTTTGGCTTTGTAATACATAATTACATTTGCTTGATTTAACATGTAATATTATTATAATATTTATTTTCATTTAAAACAATTTTTAAGTTTATTTATTTATTTTGAGAAGGGCAGTGAAAAGGAGAGATAGAATCCCAAGCAGGCTCTGCACCATCAGCACAGAGCCCAGTGCTCAAGAACTGTGAGATCATGACCTTAGGTAGGATCAAGAGTCAGATGCTTAACCAACTGCACCCCCCAGGCACCCCACTTGTAGTAATTATTTGAAGTAATTCATTAATTGCCTACTGGGAGAGTCATTGTGCTAAGTGCTAGTGTTGCCTTCCTTGTTGTATTAACAATCTACACTCGCTTATTAGGCTATGTCATGAACCAAATGATATTTTTAAATGTATTTCCTCATATAAAAAATGGACTAGATTGTTTCTAGGGTTTTTTCATTTCCTGATACTCTGCTATGGAGAAATAAACAATGGTTGAGCCAAAGAGTAGAATGGAAAACCCAGGGTCTGGCTTTGGCTTTTATCTCTGTGACCTTGCTCAAACTGTCTCATATCTCTCAGTCTCAGTGTCCGCATTTGCAAACAATAATTACAAATATTTGGGGGAAGATAAATGTGATTACACAAATATAGTATGTAGCATACTTTCTGGCACATCTAGTAAAACCCAATAATGTGGTAACTATTTTAGAGCCATTTTTAGATAAATGGCAATTATATGTAAAAGACAAGAAGGTGAAGTTTGGCTTTGCTTAGATATTTGGGCATAATTCATAGGGAAATGTGCAGGTCTTAAAAGGATTAAGAAAGGGAGTGACATGTTTAAAGAGACTAAATAAAGTACGCTAAGCCCCATGATTTATTTGGCTTATATTGATCCCATCCTTAAGGGATAACCAATCATTAGATCCCATCATGCTGCGCAGTATCATTTTGTAAGTTGGCACATGACCCAATTAAAAGCAGTTGAATATACGAGACTGTATTTTGGGCCTTTTTCTATTTAATAAGTGTTTTGGGTTTTTTGTTTGTTTGTTTGTTTGTTTGTTTTTGTCTTTCTGGCTGGAGTTCACTGTAGAATTCTGTAGCTTTAGGAACTCCTGACAGCTATGTTGTGGCAATAACAAAATGTCAAAAATGAATGGAACACAAGACAAAAAGTAATAAGACCTTGGACCAATGAAGTAGCAGAAGATATGGCTTAATACTTTGTCATAAAGATTAGAGAAGATTGTCATATGGACTTAGTAGTATGTGGTTCATTTGGAAAAGGAGATGGTGATTAAAAGGAAAGACTAGAGATTGGGTCCTAGGTTTCTTGCTTGTGCAACTACATGCGTGGTAGTGTCATTTGCTGAAACAGGGAATACTGAAGGAACATTGAATATTAAGTAGATATTCAGGTCCATAGATTGACTTTAGAATCATCTCTAAGTCAGGTTTCAGCTGGAAATCACCACAGAACCACTCCTGGTGGTTCAAACAAAAGTCATTTAATTCAGAGTTAGGTGCTTACAAAGTCACCAAAAGAACTACAGATGCCTAAAAGCATGGTAGATCATGTTTTGTTTATTTCAAGATCGTTATCTTACAGGTCTGGTTGAAAGGTAAGGAAACTACCACAGCCTCTACCCACAATATCCACACTGTGGTTCCTCACATCCTTGCAGCCCGTCATCAACTGTTAGAATAGTGGTGTTCAGTGATATACTCACTTTTGTCTCATCTAGACTGCCAGAAAACACAACAGAGAGAAGGTAGCCTTCACCTCATCTATATCTTCCAGACATCAAAACCGGACATCTCATTGGCAGAATCAAAATTAAATAAAGAAACTTATTTGAAAAACAAACAAACAGAAAACAACTTCATAATGTCTGTGATACAGGCAGAGATACAGCCCAGCTTTAGACAGATGCTATGTCCCAAGGAATCATCTCTAGTTAAGTTGCCCCCTGGTCTCTCAGATACAAATAATTAGTAAACAAATAGATATGTGGGTCTGAAATCTTTGTATATAAGTTTCAGAATATATAGAATTTATAAGATAGATTAAAAAAAGAGCCATTGTTCTAAATTGTTAGAAATCAAACTAACATCCTCAGACTAAAGATTTTAGGCTCAATTTCAAAGAAAAGGGAATCTACCTGGATTCAAAGCCATGAGTTGAGTTCCCACAAAGGGTCTGAATTGTCACTGTGGGAGCATGAAGTCTTAATCCAAAGTCCATGTTGCGAGGTCCCAAATGGTCTTCAGGTAATAATCAAATTGTAACAAAGCATGTATGTATATGTGCCTTTTCTTCTGAAGAAAGCTAGCTTTAATCAGATTATTTAACCCAGCAAAGGTAAGAACTACTGTTTGAAATTTCTGTCAACCTAACATAAGAGATGCTGCTAATAAGAAAATTTAAATTGGGTCAGAGAGAGCTTTTCAAGGTCTTGCCTATAAATAGGTCATTTATCTACTCAGACCACCTCTAAACCATAGATTTGTTAAGAGAAAACCAATGGTAACATCATAACTTTTGAATCAGTATAATTTCTATCAAAGAGAAATTGGATCAGTTTCACAAGATTTCTGAGAAGACATTCAGACAAGTTGTCCTTAATCTAGTAATCAAAAACGGGAAAGGGATTGTTCTTTTCCCCCACTATATATTCATATTTTCTTTGTTGATTTCTTTTGTGGTCACATATAAATTTTAGAATTGTTTCTTCTAGTTTTGTGAAAAATGACATTTCAATAGGGATTGAATTGAATCTGCAGATTTCTTTGGGTAGTATGGACATTTTAACAGGTCTTTTATCTCCTGTTTATTTCCCCCCTTCTTCTCCCCCTTGGTCCTCAGTTAAGTTCCTCCTAATCCTCCTATACATGCAAACATATGATATTTGTCCTTCTCTGCCTGACTTATTTCGCTCAGCATAACACCCTCAAGGTCCATCCATGTTGCTACACATGGCCAGATTTCATTGTTTCTCATTGCCATGTAGTATTCCATGGTATAGATAAACCACATCTTCTTGATCCATTCATCCATTGATGGACACTTAGGCTCTTTCTGGTTTTGGCTATTGTGGAGAGTGCTGCTATGAACATTGGGGTACATGTGCTCCTATGCCTCAGCATTTCTGTATCCCTTGGGTAAATTCCTAGCAGTGCTATTGCTGGGTCATAGGGGAGTTCTATTGTTAGTTTCCTGAGGAACCTCCACACTGTTTTCCAGAGGGGCTGTACCAGTTTACATTCCCACCAACAGTGTAGGAGGGTGCCCGTTTCTCCACATCCTCGCCAGCATCTAGAGTTCTCTGATTTGCTCATTTTAGCCACTCTGACTGGTATGAGGTGGTATCTCAGTGTGGTTTTGATTTGTATTTCCCTGATGAGGAGGGATGCTGAGCACCATTTCATGTGTCTGTTGGCCATCTGGATGTCCTCTTTGGAGAAGTGTCTGTTCATATCTTCTGCCCATTTCTTCACTGGGTTGTTTGTTTTTCGGGCGTGGAGTTTGGTGAGTTTCTTATAGATTCTGGATATTAACCCTTTATCTGATATGTCATTTGCAACTATCTTTTCCCATTCCGTTGGTTGCCTATTAGTTTTATGGGTTGTTTCCTTTGCTGTGCAGAAGCTTTTAATCTTGATGAGGTCCCAATCAGTTTATTTTTGCTCTTGATTCTCTTGCTTTTGGGGATGTGTCAAGTAAGAAGTTGCTGCGGTGGAGGTCAAGGAGGTTGTTTCCTGCTTTCTCCTCTAGGGTGTTGATAGTTTCCTGTCTCACGTTCAGGTCCTTTATCCATTTTGAGTTTATTTTTGTGCATGGTGTGAGAAAATGATCTAGTTTCATTCTTCTGCATGTTGCTGTCCAGTTCTCCCAACACCATCTGTTAAAAAGGCTGTCTTTTTTCCATCGGATATTCTTTCCTGCTTTGTCAAAGATTAGTTGGCTGTATACTTTTGGGTCCACTTCTGAGTTCTGAATTCTGTTCCATTGGTCTATGTGTCTGTTTTTGTGCCAATACCATACTGTCTTGATGATGACAGCTTTGTAGTAGAGGCTAAAGTCTGGGATGGTGATCCCTCCCATTTTGGTTTTATTTTTCAGGATTACTTTGGTTATTCGGGGTCTTTTGTGGTTCCATACAAATTTTTGGATAGTTTGTTCTAGTTTTGAGAAGTATGCTGGTGCAATTTTGATTGGAATTGCATTGAATGTGTAGAGTGCCTTAGGTAGTAATGACATCTTAACTATATTTATTCTTCCTATCCATGAGCATGGAATGTTTTTCCATTTCTTTGTGTCTTCTTCAGTTTCCTTCATAAGTTTTATATAGTTTTGACCATACAGATCTCTTGTATCCTTGGTTAGGTTTATTCCTAGGTATTTTATGGTTTTTGTGCAGTGGTGAATGGGATCAGTTTCTTGATTTCTCTTTCTGTTGCTTCATTGTTGGTGTATAAAAATGCAACCGATTTCTGTACGTTGATTTTGTACCCTGCAACTTGACTGAAATCTTGGATCAGTTCTAGTAGGCTTCTGGTGGAGTCTGTCGGGTGTTCTATGTAGAGTATCATGTCATCTGTGAAGAGTGAAAGTTTGACTTCCTCTTTGCCAATTCTGATGCCTTTGATTTCCTTTTGTTGTCTGATGACTGATGCTAGGACTTCCAGCACTATGTTATACAACAGTGGTAAGAGTGGACATCCCTGTCGTGTTCCTGATCTCGGGGGGAAAGCTCTCAGTTTTTCCCCATTGAGAATGATGTTAGCCGAAGGCTTCTCATAGATGGCTTTTACGATGTTTAAGTAGGTTCCTTCTATCCCGACTTTCTCTAGAGTCATTATTAAGAAGGGATGCTGTATTTTGTCAAATGCTTTTTCTGCATCTATTGACAGGATCATATGGTTTTGACATCACATCAATAAAAGAAAAGGTAGTAAGCTTCTTGACATTATTCTTACTAGTGTTATCTTGGATTGGGGAAGGGACAGGAGAGGGAAAGGCAAAGGAAACAAAAGCAAAAACAACAATTGAGACTAATCAAACTATAAGACGTATGCACAGCCAAGTAAACAATCAACAAAACAAAAAAGCAAACTACTAAATGGGAGAAGATGTTTGGAAATCATGTATCTGATAAGGGGAACCTGGGTGGCTTGGTGGGATAAGCATCCAATTCTTGATTTTGGGCCAAGTCATGATCTCATAGTTTCATGGGTTCAAGTCCTGCATTGGGCTCTGGAGCCTACTTTGAGATTCTCTTTCCCTTTCTTTCTGCCCCTTCACTGCTTATGTGCTATCTTGTCTCTCTCAAAATACATAAACTTAAAATACATATATTTATATACATCTATAAAATATAAATAAATATATATTTTCCATATATATATGTTTTTCCAAAACATACAAATGTCCAACAGACACATAAAAGATCCTTAAAATCACTCTTCATCAGAAAAATCAAAACCTGTATGATCCAGAAATTCCATGACTTGGCATCTCTTGAAGAAGATGAAAACACTGATTTGGAAAGATAAATACATGCCTATGTTGATTGCAGCATTATTTGCTGTAGCCACGACAGGAAAAAATACTAAGTGTACACTGATAATGAAGAAAGGAAATGGGGGATGTGTGTGTATACACACACACACACACACACACACACACACAACGGAATAGTAGTCAGCTATAAAGAAGAATGAATTTTGCCATTTACCGCAACATGGAGGAACCTGACTAAAAGAAGTCAGACAGAAGTATCACATGATTTTTCTTATATGTGAAATCTAGGAAACAAAACAAAACTCAGACTTAGAGTTATAAAGAATAGGTTGGTGGTTGCCGGAAGGGAAAGTGCTTGGGGTAGTAAAATGGGTAAAAGGGAGTAAGTACAAACTTTAATTATAAAATAAGTCATGGGTGCCTGGTGACTCAGTCAGTTAAGCACCCAGCTCTATCTTGGCTCTGGTCATGATCTCATGGTTCATGAGTTTAAGCTCTGCCACAGGCTCTGTGCTTACAGTGTGTGGACAGAGTGGTCGGCTTGGGGTTCTCTCTTTCTTTCCCCCTCTCTGTGCCCTTCTCCTGCTCATGTTCTCACTTTCTCTCAAACAAAACTTTAAAAAAATATAAAAGAAGTCATAGGGGTGCTTAGGTGGCTGAGTTGGTTGACTGTCTGACTCTTGATTTTGGGTCAGGTCATGATCTAGGGCTGTGGGATTGAGCCCTGCATCTGGCTCCACACTGAGTGTGAAGCATACTTAAAAGTTCTCTTTCTCAAATAAAATAAGTCATGGAGAAGTAATGTACAGCATTGGGAATATAGCCAATAATATTGTATTAGCTTTATGGTGACAAATGGTAACTAGACTTCACATGGGGATCATTTCATAATGTACACAAACATTGAATCAATATGTTGTATACCTGAAAGTAATATAATATTGTATATCAATTAAACCTCAGCAAAAAAAAAAAAAATCCCCTCCACAAATTTGGAATTTAATCATAGCAAAAAAAAAAATTAAGTTCTCTTTTCTAGATAACTCCATCTATCAGGCAGTTTGCACAAGAAGAGGACTTCTGAAGTCCATTAAATTTGATTCATTACTATTGGTCGTGTGTGTGTATATACACACACACATACACAAATATATATAAAGAATGGCAAGGGAGATATTATGAGTCACTGAAATCTTTAGGACTTTATGCTACTTATGTAAAAGTTAATTCTTTTTTACTGTTTTTTAATTAGATTCTGAATGCCAACTTTGTCAGTGAGAATAGAGTCTTGATTACCTCATATTTCCCATCAAGCAATGGGATTTTGATACCCTCAGAAAGGTAACCTAACACTGAGTACTTGTGTTCTCTCTGGCACAAGGTCTGGCAGTTAATATAGCACAAGTTACTTGGTTAAGTTTCTTTACCTTGGCATCAAAAATTGGGCATTCATTATGATTGTAGCTATAATCAATGTGTATATACTCATACCTACTTCCATAAAAAAAAAAGTGAATGAAAAACGCTTTAGGGTCCAAAATATTTGGTAACAAAAATATACAGATTCCATACTGTGTAAAGCTGTATAAATAAGCTGTACTTTGCATTCACTTTTTAAAATGAGTGAATAAGAGAAGGACAGAGGAAGTAGAATGAGCTAAAGCAGAGATGAGAGGAAAGAACTGTGTGAAAAAAGTGAAAAAAAGACTAAGTTCAGTGAAAGGAAACAGCTTATGGTTTACAATAATTATTGTGTTGTACAAGCAGATATACTTCCCAACTGAAAAGTACATGAAAACACATTTGGTGTTCTTTATGAAGTCAGTTGCATCGTCTCTTCCTCAAAATGCTATTGAGAAGCAGTCATCCTGAAATATAATCAATATAAAACATGATATAGTATGGGGAATTATGGCATGTTATAAAGGTATATTGAAATTTTGCAAAAGGAAAAGTAATGTTAAATGCTGAAAGGTGATGGAGGCCACAAAATGGAGCACTCTGTGATACATTTCTTCTGAATTTGAATAAATGGAAAAACAAATGCACCCTTCTGGTGTCTTTAACACATTTTAGAGGAAGTATTTATCATATTGATAAACACAAATCTATTTTCTGGTAGGCATATTTTTATTAGAGAACGATGACTGAGGAAATGCACTGCAGAACCATTCCACTCTCTAACATATTCCCTAACTTTAAAAAAAAGACTTGTGCTTTTTTAAAAGTGATTTTTAAGTCTTTCCCACCTGGGGTGATAGTATGGTGACTAGCTCACATATGTACCCTGACCTGCTTAGCAATAATATTTTTGTGAAGATTAATTAATTCTGTTATAGACTAATTTTCATGTAAGTATGGGTTATAAAAACCAGGTTTCCCAGACTTTTGTGAGCCCAGTAGAAGCTGATTATGAACAATGAGGGTCTTGCATACATGGTAAACATACTAAGGGTCAAGAACTGGTTAATTTCAGGGTATATAGGAGAATAACCAACTTAATACAAAAATTTAAAATTCAAGAAAACAGATCTGTCTCATTAGTTCTTTACTAAAATAATCATACCCTTTTTTCTGAAAATAACCAAGATAAGACCACAATATGTAAAATTAATGGTAGAATTTTATAGTATTTAAACTGTAAAGATCAATAATGTCTAAGAACTCACTGTATGTTGTTCTGTTTTAAATGAGTCTTTTTCTCAAACCGTATAGTTTATATATACCTCACATAACAGAGGTGTATACCTGATAGAAACATCCACAGATTAATTAAACTATTGTAGGAATTCTTGGAGCCAGTTTGAATTTGAATTTGTCATCTATAATGTATTATTTTTTATTACTTTAGTGTAACATGTGTACTTGGCAGGAATCAGAGTGACTGATGGTTCATAGTATGAAGATTTTCCTAAACACAGAGTGGTTGTTCAGGAACACAAATGAGAGGTAAACAGCTGAGGTGAAAATGAGTAAGCCTTCAGCTGAAAATGTGCATTATGCAATACCAGTTCCATGACCTGACTATAAACAGACACCAATATCAGGCTTTTAGTGCTTTCTAGCTGAGGGTTCATTTTCTGCCAAGAAATGAAATTCATTCTGAATTGTCCCTAGAAATTAATCTTCTGCTATGTGTTAAATCATATGTATGAACTAGGCACAAGAAGCTGATGCAATAGTTTGCACCTTGAAGTCAGAAAACTTACCAATGTGCATGCTTTTTATAGTTGGTTTAACAGAGAGCAGGCCTTTGGCTCCACATAAGATAGACATTAATAGCCTATCCTGAACATTATGCATTCTTTACCTCCCTTTCATTCTCTGTTCACAGTCATCATTTTCTTCATCTTAGTGTCCCAGGACCCAGTATCTATCTGTGATACAGGTTGGGTCTCCAGGCAAGCCATCCTCACAATCACTTGTGTGGCGATCTAATCCTATTGTTTAAAGGGCTCACACAACTGGATCAATAGTCCATTTCTTTCTGACATGGGCAGACAGCCCTACTGCCACTTTGCTCTGTTTAGGGGAAATGCTAGGAGTTGTTACATTTCTCCTTCTCAAGGTAATGATTCCAAGTTTAGTAGAGATTCTTTCTATTTCTATTTATGTAGTCTTAGTTCTAGTTTTCTTTCTGGGCTCAAGAGTGTTGAGGAAAGCCACACTCTAGGTGTCATCCTGGTTGCTGGTCTTAAGATTTATTTTACTTCAATTTCCACAGCATACTCTCTTCCTGTTCTGACTCCACATTCTGAACACATTTCCACTCTGTCAGTGTCTCCTCTCTCATCATTCCATTAAATATATCTGTAACTCTCCCTACACTCCTGCACTGCATCCCTTGTCACTGCCTATGTGCAAGGGCAAATGAAATCAGTACTTTATCACTAGAGGTGATTGGGGGTAAGAGTTTATGATCTTGAGAATCTAGGAGAGAGGAATAATTGATTCTTCAAAATTCCCCTCTTCCCATTAAGGATAAGTATTGGATAAATTCCTGATTTCACCAAGTTTTATTTCCATTTTTCATCCAATGTCTGTCAAATGGAAAGAATTATAATATTGCAAGATGCAAAGAGATATTGACTTATACATCATGTCACATTAACATTCTTGGAGAGCAGCAACTGAGTCTACTCCCTACACATCGTCAAAGATTATAAAGAATTCATACCATTTTCTCCATACACAGCCTAGATACAGGTCAAATGGCAATATATCACTTTAGTTCTGGGGAGAAGGAATACAGTAAAGAGAAAAATGAACAATTTTATGTCTTAAAGCTATAGTCAACAATGATCTCTAAATCTTAAAGCAGTTACTATCTAAAAATAGTTCATTTCTTTGTGATTAGTAATGAAATGATTATGCGTCTCCCAAATCGGGTCAATTCTGAGTGCTTTACATGCATTAATCTACTTAACCTCTTTATAAGATGGGACAGGTAGGCTGGTAATTGCTTTGATTTCCTTACCTGACAAGGTTAAGAAATTATAAATAAAACCTGAAGAAATCATGAAACAGTCTTCAGACTTACTGAAACATGACTACCAACTATGTGAAAGAGAACCAAAGACAAAACTCATAAACACTGTTTTTCTTTTTAAAACTCCTACTCCTTTAATAAGCTCATGTTTTTCTTTTAGCTTCAAATCTTAGCAGAGGCAGTGACAATGAAATACAGCATGTATATGTGTGTATATATGTATGTATATATTCTATACTATATAGGAAAATTTTGCATGAACAAGTAACAAAAGTATTCCAAGATAAAAATGGTTTGCAATTTTTATTTATCTGGAAATGATTTCTGAGAAAGCAGAAACACTTGAGTTCACTACTCAAAGTTCTCCTTGCTCCTTTGCTATCTGTTGCAGAATTGACATACAAACATGGTATATACCTCACTTTGAACTGCTTTCTATTTCAAGTCTTTTTGTCTTACTGGCAGTTAGAATCTTTTGATGGTGTATTGCATGAAAGAGGTAAGAAGAGTGGAGGGGAAAGTTAAATAACATTGCCTATTCAGATAATTTTTTCTCTTTGTGTAGTTGCACTTAGGTATGGGCAGATAGGGAACTTTGGGAATTTTTTTTTTAATGTGTGTGGGGTTTTTTGTTTTTTTTTTTTTTGAAAGAGAAAGAGAACATGTGGGGAAGGCACAGAGAGGAGGAGGACAGGATCTGAAGTAGGCTCTGTGGTGACATCAGAGAGCCTGATAAGGGGCTCCCTATCTCCAACCATGAGGTCATGACCTGACCTGAAGTGAGGTGCCTAACCAACTGAGCCACTCAGGTGTTAGGGAGTTATTAATACACGGTTAGTGCCCCTACCTTTTGGTAGCCTGTGTCAGCATTTCTCCTGTCTTCTTCCTAAAAGGCTGTATAGTAGTGCCTCAGTGGCTCAGTCGGTTAAGCATCTAACTGCAGCTCAGGTCATGATCTCATGGTTTGTGGGTTCAAGCCTATGCCAGGGCCTGTGCTGACAGCTCAGAGCCTGGAGCCTGCTTCAGATTCTGTGTCACGCTCTCTCTCTCTTCTCCTCCCCTGCTCACAGTCTCTCTCTCTTTCTCAAAAATAAAATAAACATGAAAAAAATTTTTTAAATGGCTACATAAATGTTAGCTATTACACTAATGATATATAGTAACGTGAGATAATTTATCAGACTTACCATAATTAGAAACAATTCTCAGAAGTTGACAAAGTATTGATTATTGTGTTTATTGTTTCTATGAGCATATCTTCCTTGAAGAGAAGAAGACTTAGAAGGCAGAGCTAACTTCTAACATAATTAAGTTAACTTCCAAGGTATTTCTTTATTTCATAAATTTTTTCCTAATAGATTATTGCTCTTTTACCAAAAGGAAGAATCTACCTTTTTTAGTTCAATATGTCTATATATTAAATGCAGTATCTTCTCAGTTGCTAAATATTTAAATAAATGTATCAATTACATGCTCCAGGGCTTTTGTAAGGAGTGTAATTTATAAAAGTAATTAATAAAGAAGTTGCTAAGACTCTACTGAATTTACAAAATGCACTATAGGGCATCTACTAAACCCATTCAGAGTGGAACTATAAATAATTTAAACTGCTATACTTGTCAGAGTAAATGAGCAAAATCTATTTTCATGTAATGGTCTTGTTTACTCACTGATTTGATGGAGCTACTACTTTCTCACAGATTTTGCATCAGGAAAAATGAAGGCATACCTACATGTTTCAGACATATGTAAAACACAAATAAGGTATATTTATACCACATAATGGAAGGACAGGTCAGTAAACTGTATCTCCTCTGTATATAAGCCATATAACATTGATCTAATTCTTGGTCAATGGCAGTGGAAAACAGAGGTTATTCCAATTTTATATCATAGATTTTTCTGAGTTTAGTCTAAAGCAACATTATAAATTTTAACCTATTTTTATTCTTCTTGAAATAGTCATACCCCAGATTGTGAAAAGTACACTTTTATTGATCATGGCTCTATATTCAATAAAATGATTATTATTTTTTTTCCCAAATAGCATATGGTATTCTAACACTATCACTATCTTCTTTCAGGGTAAAATCTGATGCTTCTGGGACATGATGGTACAGTCTTCCTGTGTAGATTACTTCTAGGGTGAAATCTTTAATTGCTTGTTCACCAGCTTAATAGAATGCAAAAGCTAAGCTACCTTCTTGACACTGCCCTTTCCACACCCCCCCCCACCCCCTTGTATATGGGAAAGCTGCTTCTACTTTTTCTAAAAGAAGCAAGAAAATAGATTATGGTCTCATCACATATGCTGGACACCGGGGCAGAATGCATGCATTCAACTTCTACTGAAAGAAAGTTTTCAAACTTTCTTTCTCTTTCCAATCCAATATTTGGCTATTTGACATTGCTCATTTTTACAACCACACATAAATTACTTCATTTGCTAGTATCTGAGGATAGAAAATACCTTGGAGATTTGTCTCCAGTTTTCAAAAGTTTGAGATGCCTTTACATGTACACAGACACACTAACATACATAGGCAAGCATACACATGATTTTGAATTATAGTAATAATTCAAATTACAAAATCAGTAGAAAAAATTTAAAAAATTAGTACTAGGAGAAGTAGGGGATAAAGGGAATGTACTATATGTGTGAAAATCCTCAAATTCATAGAGGGAATTTCATTTGATATTTTCTATTAAGTTTATATCTTACCACAGTGTCTGAGGCACAATAAGTGCAGATAAAACAGGATGAAAAATTTAGGGAATACGAAAGTGTTATCTTTTAGTCCTGGATGTGAGGCTTATAATGAAAAGGAAGAGACTGTGCTTTCATAATCTCTGTGATTTCTGTAAACGCCATAGTTTCCATTTTCATATCACTGGCAAAAATTGGATCAAAGGTGACTATATTCATATTAAAATATAACTATCAAGAAATTATCAACTTGTTGAAAGATTATGTCAGCCCATCCACTGAACCCCCAAAATGAGCAGTTTTTACAAATAACTCAAAAAGCCTTAAAATTATCATTTCAGACTTAGATACAACTATACACTGTTAAATGAAAATTTTGGAACAATTGAGTGGTCATATTTATTATTGCTTCATGATGAGTAAAATTTATGGTTCTGTGGCTTTAAAAGTAACATCAAGTATTAATTAACCATGGTCTCCTGCTTTTGGTAATAATAATCATCTATGTGTGGAGTTAATAAGCAAAATCATATAAATTATAGACATTTCTGTAAGGACATTAAGTTGATGTGAGGTTGAAGAACTATTTCTATCCAATACTTCATATGTTCTCAAAAATCTGAATTTTATATGAGATAAATTTTGTTTCAGACTACGTACTACAAATATATTGTGCCAATACCATTTAAGTAATTTAAAAGTAGGTCCTTGTATCCACAGATTAGGAAACTACCAGCCAGAAATGATCATTTTACAACCTTAAATCATGTGCATGTTATCAAAAAATTGTAAAAAATTTAGATATTGTTTCATATTACACAGACCAAAGTTAAATCCTAATTGTATTATCCATTTCATGTTTAATTCTGTAAACATTTTTTTTCAAATCATTTGATGGGGCAACACAATATGAATCTATCTTACTTTCTCCTTTTCACTGCTCCTTCTATTACTCCTTTCGTCTGTTCCTATTACTCAGTTCTTCTTTCTCTTTACACATATTTCTCTTTCATTCCCAAGGGTAGAATATACATATATTGTATATTCATATATATGTACATACATAAATGTGTGTAGGTATGTGTGTATATATATGTGTGTGTGTTGTATCTATCTATCTATCTATCTATCTATCTATCTATCTATCTATCTATCTATCATCTATCTATCTAGAGAGATTAGTGTTGACATGCAAGCAAAAGGGTTTGGGACTTAAGTGAAAACATTTGATAACAGTATTAATCTAATCTTGAGGAAAACTAATCTATAGTATATGGGCTCTGCATTACACACATAAAAGTAGAAAGTAAATTCAATGTGACATGGTAGAAATGGTCAGTGTATTTTTCTTCAGCAAGTCTTTTTCATACATAAATTTAATTGAAGCTAAATTAGCCATGAAGATTATTTACTGCCTTTGGTAGTCACAAATGGTACTGAGTAGCTAAGCAACATCAGAATGAGTATTTTTGTAAACTAAGATTTGATTAGTATGTATTTATATCCATGATATAAATAGAAAATTATTATAATTAGTCATTATATATGTGACAAATTTTAGTATACAAATGATATAGGTGAGGAAAACAGGTTTCAGAAAAGAATTGTTTTAGATGATAACCTGAATGTTATTAGCTTGTTATTTGGAAAAGTCTAATAATTATTAGGTATTAGGGTATTAATAAATATTTCTTGTACTCCATCTTCAGAGATTACCTTCCTGAACTTCTTGTTTGATTAGGGCCCAAGATACTGGTGGAGGATTGTAGGTTGCACTTGTTACTTAAAGGCCTTCAGTTTAATTTCATGTGTAAGATATTAAGTAGTGCTTTATTTTTCTCTGGCATAATAATGGATAACATTTGAAATGTAAGTTGCTCCATGAGTTTGGTTTGCCAAACAAATATCATCTGAGACTGTGCCAGTGTCTCATCATGGACATATAGGTTGAATAAGAAATAAAACATAGTCCTTCTCAGGCAGTGAAATTTTGGGCTTTGTTATTGGTGCAACATAATCGACACTATGCTGACTGAAACAACTGTAAATCCCTAAATCACTTCTCAACTGTAGATTCTTACATTATTAAGAATGGACAGTATGAGTCAAATGGGGCAATGAATACCATTTTACTCATGGAGGAAAGGTTGGATTTGACAAAACTGATTAAACAGAAAATTAGGAAGAAAAATTACTACTCTTTTTCTCTGTCTTCAGGTCATTGTCCACTACAAGTGATTATAAATTATTTTTGTCTTGCTTCCAGCATTAGGGGGAAAACATTCACCCTTTTACAACTAAGTAGGGTAGTAGTCTTACGTTTTTCATAGCTTTCTCCAGAAGGCTAATGAAGCTCTCTCCAAAAGGCTATTCCTAATTAGTTCAGAGTTTTTATCATAATAAATATGTTGAATTTTGTCAGATGAGTTTTCTCCATCTGATAATACTATGATTTTCAGTTTTTAGTCTGTTATGATAACATATTTCTTTTTCAAATGTCCAAGCAACTTTTTATTCTAGGATGAGCCAAACTTGGTCATGATGTCTTATTAATTTTAAATATAACTGGATTCATTTGGTAAAACATTGTTAAACATTGTGTATGTATTTCACAAGGGGATTTGGTCCTGGTGTTTTGTTTTGTTTTCCTATTTAATGTCCTTGTCTGTTTTTATATTGGCCTCGTAAAATGAATGGGTATATGCTTTGGTTTATTTTACTTTTGAGAAGAGTTTGTGTAAAAGTTATATTATTTTTTCCTTTCGTGTTTAGTTAACTTACCAGTGAAGCCATCTAGACTGGCCTAGAGTTTTAATTATGGGAGTGCTTTATTTCAAAATTCAGTTTCTTTTGTTAAAGATGGGGTAATTGAGATAACCAAGGCAATTTGGTATATATAGCTTTTCTTCAATGAGGTTTGATAGTTTCTGCCTTTCAAAAAATTATTACATTTGATGTTGAATTTTTGAATCTTTGGTCTAAAGGTGTTTATATTTCTATAATGCTTGGTTATGTGTATGGTCTGTAGTGATGTCAATGTTTTTATTCTTGTTCCTGATTAGCTTGATACAGGTATACAGACACTGGCAGAACACAGGAAATTCCTATATTGGAAACACAGCTCACTGTCTCATCAATTTGCCTTGTCCCCAATTTCACTGAGGCAATGTGAAAAGTCTAAAGTGGATGTTACACATGTCCTGAGTTTGGCTTACAGATGAGGAACCCCAAGGAACTCAAAATCTTTTAAAAAGGACTACTGGCAGGGAACCTGGGTGGCTTGGTCAGTTAGGTATCTGACTTTGGCCTGGGTCATGATCTCACAGTTTGTGAGTTTGAACCCCGTGTCAGGCTCTTTGCTGACAGCTCAGAGCCTGGAGCCTGCTTCAGACTCTGTGTTTCCCTCTCTCATCTATCCCTCCCCTGCTAGTGTTCTGTGTGTCTCTCTCTCTCAAAAATGAATAAACATTTTTTAAAAATTAAAAAAAGGACAACTGGCAAAGATGCCCAACATTTACCCCAGAGGAAGATACTATTTTTGTAAACAGGTTGCCTTCTGCTTTGGAGACACCATCTCCGTCTTTCAGAGCTATTTGCTATGCAAACATCTTTATAAAATAGTTGAGAATAACATCTGTTACTACTTTTTCTTTGAAACTACCCATGTAGAATCATTTCCCAACTGATTTCTCTGTTCTTTCCATCATTAGCCTGACTAGTGTTTATCACAATTACTAATATTTCTAAAGAATTGACAGTTGGTTCCAATCATTGTATTTTTGGTTCTTATTTTTAGTGCTTCCTTCTTTCTGCTTGCTTTGAATTGAGTTCATTCTTCTTTTTCTAGCTCCCTAAGATGGAAACTTAACATCCTTAACTTGAACCCTTTGAATTGTATAAGCTTTTTTGCTAAGTACTTCTTGAGCTGTATCCCACAAATATGCATATATTTAATTCTCACTCATCTAAAACATTTTATAATTGCTCTTGGATTTTTTTCTATGACTCATGGATCATATAGAGTGGTGGTGTTTTCTCAGTATACATGAATGAATTTAGTATAATTTTTGTATTTCAAATATTTTATTTTTAAATCCAAAGTTTTTG
The DNA here is from genome assembly GCA_017311185.1 of Proteles cristata cristata. NCBI lineage: Eukaryota > Metazoa > Chordata > Mammalia > Carnivora > Hyaenidae > Proteles > Proteles cristata. Next base: position 3,098,097 of record JAESUZ010001194.1, read on the forward strand.
GTCTTTTTTTTTTGGTATCTTCTATGCTTCACCTCTTCATAACCATTTTTTCCTCTATGTTCCTAAGTATATGGAATATATTTATAACAGATGCTTAAAATATTTGTTTCTATTCCATTCTCTCTGTCATTTCTAGGTCTTTTTGATACTGGCTGGAGTAATAATTAGTCAACAGCCAAATCCAGTAGGCTTCAATTGCCATATTGACCCAAAAAATTAAGGGGGTGGCCCCTGGGGCTAGGGAAGTAACATATACAGGCAGCCTGAAAAGGTATCTATTAACATTTACAGCCAGAAAATTATAATAGTGGGAAAAAGTGGAGTTAAAAGGTAGTTATCATAAATAAAAATTAAACATTTCTTTCTCAGCTCCCAGGCCCAAGGAGATGGTCATGTCCCACAGAGGAAGGACTCTACAAGACTGTGCCAAGAATCTATCATAATAATTCAGTTTATTTTTGAGAGAGAGAGGGAGATGTTCTGTGCTGTTTGCACAGAGCCCAATGCAGAGCTCAGGCCAAGAACCCTGAGATCATGGCCTAGGCTAAAGTCAGACGCTTAACTGACTGAGCCACCCAGGGGCCCCTGGTTTCTTTTCTTTTCTTTTGTTTTCAATGAGCTTATATCCATTTATTCAAATGACTGAATATTAGAGAAAGAGGGGAGTGGATACGCAGGCATTATAAAAACCATTAGATCCTGGTTCTGAGTAGACGTTAACACCTGGAGATCCAAAGCATCATCTTTGTATCCCTGTTGGAGTGGCTGGCAAGGGCCAGGTGTCCAGTCAAGGCATCCAATTTTACCTAAACTAGATGTACCTAGAGTGGATAATGAACAGTCAAAATCACAATACATACCTTTCCAAAACCCTCCCCTGAATGTATGGTCCCTTGTATTTTATTATATATCTTGATTATTAGCACTACTATCTGCCAGTCATCCAAATGAAGGACATGACTCTCACCCTTAACTCTGCACTTTTGACCTCCTATTCTCAATCATTCATTTAAATTTGTTGATTCTACTGCTTTTATGTGTCTTGAACTGATCAAACCTACATCATTTCCTAATCGGCATCCTTCCAATCTCAATTTTCTAAAACATATTCCAAAAACATGATGGATAAATCTATCTAAAGTATACATTTAGACACTTATTTTCTTTGCCAAAAATCTTTCATTGGCTCCAATAGCACTTAGAACACATTCCAAACTCCTTACTTTTCCATGTAGGGACATTCATAGACTGGCCCCCACCTAAATCTCCAACTTCAAGTCTCAACACTCAAACTCCCTCCTAAAACTCCACCCCCCATCTGTAAACTCCTGTTCCTGCCATGACAGAGTACTTACAGTTACTCAACTTCCTCCTGGAAGCCTTCCATGATTCTGACAGCTAGATTAAGTGCATTCATATGCACACTTATAACATGCAGGGGTTCTCCTATCTGAGCAATCATTATGCTTAAATGTTAGTATATTTATTTTTCTCTCCCATTAAACTATCTAGTACCTACTATTTTCCCAGATACACATATGTTAGATATCCAGCAGCTGGTTTTTAAATGAAATAGTATTTCAAAACATTCTAAAATCCTTGAAAGAAAGATAAAGTTAACCTTGGGAGATTTATTACCTCACATTACCACAAATGGAGAATGTACCACATGTAAATAAATCAGGATTCATAATTTAAATTTAATTTAAATGTAAACGTGGAACTGATAGAAGTAATGGTCTGAATTTAATCAGTAAGAGATTCTCTTTCTATCTTTAAACCAGACTGGAAATCGCTGTTTCAGATGAACAACATCTGTATGAAGTTGAGAGTAACCAGTACAGTTTTTACCAAAAATATTTACTGTGTTGTGTGCTTTTGGGTTATCAGTCATACATGTTGTCTTCGTATTAAATATCGGCATTGTATTCATCTTTGCCGACTCATCCACAATCCACGAGGTCTGACAACTGGGACAGACAACTGTGTCTCAAACTATGTTCATGTACTTAATGAACATGACAGTAGTCATTCTAGACTCAGAACTATGCATTTAGTGAACATTCCTGTCTTGGAAACTTAGGAAACTTCTACCCTTAGACTAATACACTGTTTATCCTATGTCCTTTAAGTACACCAACTTTATTTTTTCTGTCCTACAAGAACATTCCCTTATCCTCTGAGAAGCCTGAGCTGTTATTCGTGCAATTCTATCCAGTTTTATAGTTGGATGAGGCTGCTTGGTAAGGGTAAGACATTTTAATTTATAGGTGTAGAGGAGAGGGGGCAGAAAGGGATCATTACCTTGGCTAGTTTTTGAGGAAAATCATCATTAAAAAAAAATACATCTTTCAGGGTCACCTGGCTGGTTCAGTGGGTAAAGCATGAAACTCTTGATCTCAGGTTTGTAAGTTTGAAGGCCTTGTTGGATGTAGAGATTACTTAAAAATGAAGTCTTGGGGTACCTGGTTCATGAGCTCAAGTCCTGCACAGGCTCACTCTCTATTAAAAATAAACTTTTTTCCAGAGGGGCTGCACCAGTTTGCATTCCCACCAACAGTGTAGGGGATGTGGGGGGGGAGGGGGGAAGATGGGCATGGAGGAGGGCACTTGTGGGGATGAGCACTGGGTGTTATATGGAAAACAATTTGACAATAAACTATTTGTAAAAAAAAAATAATAAAATAAATAAATAAACTTAAAAAAGTGAAATCTTTAAAAATAAGTAAACAAATATATCTTTCGTTATAACATTTCTTTAAATATCTCCCAAGTATTATTTTAAATATTGGAATGGCATGCCGTGTGGACAGGAAGTAATGTTCACTGCACTTGGTAATAAAGCATAACTGGAAATTCGGGAGTCAAAGTTAGCTACTGAGTAAAAAAAGTTGAAATAATATCTATGAGATTTAAGGTTAGTTATTGGTTTTCTTGAGCTTCAGTTTCATCATATGTAAAATTTGTATAATAATGACTCTATCTGGTTGTTGCTGTTGTTTTAAGAAGTAAATATGATCTTCATAATACACTTAATGTAATGTCTGGTACGTAGTATAAAGCAAAGAACATTACATTCGTTATCACTTACAGCCTTTCGTCTCTGTTAGACAATCTGAAAAATTGGGCTCTAGCCAACAATGGCTGTACTTCAGGGTCCGACTCTACTAAGATACCTGCTAATCCTTTTGCAGATAATGTAACAAAAAAAGTCACGGTGTATTCTGGATTTTGCTATCTATTGTAATCCTGGTGTTTGTGTTGCTGGAGCCACTGCTGCTACCCTTAAAAGAGAGATTCAAATAAGTATGTTCTTTGATATTATAGATGGAGGATGATTCCATATTTAGTTATGTTTTTATCGGTAGGAGGGCAGGCAATTAATCTGAGTCCAGCAGTGGGCCTAAGGACCAAAAAGAGTTTTACAAACACAAAATACTTGAAGAGTCCTGGAAAAAAGACTTAGAATAGATATCTCTTCATGCAAAAGTATTACCAGCAACATATAAAAGGAGTCATTTTGGAAATGCAGGATATCACTAAAGTGCACACTGTGTCTGCACGTAACAAAGTATACTGGAAAATATCTAGTCAACTCAATCAGTATATGTGATATGTCATATTGAGAACCCACCCTAACTGCTTATTATTTATCCATGTAGTCACATTTAGCACTTTCAACTGAGGTTATTTAGAAAGGTAATAGTAGAATCACCAAGATTTTATTGTTTTCACCACAAAGTTGTCTCTCTTTAAATCTTTATTTCCTAGATTTTCATTCAAATTCAATTCAGTTTATGCTCAGTTTGCTTAGAGAATGACTGCCCTAACCGTACAGGGGCACAGCAAGCCTGGGAAGTGTCTGGAGAGATGCCTGTCCTGATATTTTACTAAGTCCCCCTGACACTTAAAGAGTGCCAAGACATTGCTCTAAGGCAGGAAGAGTGTCCATTAGCGTTTGCTACCCGGTCACTCAGTGGTCCAGCTTCATTCTGGAACTGTTTAATTAGGAAAAAGAAAATGATAATACAAAACCATAACACTGTTGCTGTTCCAAAATCCTTCAAAGTTGAGAAAGATGGTCTTCTAGAGACTAATGGTATCTCACTTCTCAGAGGTCAGTTTGGGGATATGGACAAAAGTTGGCTGCTATTATTAGAAACATGATAAAAACCTTTAATTATGCCCAAAAGGTATAGGAAGAAGCATTAAGTACATATCAATAGCATAATTCCTATTAGCTGCTCATAGGAACCTGGAGTTGCATGTGTAAAACTTTCCCATCAAGTACATATGGAAATTACCTTGGATTTTCATCCTTAATTTTCCTATCTTTCTGGTCTCTTAGACTCTCATGTTCTCCAGGAAACCCTTTTTCTTTTTCTACTCTTGTTCCTCTTCCACTGCCTAAAAACAAATAGCCTCACATCTTCACCCTCAATGAATGACTTGCTGGATCAGACTTAAGGACTTCAGAATTTTCAGAGTAAAACACCTACAGGTAATTATTTGTATTTTCCTAATATTGATAAATGCTCAGAGTATAACTTTAATTACTTAAACAGAATATCTCTCTTCACCTCTCTTATGAAAGATACTTTGTCCACATATAGTAAGTGAACAGAAAGGGAAAAAATACTTGGATGATAGGAAAAGAAAATCTTGTATTTCCTGCATATATATTCTCTTTTTGACCCTCAAAGTTAATTATTATTTTCTAAATGCATCTGTAAAACCAATCTATTCGAGAAACCTTGATAAAGACCTTATAAATGATATGTTCAGGTAACTGACTCAAAACTTTCTACCCCTTACTCACAGTATCGATAATTTTGATGGATATAAAGATGTGCTAGATAGAGGTCATATTTAGGTGGCTTCAAGCCTACAAAAAAAAGCCTAATTTCATTTTTGAGTAGACGGAATGGCCTCAGTGGCCTTAAAAGTCACTGCAGTTTTATATGAAGCTTGGCAAATTCCCAGTCTTCTGATAGGGACTCATGCATAGGCATAGAGTACAAAGGCCCTGTGCAGGTCGAGATGATCTCAGTATTTATGTATTGGCACCAACAGTCCATGAAAAATAAATGGCTTATCTTAGCAGGTCCTTCATATTTGTAAGAAGTCATTTCATTTCAGGCTTATTTCAGATTAAAGGCTATTAAGATCTTTTATATACTTAAGATGCTTGCATTAAAGTTAATTTCTACATCATTAATTCACTATGTCTGTCTGTTTTACTTTAAATTACTGTGTTTGTGGAGATAGACGTTTATTTCATTAAGACATTAAAAACATTTTCCCTTGAAATGATTCTCTGAGTAAAGCAACTTGATCCTCTTTCTTGATCAAAGTTGGTCACAGTCGACAGGCTTTAGAATCTTCGTAAAAGCTATCAGAAGTTTGGAGATATCATAACCGAGATTTTTGCTGGTTTTTTTTTTTTTTTTGCTTGCTTATTCTCCTCTCCTTTCACTGTGTTGCTTTCTCATAGACATCCTCTACTTATTTTAAAACTAAGAAGATTTCATTAACTTCCATTTCCCACAAACATAAATTGCTACTCTCTACCAGTCATACAAAGTCAAATAAAACGTATAAATATGAGATAGTTGGTTGCCTGTATTTATGCTTCCGTAGTCATTCACAGTACTAAAGTATTCATGCAATCTGCAATTGGCATTTAGTGAGGAACTATGAAAACTGGAATACTTGCTAAGCATTTAGAGAACAGAGAAGAAAACACACATATACACATGCCAGTATGAATGGCTATTTCATTCTCCACAAGAAGCTTGCAGTCAAGTAGGATGGATAAGATGAAGATTGAAAGAATGGTGTAAGGAAATTTTTCTTAAGGGATCTTAGAAAATCTACTAGAACCCTGCTACTCACTGTTGTCTTCAAACCAACAGTGTTAGTGTCCCTGGTAACTTGTTAGAATTTCAACATACCAATGTGGGTGGAGAGAAATATTCAGAGTATACCAGATGCATTCACAAGTATTATCCAGATGTATTCTCTGCTTGCTTTAATACTCTACAACTCTAATAGTTCTGGTGATAATAGAAATCATAAATTTTATATTTGAGAAATGGTAGTCACTGGGTTTCTTTTCATCTGCCAGTATTGAAATACAGGAATTTTGTCCTTACTCTATAATATTAAATACTATGAATTTAGATTTTTGTCAGCAGCTTTCTTTTTGGTGACTGTACCAGAGAAAACTGCATGCTGTGGCAAACGAAAAGCCTTCAGTTAATATAAAAAAGAACGTCTTAGCTGATAAAATTGTGTAAGTTGATGGAGGCATCTATGAGGATATGCTCCTATCATTAATTTTGTATAAAAATTTGAATTTCTAATGAGCCACACTTATATTATGCTTTCTATATTCATAGGTCAGTATAATACTCCTATAGGTACTGTGTGTATAGCATATATGTGAGAAGTGAGATGATTCATTTTCAGAAATATCAAATAAAAGCTGTGTTGTCTAGTGAACAATAGGTTTACAACCTATTGGAAATATGGAAGATCCCCCTTCACCCCACATTGAAGTCCCAAACCCTTAGACACTTCACTTCTTGGATATTATTCCCCGTTCCATTTAGTGGGCTTATTTTTCACAGGCCTTGCAATGGGTGTGCTCCAAAGAACTGAAGCCTCTGTGTCACCTCAAGGAATGTATGTTTGTTCCAGTTAGACTACTTCTTGCCTTATATGGGCATAGACAACTTTTGGGTACTGCTGTAACCTCTGTAGTACTCAACCAATGAAGAACCAAGGGAGGGACTTGTACGCTAGGAGATAAATTGCCTGCAGTAACTGCCTTGAGTGTGCCTGTCTATCAGGCACCTACTCTTCCAAGAATGTTGATTAAAGCTTCACTTCACTGTGCTCCGAGTCTCTGCATCCCTCTTTTAACTGGGTCAGTGAGCTTATTTCTCACACTATATATATTTTAGAGGAATAAAGAAAAGAGCCTTTTAAACTGAAAAGTTTTTTTTAATGTATTGTTAACAAATAAGTACTTAGCCAAGTCCTACTTGAGGAAGAGGTTATATCATTGAAAGGAAGTAGTTACCAAAACACGTGCACATTAAGTGAGTAGGTACTCACAACAGTTTAAATAACTGATAATATGTCACCATGCCTAGCAAAATGTATTATATTCACCTGTTTTATCTCATTTTGATCTACATACATGTCTAGAAGTGAAGTTAATGATCACATTTCATATATCTAGACCTTCCCTAAGAAACTATACAAAACAAAGTTGCTACTAGAAAATCTGCCATCACTCAGTTCTAAATTCAATCTAAGACATATGCTCAGCACACAAATTGATGTGAAAAAGGGGTATGGGAGCAGATGGTCAAGAAAGAATTCTTGAGACATCTACAGTGCAAAAAGCATGGTTTTATTAAAGCAGGGGACAGGACCCATGGGCAGAAAAAGCTGCACTAGGGTTGTGAGGAATGACTGATTATATACTTTCAAGTTGGGAGAGGGTTAGGGATAGCATAAGACTCTATGAAATTTGAAAGCAAGGTTTCTAGGACTTTGAGGGGCTGTTGTTATCCAGAGGAAAAGATCATTTGCTACTGTCTAGTAAAACCTTAGTCATGAGACCGTTCAGATGTGTATCAGTGGGCCATATGCTTGGAAGATGATTACTCACATACATCTTGTGGTGTGAGTAGAGACAAAGGAAATTTCCAAGGAGATTTTTATAGCATCCTGGAGGTTAGGCTGATGTCAGGCTAAGGATGCCTTTTGCCTCTAGCAAAGTATTAACATTGAGGCAGCTAAGCTCCTCAAGGAAGGTCACTTTGCCTATCTCAACTACTTGTCAATGGGCTGTAAGTTACAATGAAGTTTAATTCTTTTTCTTTTGCCTTTGTTCTTCACATCTTAAATGATCCAAATATTGGCCTAAGTAATTAAGATACCACAATTAATAATATAATGGCTCTGTCCTCAGGAAAACTATTAAAGGAAACAAGTATATTCAATTAATTACTACACAAAATAAGGCTAATTTGAGATTGAAGTTATTAATTTCCTTTGAGAAAACAGGAAACTCTTGACAGAGAAGATGATATTTAATGAGTATCTTGAAGGTTTGGTAGGATATCAAAGGTCAGGAGAGAGAGAAAGACTTTTCTATTCATTAACTTGACAAACGTAGGAAATGGCAAAATTCTGAAGTTAGCAGTGGAAAGAGTGTGGTAAGAGGAGAGAAAAAAGAAGAAAACAATGCTGAAAATGGGTGACTGGGTATAGGGAGTGTATTACAATAAGAAATATGCGTTTGGTCTTTGTCCCTGTTCTTGGCACATAGCTACTGAAGCCTTGGAATTTCCTAAGTGATGCATACAATAAAGGTGAAGGAACACTCTTTTTAAATTCATAACAATCCCTTTAAACCACATCTGAATTTCTGTTAATGAAGTGACTTTTAGAAAGCCCGAGGAATGAGGTCTTATTGCCAGGGGACCTATGTGCTTATAGGGTTGGAACTTTCAGTCCTATCCCCCAACTCCAGGGTGGGGAAAGCGCTAAAAGTTGAATAACAATGACAATGACGATGATTTAATCAAACATGCCTATATAATGAAACCTCCATAAGAATCTCTTACTGAAAGGGTTGCTAAACATATATAGTATTGGGTGAGCAGCAGTCCTGGAAAGATTTGGGAGTCCCTCTATACCACTTCCCATATACTTTCCCCTAAGTATCTCTTCAGTTAGGCTGCTCCTGAGTTATATAACTTTTATAATAAACTGCTTCTTTGCCAAGTAAATTTCTAGGAAACTATGAGAAGGTGGTAGAATTTAGGATTTAAATAGTCATTAAGTAGCCACTTGGTCAGAAGTACAGGTGGCAACCCCAGACTTGTGATTGGTGTCTAAAGTAGGGAAGTCTTCACCTCTGTAGTCTGCTCTAATTCTGGCAGTTAGTGTCCAAATTGAGTTAAATCATAAAACATCCAGTAGATGTTCACCAAAACTGGAGATTTGCTTAGTGTGGGAAATCCCACATGGCTGGTGTCAAAGTATTGTGTGGTAGTAATAGACTAGAAAAGGAAATAGTTTTCTTTCAGGTAAAAATGTCCTACAAATAAACAACTATGTCAAATGCTGTTGTGATAATTGAGGTAAGATATCATAATAATGTATTTTATTTAAATGGATTCACTAGGAAATGGAGAGAAATTGGATACAGTGCATATAAATGGTTTTTTTTCCCCAAGGAGTTTAGCTATAAAGGGGAAGAGAAAAATGGAATGATAATTTACTGTGGTTTGATTGTTGTGAGATATAACAATATGTTGGTTTCCTGATAGGAATAATGCAGTAAGAAGGGAAATATTGATGATGTCTTTGAGTGCATGATGAAGAATGAGGAGCTCTGTAGTGCATTCTCAGTAAAAGGAGATGGACCTTAATAAATGGGCTCAGATGGATATTGCTGGGTAAATCATAATAGAGTGAATGAGAATGGAGATTCTCATAATTACTTCAATTTTTTAATGAATTGGAATAAAATAGTGTTGGGGCACCTGGCTGGCTCAGTTGGAAGAGCATGCAACTCTTGATCACAGAGTCTAGAGTTCAAGCTCCATGTTGGAAGCTATTTATTTTGTTACTTAAATAAATAAAACAAAAAAAAAATAACACCAAAAAAATAACATAGTGTCAGTTTATAGTGAGGATGAGGAGATTATAGGAGATTATAGCTTTTAGAAATGAACAGAAAATATGAAATCCTACTTCATATCTCACAGAAAGGACGATGGACTAGCCATCTAAACTCTCTCCAGGAGATTAATTATTAAAGTGACCTACCAGTAGTTTGTGCATAATTTTGGGGGACAGTGCAACTGACTAAAAGAAGAATGGGTAAGCCATTAGATGAAAGCAAATTTTATGGCATAAACCTGCAAAAGGATAGAAAGTCTGAGAGCTAATACTCTTAGCATGCTCAAAATAATTGAAAACAGCAGAAAGCTAAAAAAGGGAATAATGTTCATAGGGAAGATAAGAGGTGAATAAAAATGTGTTTGTGTCATTGGGTTTAAAATTCTATTTGAATTAAACATTGGCTGTCAGTGGAGTAATACAGTGTGATCTGGAAAAGCAATGGTTTGATAGTGACTGAAGTAGAATGGAAGGCAAGACCATTGGAGGAAATTTGGTCATGTAGCTGAAAGTAGTACAATTTACATGGAAATTGAAATTATCAAGAGTGATAATGGGGATATTATTGGAGAGAGGGATAGTGACACAGGAAGTTAAATATTCAAGGGAGGAAGATATGACTATAAGGTGTAGTACTAGAAGATAGAATGCTTATGATAGGTGATTGAAGCTAGAGAAAGAGGATGAAGGAAATATTGACAGAAGAGTTTAAAGAGTAAGGAGGCCTTTATTACTGACCTTGAATTTAAGGTAGAACAGTGGAAGATAAGGAAATGGAGGATGTAGCAGATGGGAAGGAGGAGACAATGTATAGGATAATCAACTACAATCCAGAGAGTAAAGTATGACCTCTGATTCTGTGCTTCTTATTGTACAGAAGGAATGACCGAGTAAATCCTGTAGATGTTAAGAGAGAAGGCAAGGTTGGAGAAATCTTGTCAAAACTGAGGGTGAATTCTGAGGTCCCCACCTAATGTTCCAGATTCAGGTTTGAATTCCTATAGAAAAATATTATTACTTCTAAAATCACTTCAAAAGGAAGCAGTGATTATAGCATGAAAAAAAACTCATTTTCTATGTTTTCGTAAACTTAAAAAAAGTCTTTCGGACTTTGTAGTAGACAAAAATGATTTAAAAAGGCACAAATCATAAGATGAAAAAGTGAAAACATGTGCCTACCTTAGTCTTCAAAATTCAGTACTTGAACAAGTAAAAAGATAATTTGCAGGCTGAGAGAAGACATTTGCAATATTTATGACCAGCAAAGGGCTTACAGCTAGAATACTTAAACAATTCTGACAAGAAGTATAAGAAAATTATAAACTGTAGAAAAATAGTAGAAAATACAAATAGGCAATACAATTAAGAAGGTATCTGAGGGGGGAGAATATTCAAGTTCTTTAGAAAATAAAATTAAAACCACAAGCAATAAGAGACCAATTTATAGACCAAAACCTGTTTGAGTATGTATAAAAGTTTCACCATATTAATAAGGATCTGGACCAAGTATAAATCTTTTTATTGTGAAACTGAAACTAGTAGAATCATTTTGAAAATATATCTGCAATATCCAGTAAAGTTAAAGGTCCCAATTCTCATGACTGTAAAATCCTACTCTACATATCTTTTTGAGGAACTCTGACACAGACACATGAAGCAGCATTGTTTATGAGAACAAGGATTTTGGGAGTCTCTCCAAACTGGTTCATCTCCAGAAGGCCCTTGAATACCAGTGATTCAAAATGTCTTCTAAAATATGGTTTGCTAGTTACTCCTGATATAAAGTAGAAAAACAACTTTCTCAGTATAATCTTAATTAGGCCACCCAACAGTCTACTTTATCTGAAACTATCCAATATGTCAACATTCCCGGTCTTCAGCTGTTATTCCCAAATCTATTCCAACCTCACAGACACTCTCACTTTCCCATGATCCCTCTCTTTATCATTCTGCTCCTCTAAACATGTTTCTGCCCCCCCGATCATGTTCTGACCCTCATTGTTTTTACACATCCCTCCTTAAACCTGTTCCAATTTTTCCCACTCCTCAGTTTCACAAAATTACTCAAGATGTTGGTCCTGCTCTCAGGGACCCAGGAAAGAGAAGTTAAATGACTTCAGCTGCCTTCTCCCCAACTAATTACTTTTAAGCCTTGATCTGTATCTGATTTTTACACCCAACAATAAAGGACTCCCCTGACATACCAACTAGGAAGGATTTTCAGTAAAACTGAGAGATGGGATAATATTGCTATCAAAAGCTAATATGAATTCTATAATACATTCCATAGGACAGTTATTTCCATAAACTCTGGATAGACTCTCCTGATACAGATTTTTAAAAAAATTTATGGCAATTGTGCCTATTCGTATCTATTAGACTGGGCCTATTTTCTAGCTAATCTTGTTATCCTTTACCAAATCTTCTACCAGACTGTCTTTCTTCACTTTATTCTGTGACCTCTGACCTTTCCAGGCACCAGGTGATCCTAAAGGCCTATAAAATGTGTTAGAACTACAAGTTTAGGTATAAAATTCCAACACTAAAAGCAATCTATGAACTTCCTTTCTTACAATGTTCCTAAAAAGCCAGAACAAGAGGCTAAGAAATTGGGAATAAACCTAGAAGACTTGACTATCATTGCAGATCATTTATGGGCAATTTGTGCTTATAGGTGTTGCTATATGAGCCATGCAGAAAGTTCACTGGAAATCCTGCAATTTGTATACTTTGCTCTGAGAAATTATCAGAACTATGGACAGTCTTACCACAGGCAATCAACATCATTGCCACAGACCTACAAGAAGTCTAGTGAATGGTCCTCTACAATCATACAATATTAGACATGATTCTGGCTTCCTAAGGATACACTGTGAAGCAGTTATGGTGACTGCTCTGTATAAGTTCCCCAAAAGCTCTCCCATGTCTATGTCCTCAATGAAAATATTCAGACCACAAACCAGGAAATTCATTGCATTACCACTACCATCCTTACTCTACTATTTAAGGACACTTTGGGCCCAATATTCTAAATACTCTTGACTGGCTCCCTACAAACCTCAATCTTTTAACTCTTAATTCAAACTTTAATACTAAATATTTTTATTATGTTATCTTCTGTGTGCATGTGTATGATGTGAATGTGTATCTCGTCTTTTTAATTTTTTAAAAAATTTTTTATTTAATTTTGAGAGAGATAGAGACAGAGCACCAGCAGGAGAGGGACAGAGAGAGAGAGAAGGAGACACAGAATCTGAAGCAGGCTCTAGGCTCTGCACTGTAAGCACAGAGCCCAGTGTGGGTCACAAACCATGAACCGTGAGATCTTGACCTGAGCTAAAGTTGGATACTTAACACACTGAGCACCCAGACATCCCTCTTATCTTTTTGATATTAGGCATTTTAACAGGTGAGATGGTATCTCATTGTGGTTTTGATTTTATTTCTCTGATCATGAGTTAGGTGAAACACCCTTTCAAGTACTTGTTGATCATTTGTATGTTTTCATTGGGAAAATGCCTATTTAGGTATTTTGCTCATTTTTATTAAGGGATTTTTGTTTGCTTTTTAGCTATTGAGTTGTAGGAGTTCCATGTTCCATTTGGGTATCATCCCCTTAAGTGGTTTGTAAATATTATCTCACACTCCATAGTTCTCATTTTGTTGATGGTTTCCTTTACTTTGCAGACTCTTTTCAGTATGAGGTAGTTCTGCTTATATATTTTCGTTATTGTTGCCTTTGCTTTTTCATCAAATTCAAAAAATCATTTCCAAGACCAGTGTCAAGGAGACTACCCCCTCTGTAGTCTCAGTGTTTTATGGTTTTGGGGCTTGACTTGAAATGGATTAAGGAGTTAAATGTAATTTTTGTGGCTAGTATAAGATAGAGATCTATTCATTTGCAAGTGGCTTCCTAGTCTTCCTAGCATTATTTATGGAAGAGACTACCAATTCCTAAATGTACATTCTTGGCTCCTGTATTGAAAATTAATTGACCACATGCATGGGTTCATTTCTGTGGTTCATAATATTTCAATTACTATAGCTTTGTCATAATGTTTGAAATGAGGAAATGTGGTGCCTCCAGCTTTGTTCTGCCTTTTCAACATTGCTTTGACTTTGGAATCTTTTGCCATCCATACAAATTTTAAGATTATTTTTCCTGTTTCTCTGAAAAATGCCATTGAAATTTTTATAGGGATTGTATTAAATCCGTAGATTGCTTTGGGTAGTATGGACATTTTAACAATATTCTTCCGATCCATGAGCATGAAATACTTTTCTATTTATTTGTGCCCTCTTCAATTTCTTTCATCACTGATTTATAGTTTTCAGTGTACAGATGCTCTCCCTCTTTGGTTAAAATTATACTTTTTTATTATTTTTAATACTATTGCAAAAGGGATTGTTTTCTTTCTTTTTTGGATGGTTTATTGTTAGTATAAAAACACAACTAATTTTTGTATATATATTTTTTACATTTATTATTGAGAGACAGAGCAGGAACAAGGGAGGGGCAGAGAGAGAAGGAGACACCGAATTCAAAGCAGGCTCCAGGCTCTGAGCTAGCTGTCAGTACAGAACCGGAAGTGGGGTCCCCACCCAAGAACCCTGAAATCATGACCTGAGTTGAAGTCGGACTCTCAACCAACTCAGCCAGCCAGGCGCCCCTGTATATTGTTTTTATATACTGTGACTTTACTGAAATTATTTGTTCCAACAGTTTGTTGGAGACTTAAGGATATTTTGTATATAATTTGAGTTGAGCCCTATAAATGTCACTTACAGTCAGGATAGCTGACAATGTTATCTGCAAACAAACATTTGCTTCTTCCTTTTCCGTTTGAATGTCTTTCTTTCTTTTTCTTGCCTAATTAATCTGCCAAGGAATTTCAGCATGATGTTGGAAAAAAGTGGTAAGTGGCATGTAATTTTTCATAGTAGTCTGTTATAATCCTTTGTATTTCTGTGATGTTGGCTTTTCTCCTCTTTCATTTCTGATTTTATTTATATATATATATTTATATACACTCTGATCTTTATCATTTCCTTCCTCTATCAACCTTGGACTTTGTTCTTCTTTTTCTAGTTCCTTTAAGTAAGATTAGATTGTTTGAGATATCTTTTGTGTCTTGAGATGGTCTTGATTGCTGTTTCTGTCTTAGAACTCTTTCATTGTTTCTCAGTGTTTGGACTATGATGTTTTCATTTATTTGTGTCCATGTATTTTTTATTTCTTCTGTTATTTCTTTGTTGACCAATGAGCTGTTTATAGTATGTTGTTTAGCTTGTACATGTTCATGATTTTCCTAGTTTCCTATGATTGATTTCTAGTCTTATACAATTGTGGTTGGAAAAGATGCATGATATGATTGCAATCTTCTTAAATGTATTGAGACTTATTTTTTGGCCTAACATGTGATCTATCCTGGAGAATGTTCCGTGTCCCATGTACACTTGAAAAGATTGTTTTTTGCTGTTTTTGGATGGAATGTTGTATATATATCTGTCAAGTCTCCTTAGTCTAATGTGTCATTCAAAGATGCTGTTTCTGCATTGATTTTCTGCTTGGATGATATATTCATTTATGTAAGTGAAGTGAAAGTCCTCTACCTACTATTGTGTTACTCTCCCTTTATGTCTGTTAATATTTGCTTTATATATTTACCTGCTCCAATGTTGGGTGCATCGCTGTTTATAATTTCTATATCCTCTTGTTGAATTGGCTCTTTTATCATTAGGTAACATCCTTTTTTGGCTGTTATTATAGTCTTTGTTTTAGTCTATTTTGTCTGGCAGAAATATTGCTACATTTTTTTTTTTTAATTTTTTCTCTTTGCATGACATGTATTTTTCTATCTATTCACTCTGAGTCTATATATCTATAGGTCTGCAGTGAGTCTCTTACAGGCAGCATATAAATGGGTATTTTTTTAAAAAAAATCTATGTTTGGGGCATCTCAGTGGTTCAGTTGGTTAAACATCTAACTCTTGATTTCAGCTCAGGTCATGGTCTCACAATTAATGAGTTTAATCTCAGCATCGGGCTTTGTGCTGACAGTGCAGAGCCTGCTTGGGATTCTTTCTCTTTCTCTCTCTCAGTCTTTCTATTTCTAAATAAACATAAAAAAAATAAACATAAGAAAAACAAACACTTTAAAAAATAAAAATAATCTAGTCTGCCATCCTTTGTGTTTTGACAGGAGCATTTAGACAATTTAACATTTAAATCAATAATAAGTACTTAATGTCATTTTATTAATTGTTTTCTGGTTGTTTTGTAGGTGTTCTCTATTTCTTTCTTGCCCTCTCCCCTTGTGATTGGTGACTTTCTGTAATGTTATGCCTGGCTTTCTATTTTTTGTGTATCTTTTAAAGGATTTGAGTTTGTGCCACCATGAAGTTCATCTCTAGGATCCCAACTACATAGCAGTCTACAGTAAGTTGATGATCTTTTAAGTTTGAACAGATTCTAAAAGAACATTTTTACTCCCTCTTCCACATTTTATGTAAATGTTTTCATATTTTATGTCTTTTTATCTATCTATCATTTTCTTCTAATTTGGGCTTCTTTTAAGCAGAAATTCCCCTAAACATTTCTTTGTAAGCCCAGTATACTGGTGATGAATTCTTTTAACTTTTGTTTGGGAACTTCTTTATCTTTGCTTCAGTTCTGAATAACAAACTCGCCAAGTTCAGTATTGCAAGTTGTAGGTTTTTTTCTTTCAAGTCTTTGAATATATCATGCCACTCACTCTTGCCTGTAAAGTCTCTGCTGAAAAACCCAGCTGATAGCCTTATGAGGTTTTCCTTGTACATAAAACTTTGGTCTTTCTTGCTGCTTTTATAATTTTATCTGTATCTTTAAACTTTGGCATTTTAATTATTATGTGTCTTGGTCTGGACTAAACTGGGTTCATCTTTTTGAACTTTCTGTGCCTCCTCAACCTGGATGTCTGGTTCTTTTTCCAGGTAAGGAAAATTTCAGGTTATTATTTCATCAATAAGTTTTCTGCCCTTTCTCTTCTAGAACTTCTGTAATCTGAATGCTCACTTGATGTCCAAAAGATCCCTTAAATTTTGTTTTCCTTTTGCTATTTTGCTTCCCCTTACCCTATCTTCCATATCACTGATTAGTTCTTCTGTATCTGCTAATCTATTGTTCAATAAAAATCCCTCTAGCATATTTTTTATTTCAGTCACTGCATTCTTCCATTCTGGTTCCTTATTTTTTTTTTTTACTTAATATTTTCTAATTCTTTGTTGAACTCACAGATTCTTCCACTTTTCTCTCCAGTTGGGTGAGCACCTTTATGACCACTGCTTTAAACAGTTTATCAAGCATATTGCTTACCTATGTTTCATTTTTTTTGTCTTGTTTTTTGTCTTGTTCTTGTTTGGAGCATATTCTTCTGTCTTCACACTTTGCTTGATTTTGTTTGTTTCTATGAATTAGGCAAAAAAGTTATTTCTCCTAAACTTGAATAAATGATCTTGTGTATGATCATCCTCTGTGTAGACTGTGTCACAGTCCCTGGTGACTTTTGCTGGCTGCCTGGAGTAGTCTGGCAAGGGCTGAGGCTTCCTGGGTATTACATGCTGGAGCTTCCCACGTGGGATGGCCAGACGTGGGTGTGGGTTGGAGTGGCCTTGGGCCTCACTGTGCCGAGGGTGCCCTGACATGACAGCTGAAGTTGAAATGGGTACAAGGAAGGTTTTCCTGAAGGGCTTGGTGTGGGCCAGCCAGGGATCCTCAGGGTGCTCATTGGAACGAGTACCCAGTTGCTGATCCAGGCATGAGCCAGGAGGTCCAAGCATGCTTTGTGCTGGGTTTGCCTTGGCAAGCCATCTAGAGAGGAAGTGAGGCAGTCTGGGATGTTGGGGGGGGTACTTTGCACCTTTGTCACCTTGGCATAGTGGCTGGAGCTGTAGTGAGCAAGACCAGGGGTGATTAGGTGTGTGCTGTAGCTGCCTTGGAGGGAGTTGGTCTGATGTAGGTGCTCATGGTAACTGAGGCAGTTGGCTGGCTTTGGTGCGAGGAACCTGCCTTGCCTCCTTCCATGCTATCAATGTGTGTGTGGTGGGTCTCCTGCCCCTAGGGAACCTGGTGCTCCTCGAAGAGGCAAGCTGATTATAGTACCCAGATTCTGCTTCTATCTACACTATCAATGTGGATAGGGAGCATAAGCCAAGGCACTCACCAGCCCCTCCAATCTGGTGAGCATTCTAGTAGGTCCCCTGCTATTTTGTGGG
The DNA here is from genome assembly GCA_017311185.1 of Proteles cristata cristata. Lineage (NCBI taxonomy): Eukaryota > Metazoa > Chordata > Mammalia > Carnivora > Hyaenidae > Proteles > Proteles cristata. The sequence goes on from JAESUZ010001194.1 coordinate 3,116,058, forward strand.
ATCCTAAGGCTGAATCTTTTATATTCTAGATGATTTTTTTAAAATAGTGGCTTAACAGTGCTCAGGGCAACTGAATGTGCTCACAATCCCTTAGTACTATCTCTCCCCACTACAATTTGCAGCACTGTGGTGCTGGTTCTCTTTGTTAGTGTGTCTACTTTTCTCTTACTGTTCATGATGTGGTTTGTTTTTTGTGGTGTAAAAGCTATTCAGTCAGCTTTCAGTTCTTCAGAAGGAATTACTCTATAAATGGGTACAGGTTAGGTATGTCTCTAGACAAGGTGAATTCAGGGCCCTTCTACATTGCCATCTTGGACCAGAACTCCCACCAAGTATAATCTTTAAGGAAAAACCACCATACTAGGCATTTTCAGAGTGAAGGGGGTGAATATTTATTTTTAAAGATATAGTGAAGACCTAGAAATCACACAGTGTACCTGTGGCCATATAGCAATGTTGTGGGGATTTCTCTGCTTTTTTTTTTCTTATTTTTTTAGGGGGTGAGAGAGTACATGAGTGGGGGAGAGAGACTCCCAAGCAGTCTCATGGGATCTGATCCCATGACCCTGGAATCCTGACCTGGACCAAAATCAACAATGGGATGCTCAACCGACTGGGTTATCAAGGTACCCATCCTTCCTTTTATTTAGTTAAAATATTTTTTTAATGTTTGTTCATTTCCTGAGATAGAGAGGGAAGCACAGAATCCAAAGCAGGCTCTAGGCTCTGAGCTGTCAGCACAGAGCCCCGTGCAGGGTTTGAATTCATAAATGATGAGATCATGACCTGAGCCAAAGTGGAATGCTTAACCTTGCCCAGGTGAACACTTACATCTTAGGTGCATATAGTTGACCCTTTTTTCTTTATACTAATCCAGTGTTAATCAAACACTGAAGATCAGCTCTGGCAAAGCATATGTTATTTGTGAATTATTGGAGCTTGAGTAAAACAAAAACTCTTTAATTTAAGAGCACTCATTTTGTAGATGATGTAACATAAGCTCCTAAAACAAATGCATTCATCATATTTAACACTCTCTACTTAGCATTTATCACTTCACTATGGCATATTACTATTATATTCTCAACAAAAATAGTTTACAGAAGCCAAAATAAAATATCTTAGGAGTATCAGAGATGGCACTATAATGTAAGTATCCTAACTTCTAAAAAGATCTCTTATATCTTTTTTTTTTCTTTCAAATTCAGGAGACTCAGTTTCTTCAAATCTGACCTATCAGGCTCTGTTGTGATCCTGAGTCTCACTGTAAAAATCATATAGAGGACAGATTATTATGAATTTTTGTCTTAATCTTTTATTTAAAGAATATCTTTTAATATTTTAAGCACCTCATGATTTCCATTTTGCCTCTATGAAATAGAAAACCAGCGTCTACAAATGAAGTCACTTATATTATAAGGGAACCATATCAGAAAACCAAGATTTAATACCTAACCTAACTAGTTTTAACCCCCCAGTAAAGTAACCTTTAACCAGTTAACCTAAAATTTCCTGGTCATCCCTAGAAAGACCCCTCCAATTCCCCTTATAAGAGCACCTTTGCCCAAAACAATGTATTCTTTGCTAATAATTTCCTTTTCTCCCCTCCCTCCCTACTTTAAAAAAAAAACAACAACCTTTTTCTTCAGCTTGATGAGATGCTGACTAATGAATCATTTTAATAAATTTTAACAAAACCAATTAGATTTTCAAATTTATTCAGCTGGATTTTGTTGTTTAATGGCTTTGGGGTCAGCAAAAGGATCCAAAGCAAACTTCTGATAGCTTTTGGGGATAGTAAGAAACACCCTACTAATGCTCTGAGTTCACAGTCTTTCTCAGTTTCCAAGGGACTTGGGTAAGTTTCATCTTAGTTATGAGCTCCATTTTCTTTGTGTCCAGCTCCCAATCTAATTAATTGCCTTTCCTTTACAATGAAGGGCAACTTAAACTGGCAGACACAATTCCCAGATTTTTAAGTGGAAAATCCCAGCCTTTGCCTTACTAGGAATTATTAGAGGTTACCTGCCAAAGTTGGACCAGGTCCAATTTTAAAGACTGGATTGAGTCTGGGATTGGACTGGGTCTGATTTGAGCTGGACTGAGTTCAGTTTTGGAATTGAAATTGGGCCCCATTTAGGCCAGACTGAGTCCAGTGGAAAGCCTCAGGTGAATAAAATTTGTTTTAAATAAGATCTTTAAAAAAATTCAGAGTTAGGCGTGACAAATTCTGACACACCTGCTTATTTTATGTCTAAGAACTATGGTTGCAGAAGTCATAAATATTTTCAAAAATGGCAAAATCCTACTAAGCTTGTTTTGTGTCCTGAAGAATTTGACTTGGTAACTATAACGTTGGGGGCATCAAAATAAGGCCCTCCAGAAATGCGGGTTACACTCGCAGGATGGTAGAGGACAGCAGCAATAACTGAGTCAGTCTTACAGTCTTTCAGATTAGGTACTTCTTGTGTCTTTTTAAATTTTTCCTCAGCTTTCTGCAATGAAATTTTCAATGAAGCTATTTTTGGAATTTTGAAGTCTGCTTTTAGGTGCACTTCTTAAATGATCTTATCTAATCAATTAGATTGTTCTTCTTAATGGCCACTGGAACTCTAGCTTTTAAATACCCAAAGGGTTGGCAGTAGTTTGGTTGAAACCCAGTTGTCCTCTACCCTCCTTTACTTGAGTACTTACTCTAGTTCTTGGTCTGAAATGCCTTTACCAGGGTGAATACAAAAGTCCAGCAAATTAATGGCTCTTAAAACACCTCCATGTCTACAAAGAAGGAGACTTGTGTGCCTTTGCCAGAGTTAATGACACTCTGAGGGGTTTTCTGATAAACTCCTACATTATTCTCTGAAAAAGCCCAGAGAAAATGAAAATAAACACAAATATATTCCAACACAGATAGATGGCTATGTCATTCCTTTAACATCCAGGCTACAATTCATTTCTTTGAAGGATTAAAAGCAACTGTCTTTATGTTAATAAAACTGGAAATGAATCTCAAGAAGCAATCCAAAGTCCATCTATCCCTGTTTACCAATCCAAAAACCTTCACTATTTATCCCTATTATTGGCCTTATGAAACCATATTTCTTCTTAGAAGAACTTGCATGCTTTCCCTGTGTCTTTGAAGGAAGGTCTTTTGAAATTTACATGAATGAAAAATCATGTCTTCTCTAAAAAAATTACTAGAAGAAATTTAAGCCGTCTGAGCAGGTATCCTTATGACACCTGCCAGAAAAACAGTTTGGTTCCAACTGTTATTCTTTACATCAGTGAGTTTTACGTTATCATATCCATCTCATGGCTAAAAATTTTAAAAAAGTAATTATAAGATCTATGTATGTTTATGTCTATTATAGATGTGTGAATGTTATTGCCAAAAATAACAAAAATTTGTAAGAAGTCTAATGATCTTAAAAGTGAGCACTGAGAAATTAAGCATTTATCTCAGAAATAAAACAGAAATTAACCCAAAAGTTTTTTAAGTTTACATGACCTAGGATAATTTTTAATAAATAAAAGCTAGTTTAATTTGGTGATTTCATTAATAAAGACATGTCTTAGTGTTAGCAACATTGGATATAATGTAGAGGTAACAACATTTTGTCTTGGGTTTATTAGTCAAATTAGCTCATGTTATCTCTTGGGTACTTTGATGGCTGATTTGGTCCAGTGACTCATGTGGGTAATCTAAACATAGTTGTGTGGAGCAAGTGATGTAGATAGATATGAAATAGGAGTTTTTAGGTTAAAATTTTAACAGTAATACTGTTTTATGGCATGTCTACTTCGTTTCCAAACTGTTTTTGGTAGCTTAAAATTTACATTAAATGATGAAAATTCATTGAATGATGAAATATTGAAACATTAATTACTGAACATAGGTTTATGTATTCTTGACTTCCTTATTACAGAGAAATTAAAGATAAATGTGGATTTGTTAGTAAAATTTTTTGTACTTTGTACCATGAAGAGGCATGTTTCTAGAAATTATGAAATGTAGGCATAAATTTATGTAGGAATAAACCTAAACAATGCTACTGTAATAGTTCACAAGTTCTAGTTTTCTTAATTTTACTTAGTTTACTTAATTTTAGAAATTAAAGGTTCCTAAGGATTAATCTAATACATGTGAATAAAACTATTAGAAGTAATAAGAGTAATGTGAATGCAAAACCAAATAAAAATGTAGGGTATATACTCTCAATAATAGAAGGTAGGAATGGAAATGCATTTTTGTTGAGGGAAAAGAAAGTAATTTTGTCCTAGAGCTAAGCTAATTTAACGAAAGGAAACAATAGGCAAAATCCAAATATATATTTAAAAAGAAAAGTAATACAATGGTGGAAAAGGAATCTCTGAAATGTAATTTCAGTATGTAATCAAGCTGGCTAGGATTAAAATAAGAGTTTTAATTGAAAGTACATGATGCAAAATTTAAGTTTTGTTTTTCTTGGTTAAAGGACAGATTATTTCCTTAGATTTTTCTTTACCTTTAATGTAATCTGCCAAGAAAAATAATGATTCTGTGTTTTGTCTTTATCAGGTCTTTGATATTAAAAGAGCTAAATTTTGCTCAGACCTTTATAACCTTCTTCAGTTACCTGTTAGTTATCTATACAACCAAAGTGACATACTTAATAAGTACTGTTTCACTGTGACCTATGATCCTATCTAGTCAAGTATCCAAAATGAAATTATAAAGTGAAAACTTTTGACCACTAATTAACTTTGAAATTTTCTAGGTACATTCTGTAATATTTCAAAGATTTGTTTTTCTCATTGAAAGTTAAATATTAAACTAATGAGACTTATTTGATATGCTAAATTACATAGGAAAAATTGTCAGATAAGTCATGCTAAACCTTCTTAGCTTGTATGGGTAAATATTATTAATATAAGTGTTAGAGAAATTGTAAAAAAAATCTAGAATTCTGATATATACTGATATAATGTTATCATTTATAATTCTTTTTAATCTCTTACAATGTTTTATGCCATAGAAATAACCAATTTTTTTCTGTCAACTGCATTATGAGTTCTAATCAGACCTTTAACCATTCCATTTTTAAATCTTTTCTCATTTACAGATATTGTTTTACTCAGATGCTTCTACCAAATCTTCCTACAAATGTGTTTCTTCTTCAGAGAAATTTATGGGAAGGAATCTGACCAGGACTTTAGAATACAGATTTTTGATAACTTTCATATCATGGGTAAGAATTTCCAGAACTAGTAGAAAAATGATTCAAGTAGAACAAAAGTTAATGATGTGGGTCAAAATGAAATGAGAAATATGATTATAATTTTTGTCACTTCTTATTTTAAACATTACTGGTTATCTAATGTTTTACATTTTTAGACATTAGGAAACCTTTTTTTCTTTCTTAAACTAACAACGACTCAGTAAAATAGACCTTTGACAACAAAAATGAAAGATTTATTTTTTCTTCCTACCTGATCCCTCAAAAACTCTTGAGTATTCTTTATCATGACAAAATAGGTATTCACACAAGTTCAATGAAAATCTGTTCTCCCCATAGTAGAATACATTTGGAAATAATGGTTTTATTACCAAAGTTTTGACTGGAATATCCCATAGGAGAGAGATGCAGCCTCAGCTATGACAGTTTGAAAGAACTAAGGTTGACTTTACAGAGCCAATGAAGCCCCTTCAATAAAAAAAACTGACCTGTTACTTTGCTTACAAGCTTCCAGTAAAGTAGCCTTAACAAGAGCTCATGTGGCCAGTCACTGTTCTTGGTACACTTATATATAAATAATCAGGCAAAGTTTCATATAAAAAAAATTAGTCTTAAACTGAGGGTAATTTAAAGAGAAGAAAGTAGTTTTACACGTTTGTATTAGTTTCTAATCCTATTAAATGTCTTTGAGGTTCTGGTATCCCTATAAATTGGACTACTTCCTAAGTTCTTATAGTTTCTGTAAAAATCTGTCTATGATTCTCCTAACTAATATTTCCAGTTGTTTCTCACCCTTCTAATGTGGAATCAGTAAAATAAAGACTGCCTTTGATTCTCCTTGGAAGGGACTAAACCAAATGTTCCTCACTAACAGGTGGCAGCCAAACCTCAGGGACTTAACCCTTGGACAAGCATCTCACAACTCACAAAGGCTCCACCTGACATACGGACTCTGGAGACCTTCCAGACACATTGATGAGGAGGAGAAGAAGCTGACACTGAGGTAAAATGCATCCTTCCAAGACACTAGATTATAACTTCATACTTTAGACATGAAACCGTTTCTTCTTCTTTTTCTTTCATTTCATCTGGCATTGGCCTTCATCCATTTTTCCCAGGCCATTGCTAATGAGGTAAACTTTGCCTGTTAGAGTACTGGATTTGTCATAAAGAAACTGCCACCTTGGTGAAAGGGGTTTGGGCTCCAACAGGGTTTGTTTTTGTGACATTTATTATCTTCCTTGGGCCTATGCTCGCTTAGGTAGCCTGCACACAGAGTGCAGCACCTCTCACAAGTGAACGAAAGACATCTTATTGGCCAACTCCTCTGGATTTACATCATTGAATAAGGGAAAACAAAACAAAATAATCCCCATGACTTACCAGGAGGTATATTTGACTCAGGATTTGCTTTCTTTCACAGGGCAAGACTTTCCTGTTTAGGAGTAAATGTAAATATCATCCAGAATCTCTCCTTAAATCCTGAAGATAGTACAAAACTTATTGCTAAGACAGTATCTGCCCAGCAAAGATCCTTAAACCCTGTGGCCAAAGTTGTTCCTGATAGTAGGGGAGCCTCTGATTATACTGTAGCTGAGCAAGGAGGGGTCTGTGCTGTGGCCAATACCACCTGCCACACCTGGTTTAGGATTTCTAAGAACGTTGAAACTCAATTACATAGGGACATTGAGCAAGCCACTCAGCTTAAAAAAGTGACTCCTTCAGTGGGGGTCTTTCTTTGACTTATCTGATTTGACTGGGTTGGTCTTCACTCTGAAATGCATCCCAAACATTGGGAAGCCCTGCTTACAGTAATCATAATAATCTCCGTAGTATGTTGGTTGTATTTTCTCAAAAGTTTTAAATGCACGTTTATAGCTAGTGATCTACCTAAAGATCAAAGAAAATGGCTGACTTAAAAATTGTGAACCTGAAGTTATGACATGTGAATACCACACACATCCCCCCACAAACCAAAGCTTCAAGAAATATAGAGCAGTAGCTCAGAGTGGTGCTAATGCTTTATATTTTGATTGCTTCTCTCAGTTAAGCTGAGGGTCATATCAAAAGGGGAGAATTGTTAAAACTATAGTCTCCAAATGAAGTCACTTATCTTAGAAGCCCCATATCAAGAAACCGACACTTAATACCAAGCCTAACTCCAGGTTCAACCCCCAGGGGAATGTAACGTTTAACCAGTTAACCTGGAATTTCCTGGTTATCACTAAGGAACTTACTGGTTGACCCCTCCTGTTTGCCTTCAGAGGGCATCCTTGCCTAAAACAATGTATTCTTTGATAAGAAATCATGAATTGTTTAACAAAGCCAATTAGATCTTCAATTCTACTCAGTAGGACTTTGTTGTTTAACACCTCAAAATAGCCCCAAGAGGTAGCACTTATGCCACATCATCTCAAAGATGAGGGATCAGAGGCTCTGAAGGTTGTGTCAGTTCTCAATGTGACAGAAATAGAAGGTGTCAACACGAATTTAATTCTGGAACTGTTTGACACCAAATCTTTTACTCATGAACTCTATGCCAAGAGAAAACTTATGGTACCCAAGTTTCTGATTGAAAATGGTTTGAATCTTAGTCTTCAATTTATTTTTAACCCTTGCTAATGAAAGAAAATGTAAAGCTATTAAATGCCCCAAAAAAGTCCTGTCCTGTTTCTATTAATGTTAATTTCTCCCCTTTATTAATTGTTAAAAAAAAAACAAATTCAATTGAGTAAATTTAAAGATGATATAGGCTTTATTCAATGATTCATGAATCAGGTAACATTCTTTCTAACAAATAGAAAGGAGCTCCAAAAAGCTACAGAAAAGAAAAGGATTTTCAAGGCACAGAGGGAGAGGGAAAAGAAAATTTGTTAGCAAAGGGTGGATTGTTTCAGGCTAAGTAACCTACTGATAGGGGACAGAAAAGGTCTTATCACTGATTACCTCATGAGTGCTAGCCAAGTAATTCCAGGTTGATTAGGTAAAGGTTATACTCCTGGGAAAGGCTGAAACTGCAATTATATTAGGTATTAAGTCTTGGTTTACTGATGTGGGGTTAAGCACAAGTGATTACATTCTCGGCCTGTTGTTTCTTTGTAACATTATCAAAGACTTAACAAGAAATTGAAGTATTTTAGAGATAAAATATAAAGAACATTAACACTTATGCACCCCAGATGCAGCTTAAAAATTAAGATGTTACCAGACTCTTCATAGGAATTATGTAAACACAATCCATTACCTACCACTTCCTTCACAATGGAGCCACCATAGTTAAAAAGGTGGTTCTCATTCTCAAGGAATTTTAAAGAAATAATTTCTGTATGCAAGACCTAAAACCAGTGGATATAAAATAGTACAATCATATTAGGGTCACATTATTTTTCACAGTATTCTAAATATGTTTTTAAATATATCTGAACTAAGCCAAGGAAAGATTATCTGAAAAGACTATTGCAATAGGGAGAATATCCAGACATGGAGATCTGCAAGTATTTCTTCTAGAAATTAAACAGAAAGACTTTTATCCAGAGTAGTCAGCAGGGTTAAGCAGAGTCAGCAGGAACTGAGAGGGGGAAAGGTGGAAAGGTGGTATAACAGATAATATTTCTTCCCATTCCCAGCTGATCATCAGAATTAGCCTTAAAAAGAGTATATTCTACCTCCTTAGTACTACCTTCAAAGTTCATAGGCCTATCGAGAGAGGGGAAGCCCGATTATATTCTGGCCAAGCCACATCAGTGAGTAAGTAAATAAGCCATTATGTTCAACTTGGTCATCCCCTTGATGTTTAAAATGGCAAAGTCTATCTTTAAATATTATTCAAGATGGGTAAGAGTTGTGAAATTGAAGTTTCCAGGGTTGGATAGGCCTTCATGTTCATTTTGGTCTTAATGGACTATTTGTATCATCTCTTGAGCATGTTGTTGGACTATGAGCACTTAGAACATTTAAGAGATCAAGCCCTTGGGGCACATGGGTGGCTTAGTACGTTAAGCATCTGACTTTTGGCTCAGATCATGATCTCACATTCATTCATGGGTTTAAAAGGCTCTGTGCCACATCAGGCTCTGCACTGACAGCTCAGAGCCTGGAGCCTGCTTTGGATTCTGTGTCTTCCTCCATGTCTTATACTCTGTCTCTCTCTTAAAAAATAATGTTTAAAAAAAAGAGAGACCAATCACTTGAAGAGAACCATACCTAAGAATATAGTAGAGAAGGAATTGACTAAGGTGGCAACATAAGGAAGCTCCTAAGACTCCCTCTCTCTTCCCATAGATGCATCAAATACACATACATGGAACAATACTCATGAAAGAGATCCAAAAACTAGCTGAGTGACTCCCTCACACAAAAGAGAAAATACCGACATCGAAATTAATTTCAACGGCTAATGTGCTTCCACCTAGAGACTAGGGGAGCTGGTGGATCCTGCTTTTATAGTTTCCCTCCAGCCTGGCCCAAGTCACCAAAAAATCCCTGGAGGAAGTTTGGCTAAACATCTGCACCCCAGATTTTGCAACTGCTGCCAAGGGACGGGTCCTCAAATGTCTGATTCTGTGCTGAAAGGGTTTCCATTCATGAGTCCACCAGGACTGTGGCCAACAAAGAAGAAATTGTTAACGAGCTATCTCACTAGGACTCAGCACAGAGGGAGCCCCCAAAATTGCCTGTTTCTCAGTCACAATGGCATAAATATGTGGAGATTAAACAACTTGTCCATGAACAGCAAGTGGATCAGGGAAAAAACAAAGGGAAAATAAAATAATATCCTGAGGCAGATGTTAATGGAAACACAATAAACCAAAACTTACAGGATGCAACAAAAGCAAGCCTAAGAAGGATACTTATAGAGATAAATGCTATATTAATAAATAAGAAATATCTCAAACAACCTAACTTTATTTCTCAAACACTAGAAAAAGAAGAGCAGATTGACACAAAGTTATCAGAGCAAAAATAAATGAAATAGAAATAGAAAAAAGATCAGTGAAATAAGCTCTTATTTTGAAAAGATAAACAAAATAACAATATGTTAACTAAAACCAGGAAAAAATATGATGTGTTGTATAAAATTATAAATGAATGAGAAAACATTACAATTGATAGGATACAAATACAAAGGGTCATAAAAGAATATTGTGAACAATTATATGCCAACCAAGTGGACAACATAAAAGAAATGGATAAATTCCCAGAAACACAACATAGCAGCACTGAATCATGAAGAAAAGGACAATCTGAACAGACCAATTACTAGTAAAGATATTGAATTACTAGTGAAAAATTTCCCAACAAAGAGAAGTCCAGGGCCAACAGACACATGAAAAGATGGTCAACATCACTAGTCATCAGAGAATGCAAATCAAATCACAATGAGATGACAACCTTACAGGTGTCAGAATTGCTAGAATCAAAAAGATAAGAGACATCAAGTGCTTCAGACAGTTCAAATGTCTATTTTAGGAATTCAGGACCATAGGGGTCAATGAAATTTTTTTTTTAGTTATTTTGTGAAAAATCGATAAAGAGAGAAACCTATCACCATTATACAATTGAACTTTTACTATACAGAAGATGTTTATGGTACATATACACAGAACAATTTACAAAACTTATTTATAAATCCTTATTTACATGGAAACTTTTTCTAGATTTTTTTTTAGATATTTGAGATAGTTAGTTATGAAATAGTTTCTTCATGACTATTAGTAAAGACAATATAAATAGTATTTTCCACATGTGCTGATAAACCTTAATTATAAATGTACTGTAACATTTTTATAAAATAAAGCCATATTGTGATTACAAAAGTTTATGTTCCTTTCAATCTCAAGAAAAGTGAACTAGATTCAACTGTATAATATGAAGTTTTTACTTTGTTTTATGGTAAACAATTCCAATAAACCATATGGTTATGCAGTATTTGTTAGGCAGTGCATATTGTACAAAAATGGTTTATCCTTTTTATTGAATTTATTCATTCCAAACAATAGTATGTCATTTCAATAAATAGAGAAGTATTGGAAAGGGACTGAAGATCACTATGTTGTCCTTTAAGAAAAGAATATGTTCAAATAGTTGTAGGTATGTGAATGTTAGACATCTGACTTAGGTAACTAACTAATGAATTGAGTAAAAATGATAGATTCTATGTTTAGAATAATCTAAGTGGAAATTTTGAATTTAATTTTGTCAAAGGATTTTTATGTAATAAAACAGATTTACTTGATATATAATATCTGCCTCATTTTATTCCAGGAGTTCTAATAAAGAAAGAAGTTTTCATGATTTAGAGTATAGAATTCTAAGAAAGAAAATGTGTCTATCCTAACTACTGTATTTCATTCAAAACAATATGTGCCCAGTAGCTATCATAAAACTCATCATCTTTATACTAGAAATCTGTTCTCTCATATTTGGAGAATTAATACAAATTTAAAATTTTTTTTCCCAAGTTAGAATTCAATTCTATTTATGTTTCTAGAAAAAAATATCAAGATTCTTTCCTTAGAGCTTTTATTTAGCTGTTATCACCCTCATTTTTTTCTTTTTAGTTTTTCTAAGAAATGGCTACAATGGAATACAGACTCTAGTAGCATTTTATTACAATTTAAATTATAATAATCCAAGGATATTTACAGAATGGAACCATAGATGTTTAAGAACTGGCCCATCACTCATTTTTTCTATTGGCCAATTCCTCAGTGCTTTATATACTTTTTTAATTTTTTAAAATGTTTGTTTGAGAGAGACAGATAGATAGAGGGAGACACAGAATGTGAAGCAGCCTCCAGACTTGGAGCTGTTAGCACACAGCCCTATAGAGGGCTTAAACCTGAACTGAGAGATCATGACGTGAACCAAAGTTGGACACTTAATTGACTGATCCCCCCAGGTGCCCCTCCTCAGTGCTTTAAATGGACTCAAGTGATCCAGAGTCCCTGATACTGTACCACACAACGGTGAATGAGCATAAACTGATAACCTCACTTGACTTCACAGTTGGATAGATATAAAAGCAGTGTAACTGTAGCACAGAGTTGGGTTATTATTTTGCTCAATTGTTCTGCTGACTTGGAGGCAACCATTTTGGTGATTGATAATGAAGGTTCTGGTACATAAAAATTATATACTCATGCTCACATTTAAGTTCTTTGGTAAAGACCAAATAGCCAAGACAACTATGAAAGCACAGACTGTAAGTTAGAACAGAATGTAAATGAATAAATGAAATTGATCAGGTAGCTATTAGAGTCATTTCAACTATTTACAGCAAATTTACATGTTATTGATATGCTATTATTTTCATGTAATACATTCCCTATTATATCTTAGTAAGGATCTTCCTTTTTCTAGATTATGGTATTGCAAATACTTAAATTTGGAGAGGAAAAATGGGGACAGATGGCCCTTCAGTCTGTATGCAAAATGAGAAAATTTCAATGCAATAAGAGGAAAAGTACCTGCCAATAATTCATACCATACCTTAGCTTTCCCTATCTTGACTGAATACAAAGAATAAAAATGTTAATTGCATTATCATACCAATTACACTAATTAGAACAAAATAGCAAATCAACAACAAATAACAACAAGGAAATATGTCCTGAATCTAATATTAAGAAGGATGATAAAAATGATTTCAAATAGGTTGTATAACCTGAAAATATTTTGAATGATGATGTATGAAATGAAGTTTGGGGACAATGGTATTCTTATCCCCTCTTAGAAACATGAATGATTTCAGATTTTCTGGGCTGGACTAGGTCCCTATTTCAGGCCAAGTGGATTAAACTAATGCCAAGCCAGCAGACAGTGTTTCCAAGGGCAACATGCTTCCTCATACTGAAAGGACATAAAATACAGATTAATTTATCTTCCACCACTGTTCCTCATACCAAAAGGGCATAAAATAGAGATTAACTTAGTTCCACCAAGTAATATTAGATGGTACTCTTGAGTAGTATAGTGAAAGCATTCTCCAAATATATAAATTACTCTTCTCATGAGTTATATTTCCTGAATATTTTTATTATTTTTTAATTCCTCCTGAGGTAATAACAAAGCGGTTTTAAGCTCAGAAAGAGTACACAATAGGTCTAAAGAATCAAAAATAACATTTAGAGACTTCTTCCAACCATAGAGCTCAAACCAATGAATAGGATTAACTAAAGTTACGTACCTAGAATAGTCCTCAGTATATGTTAATAATAATCATGTTATTAGGAAGTTAGTGGAAGTATATTGGTGATTTTTTACCTCATTTGAACTCTACCAAAGCATTGAGATATTTTAAAGTAATAGTCTGTAAGTGAATTAAATAAATTAAATAAATAAAAGAAGACAATAAAAGTTATCTGAATATACCATAGGATTGACTATAGTTTTATTCTCATGTTAGTGATAAAGAAGCATGTTTGCAAATTGGGCAGTAAGTTAAGTGAATCCTTAGTCTATCCAAGGCCTTCTGAATAAGAACTATAGAAATGTTTATAGCATTAATCATAAAAATAAATATTTACTGTTCTTTCTCAATAAAATATATGGTCTAATGTTTTTGGATAACGTTACATCTATTCTTTATAGTGTTTTGACTTAAGTCTTCAAAAATATTTTTAAATGATTAAAATATTATTTTATCATATACCCATTGCCATATCTCAAAATTAGCATAGGATGCTTTTATTACTGAGCATTAGTTTCACTAAGAAATACCACAGAGGATAATTAAGTGTTCTGATAAATTACAGCATATGTAGTGGACATTTCCTTTCCCATTTTTAAGACACAAGCTCTGTGTCTTCAGATAAGTTCATTCCATCCAGAGATTCAAGAATGGGTTGGACTTATTTATAAGGTAACCCTCTGATCTTATTATTGTATTTAGGAATGCAGCCAGGCTGATGAATGCATGGCATACTTCTGACCACAATGAAACATCAAAGACAATGACATAGCCATTATACATCACAGTTAGCCCTCATATAAGGAGAAGTTACTTAGCTTGAAGCTAAGTAAGAAGCCCATCTGCCAGAAGGATGAGTATTAGAAAGAATTACAGAAGAACAAACGAACCCACTTGTTAAACATATTTGGAGCTGGCTCTCCTACTCTTTCTAGGCTTATACTATTGGGGTCATCTAAAGAAGCTCTTATTGTTTAAGTCTTCTGTTGTTTGAAACTAATAGTATTCTAAATGATTTTCAGTGTTTATAAATAGAATCCTTTTTTATACTTTTGATAATTAACAATGCTTAATCTACTCTCTTAAAATTGTTCTCCACTCATAACAAAGTTAATTTGTATAAGATAACATGTTTCTGGGTCAAAAGGTTTGACAGAATGTTGTAGCTGGAACTATCACTGTAATACTAGAAGTGTATAGAAATTAACTCTAACAGGGGTCACTTGATGAATGTGTGTTAGCAGGGTTATGAGAATAGATTTGTGGATATTGCAAGTATTAAGTTACTTTTAAAGGTTAAAACTAATGTTTTAAAAATTTATTTTGAGAGGCAATGAGCAAGCACATGTGCACCTGTGAGCAGGGAAGGGGGGGGAGAGAGAGAGAGAGAGAGAGAGAGAGAGAGAGAGGGGGCTCCTATATTGTCAGTATAGAGCCAGATGCAGGGCTCAAACTCATGAACTGGGAGATCATGACCTGAGATGAAGTCACATGCTTAACTGACTAAGCCACCCAGGTGCCCAGTTAAAACTAATTTTTTTAATAGAAAAATAGTGGTTGGGAGAGACCACATCTCTCCCATTCCATATATATATACATGGACATTCACACATTACTATGAAACCAATATTTGCCAACTTATATATTCCCATCAGAGCACCCTTCGGGAAAAGAGAAGACCACTGAATCATTTAGGACAACTAAACCTGCAATAACACAACTGCAGACTTATAGCAAAGGTTAATATATTGCTAATGCTACATGTCCATCATGGATGGCTATGATTCAGTCCAGCATCACCTTGATTTGGGGAGCAGGTTGATTTAGCTGTCTATCAGTGAAATAGCAGAAGTAAAAGATCTGGTAAGCCAGGGGTGACACTTAAAGGATTATTAACAAGTGACAGTTCATTTTTGCCCACATTTCATTTCCCAAAGTCACATACCCACTCCTGAAGTAAGCAAGATAAGAATAAAACTCTTCTTGCAAGGCATGGTGGAAAGGGATATAAGTCACATAGCTTAACCTAAAATCAAAGAATCAACAATGTATAATCCTCCTATAAAAAACTGAATATATATAATTAGTCTCTCGCAATCATTCCCATCCCTTTTATTACTCTACTTCTTTTTTAAAAAAAATTTTATAGCTTATTTATTTTTTAGACAGAGACAGAGCATGAGCAGGGAAGGGAGAGAGAGAGGGAGATACAGAATCTGAAACACGCTCCAGGCTCTGAGCTGCCAGCACAGAACCTGACACGGGGCTCAATCTCATGAACCACGAGATCATGACCTGAGCTGAAGTCAGACACTTAACCGACTGAGCCACTCAGGTGCCCCCTAGTACTCTAACACTTTGCCTTGCCAATCAGCTGTTGCCGTTGCAATGTTAGGATTAATCTCATTGCCTACTAACTCCATTTGGGCCACAAAAGGAGGCCCAGATACCCTAAATCACCTAACATCCTGTGGACTCTTACACATAGCTCTATGAATTCTAGGTGTTTCCTTTTGTGACCCTGTTTATCAATTCCTGAAACTCTTCCTGTGATCCCTTTAGAACTCACATACTTTCAAAAAATATTTCCTTTGATCTTTAAATACATCTCTAAATTTCCATTCCTTTTTCTTTCTCTACCTGGGACCTAGCTCTCTCTTGAGGACACTGCATCCCTGCTGCCCTTCTAACTAGATAACATTTCCTCTCCTATATCCATATTACCACTGGGGATTAAAATAGAGTATGATTCCTCCTTGTTCTTTATTACTGTATCCAAACCATTTTACCCACTTTTGTAACTATCTTCCTACCTCATCTTTGAAGTGCATGCCATCAGCCTTTATGATTCAGTTATTTCCCGCCTCCAGGTATCCCACTTCACTGCTTGAAGATTTGAGTTCTTTCTTCACTGGCAATGTTTCCAAAAGTACTCCAGTCAAATTTTGTTTAATTTTAATATTCAGTTACTGATACTTTCCATAATATCTTCTCTTATTTACTCTATCAAACACTAATCTGGTGCTCCAAAGGGATTTTGCAAATGTGATAAATGTCTTTAATCGGTTAGATAAGTTGAGCCTCTTGAGTGAAGCTGACTTAATTAGGTGAGCCCTTAAAAGAGTCCAGGCTCTTCTTGGTAAAAGTTAAAGCATGAGAGGGGTTTGTTAGGAGAGGTATTTCAACAACTGGATTTGAACATGTAGGGAACCATGTGGCAAGGAAAGCAGGCCACTTCTATGAGCTGAAAACAGCCCCAAATGACAGCCAAAAAAACCATGATAACCTCAGTCATACAATCACAAGGAACTAAAATTTGTCAATATCCTGAATGAGCTTGTAAACAGATGCTTCCCTATAACTTGGCCAACATCCTGGGATTTGTCTGGGGTACCCTGAGCAGAGAACCCAGTCGTGCCAACACTTGAACTTGTGACCTACAGAACTGTGAACAAATAGGTGATTCACACCAATTTGACTACCAAGTTTGTGGTCATTGGTTATGTAAGAATAGAAGATTAATAGTCAAACTGAGTCTTCTAAGAGCCTATCAGTGTCTCCATCACCTGCCCTGTCATACCAAAAGTTCTCATACACTCTCTCTCTCTTCCCCAAGTGCTCTTTAGTCAACACTGACTTCTTGGCATTCCTTGAAGTTCTGTGAACGTGCAAGCACGTTCTAAACTCAGATCTTTTTATTTACTCTCTTTTCCTAGATCATTCTTCCCAAATTATCTGCTCCTTCACCAACAGTAGGTCTTTTGTTAAATACAACTTCTCAACGAGACCTTCAGTAGCCTTTTATGTGAAATCACAACACCTTTCCCACTTGCAACACTATGTACATCCCCCTTTACTGCTCCTTTTTAAATAAAATAGTTATCACCTATACTGTACTCCTGTGATATTATTAACCTAATTTGCTTTTATACACTATAAAAAACTTTATTTGTGAAAGGATTTTTCCTATGTTAAATGATGTATCCCTAATACCTAGAAAGTTATCTAGCATATAGAAAGCATTTATTACATATTTGTAATAAAAATGAAAAAATCCTTCTCTTATTCTATTGTAAATTCAGTAATCTTGGGTATAAGAGAAGGCGAAATAGAGGTTATAGCAGCAATAACTGGATTGGGGACCTACCTCTTAGAATTTTGGCGACAGAATTCAAACCCATTCTATGTTTGGGATATAAAGGGTCTTTAAGGACTCTTTGAAAATAAAGCTTATATACAAGTTATCAGAATTATTGCTAATAAATACTAGCATAAAGATATGTGAATAAACAAGTTTATTCAGTGTATATTCTGATTCTGGTAATACCATCATGAGTGTTTCTATATACTTATATTAATTCTAATCAATGAGCAACTAAAATTGAACAATTCCAAAGCACTAATCTTCAAATACGAGACTGGTAACTCAATGAGGAGGAGGGGCCAACATGGCTGAGAAGTAGGGGTATCCAAAATCCCCTCATCTCACAAACAAAGCAGTGTGGTAGCTAAAGGACTTTGAGCTCCAAGAGTCAGGGAGGAAAAAAAAAATCACTTCCAGGGACCCACCAGGACAACCTGAAAGGCCATAGGCTCATAACTAGCAACTGGGAAAAATAAAACAAATGGAGGGGAGGGATCTCCTTCTGCAGAGAGACAAACAAAAGAGAAAGAATGGCTGGAAAAGTGCAGAACTATATTTGGACAAGAAAAAAATAAAACACAGATCTGGACAGAGAGGGAACCAATCTCTGACTGAAGGACTTTCTCCAGATTGGGGGCAGGGGGTGCTGCCGGGATCATGCACTTGCGGAGGAAGAGAGCCAGCCCTGGGGTTGGTGGCTAGGTCAGGGGCATAGTCTTGTAGGAGAAAGTGATCCCCTCCCTGGAGCACTGTGGGACAGGACAAAGCGTGCCTGTGCCTGCCTGCCAGGGACCATATATCAGGCTGCATGGATCAGTGCTTCCCCAGTACCAGGGCGCATGCAGCATGAGTTTGAATCCCAGCCAAGCACCAGGGCATGGGAGTCTGCGGATCAGGAAAAATGCCTCATTTGCACCCACAGCACAGTGAGGACAGCTCACACAAAGAGGTTTGGGACAACTGGTCCATGAAGGGGAGACTGGGGTGTCACCATTTTACTCCCCATCACCAACAAGGGGGAACTTCAGCAAATGGACAGCAGGGCCCACGGTGGAAGCAGGACCCACCTACACCAAACAATGTGCCTCTGTACCCGGTAACTGCATATTTACTAGAGTGGGATTGACACCGAGAACCAGATGGCCCCTCCTCCAGATCACCACTATTGTATTGCCTGATTTAATTCTCAGGCAGTTCTTATTATATAGATATATTCTTTCTTTCTTTTCTCCTTATTTCTTCCCTCCTCTAGTCTGGTTACTCTGGATGTAGGTTTGTTTAAGCATTTAAAAAAATTTTAATGTTTGTTTATTTTTGAGAGAGAGAAAATAGGAGAGGGACAGAGAAGGAGGGAGACACAGAATCAGAAGCAGGCTCCAGGCTCCGTGCTGTCAGCACAGAGTCAGTCCCACGTGGGCTAGAACTCATGAACTGTTAGATCATGACCTGAGCCTAAGTCAGACACCTAAGCAGCTGAGCCACCCATGTGGTGCCCATAAGCAGACATATTTAATCCCTTTAAACAGGTTCCACACCTCCTTCTTTCCTCTCCTTTCTCTCTCTGGACTAAGACTTTTAGTTTCTCTGTCTGAATACCTTTATTTTCTTTTTCTTTTTCCCCAACACCTTCTTTATTTTCCTTTCTCTCTGGATTAAGCAGAATAATTTCTCTGGTCAATTTTTATTATTTCTTTTTCCCTGCCCCTGGCATTTCTCTCTTTGTATGGGATAAAACCTCTTACATCAGCACTGTCTCCACTCTGTTTTTTACTTGTAGTTGGTGTTTCTGGTTTTTTGTTTTGGGTTGTTTTTTTTTGTTTGTGTGTTTGAGTGTTTTTGTTTTTGCTTGTTTTTTGTTCATTTATTTTCCTTTCCAGGGATATTTCAAGGAACAAATCAAAGCACGCCTAGTAGAGGGTTCAAAACATCATTAAGAGTAGGGAGATAAAGTAACCAAAGTCACAACAACAGAGAGCCAGTAACACTCTCCAAAAACACCTCTGAAGGGCCAGGCCCTGGACACTGTATGACCCCTTTTTAGTATAGTAGTGCTCACAGGTGCAGGACACATAAAAAGCTTTTAAAACATACAAGAGACAGAAAACCAGCCAAAATAATGAAACAAGAATTCTCAAAAGAAATTCCAGGAAGAAATGACATCTAAAGAATTGTTCAAAACAGATATAAACTATATAACTGAACAAGAATTTAGACTAATAGTCATAAGATTAATTCCTGGACTTGAAAAAAGCATAGAAGATAGCAGAGAATCTACTGCTACAGAAATTAAGGAACTAAAAAATAGTCATGATGAATTTAAAAAAATGCTTTAAATGGGGTACAAAATAAACTACAAGTGGTAACAGTCAGAATTGAAGAGGCAGAGGGGAGAATAGGTTAAATAGAAGATAAAACTATGGAAAATGATGAAGCTAAGAAAGATATTTTTTAAAAATTCTGGACTATGAGGGGAGAATTAGACAACTAAGTGACTCAATGAAACGGAACAGTATCTGTATCATAGGAGTTCCAGAAAAGGAGAGAGACAAAGGGACTGAAAATGTGCTTGAACAAATCATAGCTGAGAACTTCCCCAATCTGGAGGAGTAAACAGACACTGAAATCCAGGAAGCACAGAGAAATCCCTTCAGACGTAACTTGAATTGATCTTCTACATGGCATATCATAGTGAAACTGGCAAAATACAAGCATAAAGAGAGAATTCTTAAAGCAGCCAGGAATAAATGGGCCTTTACCTACAAGAGTAGACACACAAAGATAGTAGCAGACCTACCTACTGAAACTTGACAGGCCAGAAAGGAGTGGCAGGAAACTTTCAATGTGATGAAATGTGATGAACAGGAAAATAATGAAGTCAAGAATCCTTTATCCAGCAAGCCTGTCATTCAGAATAGAAGGAGAGATAAATGTTTTCCCAAGCAAACAAGAACTGAAGGAATTCGTCACCACTAAATCAGCCCTTCAAGGATGACTCTGTGAGTATTGGAAAGACCACAAAAGAACAGAGAAATCACTACAAGCATGAAACCTAAAGATAACACAATGACTCAAAATCCGTATCTTTCAATAACAACACTGAATGTAAATAGACTAAATGATCCAATCAAAAGACACAGGGTATCAGAATGGATAAAAAAATAAGGCCCATCTATTTGCTGTCTACAAGAGACTCACTTGAGACCTAAGGACATCTTCAGCTTGAAAGTCAGGGGATGGAGAACCATTTATCATGCTACTGGAAGTAAAAGAAAGCTGGAGTAGCCATACTTATATCAGACAAACTAGATTTTAAACTAAAGACTGTAACAAGAGACGAAGAAGGGCGTTATATAATAATTACAGGGTCTATCCATCAAGAAGACCTAACAATTATAAATATTTATGAACCAAATTTGAGAGCACCAAAATATGTAAAACAGTCACAAATCTAAGCAATCTTATTGGTAAGAATGTACTAATTGCAGGGGACTTTAATACTCCACTTAGAAAAATAGATCATCTAGACAGAAAATCAATAAAGAAACAATGGCCCTGAACAATACACTGGACCAGATTGACTTGCCAGATATATTTAGAACATTTCGTCCAAAAGCAGCACAATGTACATTTTTCTAAAGTGCACATAGAGCATTCTCCAGGGTCATAAACTTGTTCACAAAGTAGCCCCCAATAAATACAAAAGAACTGAGATCATACCATGCACACTTTCAGATCACAATGCTATGAAACTTGAAATCAACCACAGGAAAACCTCCAAATGCATGGAGGTTAAAGAACATCCTACTAAAGAATGAATGGGTCAATCAGACAATTAAAGAAGAAATTTAAAAAATATATGGAAACAAATGAAAATGAAAACACAACAATCCAAACCCTTTGGGATGCAGCAAAGGTAGTCCTAAGAGGAAAATACATTGCAATCCAGGCCTATTTCAAGAAACAAGAAAAATCCCTTATACAAAATCTAACAGCAAAACTAAAGGAACTAGAAACAGAACAATAACAACAACAACAACAACGACAACAAAACCCAAATCCAGCAGAAGAAATAATAAAGATCGGAGAAGAAATAAACAATATAGAATCCAAACAATAGTAGAAAAGATCAATGAAACTAAGAGTTGGTGTTTTGAAAAAATAAAATTGATAAACCGCTAGCCAGACTTCTCAAAAAGAAAAGTGAGAAGACCCAAATAGATAAAATTACCAATGAAAATGGATTTATCACAACCAATCCCTCAGAAATACAAACAGTTATCAGAGAATACTGTGAAAAATGATATGCCAACAAACAGGACAACCTGGAGGAAATGGACAAATTCCTAGACACCCACACGCTACCAAAACTCAAATGGGAAGAAATAGAAAATTTGAACAGACCCATAACTAGTGAAGAAATTGAGTTAGTTATCAAAGTCTCCCAAAAATTGAATCCTGGACCAGATGGCTTCCTTGGGGAATTCTACCAGACATTTAAAGCAGAGTTAATATCTATCCCTCTCAAGCTGTTCCAAAAAATAGAAATGGAAGGAAAACTTCTGGACTTACTCTATTAAGCCAGCATTACCTTGATTCCTAAACCAGACAGAGACCCCACAGTAAAGGAGAACTACAAGCCAATATCCCTGATAAACACAGATGCAAAAATTTTCAACAAGATACTAGCAAATCAAATTCAACAGCATATAAAAAGAATTATTCACTATGATCAAGTGGGATTCATTCATGGGTTTCAGGGCTCGCTCAATATTCACAAAGCAATCAATGTGATATATCACATTAATAAAAGAAAAGATAAGAACCATATGATCCTGTCAATAGAAAGAGCATTTGACACAATACAACATGCTTTCTTAATAAAAACCCTCAAGAAAGTCATGATAGAAGGAAAATACTTAAACGTCATAAAAACCATATATGAAAAGCCCACAGCTAGTATCATCCTTAATGGGGAAAAACTGAGAGCTTTCCCCCTGAGATCAGGAACACGACAGGATGTCCACTCTCACCGCTGGTGTTTAACATAGTGCTGGAAATCCTAGCATTAGCCATCAGACAACAAAAGGGAAAAAAGGCATCAGAATTAGCAAAGAAGTCAAACTTTCACTTTTCACAGACAACATGATACTCTACATGGAAAATCCAACAGACTCCACCAAAAGTCTACTATAACTGATCCATGAATTCAGCAAAATTGCAGGATACAAAATCAACATACAGAAATTGATGGCATTTTTATACACCAATAATGAAGCAAATGAAAGAGAAATCAAGAAACTGATCCCATTCATGATTGCAGCAAAAACCATAAAATACCTAAGAATAAACTTAGCCAAAGATTAAAATATCTGTATGCTGAAAACTTATGATGGAAATTGAAGAAGACACAAAGAAATGAAAAAACATTCCATGCTCATGGGTCAGAAGAATAAATATTGTTAAAATATCAATACTACCCAAAGCAATCTACACATTCAATGCAATCCCAATCAAAATTACACCAGCATTCTTCTCAAAGCTAGAACAAACAATCCTAAATTTGTATGGAACCACAAAAGACCCAAAAAAACCAAAGTATTATTCAAGAAAACCAAAGTGGGAGGTATCACAATCCCAGATTTTTAGCCTCTACAACAAAGCTGTAATCATCAAGACAGTATGGTATTGGCACAAAAACAGACACATAGACAAATGGAATAGAATAGAGAACCCAGAATTGGACCCACAAATGTATGGGCAACTAATCTTTGACAAAGCAGGAAAGAGCATCTGATGGACAGTCTCTTTAGCAAATGACGTTGGGAGAACTGGACAGCAACATGCAGAAGAATGAAACTAGACCACTTTCTTACACCATACACAAAAATAAACAAAAATAAATATGAGGCAGGAAACTATCAAAACCCTAGAGAAGAAACGGGCAACAACCTCTTTGACCTCAACCACATCAATTTCTTGCTTGACACATCTCCAAAGGCAAGGGAATTAAACGCAAAAATGATCTATCAAGATAAAAAGCTTCTGCACTGCAAAGGAAACAATAAAACTAAAAGGCAACCAATTGTATTGGAAAATATATTTGCAAATATATATGTCTGATATGACATATCAGACAAAAGTCTAGTATCCAAAATCTATAAAAACCTTGTCAAACTCAACTCCCAAAAACCAAATAATCCAGTGAAGAAATGGGCAGAAGACATGAAAAGACACTTTTCCAAAGAAGACATACAGATGGCCAAAAGACACATGAATGTGTCTCAATGTCACTCATCAGCAGGGAAATACAAGTCAAAGCCACATTGAGATACCACCTCACACCAGTCAGAGTGGCTAAAATTAACAAGTCAGGAACTACAGATGCTGGTGAGGATGTAGAGAAATGGGAACCCTCCTGCACTGTTGGTGGGGATGCAAACTGGTGCAGCCACTGTGGAAAACAGTGTGAGGCTCTTCAAAGAATTAAAAATATAACTACCCTATGACCTAGCAATTGCACTACTAGGAATACAGGGGATACATAAGTGCTGATGCCTAGGAGCATGTGTACCCCAATGTTTATAGCAGTGCTTTTAACAATAGCCAAATTATGGAAAGAGCCTAAATGTCCATCAACTGATGAATGGATAAAGAAGATTTGGTTTGTATGTTCAATGGAATACTATTTGGCACTGAGAAAGAATGAAATCATGCCATTTGCAGCAACATGGATGGGACTGGAAGGTATTATGCTGAGTGAAATAAATCAGTCAAAGGACAGATATATGTTTTCAGTCATATGTGCATCTTGAAAAACTTAACAGACCATTGGGGAAATGAAGGGGGAAAATATATACAAACAGAGATGAAAGGAAGCAAACCATAAGAGACTATTAAATACAGAGAACAAACTGAGGGTTGATGCAGGGGTGGGTGAGAGGGAAAAGGGGTGATGGGCATTGAGGGGGTCACTTGTTAGGATGAGCACTGGGTGTTGTATGTGAGCCAATCTAACAATAAATTCATTAGAATAAACAGAAGTTGAGCTGTGGCACAAATTCTATCACTTCTGCAGGTACTTTATCACCTTGCTTCCTAACTTTATAGTTAATAAAGTATATGCATACATTCTACACACACGGAACTATTGGATGCATAGAATAGTTGTTCAGCTCTTTCCCAACTTTTCCCAACTTCTTATATTTTTGCAGTGATTTCATACACACACACACACACACACACACACACACACAATTTATTTTTCTTCAACTTAACTTGATTTCTTTCCTTGTAAGTGTCTTTGAGCAAAGCATAATTCCTCCTTATATATAAACTGCCCTCTTCAATGTTAATTATTGCGTAATACTGTTTATATCAGCCTTTCTTCAACATTGTCACTTTACCTGATCTTTAAGAAAAATGCGAATTCCTGAAATGAAAAAAATAGGTATACATAAAATTTAAATGTAGAACAAATGGGAACTTATTTCTCTTTGATTTATATAATATACGGACGTGTGATTTTATTAATGTGATTATTATAATACTATTCACAGCTATCCAGAATGCCTTTAAAAATGACCTACTATTGAATTTGTATTGAATAACTACTCCCATGTTTCTTACATGGAAAACTGGTAAACTGGCAAATACTGCTTCAGTTTGTCCATGCTTTACAAAGCGTGTGCATATGATTAATCTGTAACTGATCCATCTTCTATAAATACATTTGACTCCGTTTTTTATGCCCTATTTCCAAAGTATTTTCTCTAACTTCTAATATGTGTCCATAGGAAAACACCTGGAAATGAAGGTACATATTTTGATCCTACTGTGTAGATCAACCACATCTCTGCTTGCCCCAACAATTTTAAACTTGCTGGTAGATTAAAAAAAAAAAAAAGTGATGCACATTTCATCATGGCAGAATGTACTACACAAACCTATCCTGGTTAGCTAAAAACACATTCTTAGAAGACATTCTGGGACTCAGTTGGGTACAGTGATCCGGAAAAAAAAAAGAAGAAGAAGAAGAAGACTCATTCACACATAAGAAATCAATGAACTGAAAACCAGGACAATCTCTGATTCTATTTCTGGTTTTCCCACTAATCCCCTCATTCCTTCTGTTAACTCTAGAAACATGCTTAACAACTCAGTGAAATCAGGAGGTAAGACTATCAGAGATTTTAAGCTGGCAAGCTATATTTTTGTTTAGTCCAAAATTGAATATTATCCTTAAAATAGTCTAGCTTTCTAGCTTTTCCTGAAAAAATATCAGATGGTGGGGAAAGTCTATGCTCCTATTCTTGCCAGGCATGACAACAGTGTTGGCTTTCAGACGGCCACCCTTTTGAGCTACCACACCCCCAATTCTCCTAGGAAAACAGGTCCTACTTTACTCCCTTTTGTTATTTTCTTGCCTCCATATATATTTGTATATCACAATAGACCAAATGATTTCTTTAGTTCCTCCCTGTTGTAAAACAGTTAGGAATTTGATAACAGTGGCTTCCTACTGTAGCAAATCATAGCTCTCCCCAGGTTGAAACCCTTGGGAACTTCTGGGAACTTCCTTAAAAGGATGGAAATGTGTTAAGAGGATTTTAATATATTTTATTGAGACGATTGGTTTTGATAAAGAATGTGTTCTGACATGAGGTCCTGGATTAAGTTGCCAATGGGGCCAAAGCGTGAAGGAGAGCTTAACATTTAACCCAAACAATACCTAAAAGTAGAAAGCAAGGTAATGGGAATACTCTAGCAATGGCAGGAGGCAGTCCACTGTGTTGGAGGCTTCAGCACCTCAGCTATGAGCCTCAAGCCAGCCTGGTAAATGATAGGAATGTTAATGAGTCAAAGGGTTAAACTGCTATGTGTTACTAGACAGAAAATTTAGTGTTGATGTTAGCTTTTAAAATGCTAATAAAAACTGTAATTTAACCTATGAGATTTATGCAAAATTACTGGCACTTTCCTTTTAGTTTGTGAAGAGCTAGGAGTTGAGGTTATCTAATTCAATATTTGATCTGTGTTCAGGGTCATATTGATAACAAAATCCTAAAGATGATAAAAATAGGAACTAAAATAGTCCTTCACTATTTAAACATATTCTTTCTCCTTTCAATTAAAGCACGTATTCAACTTGGGAGACAGAAAAAAGTGGTAGTTAATTTTTCATAGGAAAAACATGGTTCCACAGAATGTTATTTTGGTTTTAAATATAATCATTTTCCTCTAAATCCATAAGATGATACTACTAATGGTGGCCACAATCCATTTCCCATATAGGTACCAGACTATTTTATTTTATTTTTTTTTTTTAATTTTTTTTTTTAATGCTTTATTTCTAGGAGAGAGAGAGAGAGACAGCACGAGCAGGGGAGGGTCAGAGAGAGAGGGAGTCACAGACTGAAACAATATCCAGGCTCTGAGCTGGCAGTCAGCACAGAGCCCGACGCGGGGCTCGAACCCACGAACCGCGAGATCATGACCCAAGCGAAAGTCGGACGCTTAACCGACTAAGCCACCCAGGCGCCCCGGTACCAGACTATTTTAAAACTTAATTCAGATAATATCATTTCCCTAAATAAAATCTTATTCTCAATGCATTTAAAACAAAATCTGAAGCTCAATATGAATTAATACCATTTAGATATTTTTGAGTAGGGCAGGGGTGATGGTGGTTCTATTACCATTTTGAGTAGAACAATTCTGCCTTGTGAGGAATGGTCCCTTGCACTGCAGGTGGGTTAGCATCACTGCTCCATGAGCATGAAATGCCAGTAGACCCTCACCCCATACCTTTCCAAATGGCCCCAAAGTAGAAAGGGACTGCATCCCCTCTTTGCTGAGGAGATGAGAACTCTACTGAGCAGAGAAGAACTAATCCCTGTCAGTCTCACGGATTTTGTCTCCTAGATTCTCTGCCTCACTTCTGGATTCCAGCTTTTCTTTTCTTCTCTTTTTTTTCCTTCTAAATATACCAATGTTCCATGATATGAGCTTTGCATTATTTTTGACATGGTACACTCATTTTAATCCTCTAAGGTGAAACTAAAGTTCCATTTACTTACAGTACTTTTCACTGTCTACCCTTTCTAAACAGACTCAATTCGATCTCAGCCCATTGTATGACATCACTTCATTGACTCTTTCCACTGATTCCTCCTTCTTCTTCCTGTTCTCTCTCTCTCTGAACACACTCATACATACATCCCTTTATATATATATATATTTAAAGCCAGTGGCATCCATGCAGAAAAGTTTGCTTAACACCCTATCCCCATTTTTAAAGAACTGTTGTACATCTATAGTTTATAAAGAAACAAAAACTTGAAACCAAACTGCAGGTGAGATTCATAATATCCTAATACATTACAGCAGGAACACCTAGTATCTGTTATAAAGATAACCCATTCCCTTTTGTGCAAACAAGGTTCATTCAAGTCTAGTAGGACCTCTGAGAGATTATTACTATTACTTAATTCACAAAACACAGTGTTCATGTGACTTCTGTGTGTAACAGTGAGTAGAGACACAAAGGCAAAGTCCCCCCAGTATAGTTATTTCAGTGCTAGGCCTCCATGGGACAGGGGTACAAATTAAACTCTTCCTTACTAAAATGACCAAGTCATTCCACTGTGGTGATTTTACTTCTCCATTCCCATGGGAACTTTCAATAAGAAATTTCAATAAGCAACTCCTCAGCCATGTAACAGCTTTAAAATATTAAGGATAAGCTCTATGTTAGGCCTTTAAAAATATGATTGTAGGTTATTTTGTGAGGTACTTTAAAGGTCTATATACTGGCTTAAACAGTTTTTTTCTAGTGCTGACAATTTATTTCTTTGTCTTCTTGATACCTTTTACCCTTTGAGGTATCAAGTTCCTAAAGATTCTCAAAAATTGGTGATTCTTAAGTTATTTCTGCTTTTTAAAATATAGAACCTAGAGAATAGCTTCCCCAGTATCTATTATCAGTAATACAAGTTTTAGACCTTTAATAGCAAAGTTTATGTTCAGTATTAGGGATTACATTCTTGGGACGCCTGGGTGGCTCAGTTGGTTAAGCAACTGATTTTGGCTCAGGTCATGATCTCACGGTTTGTGAGTTCAAGCCCCGCATCGGACTCTGTGCTGACCTCTTGGAGCCTGGAGCCTGCTTTGAATTCTGAGTCTCCTGCTCTGCCTATCCCCTGCTTGCTCATGCTCTTGCTGTCTGTCTGTCTGTCTCTCTCTGTCACAAAAATAAGTAAAAATTATAAAAAAAGAATTACATTCTTAATATGATTCCATTTTCATTTAGTCACCAACCCATAATTCTCCATTTCTTTTATTTCTTTTATTTTTTTTAATGTTTTATTTATTTCTAGGAAAGAGAGAGAGAGACAGAGAGAAAGACAGCGTGAGCAGGGGAGGGTGTCACAGACTGAAACAGGCTCCAGGCTCTGAGCTGGCAGTCAGCACAGAGCCCGACACGGGGCTCGAACCCACGAACCGCGAGATCATGACCTAAGCAAAAGTCGGACGCTTAACCGACTAAGCCACCCAGGAGCCCCCATAATTCTCCATTTCAATACACCTTGGTCTTGGGTAACGTTTTAAAATTTTTAAGGCAGTGCAGTTTATAAAGAATTTTAAAATGTATTATCTCATTTATTTTTCACAACTCTAAGTGCAGGTATTATTAAATACATTTCCCCATAATTTCTGTGAGGGCAGTATTAGAAGCAGACCACAAGCTACTTCTTTGACCTCAACTTTCTTCTTGCTCCAACAATGGAGCAACATGACAGATTATCCAACAATGACAGATAATCCTTAAAATAAAATTATATCTAAATGTTTCATCCAAGTCCAATATTGCCAATATCCTTCAGCTTTCCTAATAGGTTAAATGAAAATGGGCACTAAGTAAGGGTAACCATTTGCAGAGTTAGTCTGGGATGTCCCAACTTATGCCAATTGTCCTGTTGTCTCAGAGTTCTTATTGGTATATTATCTGACCCATCCTTTGCACTTTCAAGTATATTCTGGCTTCAACCATAAACCTAATATTAAACAGTGGGATACTTGCCAAATAAAATGGAGAACATAAAATGGAACATTTATGCAAAGCAAATGATGCAGAGTACAAGGAAGCCATCGAAGAAGTGGAGACCATTTACAGATTCTGTCTAAGATAGTTCAAGCTTAACCATTCTTGGAAAGCCCCAGTTTACACAACCAGTGTACATCTGGCAGATAATCCATTCAGGTAGTGATCAGAGCAGCATGGTGGGTCAATGTTTACTCAAGGCTGTATTGCTCTCAATCAATGTATTAGAAAGGCTACTTCCCTTCAACTCCAATCCTCTTCTCCCAGTCCTTTGTTCAACACAAACTTGCTTGTCAAGAAAATTGAAGTCAAAACCATCAGAGGCAGGCAAAGGGGATTTTACCACTGCTAAGAACTTCAGTGATAATTCCAAAGACTGGGCTGGACTCCAGAAATCTGTTGTGTGATGATCACAGAATGGGCTGTCAGATCATTTTTGTTCTCTGCTCTTAAAGCAGAACTGATGGCAGTGCTTTGCAGTTTCTTTTCAAGGATGAAAAGAAGATATGGGATAGGAAAATAGGTAGAGACCATATGGAGATTTCCTGCCATTGTACAAAGAGCCTAGGGGTGCTCATTTATTCAGAGTATTCACACAGCTGCTTAGAATTAAGTGACAGTTTTTCAACCACCATACCCAACCCCTACCTTGATTCACTTCAGTGAATCGATGGGGGGAGGGGGCATATTCCACACTGGCATATTGTTTTTTGCCAGAAGATATAAGTGAGCAAATTAAAATGGACAACTTTCAATAACTTCAGAAGCTAAGGAAATGATGTAATCAACTGATACAGAAGACTGATTATCAAGAGCTCCACTGTGGTTGAAAGAAATGATTATAAACCACTGTCATAGCAGCTGAAGGCCTTACAGCTTTTATCAAATATCCTGTGTATATATACAAGCAAAGCTCAGGGTAAGTCCTAGATAAAATTAGGATGCAGGTGAATTTATTGACTACTTTTTACCATGTTTCCCTTCTAGGATCTATTCTTTCTCCCATAGAGTGCCTGCCTTTTTGACCTGGGATGAGTTTAGAGCCCTTGACTCATTACCTACCACCATTTACATCACATGTAATCACTATCAGAACTATTTTCCAGATGAAGTACCCCCTGAATCAAATAAATTCATAAGCAATGAGAAGCAAGAATGAAGACAGCACACTTTCTTATTTTTTTTTTTAGTGCAAGCTACATTTCTGATTGGGTGCTTTGTGTTTCATGTCAGTTCTATTATTTGATCTCAAAACAACACTGTGTTTAAGTATCATTATTCCCAACTTATAGATGAAATAACTATTCTCAGGTTTAGTAACATACAAAGGGTGTGCCAATTGCTGATTGTTACTAATTGTATGTACTAAATGTATATAACATTTGTATGTTACTAATTGACTTGGCACTGTTATTAAAGGCTATTTTTCCCCTACTTTTTATTGAAAAAAATCTTTATCATATCTCTTGCTTTTAGTTTATTTAGATAAGGAATCTAAAATGGTACTTTATTTTCAATCAGGAGTATGGGTTTAACTTAATTTGCTCCCTATGTTGTAATAGTTAACTCTGAAAAAAATCCACTCAAGGAAAATAAAATTCAATAATGTTGACTCATGATATCAAAATAATAGGAGACATTTGTGGAGGAAGGAGGACTTGAAGTTTCTAAAAATCCTTTTATGTTTTTAAGGGTTTTTTTCTTATCCAAATACATTCTGAGTGCAGTTTTTGAAGTTTTTAAGATACTGATACATTACAGAATTTCTTTTCCAAAAAACTTAGAAGAGGGAACATTCACCCTGATCTGAAACCATTTTCAATATAGACAATATTCAAATTATATTTATTACTATAAGGTAATAAACACTCTCTGAAATAGTCAGAAATTATTAATTCTTTTTGATGAAACAGTAAACTAGTATACCACAAAGTTATTTCCTTTTGCACCTATTATTTTAAAATGCAAAACTTCAAAGAGTCTTTACCATAAAATGCTTCACACCTTGTCTCAGTGTCTGAACTCCGAGAAAAGACTACTCCCACTGGAGAAGACATTTCTGCTGCACCTCTTTGTTTAATGCTGTCACGGATGATCAGAGATAATAAAAAGTATTTACCACATTATATGCTCTCCATTATGATAGAACTTTTCTATTTGAAAAGTATCAAGCATCTGTGAATTTAACTGCAGTCCAGAAACTGTACTTTCAAAACTATCTTTGTTACCTGGTTGGAAAGGGTATATTTCTTGTTGTCTGCTTTTTATGTAATACTTGCACACAGTCTTTGAATTTTACTCTGAGAATTGATTTTTTTTCATACCGAACCATTTATACCTCTGAGATAACACTGAGGGGACACACACACACACACACCACTTTTTTTTTTTTTTTTACCAAAGCTAATAAATGTGAAATCCTCTCTCTGCACTCAAGATATCAAGGTAAGGAGGATACGTTTGAAAAATTGCTCTAATACATCAGAAAATATAAAAATCAATAAGCTATAAAAGCTAAAAAGCTTCTTCAATTTTGTCCCCTTATTGCTCAGTGTAGGTGGCCAAGGCCCAGAGAACAATCCAAGGTTGCAAAAAGCCATTATACATCCAGTTGTGTATTACAGACAATATGTGCAGCTCTGCCAGGAAGGGACAAGTGTGCATCTGCCAAAGAATAGGGAGCTCTGAATGGCCTCTAAGTTCTTGTTTGTTTAATTGAGAGCTGGAAAGTGCGCTTGAGAAATCAGGCAGTGAAGACTGTTTTTTGTCACTTTTGTGTAGAAATAAAAAGATCTGAAGAACATTTCCCTCTTCCTTTCTTTCTTCTGCTATTTTTTAGGCATGGGACATACAGGGTGCTTTATGTCAATGGACATCACTATCAGACTCTGGGAAGGCAATGAAATTCCATGCTAAATAAAGCCTGTCCTTCAATCAGTCATACAGGGCAAGAATAATCTTCCTGAAAATTTAAAAATTTTACTCTTTCTAGAACATGTACAGGGCATGCAAAGGTTACTGGAATCAGTCAATAACCTATATGGCTAAATAAAATTATTTTAGGCTAGTGGTCATCAAATACTTTCATCACGCATCCCTACATCACTACTGCTACCATAGTTTTGAGTATATGTTATCAATATCTATTTTCAAGTAGATGTATATAATGTACTAATGAATGATGTATGTATATCATATTTAACAAAGGCATCTCCTCCCTTTTACCTTGAATGTTACTTAGATACAATTCAAAATTAAGTACAGCATAAGATCCTTGACATTCAAGATGAATTATCCTAAGGTCTTTACAAAATTTTAAATTTCCAAATCTAATTCCAACATTTGGGTAGAATATGAGGCATTAACTCTCATCATCCATTCCCATTATCTTTCTAGTGTGCTTCCTGCTACACAGGTTGGAAACCTATGTTCCCCAAATTCCCTTTCAGGTAGGGCTCTGAGTACAAATTAAATTCCAACAATTAGATGTACTCTGTAAGAATCAAAGCAAATATATAAGGAAGATGCTATATCATTGATGATGTGGGCAATCTCCTAGCAAGTATGACTGTGGACATACAGAGTTTTTATGCAACTGACTTTCAGTAACCAGTCATGGGCATCATGGGTGTTGAAAGACAATGGCTATGGCTGTAGGGGCATGTTTTCGGTATCAGCTGTTCTGTGGTTTTCTTAAACTAAATTGTTCTGACATTGGTTTCTTGCTTTCCTGTCTTTCTGACAGTAGCAGAAATGGTAGCTCCCTTGGTGGACAGACATAGGGCTTCTGAAGGTCTCTCCTGGAGCTTAATATGAAGTTTGCTCCTGTTCTTTAGAATGTGTCAATATGCTCTTAATTAACTATATTAAATCACTTTCTGCTTAAAATGCTTGATGTAATTTCTGTTTCTTGTACTGAAGCCTGACAAAAATAAGCATAAAATATGTGTATGACAAATGAAGAACCACAAAGCATCCCTGAGATGAGTTTTTCAGGCAAACCATCAACTTCTTTGTCAACAAAAACCTCAATTCAAGAGTGATTCAAATTAGTGCTTCAGTAAAATTACTGATTACTATTTGTCACTTAACTCTAAGGTTGATTACGAATATTTGAAATTTCATGCTAAATGCCTGAATACCAAGAGACTACTGTACTGGATAGATTTAAATTTGAAAGCCATCACAATCTCAATAAGGAACACACAGTATAACTGTATAAGCAATACAAACATGCTCATATTAAATGTTTAGTTGATATTATATCCTATTAGATTATATACCGAAACATACTAAGAGTTAATAGTGGAAAAACCACTTGGCCTGAAAATGAATGATCAGTATGCCAGGTAAGGAAAACACGTGCTAATTTGATCTATCACCAAGGGTTACTGATTTCCATTTATTTTCAATTTCAACCAGTTACTCTAAGAGCCACTTTGAAAAATAATGATGTTTATCTTTGTGGGCTTTTTTTTTTTTTTTTTTTGAGACAGAGAGGGGCACAGGTGAGCAGGGGGCATATATAGAGAGAAACTCATGGTGGGTAGAGGGAGAGAGAGACAGACAGCGGGGTGTGGGAGGCTCATGTTTACCCAAAGCAGGGCTCATGCTCACCTGATATGGAACTACAACTCACAAGTTATGAAATCATGACCTGAGCATCAAATCAGATGCTTACAGACTGAGCCGCCCAGGTGCCCCTTGTGTATCTATGTTAACTAAACTCCCAAGTATAGATTTCAGAATCACATAAAATCAAATGAATACTTTTACAAGTCTGGATAACTCAAGTCTTGAAGGAATTTAACTGTTTAACTTTTTTGGTTTTAAAACAAATGTAGAATCCACTGAATGGTAGAGGTTGTACAATTAAATTTATCTAATTTAGATAACTAAGCAGCCAACTTTGTATTTTCCTCATATTTAGTATGAGAATTAAACATTTCCATTTTGTTAAACTTAAATGTGTGTGTTTATGCCAGAGTTGAAGAAAGATGTTTAGTTAGTTAACTAAATAGTAACTCTACAGTTATTTTATATAACATACATAGTAATATCAGAAAAATCTTGTAAAAGTATATAAAATACTTTGCACAGAAATGAAAAAAATTAACTATTATTTTTGTAGTTATGTATAATAGCTTTGCCGCCTCCAGTTACTATATAGAAAGAAGAAAATATAAACCTGCAGGAAAAAAAGTGTGCAACAAACTCTTATGGCTGAAAATTCAGAGATTGATTTATCATTAGCTAATCAATAACATTAAATTTGTCCAATGAGCCCAAAGGTTTAAAAGAATGAGTATAGGGGTGCATGGGCGCCTCAGTCAGCTAAGCGTCCGACTTTGGCTCAGGTCATGATCTTATGGTTTGTGGGTTCGACCCCTGCATGAGGGTCTATGCTAACAGCTAGCTCAGAGCCTGGAGCCTGCTTCAGATTCTGTATCTCCCTCTCTCTCTGACCCTCCACTGCTCACTCTGTCTCTCTCTCTCCCTCTATCAGAAATAAATTAAAAAAAACATTTTAAAAATTAAAAAATAAGTAAAAGAATGAGTATAAACTTTTTGTTAAATGGGACATTTAAAAGTTTGGTTTTAGAATGTGGTATGTTATAAATACCTATAGTGGTTTCTGTTAATTTATATCTATTAAAGCTTCTTACATTGTTATTGTCTTATTAATTCAAATATTACATATTACTTGCTTACTATCTCTTTGCATTCCTTTTTAGAAGCTAATATTCTAACTGTAGACACACAAAACCTACACGTATGGGCATACACCGTCACAAACAATCCCTTCTGTCAAAATACTTCAAAGATCCTGCCAAGCTTTACTAATTATGTCAGACTAGAGAGCATATCATACTAATTGTAATAAGGCTTCCTAAAAGAATCCTCTTTCAATAATTCACTCTTTTCTTAAAAGTTCCACTCCTGAGGCATCTGGGAGACTCACTCGGTTAAGTACGTGACTCTTGGTTTCAGGACACAATCTCACAGTATGTGGGATCAAGCCCCACATCATGCTCTGCACTGACTGTGCAGGGGCCTGCTTGGAATTCTCTCCCCACTGGCCTCACAGTCTCCTTGCCCTCTGCTTCCCCACCCTCACCCCCTGCTGCCAACTCACACATAATTCCTCTCAAATATTAAAAATAAAAAAGTTCCACCCCTTTCAGAATCTCCTACATCTATTTCTCTCTACACGTTTTCTCCAACCCCTAATTTAATGTTCTCTTGCTCATTTTGCATAACTTTCCTTAGGGCATGCGTTAATCAATTCAGCCTCTTCTTGACTTCTCCATTTCCCTGTTAGGCCACTACTTCCCTCTATACAGCCTCAGAGATTAGTCATTTTACACCTCAGAAGGCAGAATAGAGAGGTGATTACAAAAACAGAAACCAATGGCTTCCATTTTATTCCTTGTCACACGTAGTAGCTGCTCAATAACCTCATATAATTAATTGGTTTTGTTAACGAAAGACAATTCACATAGTTTTAATACTAATTGAAAGCTGGAGGGGTGCCTGGGTGGCTTAGTCGGTTAAGCGTCCGACTTTCACTCAGGTCATGATCTCACGGTTCGTGGGTTCGAGCCCCGCATCGGGCTCTGTGCTGACGGCCAGCTCAGAGCCTGGAGCCTGTTTCAGTCTGAGACTCCCTCTCTCTCTGACCCTGCCCTGCTCACGCTATCTCTCTCTCTCTTAGAAATAAATAAAAATATTTAAAAAAAAAAAAAAGCTCGAGAGCAGGCAAAATGAATGATTAAATTAGTGTCTAGTGATTACAGCCATTTAATAATTTCATGTTTGAAACAGGTATTTTCTCCTAGGCATGAATGAGCATTATATATTTCCACTCTATGCATATCTTCTCATGGTGGGTCTGATTATGGACAATGTAAGCCATGGGGAGAAACAGTCAACAGCTTGGAAAAATATGGAATTAGTCATAAAAGCTATGCTTTTAAGTCATCAAAGGAAAAAATAGAAGAGGCGGTGCTAGTATGAATAAGTTATTTTTAAAAATTAATTAGGTACATGTAATCAGTAGCACAGAGTATAAACTACAAGGTAAATAAAACAAAAACATTAATTAGGCATATTCCCTTAAGGTTGCAGAATGCTCTGCCTTCAAGGTCACCAATGATATTCATTTACTACAGTTCATCTTTCTAAAAATGGTGAATGATGTTTTAAAAATGATGAAATGAATGACAGAGAGACACATAGTAGAATTTGTTTCCAGGATCTGAATCCTCCAGATTAAATAATTAAAAGTATTAGGCCTTGTCACAAATACTTAAGTAAATATTAATTACCCCAGTTTGCAAATTTAAAACAAGGTCTTATTTTGACCAGGACTTAAAGAAGTTCAAAGAGGTAAGTAGACACTAAAGTTGCTTGCATCTACTTCTCTAAGGGCTTTTAAAAGTTGGAGTTCTTCTTAAACTCTAACTAGCAACTCATTCTTCCTCTTTTCATTATTAGAAGAAAATGTGATTTAATGGCTTAGCATTAAACAATGATAAATTAAATATCTCCTAAACTTTCCTCACTAAGTTATCTAATCCTGCTTTGCACCCAGGTCACTCAAAGAAGATGTGGATTCTTTACTTAATCAGTACAAGATAATGGAAAAAGCCAGTGTGGTATTAGATCCAATTCTACCGTGTAATAAATGGCTTTAAGCAAATTATCTATCTAAGCATATGTTTCCTTACTCACAATATGATAGTAATGTCTTTTATCTAACAGAGAGTTGGAGAGATAAAAAGACATGTATGAAAAGTATGCACAACAGTATCTAATATAGAATTGACGTGTCTGTATTTAGAATTCTTCTACTCTTCCTCCCATTGTAGAAACAGCAAAATAAATTTTCAAATAGCTATCAGTATCCATTGCTAACCCATACCTGCTCTTTGTTCAAGCCATCCTTTTCCATTAAAGGGAAGGAAGTTCTTATAAATATTAGGGTTTCTGTGCCTAGTGATTTTAACAAAAAGAGAGGCTAGGATAAAAGCTAACTGACTTGTGCTACACCTTTTATTAAGCTCGGATAACCCATCCCTCTCTGCAGGATAGCTACTGAATCTCTCTTAAGGGCTAACTTCTATTTCTTTAAACCTGGAGCCAGTAGAAGGTATTGTTGTGTTGTTTCTCCATAAAACACAATATAAAGACTTGTCTAATCATGGTTATTGTTCAGATATGGTTATTTCTTGTGCTTGGCCTCTGCTTTATTTCAAGCATTCATATTCAATTTTTCAGTGCCTACTATTTCTGCTTCTCTAGTCTATCTTCAGATTTAATGCCTTATCCCCATTTCTGACTACCAGAATCTCATTTAAATTAACTAATGATTTTCTTCATTTAATCCCAACAAATGATTGATTAGTTGTGATATTCCAGAGATTGTGTTAGGTTCTAGGGATTTAGGAATGAGTAAGTAAAAGGTTAAGTATAAAGACTTAATGGACATTGCTGAAGAGACGGGTGAGTTGGAAAATGTAGGTCACTGCCCTGTAAGAATAGAGGCCATGTGGTTTCTGAGGGTGAAGGTTTGTTATGGACCAGAAAGATTTCTTAAGTTATAAGGAGAGATTCATAGTGTAAACAGAACACAAGTTTATTTTTGAAAAACAATTGGCATGTACTGTAGATGTCTAACCTAGAATTGAAAACAATAAATATTGGAGTTCTATTAATCCACCATTCCAAATATTCTTGTGTGTTTTTTTTCCAAAAGTACTTCATATTTTAGTGCATGAAAACAGATAACAGGTTGTGTGGGTTGGATGCTGGATGCAGCGAAGGATACAAGCACTGCAAATTTGAGGCTATTAATAAGATAGTAGGCCAATTGGTCACCAGTCTGAGTTGGATATTAGACTAAGCTGATCATCTTTTCCTGGAGAACACTACTGAGAAAAGCACAGCATATCTTGATGGATTATAAACTAAACATTAAGGGTTTTGATCAGAAAGTATAGCACTAGCATTTAAAATGTTAAAAATAACTAGGTGATAATGAAATCTAGAATGTGGCTATGTGTTGGGGTTAATGATTTGTGAAGGTGCTGTCAGATCTTTTCCAATAATTGCACTGTAATTTGACTAGATCCCCACTTGTCTTTAACATGAATATTCCACTTCCTAACATGTAGGCCTTGTCCATGTGAGTATGATGTCATTTTACAGAGCGCTGGATCTTTCCAGGTTAGCGTAATCGCTTTTGTCTTCCTCCTCATCAAGTATGTATTTAATCACCCAACAGTTAATATCACTGTGATAGTCACTGACAGAAGAAGGATAAATACATACAATCAGTCCTCAATAAGTTCATGACCTAGTTGGTGTGGGATGGAATTAGTTACTTGTCTCTTTGGGCCTCAATTACCTCATTTGTAAAAACAACATCGTAGGATTATAGTAAGGATTAAATGAACTGATCAGTAAGAAGCACTTGGCATAATGCTTGGGACATTCTAAGAATGTCATAGTAGCTCAAGTTAACATCCCTAGCATGAGGCTGGCCAGGCCCAGTGTGCAGAAGCAGCTGAAGAGATGATGCGCTCAGGGAATAGCAAAAAGCCTGATGCAGCTACAGCCTAAAACAAACTTATTATATAAACTCATTTTATTATCAGTGTATAGACAGTAATTCATAAAATGAATGTGAATTGATAAATTTTACTAAGCATTCCAAAGCCAAAGCAAAATAATTTTTGGATTTTGAACTGCTCAGTCATGGCTCCCTTCAAACAATTCAGGTGTTAAAAGCTGATCCTCTGTGTGCAGTGTTTGTGTGTGTGTGTGTGTGTGTGCGCGCGCGCGCGCGTGCACACACTGGGGAGGAGGAAAAAAATAAATAAAAAATTGGGAAACAAATAAATTACAGGGAAATAGAATTGTTACTCAAAGAGAACCTCTTTTCCTTTTTGTGGTAAACATCCAAGAACTTATTTTAGAGTATGTCCACTTGCTGATCTAGAAACCTATTTCAGCAAACAAAGCCACCAGACAATCACTGTCATCCCTCTGATCAGAATGATAAAGAATCCTTAAGAGGAAAACATCCAAGTTTTAAGACTGATTTTTCACATTCTTCTTTTTTATTATTTATTTTTTAAATATTTATTTATTTTTGAAAGATAGAGAGAGACAGAGCATGAGCAGGGGAGGAGCAGAGAGAGTAGGAGACACAGAATCCGAAGCCGCCTCCAGGCTCCAAGCTGTCAGCACAGGGCCAAGGTGGGGCTCCAATCCATGAACCGAACCATGAGATCATGACCTGAGCCAAAGTCCAACGCTTAACTGACTGAGCCACCCAGGTGCCCCTCACATTCTTCTTAATCTACATACAGTTTACCTGCCACCACTCCCCTGCAAGTCACTTCTTTCCTATGAAATTCTTATACTCTATTAAATCCTGATTTTTTTGGATTTGCTTCAATGTTGCAGTCTCTGGAGTGTTTGCCACTGTTCTCTTTACTGTATGAGGTCTTTTCATTCTTCCTAAAAATTCAACTTAAGTCTCAAATTTTACATCATTCTTTTCTTGATAACTCAAGACTGCTCTAATTTCATTTAAAATAGTTTAATATTCCAATAATCATAATTATGATGTCCACGTATTTATACCATTTAATATTTTTGTGAATATAAAAAAATCCCAGTCAAGATCATAGATTCCTCTATGCCAAAATTTTATTTTAAACTACTTACACTTCAGGGACACCTGGGTGGCTCAGTCGGTTAAGCGACCGACTTCGGCTCAGGTCATGATCTCATGGTTTGTGGGTTCAAGCCCCGTGTTCGGCTCTGTGCTGACAGCTAACTCAGAGTCTGGGGCCTGCTTCAGATTCTGTGTCCCCCTCTCTCTCTGACCCTTGCCTGCTCATACTGTCTGATTGTCTGTCTCTCTCTCTCTCAGAAATAAATAAAACATAAAAAAAAAAAATACCTACACTTCCAACATTTCTGGTATCTGATAAATATTCAATAACTATTTAGTAAATTTAAAGGCCATTTCTAGGCAAAACTATTCTGAGCATAAGTACGTAATTTTATGAAGACCAAGCAACTGAGAAATGCAGTTTTGACTCTCTCTTTCTTCATACAGTTTATAGAGGATGTGGGAATATGTCACGATAATTTAAATGACTATACTGCATCCTGCCAGTTATTTTTGAAAGGGCTAGAACATGTATTGGCTAAAACCATTGAACTTTATATTGCTTTTCTTTATTTGTAGAAATAAGGTGAGTATAACAGTATTCAAGTGTGTGGGTGTCCTCTTGATTTGAGAACTAATTACCTCATGGCAATTCAAGTTATTTGTTTACTAGTACTAAATGCCATGTTTATCCCATTAATGTATATTATAAATACATTAAGAGTAATTTATTTTTTGGAAAGTTGAAGCAAATTTCATCTCTCTGTATTGGTATAATACAGATACTACAACCATAAAATCAGGTATCTTTTTCTGACCTCAAATATTTGTTATGTTATATATCCAGATATTATTTTTTAAAGAAAATTTAAATTGTATTATTTCTTTATGCATCCATTTAAAAGGAAAAATGGTGACTGAGTGTAACTGATCAATAATGATATCTACACACATATAGTCACAGAATTAATTCTGAACTTTTTGCATTAAGGGAAGGTAGCCATGTCTGTTACCTAAAAATAATTTGTTTGGCTCTGGAGTATGCTCTAACTTTAACAGAGATTTCATTTATTAATTACAATAATACTCCTATTGAAGTGAATGAATATTCCCTGAGTAAACATCGACAGTATATATTGTGTGTATGAATAAAGAATTCACATTGTAAAAGCAAAACATAAAAGTTTAGAGGCAATGCACTTTTTTCTCACATTTAGATATGCATGTCCATAAAAATTAATGTATGCTCAGAACTCGGAACTTTAATACACAAAACTTAATGATAGTTAACTTATTTTTTGTGTTTAGAATGGACTACACATAAGTAACAAGCCTTTAATGATAGCTTATCTTTTATAGTAAAACCAGCTAATAAATAAGATACTACTGTAGGTGATCAATTAATACTGGATACAATATTTTGAGATTTGGAGGAAAAATGAATATATATTAATTTTATGGGTTTTATATAATTTTTTACAGAGAGATCCAGATTTTCCCCTAATACTCATTCTAAAGAAAATAGATTCTCCCAGTATTGAAAGTAAAAAAATTGGCATCATTTGTTTCAAGGTAAAGTTAGAAATTCTCTAAGATAGATTATACTCTAAAAAAAAATACTTTCCAGTATAGGTAATAGCCAAATATAGGTAACAGCCATAATTCAGTAGTGGTCCTGGTGAAAGTACCATGTAATATATGCAATTAATTAATGAGTCAGGGGAAGAATACCTGGGTTTACTTTAGTAATCCTTTCCTTTCTCACACTGTTGTTTGGGACAGCAAGGATTTTTCTTACTTCAACAAAATCGATACATATAATGTTAATAGGATTGGCATATTTTCAATGAGCAATCATTTTTTAAAGACGTTTCCACATTTACTGCTTTTCCAATATCAAATATAACAGCCGTACAATATTTCACATATTTCTTTGAGGCCACATGGGGGTTACTAAGATCCGCAGCAAACCACCACCATTTAAGAGTGATTACCTAGTTAATTCAGAAGTAAGCATTAATTAAATTTCTGTTTAAAAAATCATGCTTCCCTACAAATTAAATTTATAAGTTAAATCAAATATTCAATTACCTTTTAAAATTATATATTTCCAAATTAAGTACTGTAGCTGGATTTTTCACTTTTTAAACCATTATGCTTATTTCATGTAGATGTATCTCTGAGTTCTCATCCAGAATAATGGGCAATGAGCCAGATTTGCACTGAATCATTTTGATGTAAATGATGCTCAGGGTGACCCCAGGCACAATGTAGGATGCAGTAGCCAAGTACCTGCTCATATCCAAAGTTTCATATACCTAATTGCAATTTCAGAATCTCAAGAGCATATTTAAAATAGTAATTTTGAACTGAATGCCTTTCCAAAGAAAGAAACTTTGCCATTTGAAACTCTTTACATTCTTTCTTGTTTGTTTCCTATTTGCATGTAAAATAAAGTAAACAATTTATTTAACTTAAGTCTGTCATGAAAAGGAAGTGTAATATTTGATGACAAAGCTCATCGTATTATCTTCAACACCAAAGATGTTATATTTGATTAGAAAAGTTAATTATAAGCATATAAAGAGCTGAGATGCTAACAGCTAATTACTCATAAAGGGAAATTAAATCTAATTTTCTGACTTACAGTTGCTGTCTGGCAATATTTTTATTAAACAAAATAAATTCCAATTTATTACAGTGGAAACTCTAAAAGTTTATGGGACACAATTGGATGTATATAAATTAGGTTAAAAGCCAATGAGTAGAGAGGAGAGGGTTGCTGCAAGTCATGTCAGCACAATTTTGTCATTGAATATTTTTTTGTTTTTGTTTTCACTGTTAACTATTAGCAGCTAAACTAAACTGTAATGATACACTGCAAGAACCCTTGGGATCTGATTCTCTGTTTGTTTGCCTAGAGTATTATGTGGAACTAAAGTGAGAAACTTGCCTGCGATATTATTGAAGGCTTGTGAACAATGAGAGCTTCTTCATACTGCTGATCTTATCTGTTTGTTATTCAGTCTCTACTACTGACTCAGAACTTCTCCATTCATCTTATAATGAAACAAAGCCTTAAAAATGTGCTGAAAAATATACTCTTAATTAGGAAAACATTGTTGCAATTCTGCCAAAGGATAGAAAAAAGAGAACAGTAAGAACAAAGGCATGAAGGAAAAAAAGTACTATTTTGAGGATTCTTCAACATGGCAGGAAGACTGCTGAATCTGTAACACTAGCATATTGAAAAAAATAAGTTCCATCATTAAAATATGGGTGTTGCAAGCATTTTTGGAAGATGATTCCCTTTCCTTTTCTTTAGAGAAAGTATATTCATTAGCAGCTATACAGTGCCCAAAGCCATTGTCTTTGTTCCAATTATCCAGTTGCAGATGGCCTATTGATAGTACCCATTCAAGTTTGTCAGAAGGCAGTGAGAGTAGCTGCCAATTGAGAAGCATTTCACTGTGATCCTTACACATAGCCATATAAACAAAAATAACTCTATTTAAAAATAAATCCTAAAGATAGTCCTACATTACTATAATCTGCTACAAAATTCCAGCAACCAAAATACACAAGTTCTTGGCTCATTTCATGAAGACTCTGACGGTTAAGTTCACCTGGCATTGTATAGTAAATGCTGATGAAAATGAAAGGAGAAAGAGAGAGAGAGAGAAATTAATAAATTATTCCAGACTGGCAGGCTTGGCTATTTATCAAAAGGAAGCCACTGCATTCAAATATGGTGCACACATCTGAGCCACAGCACCTTTACAACATGCATGGAAAGCATTGGTTTTATCTGGGAAATAAATTTTAAATTACGAATTAACTTTAAATTTTCCAGTAAGTAAACAAAACACAGTATTAAATAATGTGATGATCATTTATGATCAGACTTATAAGGATAATTCTATGGATATGTTTTAAGTGTTTTCATAGTTTTGTAGCATCAACAAAGAGGCTTTGTTAAATAATTTCTGTTGTGGCTTTGAAATATATAGGAAAAGTATTCTTGATTGAATTTCTCTTTTTTAACATCAGTACTATAATAGGAGGATATAAGAAAATGTATATTATTAGAGAGAACATGAAAATCAAAGATTTAAAACAATTCTTAGTTAACTCCTCAAATTTTCTTTTACCCATTGATTATTGTACATATACTTTCCCATGCAAACAAAGTGAGGTTTAAAACAATTAACAACTGTAACTTCTGTTATTTTCTCCAAAAAATTACTCATAAAAGCATTTACCTTAAAGCACTTTTGTAAAATATTCATAACATATTGCCTAGCATAGAATCAAACAATATTTTTGATAAGTTAAATTGAACTCTGTATTTACTGTTGCTAGAAATATTTTATGTTTTCCAATTATAATTTTACATAAGTAAATGTTTTTTCAGTGGTAAGTGAACCTCATCTCCCCCAAAAGTCACTCTTCTGATTCTAATGAACCTTATATAAACTATATAAATGCAACAAAT
This sequence comes from Proteles cristata cristata, assembly GCA_017311185.1. NCBI lineage: Eukaryota > Metazoa > Chordata > Mammalia > Carnivora > Hyaenidae > Proteles > Proteles cristata. The sequence goes on from JAESUZ010001194.1 coordinate 3,160,888, forward strand.
GACTTTCCAAGACCAAACTTCTAACTCTATAAATCTCTAAGACTCAAATTACTAGGCACAATAAGCCTGGCTAAAATTCCAACAGGAGAATTTTTACTACAAATTACCACAAATGGGCAAATGGAAATGAATCAAAGTTCAAATGTTTCACAGTGCTTCCAGGAACATGTCCTTGGATTTATGCTCAGCTCAAAGCCTAGTAAATGCTCTTCAGAACTGTCATCATGATATCAAGAAAGAGTGCTGCCTCCATGTTTCTCACCTTCCTTTTTTTCCCACTATCAGTATATTTTCCACAGTAATCCGTAGTCAGTTATCTTCGTTTTTCTTTTTTAATTTTTTTAAATGTTTTATTTATTTCTAGGAGAGAGAGCAAGGGAGCGTGAGTGGGGGGCGGGGGGGGGGGTCAGAGAGAGAGGGAGTCACAGACTGAAACAGGCTCCAGTCTCTGAGCTGGCAGTCAGCACAGAGGTCGACGCGGGGCTCGAACCCAAGAAACCGCGAGATCATGACCTAAGCGAAAGTCGGACGCTTAACCGACTAAGCCACCCAGGCACCCCTGTAGTCAGTTATCTTTGATGTAACTATTGTAATTGTTATCGATGCCATGAACTACACACAATTTAACTGATTTAATTAAATTAGATTATTTTATATGGTGGCAAATTCAATTGATAAAAGTTGTATATGTTCGAACTCTTCCACCAACTTGTCATTCCTCCATCTCCCTCATTTGGGCCTCTCTTTCCCTGGACACATAACAATACTGAAATAAAGCCAATTGGTAACCTCAGAATGGCCTCTAAAAGTTCAAGTGAAAGGAAGAGTTACTTGTCTCTCACTTTAAATCAAAAGCTAGAAATGATTAACCTAAAAGATTTAGTGGAGTTCAGTGCCAGTAGTTAAGAAGTTGATACCCTAAAGCTGTAACTTGTACATAACCACATTTGCCTTTATGCTAGACTATAAAAACTCTTCCCAATACATAAGATATGTTTTTCCCTGTATTTATGAAATGTTTCCTAACATTTGTATTTGTATGTCATATTTTTGTGATTTGTAAACCAGAATTTGGTTAAAAATATATAGATATATGTGAAACAGTTTGGTGTTTATCTTATATACATAGAGGAGAATTGTAAATGGGTTTTCCTGGGCTGAAACACCCATTGCCAGAGGCCAGTGTGATCCACTACTTTATGTTTCCTGACATGGATTATGTAGAGTGTGTGTTGCCTGTTAGCTCTATATTGTAAACCACATTCTAGACAACTATTGGCTTTTATGTTTTGAGGAGTATGTATTGTTTTTATATGTAATTTTTATTTTGAAAGTAGGAAAGATATAGACAGGTGCAACAAAATATCAACCTTATGAATATTATTTATGTAATGTAAAAATCAACCATGTATATAAAAATACTTTTGTCTGGACCTTTCAGGGAATTGATGCAAGAAATTTGAAATAAAGGTTTTAGTGAGCTGATGGACACTAGATAAATACAAAGGATATCAACAAACATAGCTAAGACTCTTTAAAAAAATGATTAACCTTATTGCAGAAACCATATTCAAAGCTGGAAGAGACTGAAATCTAGGCCTGTGCTGCCAAACAGCCAAGTTGTAAATGCAAAGGAAAAGTTCTCAAAGGAAATTTAAAAAGCAAAATAGCTTTATTGCTGATAGGGAGAAAGTTTGGGGGTCTGGATAGAAGATCCAACCAGCCACACGTCCCTTTAAGCCAAAATTCTAAACCATAGCAAGGCGCTAACTCTATTTAATACTATGAAGCCTGAGAGAGGTGAAGAGGATGTAGAAGAAAAGCTTTAAAAACTAGCAGAGGTTGGTTCATGAGGTCTCCATAACATAAAAGTGCAAGGTGAAGCAGCAGGTGCTGATTTAGAAGTTGTAGCAAAGTTATCTAGAAAATCTAGCTAAGATAACTCATGAAGGTGGGTACACTAAACAAGAGACTTCTAATATATACAAAATAGCCTTTAATTGGAATATGATGCCATGCAGGACTTTCATAGCTGGAGAGAAGAAGTCAGTATCTGGCTTCAAAATTTCAAAAGCAGGTTGACTCTTGTTAGAGCTTCATGCAGCTGGTGACCTTTAGTTGAAGCCAATGTTCATTTGCCATTGTAAAAATCCAATGGCCCTTAATAATTATGCTAAATCTACTTTGCTTGTGTTCTATAAATGGAGCAAAAAAGCCTGGATGACAGCATGTCTGTTTACAAAATGGTTTACTAAATACTTGAAAGCCATTGTTGAGATCTAATGCTCAATAAAAAAAAACCCAAAAATCAAAAGATGCCTTTCAAAACATTACTGCTTATGGTCAAAGCATCAGAACAAAGAGTTCTGATGGAAATGTACAATGAAATTAATGTTGTTTTCATGCCTTGTTAACACATCCTTTCTGCATCAAGGAGTAATTTCTACATTCACTTCTTACTATTGAAGAAATAAATTTTATTAATGCCCTATCTGCCATAGATAGGAATTTCTCTGATGGATATGGGCAAAATTAACTGAAAACCTTCTGAAAGGATCCACCATTCTACATACCATTCATATCATTCATGATTCATGGGAAGAGGTCAAAGCATCAATATAAATAGAAGTTTGGAAGAAATTGATTCCAACCCCCATGAATGACTTTGAGGGGTTCAAAACTTCAGTGGAGGAAATAACTGAAGATGTGAAAAGCAAAAGAACTAGATTTAAAAGTGGAGCCTGAAAATGTGACTGAATAAATTGCTACAGTCTTGTGACAGAACTTCAACACATGGGGAGTTGTTTCTTATGGATAAGTAAAAAAAAAAAAATGGCTCTCTGAAATGGAATCTCCTCTTGGTAAAGATGCTGGGAAGATTGTTGAAATGGCCACAAAGGATTTAAAATATTACAAAATTTAGCTGATAAGGAAAATCAAGATTTGAGAGGACTGACTCCGATTTTGAAAGAACTTCTACTGTGAGTAAAATGTTATCAAACAACATCACATGCTACAGAAATATAAGCCATGAAAGGAAGAGGCAGTTGATGAGTCTAACTTCACTTATTTTAAGAAACTACCAAAGCCACCCCAGCCTTCATCATCCACCACTCTGATCACTCAGCAAGCCATCACCACTGAGGCAAGACACTCTACCAGGAAAAAGATTATGACTCACTGAAAGCTCAGTTGATGGTTAGCATGTTTTACCAATAAATTATTTTTTAATTAAAATACAGACATTTTTAAAACATAATCCTATTGCACACCTAATCGACTACAATATAGCATAGACATAACTTTGATAGGCATTGGGAAACCAACAAAGTAATTCAATTCATAGCCATCGTCGCTTTATTGCAGTGGTCTGGAACCAAACCCACAGTACCTCTGAGGCATGTCTGGTATGTATTTTCTATAACAAAAGTCTAGAGGTAGGCAGTTCCAGAGGTTTTTTTTTTTTTTTTCAATAACTCAATATCATTATGTCACTACAATTACACTTACAATTGTTTTATCACCTTTTTTCCCATGGTGGGTAAAATATAGTCACTTTGGGCCCATTTTCACATCCTTATTCTAACACATAAAGCAACAGAGAAGAGGCAGAATCTAAAATCTTCCTCAGTGTGAGGTATTTTCTTTATAATGCACCAATTCAGCAGACTCTCCTATCTGTTTCATAGGCTAAAAGGTGCCAATAAGATATATTGCACATACCCGTCTTATTTTGAAATTAGATCATATAGAGTGTTCAAGTAATTCCTGGCTTTGACCTGGAAATCCTGAAGAATATCTTTTTGGCAGTTTGAAAAAAACATTCTTAAATTAAGAATAAGAAAATTGGTCCCTCTCATGCAATCAACCATATTTTTAAATTGTGTCACTGATCGGGGCACCTGGGTGGCTTAGTCGGTTAAGCGTCCGACTTTCGCTTAGGTCATGATCTCGCGGTTAGTGGGTTTGAGCCCCGCGTCGGGCTCTGTGCTGACTGTCAGCTCAGAGCCTGGAGCCTGTTTCAATCTGTGACTCCCTCTCTCTCTGACCCTCCCCTGCTCACACTGTCTCTCTCTCTCTCTCCTAGAAATAAATAAACATTAAAAAAATTTAAATTGTGGCACTGATGGAAATATGAACAAATCAATAATATAAATAGTAAATATAATGAAGTAAGGAGAGATAAGATGTTCATAGGTAAAAAAGCTATAGTTTTGCCGATAGATCTGTTTGGTTTATTTATAAATTAGACAATGAAACAGTCCTTTTATTAGCTAAACATCATCACTTGTAAGTAGTACATGGTTGTGTGCCTTGATTATCAAATGTTATTAGATCGTTAAAGATAAAATTATGCACATATCTGTAATTTATGCAGAACAAATATCAAAATAAATCTATAATGAATGTTTACAACATCATATTTGATTTATTTAATATACACTTAAAATGAAAGCATTTTAATTGCTTCTTCAAGCAGATTAGCTGTTCAAATAAACTAAATGGAAGAAGTCTTAAGATTATATTTATACATACATTTTTTTGTATGTTAGACACTTCTTTGAAGAAATTTGTTGTGTAATGGTTTCAGGAATGCCAAAGCAGCAAAATCATTTGGTACTAAACATAAAGCTTCTAAGCAAGTCCTGCACAATTTTACTCTATGCTTTACAAAAATAGCTATCAGCAGTGATTTTAATCCATGTGTGTTCTACTTCAAAATACATGTTGTTTCTGCACAGTACAGAAACAGTTTAGATTGGAATCAAATTGCAATGGCTTCTAAATCCTGAGATAAAGTCTATTACTATTACCCTATACAAACTGATGGGAATTTATGAGATCATAATGATTCAGTTAGTTTATTCATATAATAAATGTGTGGTATAAGTGGGTAGTGTGGTGTATGAAACATAAATAATGCATCTTCTAAAACATATAATTTTTACCATAATATATGGTTGTGGAATGAGTTGCATCATTTCTGATAGAAACTAATGAATAGGAATTCTCTACCTTTCTGAAAATACTTATTTCCACATTTCACAGACAAATGTTGATGATAAATCACAGCATTTCTAACTTGCTCGTAGGTTTTTCTTTTTTTTTTTTTTAATATTTTATTTATTTCTAGGAGAGAGAGAGAGAGAGTGAGACAGCGTGAACAGGGGAGGGTCAGAGAGAGAGGGAGTCACAGACTCTGAAACAGGCTCCAGGCTCTGAGCTGAAAGTCAGCACAGAGCCCGACGCGGGGCTCGAACCCACGAACCACGAGATCCTGACCTAAGCGAAAGTCGGACGCTCAACCGACTAAGCCACCCAGGCGCCCCGTCGTAGGTTTTTCTTAACAAACCATTTTCAAGATGTGATTTTAAAAACTTAAATCTGCTTAGAGGTCGTTGAAGTTTCATTTTTTAATAACCTAAGGACTTGGCCCTCCGTGTTGTCTCTGCCTGAAACAAAATTATAGAAGAACTTCATGTCACTTTTCAAACACCTCCCATTTTTGAGATGACCAAGATAGTTCCCAGATTTTGTAAAAATTTGGAAACTTCGTGATCGCTCTTAAAATTTTTTAGCCTCTGCTGAAGTTTATCATTCTCTTTTCACTTCTATTTTTCTCTGCATATCCAATTCCTAACCATCTTAAGTCCAAACCTGTCCCCGGTGATGAGTCTACAATGACATATCAATTTTTTAATTTCTACATGACCTATTTTCCACTGCATGTATTTGATATTTGCTGATTCACATATCCTAAGGGAATGTTTCATGACTGAAAGATCCTGAGGGCTCTTTCCTGAGGGAAAACACTAAGAGAGCAGAAATTATTTCTGTTATTGCTGGGATTCATTTTACCTCAAAAGACAGATTAGGTAACATCATAATTAAAGAAATAAAGAAAAAGATCTGGAAAAAAGTAATGAAAGATATTGCATTGTGATTTTCCTTTATAATGGTTGACTCAAGCTTTTCTCATTCATATGTATAAGTGGCAAATGATCACTTCACCTAATGAAAAAAGTGTCTATGCCTATATTATGTCTGAATTTCCTTTCTGGATGGTCCATAACAAAATATTAAGAGAAAGTGAAGCAGGGAATATAATGATGACACAATTAGAGATCATGCAATGAAATCCTTTGTTCCGTGAAGAAAAACTTAAACCTTTCTAATTACATCACCCACCCAAATCCGTAAAAATCAAGAATACTACTATATGAAAACTTCTGGGTTCAAGGTGAAAAGTTAATGTATTTCTTCCGTGTTAAGAGACTATAATGCTTATGTTTCCCTCCTGACCTCTGTCTTTGACCATGGATATCATAAACTACTGTACCAGACAACAAACTCACATAGTTAACTTTGTCCATCTAGTGTTTGGGACCATTCTGAATAAGATGGACTTTCTGAATTGCAGTCAGGGATATAGATAGATTAAGTAAATTATTTTTTAAATAAAATATACCCTTACAAAAGTACATAAATCATGAATATACAGCTTAATAATTTTTTACCAACTGAACATATCCCATCTATCTAGTCAGCAGATGAAGAAATTAGATGTAAGAATATTAAAATTAAAATAAAAGAAATTAGGTATTAGCATTACATCTGAACCACCCCACATACTAACTCCAATAATTTAAAATCTAATGAGACAGAAAAAACTATAAAATTATCAAAAATTAAAATATATTGTAGGTTATAAAATTCTACAAAATTTCATTTTTCAGTATACTGTATGTTATGTATAACACAAGTATACTACATCTACTATACAACATATATATGTTACACACTATAGATATAATGATATATATGTTATATACATTTGATATTATACATATGTTCTATAATATGACATATTTATTTGAAATTTGTGATACTTTTATAATTGTTATTTCATTTCTTCATTAGATTTTTCACTTGTTTCATTAAATTTATATTATTGATGGAAAGAAATTTTATATTATTGTTACATTTTCACAGAAGAGTAATAAATGTGCTTTAGAGAAAATAATAAATATTTATTGAATTTTTACTTTTTCAATGAAATGTTCTACATCATTTTTACTTTGGGGATTTACTAAATCTTTACATGCTTTGTACTGCATTTAGTACACTGCTAATGCAAACTGGTTTGTGAATTAATTTTGTTTAATTTCAGGTTCTGACACACTATTATCTCCATCTAATTTTTCCTTATTTATCTTCATTTATGATTATAGGTCAAATTATAGGATATTGTCAGCTTGTTCTTTACAAGTAGTTAAATTTTCAGCCCTCTACTATTTGTAATATTAGGATTGAACATTTAAAGAAACTTCAATTTCCAAAACTCATTTCAAAAGCTTTATTAAGTCTCTCAAATAATGCAATCTCTACAAAAGACAACCAAGCAAATGCATCCCTGGTAATTTCTTATTTTTTTTAAAAAATATTTTTATTTATTTCTAGGAGAGAGAGACAGTGTGAGCAGGGGAGGGTCAGAGAGAGAGAGGGAGGCACAGACTCTGAAATAGGCTCCAGGCTCTGAGCTGGCAGTCAGCACAGAGCCCGACGCGGGGCTCGAACCCACGAACCCCGAGATCATGACCTAAACGAAAGTCGGACCCTTAACCGACTAAGCCACCCAGGCGCCCCAGCCTGGTAATTTCTTAATGGTCAAATAGGATAAAATATTATGTTTAAAGTTACTGAAAGTGGAATTAAAAAAAGAAAACAGTTTACTGGGAACTTAATTTAAATGATTATTAAAAATCAAAATAAAACACTCAATTACAGTTCTTCTATTTTTCTTCCTTAATACATTGTGTTATGAAGCTTTTGAATAATTTTATTTAATTTGCAACATATTTGTTATAATTTAAATAGATCTTATTTAAAATAATTACTGTATTTATGAAAAATATTTAAACTTATAAGATCACAAAGTTAAACCAAAGGACTGAGGATATATCTCCAAAGAAAATATTTCCCCCTATTTTATGTTAATTTTAGTTTTCTGAGAGATCCAACATTTGTATCCAAATTTAGTTATGTTTTGCATACTTTTTTATTTGCTATAAGCAAAAGCCATTGTATACCTGTTCATTTTATATTCTTTAAATGACATATGATTCTGAGTATCACTGACATTCCACCAAAAGCTTGTCAAAATTTTAAAAGGCACAATTAAGGAACCAATATAAATGTACATACAAATAAAAACAAATACAAATAAATTATAGGATCAGGAAAGCAGAAAGTGGGAGTAGCAAGGATAAAAATGATACATAGAAAATACATAACAATATTAGAAATAACTCAAAACATAGTAAAAATGTGAGTGGGTTCAACAAAAATAAATTAGAAAGTAAAAGTAAAAATACAAAGGGAGATATTCTACATATTTATTAGTAAAGACATAATCCTGAACAAACCACGTATTATAGAGAAAAACTTAAGGCAAATTATAACATTTAGAGGTGACAAAGCCACAGATGTATCATATGTCAAAATTTGTGGGATAGGATTGATGTGATTGTTATAGGAAATCTTTTACTCTATTATTCCAGAAGGTGGAGACAACACCCAGAAGCAGCACTGAATGCAAACATAAGGCGCTACAACAAAATGAAAAGGCAGCCTATTAAATGGGAGAATCGTGCCAATGTTTTATCTGATAAGGGGTAATATTTAAAATAGAGAAATACCTCATAGAAATCAACACCAAAAATCCCCCAAATAATCTGATTCAAAACAAACAGAGGACTTAAACATTTTCCCGAAGAACACACACAACTTCTTCATTATATAGTACAGAACCCTGTGGACAGCATGGCAGAATGAACATAGTTTCAGGTGTCACAATCTTTGGTTTGACTCAGGGATCAGCCCTTCCCTTGGAGTAAGTTATTTAACCTTTCTAACTTGCCATGTCATAATTTTTATGATATTATTTAGAATGTTGTTAGAATCAGATGATATAATCTAATTGTTCCAGTATCACTATAATAATGATTTTCAACAAATTTGCTCCTTCTCTATATTTATTTCTCTGCCACCTATTCTTTAAATAATGGCTTTCACTCTAATTTTCACTGACACTCTTTCTGGGAAATATCATACATTCTAGCACAGTTTATCCTATTAAGTGGACAACATCCAAACTTGACCACTCTCCCACCTTCAGACTAACTACTTGGCATATATTCAACTAAAGTCATGTTCAAATGGACAGAAACCAAGAAAAAAAAAACAATCATTATCTTGCTTCAAGGCACCTCTCAGGCCTTTGTAGTCACTTGCTTTAATCCCTGCATTAAAGTAATTATTGATTCTTCCTTTTTATTTCAACAGTTATAGTACAATAATGCTGTTGGATTCTGCTTCAAAAAATGAGTTCCAGGGGTGCCTGGGTGGCCCAGTTGGTTAAGCATCGACTTCGGCTCATGTCATGATCTCACGGTTCCTGGGATCGAGCCCCGGGTCAGGCTCTGTGCTGACAGCTAGCTCGGAGCCTGGAGCCTGCTTCTGATTCTGTGTCTCCCTCTCTCTCTGACCCTCCCCTGCTCGTGCTGTCTCTCTCTTTCTCAAAAAAATAAATAAAACATTTTAAAAAATGGGTTTCATATCAAGACCCTGACTTGGTCTTTTATATCAGCTCTCCATTTGAGCTGCCTGCCACCAACTTAAGGATGTATGGATCATCTATTATGTGTTCGGTTTTGAGGATGCAGGACTGAAAATAACCCAGCACCTGCTCTTGAGTTCACTGATAATTGCAATATGGTAGAAAGGCTTGACAGTAATGACAAATATAAAGTAACACTTGGAGGTCTAAACTAGTCTGACAGTAAGAGAAGACTTGCTGAATAAAGCAAACCTTAAGTCAAAGTTTACTTTTCTACTCTAACCTTTGCCTACTTATTACTTATTTTTCTCTCTTTTCCCTACCAGGCTTTTAAAAATCTATGGCCTTTTCACAGATCATGATATTGCATGAAATATTATTTGTTCCCGTCTCAACTCATAGTCTCCCTTCAAGATCTATTTCAAAATTCTACTGCACATTGAAAATTTACCTGTTGTGCTTTTTTTAATCAGTTTAAATTATAGCTTTCATTCTGATATGCTCTTATTTATTTATTAAGATTTCTCTACTAACACATTGAGGTGACTGTCATGTTATTTCTAGATCTACAGAGCTTGTCATCATTTCTCTCACTCAATAGGTGCTCAGGAATGTTAATACCAATAATATTAACACAGTGATTACAACTAAAAACTAATATATTGTGGGCTTACATTTTGCCAGTTTAAGTGCTATTCCCGTTCTGTCGTTAAAAGAACAGAGGACTGGGAAAAGTGAGAAATTTGCCAAGTTCACAGAGCAGATAAGGAGCCGATGGGATGCTAACAGGGCACTTCTAACTCCTGATGACTGGCTCTGAACCATTATGTATGCCGAATGAGCAACAAAAGTTGTTCAAGATTACTTATATAGAAGGGGCAAGTCTAATCCTACATGTCTGACTGACTCCTTTTCACTTTTAAACAACAGAAAGTGAGGTCTTTGAGGGAGTCTCTTAGTCTTACTGCAACATTTTTCTTTGTTCATGCAGTATTTTTTTCCTGGGTTAGTAGGAAATCAGTTAATCTATATTATATTGTGGATTGAATTTTAAGATAGAGTACGAACATTTTAGGGTTTTTTTTTTTACATTATAGCATTACCTTAGCACATCACTGAGATCTAGACTAACAAAGCATTTATTCTATTAATTCACTTATTAGTTCCATGAGCATATATTAAGTTTCCACTATGTATCTGGAATTATCCTAGTTGTTGGGGAGTTTACCATCTAACAGGAGGATATTACACACAAGTCACCATCTACAAGAGTCCTAAGAACCTATGATGTAGGTATACACAGGCATAATGACATTTTCAAAAACTACTATTTAATTTAGCTGTGGAAGAAGTCACCACAAAACCTTCATGAAGCATTAGACAGGAAAAGAAGAAAGAAAGGGAATAGAGAATTCAGAAGTATGGTCAATAAAGGAAAGCAGTCCTATCAAAGAACTGCAAATGAATCACTGTAACTAGAGCAAAGGGTACATGTTGGAGAGGAGTGAGGCGTAGGCTTGAGAGAGGGAGGCTGGGTAATAAAGAATCTTTTTTTTTTTTTCCTCTAAAGACCTTGATCAGCTGATAAAGCAATTAAATAGAATAAGAGTGTAATTAGATTTGTATTTGAAATAGAATCACTGGGGTAAAGAATGGAACATGTTTGAAGAAAGCATTTTGGCTCCAATTACCATGTAAATGATATTATTGGTTATCAAGAGAAGGACTATAAAAGAGGAACAGGTTGGAGGTGTCTGTTGGCTGTTCTGATTACTACTCCAGCCCCAAACAGTCACCTATGGCATACTCTGAAGAAAGGGTTGGTAAACTATGGCCAATGCCAAATCAGGCCTGTTGCCTATTTTGTATGCACCATGAACTAAGAATGGTTTTTATAGATGCACATTTCCATTTAATTTGGTGATAGAAAACACTAATTATAAAATCTAGTTAAACAGTATGTTATCCTCCCCATCCTGCAAAAAAAAAAGTAAAAAAAATGAATCTAATTCTTATTAAAGTAGTAGAAAACTACTTTTAAAACATACTCAATTATTAATCTATTTTGAACACTATTAAAATATGTATTAGTTTTTCATAAAAAAATACCTGTAAGATATTCAATGTTGACTCTTGGCTTGAAAATCCTAGAATATTTACTATCTGGCCCTTTACAGGAAAAGTTTGCTGACACCTCTATGGAATAATTAGAATATTTAATTAAGGGATTATTAAGAAAGTTATAGGCAAGATTAATGTAACAACAGGGAAGGTAAAGCACTCAGGGATTATGAAGTAGAAAAAGTCATCATCATCTCATGGACCTAAAGGACAATGGGAAGGAGACTTTATTGGCACTCAGTTGGAGATAAAGTCCCAGAAGTGAGGCTACCTCACAGAAGCCATGAACTTAATGAATTTAGATATTGGGAAACCTCTTCACAGCAGGGAAGAATAAACCCCCTGACATATCTTGCAGAAATGATACCTTGATCTTTCTCTCTTCTTTTTTTATTTTTCTTTTTCTTTATCCAGTCTCTCACAATGCCTCCCATTGGCCTAACACATCAGAGAATCAGGGGGCAAGGGAGCATAGAGTGATACTGAATTAAGCTTCCTAGGTCACAGAGTAAGGTGGAAAAGAATGGGGCTTGGATTTGTAGGGGCAAGGAGACAACCGCAAGCACAAAGTGTAAAACACTAATAGGTATTTGGATGTAAGTACATGGAATCAGTAAAGAAAACTGGACAGAACACATACATTTTAGAAGCCATATGCACTTTGGTGGTTATTGCATATATTGATATAAGGCTTCTTAGGAAGATTATTTCCAGTTAGAAGAGGATGTGGGCTGAAAACAAAACCCTAAGTAACATAGGCATTTAATAAATAAAGAAGAATAGCTTGCAAAGAAGTAATAAAGAGGAAAAAATAGTAAAAGCTAAAAAAACCACCTTCTTAGTTATTATTAGAATTTAATAACAATGTATGATTTAGTTGATGGCTATATAAATGCTGTGGTTAAAAGAAGGAAGACAAATAATGTATGAATTCAACTACTTACGCTCAAATGTGTGTGTGTGTGTGAGAGAGAGAGAGAAAGAGAGAGAGAGTGAGGGACAAAAACAGAGAGAGAAAGAGAAGATAGACTTTAATTTCAAAATAATTCTCAAATTCTACCATTTTTTACCACCATCATGGTTCCACCTTGCAGGAATCAATTCTTACCTAAGTTACTGCCCAAACTGATTCTCAACATCCACAAGTATTCTAAAATCTATTTACTCATCACAAAACAGAATGGATTAACTTTTAATATACATCACTTCATTCTTCTCAAACCCATTTGAAACTCTCTCATCACATTTTAAATGTAACCCAACTTATTATGGTTCTTCTTCAGAGAAAAGTGTTCATGAATTTTCAGCCTGAAGACTTCAGTCCTTTTTATGTCCCTTACTCTGTTCCATTCTGCTTTAGGGACTTTACCACCACTTGGAACTATATTATTTAGTCATGTGTTTTCTTATTTATTTTCTGCCCTTCCATTGTAAAGAAGGTTTGCTGAAGATAATACAATCCTCTCTCTTATTCATGGTTCTATCTCCAGTGCTTATGTATTGAGTGGAAAAATAGATTCCATCACTGACGAGTGGCCTGATCAGAACATACATTATTCCTTTAAAATAAAAGTGCAATTATCCATATGGATTATTAGAAGCATAGCTATACACATTTAATAGTAGGGCTTAAATACAAGACACAGGTGAGAAGAGGTTGAAGATAACTGTAATGAAACCATAAAGATTCTGTGTTTTCATAAACACAGAATTGGCAGACAATACATCTATTTATTCTGATGTTCCCATTCTCTCATGGTTATTGTTCTGGTAGTTCCTTCCTGGTATGCTCTGAGTACATGCAGACCCAAATTTGAAGCAAAGTCACTTCTGAATACTGTGCCTCTTTACTATAGTTGATAAAACTTTGCACCCTCTAATCCAGGCATTGGGTTTTGTATCTAGTCCATGTATGGAACACAAACCATGTCCTTAATTTCCTGAAGGCCCAGTAAAGGCCAAGATTATAGTCATTAATGAGTTACAGCTAATACTGTGTTCAGAGCTCCCCTAGAATGAATAAATCCTAATAAGCGAAACTCTGGGCTTCTTGCTAAATCCAGTTAGATACCTTTATGACAGAAGGACAATAGAAATTTCTATGTCATTATTTGTAGAGACCAAACTTCCAAATTATTTGGACCTCAAAAGCAAGAGCATCCTCTCTTTTTCAGATAAGTGTTTACATTCTATAAGAGAGGGAACTCAAAGTTTCCTGGGGAAGAAACTCTTGTTCTCCTGAGAAAATACCTTATAACCGTTAAGTGGTTGACTTCCAAAGACCAGAACAAAAGAATCAGTGTAACTGATAATGCAATTTCCCAAAGTCTACATTTTTATATTTTAAATAGAATCATTTACATCAATTAGATTTTAAATAATACCTGGCCTAATTCATAGTGATGAAAAATGTATTTCTGACTCTTCAAGGGCACAGACTGGCTAAAGACAAACTTAAAATATGTTTCTCAACAAAGCACATTAATATCTCTCAGTCTTCTGCTTCTGAATTCAGATTTATAGTGACATCTCACTTTTCTCCAAGAATAATAGGTAGGCACTTGCTTTAAATTAGTCTAAAAAAAGGCCCACCATGGTCATTTTTTCCAAAACCTAGGAATTCTCTTCCACAAGTAATTTATTCTCTACCTCCAGACGCTAAAACTGCCAACAATTCATAAATGCCATTTCCCTCAATTTGAACATACAAAGAAGTTAATAAATCAATATATTTCTCACCAGCCACCTAGTTATACATATATCATATAGAATCACTTCGTACTGCTTAACAATCTTGCAAGTCCTCCTTTCCCTCCTAAAATTTCAAGTCCTTAGCTTATTTCACAAGGCATTTATAACATTTTTGCAAACCACCTTTAGTATTTTGTTTCTGCTACCACTTTACCATTCCAGGAACCATTTTGCCAAGAATTTCCTAAGTGTAGTGTGTGAAGCATGCCATGATATTTGGGGACTGAGGATCCAGAAAATGTAAACCCCATCCATACCTTCAAAGAAATTAAGGTCTAATAAGTCATACACTAGAACACAGGTAAACATGAAAGATTTTGAAAACTGGAAAACACTGTGATTAAAAATTTTTAATATGAGAATGTAAACTAGTTTTAGACTTTACAGGAAATCTTCTTGTACAAATTTCCTTATCATGAGAATTAAAGAATGAATAAACCCAGTGCTTTCCTATACCCAGTGCTTAGGGACTAAGAAGAAACAGTTCAAAGGGAGAAGGAATTTTGTGTGCTGTTACTTTTTCTGGCCTTCTTATCTTTGTAATTAGTTTTCTCTTACATGTCTTTGTGACCTTTTATAAGATGTAACCCCACTTTATTTATTTATTTATTTTTTAAATATTTTTATTTATTTCTAGGAGAGAGAGAGAGACAGCATGAGCAGGGGAGGGTCAGAGAGAGAGGGAGACACAGACTCTGAAATAGGCTCCAGGCTCTGAGCTGGCAGTCAGCACAGAGCCCGACGCGGGGCTGGAACCCACGAACCGCGAGATCATGACCTAAGCGGAAGTTGGATGCTTAACCGACTAAGCCACCCAGGCACCCCAAGATGTAACCCCACTTTAAAAGCCTTCCCCATATCCCAGCCCATTCCCCAGATGTTAATTTCTTATGAGTTGAGATTCTTATATGATGATCAACCTCACCAACATTCTTCCAGGTCTTGGTAGAACCCAGTAGGTGATAATAGTATCAGGTGAATCAATGAGACATTTTCAGCTTCAGGAGATTTAGTTACTTGCCTAGGTCAAACAGCAAGTTAATGCAAAGCCAGGATGAAACATAAGTCTTCTAATTTGAAATCTTGTGTTTTTTAATCAAAATGTTATAGGCTATTTGTTTTGATACTATTGGCCTAAACTGCAGAACTTCTCTTTCTGTGGAAGATATTTTCTTAAAACCAGAAATGGAACAAAGATTGTTTATTAGGAAGGTGAGTTCATATGAAGTCATCTTGAGGTTAGAAAACACTAAAGTGTTTAGAAAACACTAAAGCTTACTTTCTTCATTTTTGCATCCTTATTATAGGCAGTAAAGCTTTCTACATACTTCAGTGGGTCTTTGGGAAAAGTACTTAGGTTGGCTCTCTCAGTTTCATTTCATTCTCCTTCCAATCAGTAACAAGAGAATTAAAATACTTCCAGATTAATTTGTAGCTAGGAAACTACAGTAAATTAAGATTTGCCGGTTAGTTGTACTTGTGTGAAAATCAGATGACACAATGGTTGATAGTACCTTTCAGATGCTACAGGAAGACAGAAATGCTCTGGGAGAAGTGAATGGTGACCAGAAATGGCCTGTACATCCTACTACTCAGCCACTGGCTTCTTGAGTATGGAACATTCAACCCTGACCCTTGGGTGGTACCAGTGGTGGTGGTGAGATCTAAAAGCCAAAGGCCTAATGGCAATGTACCAACTTGTACACTTCTATCCCTTCCAAACATAGGTAAGCATCCAGGTTCCTAGGTTCAATCATTTTCTGCTAGAAGTACCTTGGAAATTTTGTTTTCTGAGCAGTCCAGACTGATCTAGAGAGTTTAGTAACATTTGCCAGCAGATACACCTTTCAGAGATTCTAAGTGATCTTTGTATCTTTATTTCCTTGAATATTATCCATAGTTCCATAGCTCCACGTTAAAATAGATAAGATGACACAGAGATTGTTGAATATTCCCCAAGGGCTAACACCAGGGAGTAAACTAAATCTGAACATATTTAATGATTAAGAGGACTTCTGTGGATTTAAAAGTAATCTTCAAATGCATAAATAACAGTGATTAATCAAAATCCTTTCATAATTTCCCAAACTGCTTCTAATTTGTTAAGCTCTTCACATACTTTAGAATTTTAAATATTATTCACAATTATCATGCACTTTTTTGACCTCTAAATATAATACTTAAATGACACTGAACGTCATCACAAAATTGTCTCCTACTGCTTCCTAAATGCTGAGTCAAAGGTAGGGAAGTTATGAAAAATAAATGAGGTAGAGCCGAGATGTTTACTCTCAAAGCAGGAGGCACTAATCTTGTAACAATGCTCTGTTCCACTAGCAATGTTATTGCTGCCACATGAAGTGATTGATGGGGATTTAATCATTTTATCTAATAGCTCTAGGTATTAGAAAATGATATGTGCTACACTACAGTTTTTAGAACATTCCAAAGTTTTCCAAAAGTAAGAAATCAGGTAGGGTGCTGCATTTTTTTTTTTAAGTTTCCCACATCTAAAATAATGTTAGGGGTTCTCTGATATTAATTATACAGAATTCAAAATTATGTACCTTTA
Organism: Proteles cristata cristata; assembly: GCA_017311185.1. Lineage (NCBI taxonomy): Eukaryota > Metazoa > Chordata > Mammalia > Carnivora > Hyaenidae > Proteles > Proteles cristata. The sequence continues at coordinate 3,177,951 of JAESUZ010001194.1, forward strand.
TTATAGAGGACAAAATATTGATTCAGTCCATAATGTTAGATTATTCCTATAACATATGAAATCAACACACTCCTAACTATGTGTTTTAAATGATATGCATTTAAAATAAACAAGAGTTCACTCTTCTGACATTTCGTGGTTTAATATAAACTCTTGTACACATTGGTAACATTTAAATGCTACTGGCCATATTCCTTTTTACTTTAAGAACCATTTTTTATTATAGACATTTCTTTAAAACACTCAGTTGTTAACTTATATTTGGTCTGCTTGATAACAAACAAGCAAATGAGAACACATCTAAATGCAATAGGAAAGAGAGACTGAAATAAGAGGTAAGAGAGTTTTTTAAAGCCATGAATTAGTGGAAAGTAGGACATCGTAAGAAACTGGTCAATGTGATTAGGAGATATGCATTTCCTAACTGGTCTCTATTGAATTAGGGTCTTACCCTTCCGCAGAGACCAAGAGATGGAGACTCTATCCTTCTCCATGACCTTATTTAAAGGGCTGGAGCCCAGGTCTTTGAGAAAGACATTTTATTTGGTAAAACTGGCAAGGACTGGGAGATTTACATCTCAAGGGACAAAGAATCTGCAATTTCACAATCTCGAAAGTAAATGGTGGAATAAAAGGAAGGCCAGGGGCTTACAGTCAGGAATAAACCTAAAGTTTAGTCCACTTAGGGGAGTGCTAATACCAGAAATATAGCAATAATTGACTGGAAAATTCTTATTTGATTACCAGGCAAATGCTTATTAAAGAATATAGGGCATTTAGAATTTTTATTTTTAATATTTATATTTTTGAAAAGCAAAAAGTCAATATTGATTGTACCAAATCTGAGCTATCACCAAGTCACTGACTGTTCCCTTCTTTTAGGGTAACAATGTCACATTTTAGTTACTTTCTTATTTACATATTTACCATAATTTATTTATTACCCTAAGGTATGTTGATCTGACAATTAAGAATTTAAAGGCATACAGTAAATATCTTTAGATTCCTCCTTATGGGGAACCTGGCTGGCTCAGTCTGTTAAGTGTCTGACTTTGGCCCAATTCATGATCTCATGTTCCCTGAGTTCGAGCCCCACATTGGGCTCTGTGCTGACAGCTAGCTCAGAGCCTGGAGTCTGCTTCAGATTTTGGATCTCCCTCTCTCTCTGGCCCTCCCCTGCTTCATGTTGTCTCTCAGAAATAAAACATTTTTGAAAAATTTTAAATTCCTCCTTAACATTTGAAAACCATAAATTTATCTAAATTCATCAAGGGATTTCATATTTTGATACTTCAATATAGAAAATGTATATATATATTTATCCTTGCTAGGTTTATTTGATTTGTTCTGAAACTGTGTTTTCATTTTAATAAATTACACTCTTTTCCAGTATTCTGGGTGTTTTCTGGTGGTAAGAGTCTTTGCCTTATCAGTACATCTTAAACTATATGCTCACTTAACTGTCATGTCTCCTAGCTTTGTGATCTTAATCTTATGAGATTTTGACATTTAAAATTATAAGTATATCTGCATCACTTTTGCTTCCTTTATGTATTTTCTCTAGTTCCATTTCCTTTTCCTCAAATGCTTCTGTAAAAAGTTTTAGACTAACCAGATGCTTGAACAAGAATCAGATTACTTTAAATAAAGTTATATTTCCTAGTAATACCCTGTTATAATCTTTCAGCTCTACATCTTGAGGCGTTTTTAACAAATGGGTTTATGGTGTAAGCTTTCCCAGCTTCACAATTAAAGAATTACATGATTGTTCTATTCATTTAACATTGACATAATCTACAATTTATGTCTGATACTTCAATTAAAGTACTTATTTTTATTTTTAAAATTTTTGAGAAAATTTTAATACTGTTGAGAATACTACATGAATATATATTTTTGAGTACTCAACTAATAGCCAGGTGCCACAATAAGAAATTTACATGCATTACCTAATTCAATTCTCAGAACTGAACTATTATATTATTAGCTAATAGTGTCATGATACCATTTCCACTTATTATTAGTGTCTGTGGTACTGATCCTCATAGTTTGGAATGCAAAAATAAAATCACATTTGAGGCTTGCTAAAACAAAAGCTTTCTAAATTGAACAAATGGGACTTAACTCTATCTCAGGAACTTAAATGTACACAGTTTTTACTCGACCTCAGGCGATTCTGAAGCAGAAAAAGTTCCAATTGATCAGGGAGCATAAGGCAAGCTGAGGGCAAAGTACAAGTTAGCACATCTCACTCCTACAAGATTGGATAAGTGTGATATTCCTCAGGCACTCCTGGCTGCCCAAGAACAAAGGAAAGAAAACACATGGTTAACTGATACAGATCACAATCATACTGTGAGAATATGAGTCTCCAATAGTTTACAAATATCTTAATAAATTACAAGAAAAAGGCAATTATATTAATAGCCTAATCTCCAGAAACTTATAGACTCACTTTCCTGGAGCCGCAACATCACCCCCTCCATAGTGATATGGGAACAAAGGCAAGAAGGAAATGGCACGCAAAATTAAATTTCCTTATAACCTGCAGCCTATTGACAAATACTTGAGGCAAATACAGAGTATATATAACATTTCTCCAGGAACTTCCTACTGTCTTACTGCTAATGCTTTGCTAGAGACAAAACAAAACAAAACAAAACAAAACAAAACACCTTAGGTTGACAATAGGTAGGTTTCCATTATTCTCTGAGTCTTCTTTAGCATATGAAAATCTCTTTGGAAACTTCCCTTTGACTCTACCTTCTCAACTCCATAGTATATAAACAGTGCAGTTCTTTCTGCCCATGGGTCCTGTTCCCATGCTTTAATAAAGTCACTTTTTTACACCAAAGACATCTTCAAGAAATATTTCTTGTGTGTCAGCCCTGAACACCCCCATTACCCCCAAATCTCATCATAATCAGCTCTTAAGGAAAACAGTTCTAGGAAATAATTTTAAGATAATCTTAAGATAAATCAATTGATCAGTTCTCTAAAGGATTTAAATCAACTATGAGTAACAGCAGAATGTAGTGTCATAATCTCATATTATTTCTCAGTATTCTCTGTAGTACTTATACTCATTAATCTTACAAATACTTTAATAAAATTATTTTAAATTTCTTTCAAATTAAGCATACCTGAAAGAAAATGTAGGTGTGACTTTTATTCTCTTCTAGTCTTTTTGTCCTAAGATTATTTGGTACTAAATATTACAATGTTAAATTTTACCTTTTATCAGTCAAAATCAATATATTCACCTTTAAACATGAATTTACTATGTAATGTCTTCACATGCATCCTGGAAAAACTTCATTGGACTGATTTTACATTCTTTGAGATTCGCATGTGTTTATCTTAGATGACTTAAGCTTGGTGTGCTGGTGAGAAAGTATATGCTTGTATGTTATGAATCTGTGTGTGTATATAGGAATAAAGTCTTAATTTGAGCAACAGAAAATGAAAGCTGTTCACTTACTCCGTTCAATTGTTTCCATATTTCTTCCAAGTAGATTTAATTTATATGCACTGAATGTCTTTTAAAATTAATATATTTGGTTCCAATTTTTCTTACTTTCTCAATTAGAAGGAAATAGTGTGTAAGAGGTCTACAGACTATTCTTTTCCATACTTGGGATTTCCCTTCTTTCTCTTCTTGAGAAAGAAAGATGACATAACATATTCACAAATCTGTTCAAGATTTTAGGTATACTGGCAAAGACATTAATGATATTTTCTAGTAAGAGAGGTATTTTTATGAATTGCTTTTGAAGGGGTGCACCTAGTTTAAGTTTGCTTATGGTAGCCCGGGATATATAGATTTATGGAACATGGTTCTCTAGAAAGTGTCATAAAAGCTATGTAACTATATGTTTATAAAATGTAGATGTTGCATCATCAAAATAGCTCTTTCCTCTTAAGTAATTTAGATGCATGCATTAGTAAGAAAACACACATATAAATCTTGGCCAGCATACATTTGGATGTAGCAAAGAAGGACCTGCATAGCTATGGCTGGTGGTCCTTCCTTGCTCCCTGCTTCACTAATGACTTGTAATTGTATTCTTGATATGATAGATCACTGATTTGTATAAATCTGATCTGAAAGTTTAATTATTTGTGTTGTCTCACTCATCATACATGATTTCTACATCTAATGAGCATAGTTTCCAAATGATCTTGAGATACATTATTAATAAGAATGATAGTTTATTATATGAGGGTAGAGAAATATATCAGGTTAACTATTTTTATTCATATTTATCAATATTTGTATTTATACCTATATATATTGTCCCTACAAATGTTTCTATGTATATAAGTGTGTGTGTTTGTATGCACAGATACAAAGATATCTGTTTATCCATATGTAATACTTATATTTATATGTTTAATTAAAGACAATAAAATATAGTAAGTAGATTGTTTGAGAATGTGCATTTAGACAGATATAGTTAAGAAAAACTTTTGAAGATTTTAGATATTTGCAACCTAAAAGTGAAGTGCTGGCAAGGAATAATACTAAGTCCCAACCTTTCCTTGCTAATGGAATGAGCTAAACCACGTGCAAGGAGGTAGCTGGGGCAAATAGCGCTTCACCTTGAAAAGGAATTGGGTGGAGATATTTCATTAGTGATTCAAGAATAAGATTACATTGGGAGGAGCATTAAAATTAAAGATGTGTGCTTATCTTGCATAGGTGACAGTATCTTGTGTGCTTCAAATGTCTGTCAACATCCTGAGGTTCTATAACCAGCAAGGACAAACAGGAGGTCATGAATCCTCATTTCATTTTCTTAATTATCCTACTTGCTGCCTTTAACACTTAAAAGGGAGTCTGAACATGGTAAATTCAGAACCCATTGTTTTTGTATCTATTCTTTTGCTGTATTCTTTTTAATTAATATAAACTGTTGATATTTTTAATGATTTCTTCATTAATTCCTATCTAACCTCTTTCCTCAAAAGGGTTGATCAGAAAGAGGCAAATAATGGCACAAATTCATTTAAAAAATTTTTTTGACCTTAGTAAATGGAGTTAATAAACTTTGACAAACTTAGACATGTGTACAAAGTAGCATCTCATGAGAGCAGTACTGTTAAGAATTCAACCTAGATTAGACAAATTTTTTTAAAATATTTTTTAAATTTATTTCTAGGAGAGAGAGAGAGAGAGAGACAGCGTGAGCAGGGGAGGGTCACAGAGAGAGGGAGACACAGACTCTGAAATAGGCTCCAGGCTCTGAGCTGGCAGTCAGCACAGAGCCCGACGTGGGGCTCGAACCCATGAACCGCGAGATCATGACCTAAGCGAAAGTCGGACGCTTAACCGACTAAGCCACCCAGGCGCCCCATAGATTAGACAAATTAACAAGCAAACTAAAATTTTTAAAATAGCCATATAAATGGAGGTATATATTAATTTTCTTGAAGCCTTGTGTGATCCTAAGAACCTTTCTTTATTAATCACAGAAGAGTGATACTATGTTAAAATCTTTTGTCATTTCCCCAGTTTGTTCAAATCTTTTAAAAGCTATTACTCCCTAGAAAAGTAAAATTTAAAAAGAAGTTATAAGATAAATTTTCATATTAAAATATGTTACACAAAACATCACTCAGGTTTGTTGTTAGTGATCATGAACTGTTTAGTTTTGATCCATGATGCTTTTTTATTTTAAAGAAAGAGAGGGGCAGAGAGAGTCCCAAGGGGGTGTGAGGTGGGGGTGGGGAGGAAGGGAGGAAGGGAGGGAGGGAGGGAGAGAGAGAGAGGAAAGAGAGAGAAGCAGGGCTCACCTAAAGCAGGATTTGTGTTCACCTGAGATGGGGCTCATGCTAACCCAATGTATCTCAAACTCATGAACCATGAGATCATGATCTGAGCCAAAGTCAGGTGCTTAACAGACTAAACCCCTCAGGCGCCCACAGGCTATGATAACTTAAGTACAGATTTGGAAATTAAGTATTTATAATCTTTTACAGCAATTTACCACTGGTGTGACAGCCTAGCATGGGATCAGTGGGCTTGTCTTATTGAATCAGTTATCGACCAGTTAGTGAGCTACCAAAGTCATAGGCGGTAGAAGGTGTGTGCTAGGACTATTTCACAAAATGTGATGCTTTAAGGTTAGTTTGCCAAATGTTCAAGAAAAAAAGCAAGAAAGAAAAAAATGAAAAATTTAAAAAAACAATAGATTATCACAATTATTTCACAGAAAGATAATTTAACTATAAGGTTAGTAACTGATGAAAGATTGAAGATGGACTGTGAAATATAACAACAGTGAACACTTCCTGAATAAAATTTAAGTGAACATTGTGTTCATCCTTAAATTACATTAAAAATCTCCTTCCAGTTCCCAACAGATTGGAAATGAAAAAATACAATATACATAAACTGGTTATTCAACACATATTAAGAAGCTCTGAGCTACAGCATAGTTTGTGGTCCCCTGAATCAAGGCAGCAAAAGATCTCTTGAGGTCAGCTTGGATCCACTGCACAAGAAAGCAATGGGGATTTTTTTTTTTTTAATTTAGGAAAATAAAGACTAGGACTAATAGTAAAATGGATGAAAAAATGATCAGATCGGAGTTGATTCATTTCCAATAAGTGTATTATACATATGAAACACTTCATCGCTTGATTATCTTCATGAATAAATAACCTATCACATATCTGAATCCATTATTTTATTAAAAAAATAAAGGACACTGGTCATCAGTAGTACAACTGATGGTCTGTCCTCTAACTGAAAACAGGTATCGCTACCTTCAATGACTGAAATTTTCTGTATGAAAATTTTTAAATAGTGGATTTTAGAGGATCTCCTTATCAATAAAAACTTATTTTTTAATAATTGAATAATTTTCTAATGGAAAATTATACTTGATATATAAAATATGTGAAATAAGAAGAGGAAATTACTATCAACTTTAATATTTCTAATATAGAAAATCTTACTTAAGTGATGGCTGTAGAGATGGTAGATATATGCATATTTTGACTCATCTCTTTTAGTATGTTGTTAATGAAGCTATCAGGGTTATTGAGGACTGTGATCTGTACTATTTTTTTTCTACTTGCACCACTTTCAAATTTTTATGTCTCTAGAGACAAGCCATATTTCTAATTTAGCTGCGTCAAGCATAGAAACAGCATTTATAAATTGGTACACAATCTAAAGATAAACACTCCATCATATTGTGATAGATAACTCAAACTTTAATTACTCAGATAAAACCACTTTCATTAAGAAACATGTTATATATTATACAACCAAATCCCTTCATTAAATTCTATTAACACAATTAATAAGCAATTCACCCAATGCATTGCTCTCTTTATCACTGGTTTACTTTGAATTATTAACAAACCTCTGAGTAGAAGACCCCATATGAATTTCAAATGCCATTTATTTAACCAACATATACTGCACATAATACCTTTTTTGTATGCATGTAAAAAAATTCCACTATTTGTTTATCTTTCAAGGACAATGGAATCGCCTAGATTTAAATTCAGCTAATAAATTGTACTAAGGAATAGAAAGAAGAAAATAAATTCAGATGCCAACTAAGTGGTGACCTTCCCTTTCTCCAGATACCCTGGGCACCCTGGGGAAAATTATACTGAAACTGTGCCTTTACTGGTAGAGCACTGCTATTTATGAAATATCTCAGAATCCGGGGCTCTGCAATTTAAATTTTATCCTGGGCTCTCGGTAGTTTGGTGTACTTTAAAGGTAGGAGAAAAAGAATAGGTCTACAATAATTATGTTTTACAATTTCAGATCAGATCCAGTTCCCAACCTCAAGAGTTTCTAAGATCTCTCATCCCATTCTTTGATTCCTCACTTATAACGTCAGTATTCCTTGTGAAGAACAAAGCACATTGCTAGAAAAGGCAGTACCAGCCACAATAGGATATTCTGAGTGGTCCAGGATAGTTGGATGTTGGACATAGATTTTTAGAATAAATGTTGATGGTTTTACAACCAAAAAATAGATGCTATGTTGGCTTTTGTCTTCATTTAAAAATAAGGAAAAACAATTTTTTATCAATTTTGGTATATCTCTTTCACAAATTTTGCCCCTTCTGTAACTTTTCCCAAGATTAAATAGGCTTTAACAGGATACTGTATTTTAATATCACAGTTTCAATGTTTTAATGACATAGTTTTCAGTTGTATATACATCATTAGGACCGAATCAAAAAGTCAGAAAATGTAGTTTGACTTAAAAAAAAATAACTCAATTGCTGTCAATCCCACATTTAAAAGTTAAACTGAAGCTTAAACTCATGTTTAAAATTAAACTCAAATTTGAACTTTTTTTAAAACATAAATCAATCTAATATACACTCATCAATAAAGAAAGTATGTGTGTGATCATATGAGTATCTCAAATTCAAAACAAAATACATTCTAAGAAGTTTCATATTGAACTTAACATGAAAAATTCCTATAAAGGCAAATGAAATAATCCTCAAAATGTATTAAATTTTAAAGTATTAAGAAATTTTAGTTTTTTTTTTTAACTGTAGGGGAAGGAAACATGAACACAGATCATTAAAATTTGGTCCTTGGCACCCTATAACTTTCCAATTGAGTACAAAGTTTTGTCAGTTGACCTACCAAACTCAATAATGCCTCCTAAAAGTTTAGATATCCACCTCAAAGAGCAGAATGAGGGAATTAAAATTAGGCTGAAACTGATATTAATCTCTTAACTTATCTATATTTAAGAAAGAACATTACCTAAAATTCTGGAAGGGTTTTTAAATGATCATGTTCATTAAGAAGATCTAAAAAAGAAGAAGAAGAAGAAAAGTGGAGAGTCCTTTGAAATTTATTTTTCAATTTATCTTTGTTTTTCTACATCTTTAATCAACAATATAAAACTGTAATTAGCTGTCAAAAATCCTTTTGTAACTTGAAAGACTGAAAAACTGAAATAATATCAATAAACATTACACTTAAAAAAAGATAAATTAAGGCCATTCGAATAGCTAAAAATGCAAAGTTGATTCTATTGCCTATAAAGTTACAAATTATGTATTACATTATTATATCATTTTGTATTATATATATGTGTGTAGGATATTACCTGTTTATACATACACATTTTCATGTAAATAAACTGTCAAAATTTAAATGTGGGAAATAACTATCTCACATAAACTTAATTTTATTTACATAAAAGGAATAAGAATGTGCTTTTCTCTTTGCATTATGTATCAAAAATTCCAAAATTAAATACAATACTTAAGTTAGAAACTTAGTTCCCAGGTACCTTATATTTATACTGACATATCCACACCAAACGAAAATTATTTTTAAAAGTACATTGTTATATAATGTTTTTAGTATTTAAGGTCATAAATTAAAACAAAGGTTGTTCATATGTAGCTAACTTTTTCAAGATTTGTCTTGTTTTTATTCTCAATGCTGGAATGTTTTCTATGTGTCTTAAGACTGATTTGCTTTCATATATTGAAAGTAACAGGGCTTCAAGGTGAATCTTCAGTGTTAATATAAATCATAATATATCCTGCTTCCATAAATCCTTAAACACTATACTATTGCAGTCCACTCTGTTCTCAGTAAATCTCAGTCATGAAATTACTATTTTTCAACCACACGAATCTCTATCATAATTTTACATAAGAAATCTCCATTTTATTCCAAAATGTCCTTTCATAATCCAACTGTTGTTAGTTCTTAGATAGAAAATTTTGTAATAACCCATTTTGTATAAAAACCTATGTTAGGGGCGCCTGGGTGGCTTAGTCGGTTAAGCGTCCGACTTTCGCTTAGGTCATGATCTCGCGGTTCGTGGGTTCGAGCCCCGCGTCGGGCTCTGTGCTGACTGCCAGCTCAGAGCCTGGAGCCTGTTTCAGTCTGTGACTCCCTCTCTCTCTGACCCTCCCCTGCTCACTCTCTCTCTCTCTCTCTCTTGCGCGCGCGCTCTCTCTCTCTCTCCTAGAAATAAATAAAACATTTAAAAAAAAATCTATGTTAGTAGTTATAACATTTTAGATTGTATAGCTATTTTTCATACAACAATACAAACTCAGATAAGTCAAATGATTGGTAGAGTGTCAGGTCTAGAAATAAAAACTTTTCATTTGTTTAACACACAAGAGTTCTGGGTTTGTCTCTTTGTTTTCCTGACATATGAGTGACATTAGGCTCGACAGAAAAAAAAAAAAAAAAACAGTTACAACTGTTTGAAGTTTATAGTCCAAACATTTTCCTCTTACCAATACTTTAAAAAATTTTAAGAAGCAAATCAGAATATTAGCAACAAAGGATTATGAGTAAATGCAAACTAAGGATCACAACACAACATTTTGGGGAGCTTTTTGAAACATTTTAAATCAGTATCAATGTGTAAATATTTCTGTCCATTCTTTACCAAAGACAAATGCCACTTTTGCTTCAACACATTTAATAGTTGTTATTTTCATAACAAAATCAGAGTCTCAGTAATACACTGAGGACTTCTGCTTCTAGCCAAGATACGGTAGATGCTTAGGATTCATGTTTTCACTGCAAACAACCAAAATTTGAAGGTATAAAGGGAGAATGATCATGGAGAGGTAAAAAGGAAATAAGATATTTTGTTTACTTATTTTTTAATTTGAGAGAGAGAGAGGGAGCGCACAAATGTGTTCAGTGGGGGACGGGCAGAGAAAGAGGGGGACAGAGAATCTGAAATGTGGTCTGTGTTAACAGCAGATAGCCAGATGCAGGTCTCAAACTTACAAACTGTGAGATCATGACCTGAGATGAAGTCAGACACTTAACCAACTGAGCCATCCAGGTACCCCATCAGGTAAGTACTATCATATGATCTCTCCAACTTACTGCCCTGAGAAAATTTCCAGGCAGAGAAACAGAATACTCATATAAAGTTGTGAAGAATTTTTGATAATAAGAGATGAAGTTGAGATTTTAGATAAAGGCAAGGAAAATTTGTAGGATAAATACAGGAGAATAAGATGCCATGTAAACAGAGAATTTATATGAATATGAAGGGCTTACCTCAACTATCTAGCAAATAGCATAAAGTGTCCAGTGGTTACACAGGGCTGCGAATGTGGCATTTTCCTATTAGAACTAAGAAACTACAATCAGATATCGCCTCACACTTGTTAGAGTGTCTAAAATCAACAACAAAGAAACAACAGGCATTGGCAAGAATGTGAAGAGGAACTCTCACTGTTGGTGGGAATGCAAAATGTTACAGCCATTGTGGAAAACAGTATGGAAGTTCCTCAAAAACTTAGATATAGAACTACCCTATGATTTTGGGTTTCTACCCAAGGAATGCAAAAATTCTAATTCAAAGGGATACATACACTCTTATGTTTATTGCAGCGTTATTTACAATAGCCGAGATATGGAAGCAGTCCAAGTATCCATCAACAGATGAATGGATAAAGAAGAAATGGTATACACACACACACACACACACACACTCACACACACACACACACACACACTGGAACATTATTTAACCATAAAAGAATGAAATCTTTCCATTTTCAACATGCGTGGAGCTAGAGGGTATAATGCTAAGCAAATAATTGAGTCAGAGAAAGGCAAATATCATATGATTTCATTCATATGTGGAGCTTAAGAAACAAAACAAATGACCAAAGAGAGGGAGACAGAGACATGCAAACCAAGAAACAATCTTAGCCCTAGAGAACAAATTGATGGTTACCAGAGGGGAGGTGGGTGGGGATGGGGATTAAAGGGCACACTTATCATGATTGGCACTGAGTAATGTAGAGAATTTTGAATCACTATAGGAGTGCCTGGGTGACTCAGTGGTCTTCATTTTTGCTCAGGTCATGATCTCATGGTCATGAGATGCAGCCCTGCATTGAGCTCTGGACAGACTGTGGAGCCTACTTGGGATTCTCTCTCCCTCCCTCTGTCCCTTTACAACTTGTGCTCTCTCTCTCTCTCCAACCTAAACATCCAGACATTAATACTATACTGTCTTTGATGAAAAAGATGCTAAATAATATTAATAGCAGATTAGAGAGTTTAAAGAAAAAATAGTGAACTTGAAGATATGGGATTCGAATTTAGAAAAAGAAAAAAATTAAAAAATTAGAAATCATTAATGGGCCATAAATAAATATTAAGTTGCCTAGAGATCTAATATGTACATAGCTGGAGACCTCAAAAGAGAGAAAAAGGAGAACCAAAAAATTTTTGAGGAAAATATAGTCCAAAATATTCCCAATTTGATGAAAACTATCAACCTACAAATCCAAGAAGTTCAGCAAACTTACGGCACAAGCAACATGAGAAAAATTACATCAATGTGCACTGTAACCAAACCATCCGAGAAATGCTACATTATGAAAGTATCCAAATTATGTTCAAAAGATCAAAATAAAGATGCCAGCAGAATTTTTTTTGGAAACTATCCAAGGAAGAATATTTCAGTGCAACATGTTTAAGGAAATGAAAAAAAGAAAAAAAAAATCGTTAGTCATGATCTCTATGCCCACTGAAATCTTCCAAAAATGAAGATAAAATAACAACCTTTTCTGACATACATAAGCTGAAAACTGAATTACCATTTAGCTCACACTATAAGAAGTGTTAAAGTCTCTCAGGCAAAAAGAAAGTGACAGCAAATGGAAACAGGGATCAACACAAAAGAATGAAGGAGCCAGAAAGAATCTATGTGTAAGTAAATAAATGATTTCTTATTAAATATTTTAAATAGCTGCCTTTATAAGATAATAATTTATTGTGTAATTTATAATATATGAATAAAATATATGCTAATATGATCACAATGGTTGAAAGGGAGAAATGGAATTTTAATACTGTAAGATGTTTATACTTTAGTGAAATGGAATAATACAACTTGAAAATAGACTGTGGCAAGTTAGAAAATGTATTATAGATGCTAAAGTAGCCACTAACAAAAAAACATTATACCTAATAAACCAACAAAAGAGGCAAAACTGATCATAAAATTACAATAGATGAGAGGAAATAAAACAAGTAGCATATTTTTTTTAAAAGCAAGATGAAAAATTTAAATTTGACCATACCAATGATCTCATTAATTAAAAGGGGCTAAATATATCAATTAAAAGTCAAATACTGTCAATAAAGATTAAAAACTAAGACCTACTTATATGCTTCTATTAAGAAATATACTTTAATATAAAGAAACAATAGGTTAAAAGTAAAATGTTGGGAAAAGGTGTGATGCTAACAATAGTCAATAGGAAGCTGAAGTATCTACATTAAAATCAGATAAAATTGATTACAGAGCAAAAAATTATTTCCAGGGTAAGAATTTTATTTCATAATGATAAAAAGTCAATTCTTTAAGAGGATATATAAATCTTAAAATTGATGTACTTGGATAACATTCAAAATACATGAAGCAAAAATTGATACAACTAGAAGAAAAATAGACAAAAACACAATTCTGTTGACGATGTCAATTTTCCTCTAACAACACGCTAGAACATGTAGATAGAAAAATCATCAAGAACAAAAGAGTTGAGAGAAGAAGGCTGGTAAGAAAGCAGAGTAAGAGGACCCTGGGCCAGCTTCATCACAGAGATACGGCTAGGGAAGAACCATGTCACTGTAAATAACCTAGGAAAGGATCCCAAGACTGGCAGAGCAAACTCCATTACTGAAGGTAGCAAAGAGGCCACATTGAAGAAGATAGGAGAGGTGAAGAAATGGCTTAAGAGAAAAACAGACCTTGGCTGTTTGGATCAGGGAGGGAGCTAGTACCATGGAGAAGGACAAAATGACTTCCAAATCAGGGAGGGCAGACGTAGAAGACAAACCCCCATAACTTTTGGCTTGAAAATGAGACAGCCTAATTCTTTGAGTTCTTACAACCAGTGGGACTTAAAGCTTTGGAATTTAAAAATTGGCAGGCATGGCTGTGGGAGAGTCAGAAGGACATAGTATACTGAGACCCTACCTTTAAAGAAGCAAAAGAATAAACAGCCCATGCAGATAAAGCAATGGAGTAGCAGTTTGAAGAATGCATAGGGCAGACAAGAGTGAGTGGTATACTCATCTCAGAGCATGACCCTGAGAGGCAGGGATCATGGGGAGACCACAACAGGAACAAAGGCTCTGGTACTCGCCATTTCTCTCTCCCATTCCCCAGTCACAGGACCACCTGTGGAAACCAGCACAGTGCCAATATTTGTGACCTAACTTGCTTACACCAAGTCCTACGACACCGTGCATCTGTGGATCTTCCCTTTACAGTCATGTTTACCTCAGTCCTGGTACTGTGGACCCTTTGGCCAGAAGACCAGCACAAATCCCATCAATGCATCATCTTTGAAACCACAAAACACACATTTTTCCGGGATCTTAGTTCAAGTGGTGGCAGTGGCAGCAGTGGCAGGTCTCATTTCACAAGCAGAGCAGCATATACCTTGTTAACAGGCGTCCCACTCCCGCTGGGGACCAAACATTGCCCACAACAGGCAAAGAGAGACTCTAATAGACAAGTAGACTGAAAGATAAAGAGGCCATGACTCAACAGCAGAATACACACAAAACACATAGGAGACACTTCTCAAAGTGCCAGGCCTTGGGAAACAGAGTACAATGCACTACAGAAGATTCTAGGATCTCTTCTTCATAAGGCCATTACTATCAAGAACAAGTGACCTAGCTGACTTAATGATTAGAGCAGATATAAATGATATAGAAATAAAAAAAACCAAAAGAACAATAAACTTAATATGACAGATCAATGAAATCAGGAGCTGGTTTGTTGGAAAAACATATAAAACTGATCAACTTCTAGCCAGACTCATCAAAAAAAAAAAAGGAGAGAAAGGACCCAAACAAACAAAATCACAGACAAGAGAAATAACAACAAGCACCACAGAAATACAAACAATTAAAGGGATTATGAAAAATTATATAACCAATTGTACAACTTAGAAGAAATGGATAAATTCCTAGAAACAGATAACCTACCAACATTGAAGCAGATAGAAATACAAAATTTGAATAGATTGATTACCAGCAATGAAATTAAAAAAGTTAAAAAAAAAAACCCACCTAAAAAACCTCCCAAGAAATACAGTCCAGGACTAGACAATTTCACAAGCAAATTATTTTTTTTAAGTTTTCATTTAATGTTTATTTTTGAGAGAGAGGAAGACAGATAGTGAGTACGGAGAAGCAGAGAGAGAGGGAGACACAGAATCCGAAGCAGGCTCTAGACTCTGAGCTGTCAGCACAGAGCCCAATGAGGAGCTTGAACCTATAGCTGTCAGACCATGACCTGAGCCAAATTTGGATGCTTAACTGAGCCACCAAGGTGCCCCTCACAGGCCAATTCTACAAACATTTAAACAACAGTTAATACTTGCTCTTCTAAATAGAAGAAATAGAAGAGAAAGGAAAACTTTCTAATTTATTCTATGAAGCCAGTATCACCCTAATACCAAAATCAGATAAAAACACCATAAAAAAAGAGAAATACAGGCCAATATCTCTGGAGAACGCAGAGATATTTCAACAAATATTTCAACATAATATTAGCCAACTGATTCCAACAATACATTTAAAAAAAATCATACCCTATGATCAAGTGGGACTTATTCCCAAAATGCAAGGTGGTTCCATATTCACAAATCAATCAACATGATACACCACATTAATAAGAGAAAGAATAAAAATAGTATGATCATCTCAATGGATGAAGAAAAAGCATTTGACAACATACAACATCATTTATGATAAAAAGCCTCTGCTAAGTAGGTCTAGAGGGAACATACCACAACATAATAAGGGCCTTGTATGAAAAACCAACAGTCAACATCCTACTCAATGGTAAGAAGACTGAGAGCTTTTCCTGTAAGGTCAGGACAAGCCAAGGATGCCCACTCTCACCACTTTTATTCAACATAGCACTGGAACTCTTACTGCAATCAGACAACAAAAAGAAACAAAAGGTATCCAAATTGTTAAGGGAGAAGTAAAACTCTCACTCTCTGAAGCTTACATAATAGTATATATAGAACATCCTAAAAACTCCACCAAAAAAACTACTAGAACTTATACATGAATTGAGTAAAGGGCAGGATACAAAATTAACATATGGAAATATGTTGCATTTCTATACACCATTCATGAAGGAACAGAAAGAGAAATGAAGAAATGAATCCCATTTACAAGTGCACCAAAACCACTAACATATCGAGGAATAAACCTAACCAACAAGGTGAAAGATCTGTACTCTGTACTCTGAAAACTGTAAAACATTGATGAAAGAAATTAAAGATGAAAGAAAGAAATTCAAGGACATTCCATGCTCATGGATTGGAAGAACAAATATTGTTAAAATGTTTATACTACTCAAAGCAATCTACCCATTTAATTCAATCCCTATGAAAATACTAAGAGCATTTTTTTTTTTACAAAACTGGAACAAACAAACCTAAATTTTGTATGGAACCACAAAAGACCCTGAATATCCAAAACAATCTTGGAAAACAAAACTGGAGGTATCACAATTACAGATTTCGATTTATGATACTGGGATAAAAATAGGCACAGAGACAATAGGACATAATGAAAAACCCAGAAATAAACTCACAATTATTTGGTCAATTAATCTTCAACAAAGCAGAAAAGAAAATCCAATGAGAGACTGTCTTCAACCAATGGTATTGGGAAACTGGACAGGCCCATGTAAACGACTGAAGCTGGGCCCCTTTCTTCCACCATATACAAACAGAAACTCAACTGCATTACAAACCTAAGTGTAAGACCTGAAACATCAAACTCCTGGAAGAGAGGACAGGCAGTAATCTCTCTGACATTGACCAAAGAAACATTTTTCCAGCTATGTCTCCTGAGGCAAGGGAAATAAAAGCCAAACCAAGCTATTTGAACTATATCAAAATAAAAAGCTTCTGTACAGCGAAGGACATAATTAATAAGACTAAAAGAAGCCTACTGAATGGAGAGGATATTTGCAAATGGCATACCCAATAAAGGGTTAGTATCCAAAATGTATAAAGAACTAATACAATTAATACAACCTCAAAATCAAACAATCCAGTTAAAAAATGAGAAGACATGAACAAACAATTCTCCAAAGAAGATATCCAGATTCCCAAGAGACACATGAAAAGATGCTAAACATCTCTCATCATCAGGGAAATGCAAATGAAAGCCATAATGTGTTATCACCTCATACCTGTCACGCTGACTAAAATTAACAACAAAAGAAACAACAGGTATTGGCAAGGATGTAGAAAAAAAGGACCCTCTTGCACTGTTGGAAGGCAAACTGGCACAGCCACTGTGGAAAATAGTACAGAAGTTCCTCAAAATATGGAAAAGAGAACTACCCTGCAATTCAGCAATTATATTTCTGAGTATTTACCCTAAAAACACAAAAACACTAATCCAAAAGGATACAGGCACCCCTATGTTCATTGCAGCATTATTTACAATAGGAAAGCAAACAAAGTGTCTATTGAGGAATGGATAAGGAAGATGTGGAAATACATACATATACACAATGGAATATTATTCGACCACAAAATAGAATATTGCCATTTGCAATGAGATGAATAGAGCTAGTGAGTATAATGTGAAGCGAAATAAGTCAGTCAGAGAAAAACAAATACTGTATGATTCACTCATATGGGGAATTTACCAAAATAAATGAATAAAGGGAAAAATATACAAACCAAGAAACAAATTCTTTTTTTAAGTTTATTTATTTTTTTTTGAGAGAGAGAGAGAGCGTGAGTGGGGGAGGGGCAGAAAGAGGGGTAGAAAGAGACTCCCAAACAGGCTCCGTGCTACCAGCAGAGCCCAATGTGGAGTTTGAACCATGAAACTGTGAGATGATGACCCATGCCAAAACAAAGTGTCAGAAGACTAAAACAGTTTCCAAGGTAGAACATATTATCCACATGAAAATGCTCAATAATTTCAAATGACTCAAAATATTTAAAGATTTTCTTTGGCATAAGTGGAATTAGGGTAGAAACAACAGAGAGTTATAAAAGTCACCAAACATTTCAAAACTATGTAACACACTTTTTTCATAAGCCATATATCAAAACAGTTACCAAAAGATATTACAATGTTTTCTGAACTAAAAGAAAATGTAAGCAACATACCAACCATTTACAGGATTCCATTAAAGCAATACTTAAGTGAAAATTTATTGCATTAAGAAGCTATCCTAGTAAAGAAGAAAGATCTCAAATTAACAACCTTTATTTCCATCTTACAAACGAGAAAAGAGAAAATTAAGTCCAAATTAGTGGAAGAAAATATAATCAGAGCTGAAGTCACTGAAATGGAAATCCAAAATAGAAAATAAAGTTTATTTGGTTAAGGAAATCAGTAAAATTGCATATATTTCTAGACACAATGATGAGGAAAAAAGAATAAGAGAAAACCTGTTAATTACAGGATTGGAAAAGATAGTATCATCAAGTACTTAGAAGGTAATATCAAGAACAGCATTATGCCACAAAATTTGACAATTTATAGAAAAAGGCTTGCTTCCTTGAAACACATAAGTATCCAAGATTATGTAAGGAGAAATAGATCAACTTAAAAGCTTTTTATTTTAAAAAATACATTTTGTAATGACAAACTTTCCTACAAAGACAATTTTAGGCTTAGGTTACTTCACTTATGAATTAATTATACCAAACATGTAAAAAGAACTATTACATCTTAAAATTAATCTAGAAACTGAAAAGGAGAAAATGTTACTATACAACAAATATGAAACAAAAATTAAGAGGATAGAAAATGGGGTTTCCTCCAGTAATAAATGGGGAGTTAATATCAGAAAAATCACTGAAAACTGTCATATGAACACATAAAAAAATAAAAACCATATGATGATCTCAATAAACAAAGTAAGTGAAAAAATCTTACCTCTATTTCTTTCTTTTTCATGATCAATTAATTTATTTAGAGAGAGAGAGCACAAGCAGGGGAGGGACAGAGAGAGAGAGGGAGAGAGAAAATCCCAGTCTCTGCACTACCAGCACACAACCTGATGTGGGGCTCGATCCCACAAATCGTGAGATCATGACCTGAGCAAAAAGCCCCCCCCCCGACATCTATTTTTAAACAAATAAACAAACAAAAACTCTCAGTAAAGGTAGTAATATCAGTAATAGTTTTCAACTTCAAAAGGTACATCTACAAAAAAGCTATGCCTAACATCTTATTTAAGGAGAAAAATGGAATGCTTTAGCCACTATTTCTATTAAACACTGTGCAGGAAATTCTCACCACTGTGAAAGATCAAAAAAAAATGAAAAACATCAGATTGCAATGCAAAGAGTAAAACTGCCTTTATTTACAGATAACATCATCTTTGTAGAAAATCCAGGGCAATCTACAAAAAAACTACTACGGTAACTGAGTTTAGCAATATTGCAAGGTAACATATATATACAAGTATCAACTACATTTCCACATACTAGTAATGAACAATTACAAAATTCAACTAAATACACAATTTTTACCATTAAAAACATGAAACAATTAGGGATGAATTTGAGAGAAAATGTATAAAACCTGTATATTAAAACCCAAACAACTCTGCTCAGATAAATTCGAAGTGGTGTAAATAAATGGAATCATATACCTTGTTAAGAGGTTGCAAGCCTCAATAATTTTAAGTTGTTAATTTTCCTCAAGTTTGCTTATTAAATTAATGCAAATATAATAAAAAATCGCTTAATGTTTCTATAGAAATTGTCATGCTGTCTAAAATTAACATGTAAATGCAAAGGTAATAGAATACCCACAACAACTTTGAAAAAGAACAAATTTGAAGCACCAGCACTACCTGAATTAAATAACTATGTAATACATTATTTGAGATAGTGTTTTATGTCTATCAAATAGGTAAAAAGAGATCTAGAATATAGTACACAAATAGAAATATATATATATATAGGCAACTGATTTTTGACAAAGGTAATTCAATGGAAAAAGGATAGTCTTTTCAATAAATAGTTTCATATAAATTTCAATAAATTTATTTCAATAAATAAACAACTGGATACCCATATAGATAAAATGAATTTTGAACTGTACCTCACAATAATGTGTGTCTGTGTGTGTGTGTTTGTGTCAAAATGTGCCATAGATCTAAACCTAAACTATACAAGTTTGAGAAGATAGGATATATATTTTGACCCTGGGTTAGGGAAAAACTTAAATATGATGCCAACAGCACAATCCATTTTAAAAACTTTTGATGTCATAAAAATTAGAAACTTTTACTGTCTGAAACACACTTTTGGAGAATAAAAATACAAGTTATATATTGGGAGAAATATATACAATTGCAAACATGTCAAAAAGGTGTTGTATCTAGAATACATAAATAACTAAAAGTTGACTAAACAAGCAACCCGTTAGCAAAAGTTTTGAACTAATACTTACTTCACCCAAGTAGATTCATAGATAGGATGTAAGCACAGAACATAATCCTCAACTTCATTAAGCATATGGGGTATGAAAATTAAAACCAAAAGAAAGACTACTGCACAATGATGATCTTGTCTAAAATTTAAAATCTGACCATATTATTGCCACTGGGAATGTAAAATGGAACAATATGAAAAAGATTAGCAGTTCCTCTTAAAAGTTAAACACACACCTACCATATGATCAGACATTCTACTTTTAGGTATTTACCAAAAAAGAAAGACATCCTTACAAAGATATGTACACAAATGTTTAATACAGCTTTATTAATGAAAGCTTCAAACTGGAAACAATCCCAATGTTCATCAGTGGGAGAACATACAGGTACCAAATTTCGATATATCCACACAGTGTAAGACTATTGGGCAATAACAATATAAACAACACATTGATAGTTATTCTGTGGTATTGAAGAAACCAGACCAAAAATATACACTGTAATTTCCACTTACATAAAACACTTCAGAATGCAAATTAATCTATAGAAAGCAGATCAGGAAATGTGTGGGAATGTGGAGGGTTGGGGTCTAAGTAGCAGGGAGGGAGGGATTACCAAGGGCATGAGTAAAATCTTGGGGATTATGGATATGTTCATTATCTTGATTGTGGTGATGGTTTCACAGATATAAACATGTGCTAAACCTATCAAATTATATACTTGTAAACACTTTCAATTTGTTGTATGCAAAGTGTGCTTCCATAGAATTGCCCAAAACAATGATATATTGAAAACTTGCTGTTTGCACTGAAAGCAAAGAGGTGGATAATATCAAATAAGACCAGTCACGTGAGTCTATATTTCATTATATCTGAATGTGATTTCATTTTCTAAGCAACTATCTCCAAATTGCTACTGAAAAACCTGATCTAGGTCAATTCACATGGGAATAACTTTCTCCAGTGGGCCAATTTACATTTTAAGTACTATCAGATAGTAATATTGTTCACTGAAGGACATGTCTAATCCTAGCACCTGGATTCCAGGTAAGTGCGCACTCCAAATTTAAACTGCATAGAGAGGAGGTATGCTACATCATTCAGATATTAGAATCAGAAAGTGCCAAGTCGGTTTCCTTTTAAAAAACAGCATTTTCAGGTAAGAACCAACAATAACTTTTTAATCAACCGAAGAAAGACACTATTAATATATTTAATGATATACTTGAATTTATTTAAAGAAATTTCAGCACCCAGAAGCCAGTAGTGTGTAGTGATGAAATAATTTTGAAGTCAACAGATCTGGATTAAAATACTGGGTGAACTTGAGTAAGTTAAATTAGCCTCTTTGAGATTTGGTTCCCTTGTCTACAAAATAACTTATAAATGTCATAAATATGAGGAATTAGTGATATTTATCTATAAACGATTAAATTCTTAGCCTCTTAATTAGCATTTAATAAAGGTTATAATAATTATTTTTTCATTATCATCTTCCTGATGGTATTTTAAAGATTAGTAGACTCTCCAAAATCCCATTTGTAAATAGAACTGTAAAAAAGAAATATTATTGTACTGCCACTTTTATACAAAGATGATAAAACATAAACCAAATTTTTGAAATAATTATAATTTATTAAAAATCCTCTTCTATCATTATCCCTTTAGAAACTCAGGAATATAGTTCATTATGAAATAACAGATTTTCAAATTACATAGTTTTATAAATTATACATACCCTCCTCATTTAATGTCATTATTCATATAAATATTTATTGTATGTTAAGCTTCAGGCTAAGATTTTGTGGGCAATGACTCAGTTGGTTAAATGCCCAACTTAGGCTCAGGTCATGACCTCACGGTTTGTGGATTGGAGCTCCATGTCTGCCTCTGTCCTGACAGCTTAGATCCTAGAGCCTGTGTCTCCTTCTCCCTGTCCCTTTTCCACTTGTGCTGTCTCTCTCTCTCTCTCTCTCTGTCTCTCTCTCTGTCTGTCTCAAACATAAACAAACATTACAAAAAAAAAAAGAAACAGTTTGCAAGTTGAATGTTTTCTTGTTAATTCCCTAACGTCCATGCTTAACTTCTAAAAGCAAAATCACCTTATTTATTTAAAAACAAAACTCTGTGGTTATTCTACAATCCAAGAAATATTTTTTTATTTTAGATTTATTTAAAAATCATATCAATGTTTTGAGATTTTAGCTTTTGTCTGGGCTCTAGTATTTTGTATTTCTTTTAATGAAGAAGTGGAAAATATAAATGAAGAACACTGTTAATAAGTATATTTTAAATATGCGAACATATATATTATTTTTGTGCATGAAACACAGTAATTTTTACATATTTACGATTCAAAGATTCAAATTCTTTACATCAACTTTTCTTTATGAGAAAAATTTTTTTAAACTAATTTTGAAGCATATTTTTAGCGTATGATTCTCAGACAATAATTTACACCATTTCTGAGAAGATCTGCTTATGATAAAATTTCTTACATACAATTCATGGTAATGGACAAATTATCTTTTGACCAATATTCAAGTATATATTAAAGATATAAGGAATAAAACTGAGCTGCTTATCATCACAATTGTGGAATAATTACAAGTGTGGAAAAAATTTCTAAAGTTATGTTTAGTATGGGTAGCAATTGACATCCTAGTTTTTAATTTAAAAAGCCTTGGGCGCTTGGGTGGCTCAGTTGGTTGTGTCCAACTTTGGCTCAGGTCATGATTTCATGGTTCATGGGTTTGAGCCCAGCGTCGGGCTCTGTGCTGACAGCTAGCTCAGAGCCTGGAGGCTGCTTCAGATTCTGTGTCTGACTCTCCCTTGCTCACGCTGTCTCTCTCTCTATATATATATGTATATCAGAAATAAATAAGACACTAAAGTCTTTTTTTAAATAAAAAAAAGAAAAGTCTTAAAACTTTTTGTGTTTGTTACTTTTAAGGTGATTTCAAAGTAAATTTTAAGAACTTATACATGCTGTTTGGAGTATCAGTTACTACTAATATTGGTTCTTTTCATTTTATTTTACATTATAATATAAAAGACTAACCAAAAGATAATTCTATACACACTGCCTTTGTATTCATTATTCATTTCATAAAATAGCATTAGGAAAATTATCAAATATATGACTGTACTATTACAAATAGCAGATTACCTTTAGAAAGAAACTGAACAATATCATATGTTTGCAAAGCTACACTGGTTTATTTCAATTGTTGCTTCTTCAAACTTAAAAAAATTCCTCATTCACTCATGACTTAGCCCAGTTTGTTGTCCAATGCCATTAAAATAAACCATATTCTCCTCTAGGAAGAGAAGATAATTGAGTGTAATTTGGGGAAAAAAAAGTCATTCTCCATAGAGGAAAAAGAGCAGAAATGCACTTAAATAGAAATCCTCAATTCAGTAACGTATGTCAACAGTATAAATATATGGTAATAATAAACCTTATTACTAATATCAATACTGGAGGGTTTGTGTGTTAGGCAAGAAGTAAAAGAGATTATTTCCACTCCATTTCATTCTCAATGGCATGTCATTTGCTCAAGGAGGAAGGGAGATTCAGTACCCTATAATCTGAGGTCTGTGATAGGTTTATGTGCAGTGAAACACTCTCATAAAACTTTCTCTGTCTCTTCCTTAATAAGTCTCTCTAGTTCCACTCCAGCAAAATTTACATTTCTTTTCCCCTTATTTAGATATGAATTTTATATTTATCTGGCTATCTTCACTCAAAGCTATTTATTATATGCAAACTTCATTAAATATATTTTTTTCTTGATTGGCATAATACTGCTACTAGCTAATGATGGAATGTTTGTTAATTCATTTTATTTTGCTGTCATAAACATATGGGTGTTTCCTATTGTGAATAGGTCAACTTTGAGCAGTGGTTTTCAAACTGATTTCCTAGGCAACAAATATCAGAATCACCTAAGATCACAAGTATCAGTTTTCAGGTCCTGAGCCACAGTAACGGAGTCTAGAATCTCTAGGAATGGGATAGGAGAACTCAAATTTTTAACAGAAATTTGTACTAAAGCTTGATATCTCTTTTATAAATACCTTTTTTTAAACATACCTAGTATTATTTCACATATTACACATATTACTTTTGTCTGGACAATATTAGCCATTGACCCAGTCATGAGAAAACACATATCGATTACTATACATGGGTGAGGCTAGGGAACTTTATTTGTTGAATGTGCACTGTGTTCCAGGAGCTTGCCTGGTAGGTTAAGAAGTTTATCTCATTTAATTTTTGCAGCAATCCTAGGATTAATGTTATAATCTCCATTCAGCAGAAAAGATAACCTAGTTTTAGAAATTAAGTGAACCTGGCAAAGCCAAGGAGCTTGTCATTTGAACAACCAGAATGAACCATCAATTGACCAAGACCTATCTAATTGTATGATTTGATTAATAAAATGTGTTAAACTCTCTATTAGTAAGGAAAAAATCAGGGGCACCTGGGTGGCTCAGACAGTTAAGCGTCCGACTTCAGCTCAGGTCATGACCTCACGGTTCGTGGGTTTGAGCCCCACGTTGGGCTCTGTGCTGACTGCCAGCGCAGAGCCTGGAGCCTGTTTCAGAGTCTGTGTCTCCCTCTCTCTCTGACCCTCCCCTGCTCATGCTGTGTCTCCCTCTCCAAAATAAATAAAACAAAAAAATTTAAAAAAACCAAATGACACATACACACATATGCACACACACAATAAAGAATTTAGTTAAAGATGAAACTTCAGTGATATACATTTAAACCAATTCTCTGCACCATCTATATTTACAAGATGGTTTCTGGCCCTGGAAATGATATTACTCAACATTCTAGATGCTATACCTATTAAAAGAACAGTATATTACTAAAAAAGTCCTTGATTCCAAAGCAGGAGAGCAAAGTAGTACATTTTAGAAAGATTTTCAACCACAAGAATTAGGAGAAAATAAAACATTACATATTGTAAGAGCATTGAGGCTATGTTATATTTTAGAAAATGAATATTTTGTGATTTCCTGGGCTAATAGTATAGGGACCATATAGTTATACACAGTTCACACAAATGACTGGATTTTAAATTGCTGGACTAAGAAAAATTACCATGGTTCATATAAGATGGAATTATTCCCACTGTTCTTGAAAATGCCAAGAGAGTTTTATCTGGATATTATCCAAGGGCCAAACAGTAAACCCTTGTTTTTACTTTCATTGCACAATGTAGCACCTTTAAGAGGATGTCGTTTTTCTTCATTTTCTTCATTGCTGTGTCAGCACTTGTCAAGTCTTAATTTGGGGGCTTGAACTTGGGAACTGAAGCACCAAAGAAAAATGTGCAACCATAAACCTAAGTCTATATAGTTACTGGGTACTAAGAAAGAAAATATGAGGTAGTGGTTTACTTGTTTTGGTTAGTAATTTAAGGTAACTCATGTTTTCTGAATATTAACAGCAAAGCTAGAAATGCCTTATTTATAGTAGTCAGTCGAACTCTGGGGAATCAAAGAATTATAATACATCTTTAATTAAAAAAAAACCATACATTTAGGTAAGCTGAAATATAAATGAATTCCAAGTAAAAGTTTGAAGTAAATTCTTACACACATTAATTTTAAGATACAGCATGTTTAATACCTATAAGCAAGGGTTTAACTTAATATATAATAAATGCATATATCAGTAATAAGTTTGCAATCTATGAACTTATAAAAAGAAAAGATAACTAATTTTCTCACCATAGGATTGTTTAATAATGAAAGAATGACTTGCAAATATGAAGGTCTTCATAACAAGGAGATCTCTTACAGTAAAAAAGGTTTCGATATAATTTAGGATGTGAATGCATATATTACCTATATAACAGAGTATACATGAGGACATGTGTACTTCTTCCATTGCTTCACAAAAGGCCAAAAGGCACCATTAAACACAATTGTCTTTTAAATTATATGACCATTATCTTATAGGCTTTCTGTTAAAGTTTTATTTTTTAATGGGTAGGCAATGATTTAATAACATTACTATATATGATCTTTAAAAAAGAGTACAGTATTCAGATATTATACAGCAGCTATTTGCAATTGCTACATTATAATAAAATTCAGATTTCACTGTTGAATATAAATGGAAGATTATATATTAATCATATATAGTAATTCTAAGTATCCAATATTATGAAGTTGAAATGGTCCTTATGTCGTTTCTAACTTAAACTTCTGACCACTGTAGAAATGTAGACTTTCAAATTGCTAATGCAAAAATTTTGCCACAATTTGTATTCTTTTCTTCAGTTGGTAAAAATGGAAAACTATCACTTTTGACAGTTTTGCTTTACTAACTGAAGTACATTTTATGCCTACCGTATATGAAAAATAACACTTTTTTGGGGTTATTTAGCCAAAAGCATATGCTGATGACTTATAAATGCCATATAGCATTCAAACAAACAAACAAAAACACAAAAACCCCCACCAGCCCTGTTCTACTCCATTCAAGTGTCCATACAGAGTTGAGAGTAGTGGAGGATGGAGGAATAACAATGATCAAAAGGGTGATGATTGGCTTAGTCTTAGAGAGTCACCTGTAGTCAGGTATTTGTTGATAGAGGTGAAGGATAACAAATAAATTGTGATAGGCAGACATAAGTGTAAAGCAACACTCCACCAATATTCTACTCAGACCTCAAATAATTTGATATGGGATGGAACTGATAAAACAAAGAAATGAAGAAGCTTAAATGGAGCAATCAGATTATCGAGAGAATTTGGAAGTGAGACACCAAAACTGTAGTCAGTTTATGGTGCTTTCATCAGTCAATCATGGTAGACTGGGAGCCATATAGGAATCATATTCCTGTTGATCTGAAAAATTAAGCTTGGTAACTAAAAATAAAGAAGTCAGAGAAAAGAAGAGAAAAAATGAGAGACAGAAAGAAAGATGAGATTATACCTATTATACATTATGTATATAAAACAGTGTTTCTTACCTAGGCTTGAGTGCTATGGAGAAGTGGAAGAAGAGAGAGATATATTAAGAAAGAGAAAAAAAGTTAAATACATGTAGAACACAAAAATATAAGAGAAAAATATAAAAATATTGCAATATATAAAATGCATTTTGATTTTTATATCCAAATATATTATGAGCAAATGAGAATTGCTGTTTGGTTTTAAAAACAGAACATGAAGCAGCCAATAAATTAAACGATACAAGAAATAACAAAATTAGTTAATTATTAAAGGTCTTCAAATTCAGCTTAAAGCTTTAAAATGTTTTTTAATACATATTTTAAAATTTTACTAATGAACTGGCCTTGGTAACTACAATATTCCAAAATATATCGATGAATTAGTGTTTATAATCTACACCTCTCTGTTTTCATGGACATCTTCTCTATTGCTTGATAAAGAAGTTTACTAAAAATACTAAATTTATTCATAAGAATGTGAATTTAGGTGAGTTTTAAAATCAGCCTAAGTCTCTATTACTGTACATATGAAATAGTGATATAAATACCAACCCAGTAGTGTTACTGTAAGAATTTAATGAATAATATATTTTGTCTAAAACATATCAGGAACCCAACAATATTCATTTCCCTTTTCTTTTCAAATTTTGCTTACTGACATTGCTACTTTAAGGCACTTTCTAGGTTAATATGACCATTAATCTTTCATATAAGTGAAAGTTATTTTATTTTATTTTATTTATTTATTTTTTAATGTTTTATTTATTTCTAGGAGAGAGAGAGAGAGAGAGAGACAGCGTGAGCAGGGGAGGGTCAGAGAGAGAGGGAGTCACAGACTGAAACAGGCTCCAGGCTCCGAGCTGGCAGTCAGCACAGAGCCCGACGCGGGGCTCGAACCCACGAACCGCGAGATCATGACCTAAGCGAAAGTCGGACGCTTAACCGACTAAGCCACCCAGGCGCCCCAAGTGAAAGTTATTTTAAAGCATTTCCTGGAATTGATTTTTAATATTGTGAGGTAAATTCATATGATGCATTTGAGAATGAAAAAAAGTCCTTGCAGAGCATCTGTAGAAATACAGTTTATTTCTCACATTTATTTACTTAGTAACAATCTACATCTAGATTTGCTACACGACAATTTATTAAAGATGAAGATAAAGGGTTTATCTCTAATTTATTTGGCCACAATTATGCAAATACTGCTTAGGATTTGATATGATAAATTTAATATTTGCCACACTGTACCTGAAAGTCTGATAAAATGATGATGATGATGATGATGATGATGAAGATGATGATTGATGATGCACATACACACTTATTTGGTGCAAATTAAGTCTTATAGAAGAGTAAAGGCCACATACATCTTAAAGAGAATACACATCTATATTCTGGACTATCTAACTGTTATAATGTTAGAGTATGTATCTCACAGTATAATAGCCCTCCCACTCCAAAAAGAGGAACTGAATGCACTATGCAGCTGAGATTTTCTAATCATTCAGTTCAGAGCAAGTAAGAATTGAACACAAATAATAATCCAAAATAAGGATTTGTAAAAGCAGTCGGGTATGAAGGAGTTTCTTCTTATGTATTGCATATCAGGAATTAAAATGAAGATCAATACAAAAAATTATCTCATTCATAAGACTTCACATAAAAATTTTACACATAAAATATATAAATTTATATAAAAATTTCAGCAAAAATTACATTTAAAATGGTTAAGCTTTATTTTTATTATGAAATAAAATTTAAAAATGGATGTTTTACTTATGAAAAAACTTTAATATTATTAAATTAGTTGAAGATTTCTAGGGCATTTAAAAATAAACACAGAATGAAAGGCCTAGAAAGAGGACTCATCCTAATGTTTTATCTTACAGTTTGCCAAGGACTGATGCTATATGATTTTTTTGAAATTAGAGAAATAGATTACATGTATACTGTAGGAAAATTTTTATGTTTTTTAATGTTTTATTTATTTCTAAGAGAGAGAGAGAACAGGGGAGGGTCAGAGAGAGAGGGAGACACAGAATCCGAAGCAGGCTCCAGGCTCTGAGCTTGCTCTCAGCACAGAGCCAGGTGTGGGGCTTGAACCCATGAACTGTGAGATCATGACCTGAGCTAAAGTCGGACGCTTAACCAACTGAGCCACCCAGGCGCCCCTACTGTAAGAAAAATTTTAAAGCAGCAATTATTTTGTCAAAAAATAACCTGTGTGCCTTCTAAATTACTGGAGGCGATCACTAAAAGAAAATACAGTTATGGAGGAAGAAAGGGAATGCAAGTAAACAAATAGGAAGCATAAAGTCTGAGAATAAATAATTGTATGCAGAAAGACTTAATATATTTGCTTTGAAAACATGGTGTTTAAGAATATAAGCTCTGGGGCTAATTGCCAAAATTTGAAAACTATCTTGGTTTCTTCATGGATGTATAGTTTTGGATAAGTTATTTAATCCTTCCATGCTTCAATTTCCTCATATATAAAATAAAGTACTCCTCAATTTTCTTTTGTGATGATTTAATGTGTTTTTTGAAGATTGAGGCCCTCAGAATATTATCTACTTTTTATTATTCCCACTTATTCGTGCACATAAAAGTAATGAATAAAACATACCTATTAAAAGAAAAATCACTATCAAAGTAAAAAAAGTTATGAAAAGATTCTTTAAGGAAAAAATACACAATGATATAAACAAGCAAAGAAAGCAGGAGATAGATGTTTGAAAAACAGGGAACCTACTCATAATAAAGGTGAAAAACATTAGAAAAGTAACAGAAAGTTGCAGAGTTAACAGAGAAAACTAAATAATTGCTAATCTAGAGTAGAGAAGGCTTATGGGGAATCCAGTAGAGAAGGACATCTCAAGGGAAAAATATCTATTAATTATGTTTAATTTGACTCCAAGAAAACAATGTATATTATGTTCAGGTATGGAGAGACTGAGTCAAATTAAAAGAAGACAATGAGGGGGCGCCTCGGTGGCTTAGTCGGTTGAGCGTCCGACTTTCGCTTAGGTCATGACCTTGCGGTTCGTGGGTTCGAGCCCTACGACGGGCTCTGTGCTGACTGCCGGCTCAGAGCCTGGACCCTGTTTCAGTCTGTGACTCCCTCTGTCTCTGACCCTCCCCTGCTCACGCTGTCTCTCTCTCTCTCTCTCTCTCTCTCCTAGAAATAAAATTAAAAAATAAATAAATAAATAAAAAGAAGACAATGAGGAGGAGGAGGGGGTGGAATTAAGCTAATGAAACAATGAGTACATTATTAATTCCAGTGGTGGAATGAAAGTTATAAATAAAAGAAAATATAATCATAGTATACTATTTTGATGAATCAGTGAATTGTATTATGTAATAAATAGCTAGAAATAAAATCTGTACTTAATTTACTGAAGTATAAACATCTTAAATTTAGGAAATAAGAGCAGTATATTACTATTATTTACAAATTAGAAATAGCAGAAAAAAATATTTTCTAGGGTTGCTTTTTTTTTTTTTGCATTTAGAAATATAAGAGGGAAAGCAGGAAGATAAATTGTATTTTTGGTTATATGGTTATCAAGGATAAAGCATTTCTGGTAGGGGCTATTGCTACATTGTCCTGCCATACTTTCACATAAGTAGCCAGTAAGGAGACAATGAGCCCAAATGAAATTAAATATTCTATTACAGGGATTTTTTAAATCTTTATTTATTTTTGAGAGAGAGACAGAGAGGGACAAAGAGCAAACAAGGGAGGGGCAGAGAGAGAGGGAGACACAGAACCCAAAGCAGGCTCCAGGCTCTGAGCTGTCAGCACAGAGCCTCATGTGGGGCTCAAACTCATGAAGTATGAGATCATGACCTGGGGCCAAAGTCAGCTGCTTAACTGAATGATCCACCCAGGTGCCCTGAATCAAACATTTTGTTACTTACAGACACTGTAGTAGCCATAGCTTCTGTTTTTATGTCAGTCTCCCTTGCGCACTTTTCCATCAGGGTGATGAAAAGGCAGAGCAGGTGGATGGCATACACCCAGTGCCTTAAAAAAAGTCATAGCTAAAGAACACTTTACTTAGGACACCTCTCTTCCCCTCCCCACCTCCTTTTTTTTTAAAGAAAGAGAGAATCTTAAGCAGGCTCCATGCTCAGTGCACAGCTCAGCATGGGGCTCAACTGCACCACCCCGAGATCATGACCTGAGTCAAAATCAAGCCAGAC
Source organism: Proteles cristata cristata (assembly GCA_017311185.1). Lineage (NCBI taxonomy): Eukaryota > Metazoa > Chordata > Mammalia > Carnivora > Hyaenidae > Proteles > Proteles cristata. The sequence goes on from JAESUZ010001194.1 coordinate 3,209,604, forward strand.
ACTCAACCTACTGAGGCACCCAGGGGCCCCTCCCTTCCACATTTTTTAAAGAACTGCTGTAAACTTGATCATTATTGTCTCTGAAGAAAGACATTATCTTTCTAACAGTAACATGTAAGCGAAATTTTTTACAAGGAAGTGAGGGATAGACCTTTATCTTTACTATCTTGTAATGTCTCTAAGTGATACCTTTTCTGTCTTTATTATCCTGTAATATAAATAAATCTGGGAGAAATGGCTTTTTATGCCTAGAAATAAATGTACATAATTGAGAACTTTCCCCAGTAGTGACTTTTGTCTTCTTCCCAGAATCTTTAGTCATCATTTAGCAATAAGTATTCTTAAAATTGAGTAAGACATAATGATGTAATTTGCTGTTTCTATTTCTATTCAGCATTCTGCTGGAGTTAAGAGAGTGCAATATAACACAAAAAATAAACATATTAAAGAAAGGGAATGAAAGGGCCATAATTTGTTGATGACATAATTGCCTAGGAAGATTCTCCTAATAAATGAATTCAGCAAAGATGCTAAATTTAAATACACAAAAATCAGTTGAATTTTTACACTTTCAAATTAAATAGTTGGATAATGGAAGGGAGGAGATATTCACCAATGATATAACCAAAAATGGATTAATATTCAAAATATATAAAGATCTTACAAAATGTAACACCATAAAAAATCCAATTAAGAAATGAGAAGAGGACCTGAGTAGACATTTTCCCAAAGAAGATATACAAACGGCAAACAGACATATGAAAAGATGCTCACTATCTTTCATCATCAGTGAAATGCAAATCAAACTGACAATAAAATATCACTTTATACCTGTCAGAATGGCTAAAATCAAAAAGACAAAGCAAACAAACAGAGACAAATATTGGTGAGAACGGGGAGAATTGTTGCTCTGTTGGTGATATAGCCATTTGTTTGAGGCAAAGAGTATGGAGTTCCTCAAAAAAAGAAAACAAGTAATGTAAGAATACAGCAATTCTGCATCTGGGTATTTGCCCCAAGAAAACAACAACACTAATTAGAAAATATATACACACTAATTTGAAAATATGTACACACACACATATTTATTGTAGTATGATCTGTAATAGCCAAGATAGGGAAGCAACCCAAGTATCCATCCAGAGATGAATGGATAAAGAAGTAATATATTTATACTTATATAAATAATATTACTTCTCCATAACACAAAACATGATCTTCCTATTTGTGATAATATGGATGGGCCTAGAGGGTACTTTGCTAAGTAAATTAAGTCAGTAAGAGAAAGACAAATACTGTATAATTTCACTTTTATGTGTAACAAAAAATGAAAAACAAAAAAGCAGAAACCGACCCATAAATACAGAGAACAAACTGATGGTTTGCCAGAGGTAAAGCGGGGGCGGGGGAGAAGTATGGGAAAAAACAGGTGAAAAGGAGTGGGAGATACAGTCTTCTAGTTTTGCAACAAGTTATGGGGATGAAAGGTACAGCATAGGGAACATGGGCAATGGCATTTTAGTGGCAGTGAATGATGACGGATGGTAGCTACACCTGTGGTGAGCATAGCATAGATATAGACCTGCTCAATCAATATGCTGTGCAACCAAAACTAACATAACATTGTGTGTCAACTATAACTCAATAAAAAAAAACAGTTGTAAATTATTAAAAATGTCTTTTAAAATTGATTTAAACTCAAAAAGTAACTAGAAATAAATCTAACAAAACACATAATAAAAGTGGAGTGATGGGCCATGTTCAAAGCTTGAATGTATTTTAAAGATGAAAATTTCTTAAATTTTATTTTCAACTTTTTCCTATCCAAAATCAAAGCACTTTTTTCTGTGAAAATATATAACTTGATTTTACAAAATAAGTGAAAATTCACAGAGCCAAGAATAACCAAAACAATCCTGATGAAGAAGAAATTTAGAGAAATTTTTCAGTCTTAGTGTAAAATTACAATAAACAAAAGAATATGGAATGGTGCAATTAAAATCTAAAGAATACAAACCGAGAGTCATGAAAGAGATTTTTAAAAAGTTCTTATTTTAGAAGAATAGTGCTATCACAATGCTCATAGAGAGATAAACATTTTAAAAATGTTTACTTATTTTGAGAGAATGTGAGAGAGTCAGGGAGGGTCAGAGAGATAGGGAGAGAAAGAAACCCTAGCAGGTTTCATTCTGTCAGCACATTGCCTGATGAGGGGCTCAGTTTCATGAACAAGGTGACCATGAACCAAGCCCAAATCAAGAGCCAGATGCTCATTCGACTAAACTACCCAGGTGCCGTGGAAGACAAACTGTTTTATCTTATCAATCTATTGGGTTTCCACGTAGAAAAGAAAAAGAACTTCAATGTTTTTCTAAGATTATATGCAAAACTCAATTCCAGACAGATAGATGAGTTAAGTGTGTACAGTAACATGATGCAACTAGTAGAATAGAGTAGTAAAGGACTTGAGGTGAGCAAAGTTTACTAGAAGAAATCACATAATTAAAAACACAATAACATAAAGAAAATATCGACCAACTGGATTCCACTATGGTGAAAAACTACTATTCACCAAAGTAATCATGAGACTGATGAAAATAATCTACTAGTAAGAAGAACATTATATGTGTGTGTACATATATACATGTATGTATGTGTGTACACATATACATGTATATATATGTGTGTTTGTGTGTGTATATATTTATGTATGTATATATATATAAACTTTAAAAATCAACTGGTATCCAGAATACAAAATTTTTCTTATTCAATAAAATATAAACAAAACTGAAAAATGTATAAAAGACTTCATAAGATTCTTCACAAAAGATATTCAAATAGCCATAAAATATCAAAGAGGAGCAATTTTATTAATCTTTAGTAAAATACTATATATCATCTAGAAGAATGCTTAAAATGAGAAAGATAAAAAAAATCCCTTTACAATTGCACCAAAAATAATTAAATAATTAGAAATAAACTTAACCAAAAGGTCAAAGACTTGTATTTTAAAACTATAAAACACCGATGAAAGAAATTAAAGATGATACAAACATGGAAATATGCTATAGGCTTATGGATTGCAAGAACTGATATTGTCAAAATGTCTATAGTACCTAAAACAATGTACTGATTCAATGCAATCCCCATTAAAACACAAAGCACATTTTTCACAGAAATTTAACAAATAACACTAAAATTTGATGGAACCAAAAAAACCCAGAATAGCCAAAGCAATCTTAAGAAAGCACAAAGCTGAAGGTATCACAAACCCAGATTTCAAGATATATTACAAATCTGTAGTACTCAAAAGAGTGTGGTACTACCACACATACAAACACACAAAAGGCACATGAATCAGTGTAAAAGAGGAGACAGCCCAAAAATAAACCCACATTTAAGAGGTCAATTAATCTCAACAAAAGAGGCACTAATATATAATGGGGAAAAGACAATCTCTTCAATAAATGATACTGAGAAAACTGGACAACTACATACCACTTTCTTATACCATACACAAAAATTAAATCAAAATAAATTAAAGACCTAAATGTGAGTTGTGAAACCACAAAACAGGAGAAAACATAGGCAGTAATTTATCTGACATCAATTGTAGAAACATTTTTTCTAGATATGTGTCCTCCGACAAGGGAAACAAAAGCAAAATTAAACTATCAGGGCTATAGGAAGATAAAAAGCTTTTGCACAGCAAAGGAAACCATCAACAAAATGATAACATCATCAAAATCATGAATGGGAAAAGATATTTCCAAATATATCTGATAAGGGGTTAAAATCCAGAACATATTAAGAACATATACAACTCAATACTAAAAAGCCCACCAAAAAACAAACCAAAAAATACCAAATAATAATACATGAGCTTATGTTTGTATGTAAGACATACAAATGGCCAACAGACACATGAAAAAATACCATCACTAAACATCAGGGAAATGCAAATCAAAACCACGGTGAGATACCTCATACCTTTCAGAATGTTTAGAATAAAAAACATAAGAAATAACAAGTATTGGGAAGGATGTCCAGTAAAAGGACCATTGTGCACTGTTGGTGGGAATACAAATTGGTGCAGCCATGGTAGAAAATGGTATGGAGACTTCTCAAAAAGTTAAAAAGAATTACCGTATGACCCAGTAATTCCATTAATGGATACTTATCCCAAGAAAACAAAAACACTAATTCAAAAAGATTTATGTGCACATATGTTTTTGAAATATTATTTAAAATAGCCAAGATATAGAAGGAACTGATGCACATATCCATAGCTATATAGATAAAGAAGTAGTAATATATACATACAGTGGAATATTAGCCATAAAAAAGAAAGAGATCTTGCTATTTTTAACAACATGGATGGACCTAGAAGGTATACAAAATTAGTCAGAGAAAAACATACACTATATGATTTCACTCCTTTGTGGAATTTAGGAATCAAAACAAATGAACAAAGTATGAAAAAAGGAAAATAATAACAAAAAACCCCTCAAATACAAGAACAAACTGGTGGTTGCCAGAGGGAAGATGTGTGTGTGTTGGTGGGATTGGGTGAAGTAGATTAAATTCTTTTAAAAAAGGAAAAAGTAAGAAAGATGGGCCATGTCACTCTCTCAAGTAGAGCAAAGAGGCACTAGTCTTTCCTAGCCTTCTAAGACCATAAACTTGAGAAGAATCAAAAAAGTTTCAGTCAGGAATCTCATGAGTGTGAGATTCTTCTGGGTAGAAAAGCAGTTAATCATTTATCTTAATAATCTACAGAAAAAGCAAGTGAACTAATCTAATAAAAGTACAACAAAGAACACCATTAAGAGAAGAAATTACTTAGAAGACAAAAAGACAGGAGAAAATGAAACCTATAAACATATGTTTCTTTGGGGAAAGATGCCAATAAAATAGATGTATTTTTAACAAGGTAGAGCAAATATAGAGGCTTAATAAGAAAACAGTATTACAAATGAGAAGGAAGACTGTTACATATGTAGTCAATTTTAACAAATATGCACTAGAAGGATATACACTATTTTTGATACTGAGTACCTCTGGAGAAACAATGGCATTATTTAGGAATATTCAAATTTACTATTATTCTCTACAATGCACATTAATTATAAAGCAGTTAACTTAAACATTGTCAAGCACATGGCCCAAAACATGTATGTACCATTCCACATTTGAATTGGAATTCTAATATTTATCTACTGTGTAACCTTGATCAACTTACTTAAGTCCCAGTTTCCTTATATATAATGTGTAGTTAATAATACTTCATATGTTTGTTCTGAGAATTAAGTAACTTGATAAGTATAATATTTATCAATGGCTTCTGGTAGACAGCAAATCCTCAATAAGTAGATTCTAAGTACCAAACAATCTACTTGTAGGTGCCTAGATCTTATATTCAAGAAAGAAATGACATTGAGTAAAGGTAGACTACTGTGATTTTGGATTAGAAAAGCAAAAGTCTGGTGAAAGATTGAGTACAAAGGCACATGTTACTCTGTAGTTTAATTTTAAGATGATTAACCTTAGCAAGATTTATTGCTTACTAGCTCAAAAAACCTTGCTAGCAAAAGTTTAGCCAAACAGCAATTTGATTGCAGGCTACGTAATTATATCTCAAAGGAAGTGAATTTAACATAAAGCTAATAAAACTTACATTTCTAGGACTTCTAACTTGCACAAAGCTCTGAGAGTAGCCCACAGAATTTCACATAAAGATTTTCTGTTCTTTTCCTTTTAAGAATATTCCCTTAGTGGGGTGCCTAGATGGCTCAGCCAGTTAATTGTCTCTTGTTTTGGCTCAGGTTTTGATCTCATTGTTTATGAGTTCCAGCCGTGCATGGACATGGACTACGAGCTGACAGTAGGGCAAAGGCTTCTTTGGATTCTCTCTCTCACTCTCTCTTTGCCCCTCCCCTGCTCATCAGCACTTGCATGTGCGCTCTTTCTTTCTCATAATAAATAAACTTAAAAAAAAGTCCCCCCAAATGTCATAAAATGTACCTCCCTCTAAATCTAGAACTATTCTTAATCCCAAATATCTGAAACTGAATATACTCCCAAATCAAGCTTATTCTAACCATAATCCAAAAATGCCAAAATTAGTCACTGCAAAGCCACCCAAAATGAAATGAAATGTGATATCTGTCAGAGAGTAAGGGGTGGAATGCAAATTGCCTCACCAATTAAATGTTTAAATAGGTACTTAGACAAAGTTTACAAAAATGCATATGACTAGGTAACATATGAGAGCCTCTTTCAGGGTCTTGAAAGGAGAATTAACACTGAACTCATGGTAAATCTGTCCCTGTCTAACAAGTTTTAATGTTATCCAGATAAAGGCATGTGTTATATAAAGATGACAAAGTATTTTATTTACACAAAGAGACAATAGTCCTGAGCACTCTTCTATTTCAGCATTAAGTTATACACTTTGATGGCACGTAACAATTTATAATGCAGTGTCTTGAAACTACAAGTCATGCAAGAAATGCATGTTGAGGTTGATAGTAACTTTGAATCTCTACAATTGAAACTTACTTCCCTAGTAATAAAATTATATAAGTCCATCAAATATAAGAAAGAGTTTACACAATAACCCATATAATTTGGGTTCTGTCTTAAAATAATAGTAGTATTGCTAGGGATAGATTAAAGGCCATCAGCATGGCCTTTTAAAAATTTAATTTTCATTAAACTGTGCCAACTTGAATTATAAAAAGGTGGTATTGAATCTATAATTTTTACTCTATTTAGTTGAAACATAAAAAATATTATACTTTTTAAATACACATGGGTTAAAATGATAAACAATACTTAATAGGACAGAGAAAAATGCAATATTTTCATTTTTTTAAACAGTATACCATGGTGGAAATACACTAACCCTGGAATTTAAAGATCAAGATTGAGGTTCCAACTCTGAGACATAGTAATTCTGTGACTATGGGCAATCACTTACTCTTTTTATACTTCAGTTCAATATATATGATCATGTACATAATTCTAAGAATCTATTATTACTAATGTAATTGGAAATAAATGTCTCTTGGTAAACTGTACGCGTAGAGACTTGTCTTACAGTCCTACAAATGTAAAAACCCTATTATGTTCCAGATATCAGGCTACTCAATTTCCATGCACTATTCCATTTAATTATCACATCATTCTTATAGATGATAATACTGTCATTTTTACTCACAGACAAATTGATGAAAAGTATTTGTCCAAAGATGTTATTAATTGAGGGTTTTAAACAGCATATGGGACTCTTCTAGTTGGTCTGTTTGTACATCTAGGTATATGCTACCCTGTATTTTTGCTGCAGATGAGCTCAAGACTGATTTTTTAAGAACTTATTGAAAGTAACAATAACATATATTTAAGTGCAATTATATGATTAAAAACAGAAAAAATTAAATTGCCAAGCATGGTAGCTTCATAAAATTAATATGTTAACTCCTTATGTATGAAACTAATTGTGACATTGTTCAAAAATATGGTAAAAGAATAAATACTTGAATTGAATTCTAAAATAAAATAATTTTGCATATAGCCAAAGCAAACTATGGCTATAGTATGATTATTCATAATTTTTTAAAGTTTTTTATTTTTAATTTTTTTTTAATTTTTAACGTTTTATTTATATCTAGGAGAGAGAGAGAAAGAGAGAGAGACAGCGTGAGCAGGAGAGGGTCAGAGAGAGAGGGAGTCACAGACTCCGAAACAGGCTCCAGGCTCTGAGCTGGCAGTCAGCACAGAGCCCGACGCGGGGCTCGAACCCACGAACCGTGAGATCATGACCTAAGCGAAAGTCGGACGCTTAACCAACTAAGCCACCCAGGCACCCCTTAAAGTTTTTTTTAAATTTACTTTGAGAAAGATACAGAGAGCAAGTGCAGGAAGGAGAGAGAGAAGGAGACAGAATCCCAAGCAGGCCCATGCTGTCAGAGCAGAGGCCTGATGCAGGGCTCAAACTCAGCAATGCAGAGTTTACTTAAGTCAAAATCAAGAGTTGGACACTTAACTGACTGAGCCACCAAGGTACCCTTGATTACTCATAAGTTTTAACTCCAGTTTCTAAATCATTGGTTGCTTCTAATTTGAATATTCATGGGCAGTATGTGGTTCCTCAAATAATGATTTAACCAAATGTCTCCCCTTCCTTCCCTTTTGAGTCTTGAGATACTTTCTTCTACAAGCCCCTACTAGTTTAGAAAAAGCAGAGGAAAAGAACTTAAAGGTCAAAAGGAGAACCTACAGATTCCTGTCTTTCCTTTGGCTCCTTTTTCCAAAAGAAGAGTCTTACTTTCCTTCATATTACTTAACCTGTATAGTTCCTGTGATGTACCAGGTACTCAATAAGTAGGCATAAAAAAAATTAAGGTCTCACTACTGGAATAGCGAAGATCAAATAAGAACTTACAAATCAGTATAGAAGGACAAACAGAGGATGATTTACAAAGACAGAGCCTAAGTATGTAACATTGAATTTAAATGATCAGTAATGCTTATTGAAGTTTAATGGATGAATAACTTTTGTTAAGGGTTTTTGATTTGTTCTTTTTTTTTTTTTTACATGTGTGAAGAGAAATTAAAAGTCTAGAGAGAAAGAAGAGTAAACAGATAGCATTAATAGCCTGTATACTTTCCTAGAGGCTAGAATAAACAAGAGATGTTAAATGAGTTAAACTAAAATCATACAATTTGGGATGATTTAAAAGAGAAAAGTGGAAGAGATGCTGAAATAAACAAAAATAAAATCATGAAGGGAGAAATGGGAGTAATTTTATCACCTGGATAATTGGATACCATTAAAATAAGCTACATACACAAAGTAGTATTTAAGGAATGTTTTAAGGGAACAAGTCAGAGAAACTTGGTTAAATGTATGTGTTAGTTACTCAGAGAAGAGATGATAATGGCTATTCTATAATGGTGGCAGTGGAGTTGGAGAAAAGAAGACTGGAGAAAAGTAGAGACAGCAGAAGTTATTTGCATGCCTAAGTTGAGGTTGATGACAAAATGAAAAATTAAGGAGTTTCTGAATTGAATAACCTGGGCACATAATAATACTTTGAAAAGGATAAACCTACAAGGAGGATGAGGTTTTTATTCAGGTTTGGAACTGTGAGTAGAAGTTCCATAGAGAATGATAGGTAGGTAGAATAGGTAGATGGCAGATAAATAGATAGATCTGTCTAACAGAAAGTTGCAGAAACAGGACTTAATTTCCAGATTAAATATTGACTTTAGATGTTGTTTCTATAGTTAGAGGCATGCTGATCAGTTATTTTCACTGAAAAAGATAAAAAAATGTCTGAAACACACTTGTGAACTATAATGCACAGATGACTTCCATTTCTGATTAGTGTGAGAAAAGTCAAGAGAAACTGTCATTCTCACTCAAATCAAGATGGAAAGGCTAAACTCACAGACTTTAACTTCACATTGATCTGTGGTCACAATAAAAACCATAAATAAATTTTAGAAAAGGGCAAGCCCTTCATCAAAGAGAAAAAAGCACCCTCTTATCTGTAGTGGAGGGTCCACATGTAGAGAAATCTGCCTTAGATGACAAAAGGCAAAAGCAGGTGATTATCTAACTTTTTAAAAAATAGTTCTCACCTACTAAAAGATGGAGGAGAAGAGGGAGGTTAAATAAATCGACATAAGTATTCTGAACTTCTACCTATAGAAGACTGGGGTCAAATCAGGATATCTGAAAGAAAAATCCCTTAAGACACATTAGGCTTTTAGCTACTGAATTCTGAAAATGGGCTGGGGCTGATGAGAAAACTTTCTAAGCCATTCTGGGCCCTTATAAAATGTAAAGCAAGGGAGCAGACAAAACAGCAGAGAGGGATTGTCCAAAAGACACAAAGACATAGGTGAGAATAGAAAGCAGAGAAAACTTGCCAACAACCCATAAAACTGACAGCCAGAATCCAAAGCAGACAGAGATCACTCATTGTGCAGAAAGCTGATGCATTCTGTGTAAAGGTTAAAGAAATCTTTCAAACCTTGACAGTTCAAAGAATGCAAGCCCTGTTGAAGATAAAGTCCAAAATAAGTATCTGAACATTTTAAGTCAGTGGTAAACTGAATCAAAACAAACCCCAAGTAAGTTCAACTGCCTATCAGATAGATTCAGTACCCCAATGCAGCATCAAAATAGAAAAAGTTATTTACTATTTTCTAAGGATATATTATTTACTTTGGTATCTAGTAGACTTTTATATAAAATACATGATGCAAAATTTAGAAAAAATATTATAAATGAAAAAGCTAGAAAATGTGTCTCATCAGGAGAAAAGGGAATAGTCAATACAAATAGACCCACAGACTGAGCAGATGGTTTAATCAGTTGGGGTTTTTTTCAGATGATATTTTAAAATAACTGTAGCCACTATGATAAAAATAGGCATAGAGGTACTTAAAAAGGAAGTCTAAGTATGCTCACTTCAACTGCACACACAAAAGAATTGGAATGAAAAGGTGGACAAGTGAATAAAGAAATGGGGGATTTTAGAAGAAAATTTAAACTATATAAAAGACAAAAATAAAAACACTGGACAATTAAGAATATATTAGAATGGAACAATTCAATTAATGGACTCAAGAGGAGAATAAAAATAATTAAATTTGAAGATCAATAAAAAAATGGCCAAACTGAAATAATTATTAAAAAGATTAAAATAAAACAATGTGTCCAAGATATGTGAAACAATATTAAATGGTCTAGAGCAGTTCAATTTAATTCTAAGAAAGCAAAGAGAAAGAAAATAAATCAGAAAATGTATTTACAGATTTACTGGCCACAAGTTTTCAAATTTGTAGATAGATACAGACATCAAGAGTCATAAAATTCAATGAAATATAAGCATAATGGATCATTTAAGAATCACATCTACGCATATGGTACCTGAATTGCTGAAAATATAAAAATCAAAAGGTAAAGTACATATTTTTATATGCAGCTAGAGGAAAACAAACAATACATAAAATAAATGAGCACTAATTTTGAATACATTGAAAAAGAAGTCAGAAAATAGGATATTTTGAAAGTTCTAAAAGATGAAAGCTGAATTTAGAGCTCTATATTCAACTATAATTCCTTAGTAAAATAGAGATAAAGGTATTTTCAGACAGAATAAACCAAAAGAATGCGTCATTGGGAACACTAAACTAAAATAAAAGCTTACCGAAGTTACTCAGACTGATGTAAAATGATACTACATAAACCATAAAGCTGCAAGAAGGAATGAAAAGCACCAGAAAGATGAATTATTTGTAAAAATGTTTTAAAAACTTGATAGCACTTGTGAAGGAGAAATAATGACCATTTATTTTCAGTTTGTAGAATAAAATATAACACAAGTTTACAATACAAAAGGTGAACCTTACTATACTCTCGTAAAGTTATTATAATGTTTGTAAAGTACTTTTATCATTTGAATGGAATTAGTAAAAAGAAAAACCTATAATGCATATTATAGCGACCATTAAAATACTACGCTGGGAAGAAAAGCCCCCATAACATATGTCTTTAAAAATCAATGGTGCTTCACCATGGGAGAAATCAAAGGCTGTAGGAAACTAAGACCCTACTCTTCAAGGGCCAGCATGCTTTATCAGAGTCAGAGACCCAGTATAGAAGCAACAGTTTCAAAAGCACCTGGGGTATTTATTAAGGAGATCTACTAAGTAATTTTAGGATGTGTACTAGAAAAGCAGGTATCTACAGGAGCTTTCTCCAAAAAACACAAACGCTGGTGGTGTCGTTTTCCTGATTCTCTTTCAGCCTAGCTGGCCCAATGCTTGAGGAGGCTAGTTCTGACATTCTCCATCTACCTTTCCAGCAATGCTTCCCCTGCCCCAGGGGTGCCCTGCAGGTGGCCTCACTCAACCTGCCAACTACAGCAGTCACCCCTACTAAGTGGTTCCTGTGCAGATTCACCTGATGAGCAGCCTTGGTCAGGAATGGCATCCCTCCAAAAGACTATCACCCCACCACACCCAGAAGTCAGCTCCATTGAGAGCCAGAGCCAAACCCCCCCGCCCTTATCAAAGTGACTCTTGCCCTGGTTGGGGGACAGCCCTGTTCACTAGCATACCAACAGCAGACACTCTCAGCCAGCTATCTAAGGAGCTAACTTTCCAATCAACAAGCCAACACAACTACACCTGGGCCTAAGCTAGCCATCCTGGAGGCTGGGCCTGCTCACCAGTGTGGCAGCAGTACTTGCAGCCATTTATTACATCCACCTGGTTTGGGGAGCCACTTTCTCCACTAGAACCTTCATAGCAGCTACAGCTAGGTCTCTCTGCCAGGCACAATGTGGGACATTCCTGTCCAATAGGGTCCCCACAGCAGTTGTGTCCCAGTTATAATAGATAGATTCATCTAGTCCACACAGGAAACACCCCTGGAGTACCTGGTTCTGGTGACTAGGAGGGATTATGCTAGTAGGCCCAACAAGACACCTTTCATATAAGGCTACTACCATTAAGATCCTAATCTAGGGAAAGAAATACCCAAACACCCAGACCCAGGAAGCACAAAGAGTCCCTAACAAGATTAAGCCAAGGAGGTCCACATCTAGACAATAAAAATTAAAATGGCCAAGATTAAAGATAAAGAAAGAGTCTTAAAAGCAACAAGAGAAAAGGAAAGTTATACACAAGGTAAACTATCAGCTGATTTTTCATCAGAAAGTTTGCAGGCTAGAAGGGAGTGTCACAATATATTCAAAGCGCTGAAAGGAAATTCTGCAATCAGTACTCTACCTGTGAAGGTTATCATTTAGAATTGAAGAGAAAGTTTCCAAGAAAAACAGAAGTTAAAGGAATTCATCACTATTCAGTAACCTTTCCATAAGATGTTAACTTAAAAGAACTTCTTTTAAGTGGAAAACACCAAAAGTAAAAGAATTTATGAAAGGAATAATTTTCACAGGTAAAAACAAATATATAGTAAAGGTAGGAGATTAATCCCTTATAAAGCTAGTATGAGGTCGAAGAGACTCATAAGAAACCATAGTCCAGGACTGGATGGCTTCACAGTTGAATTCTACCAAAAATTGAAAAAAAGAGTTATAGCCTATTCTCAAACTATTCCAAAATATGGAAGAGGAAGGGATACTCCCAAACTCATTATACAAGACCAGGTTTCCTGTGATAACAAACCCCATAAACACTACAGAAAAGGAAAGTATAGATCAATATTCCCGATGAACATAGATAAAAAAATCCTCAACAAAATGTAAGGAAAGCAAATAAAACAGTGCATTAAAATTATCATTCAGTACAATCAAGAGACATTGTTCTAAGAATGGAAGTATAGTTCACTATTTGCAAATCAATCAGCATCATATACCGTATTAACAAAATTAAAGATAAAAGTCATATGATACCCTCAATAGATGGAGAAAAACACTTTGTATAATCCTACATGCATTCATGATAAAAACTATCAACAAATTGTGTATGGAGGGAAAATACTTCAACATAATAAAGACTATATAGGACATATATCACAAAAATCATTTATCACAGGTAACATCGTATTCAAACTTTTTCTCATTCAATACAGTACTCCAAGTGTTAGCCACAGTAAGCGGACAAGGGATAAAATAAAAACCACCCATCTTGGTAAGAAAGAAGTAGAATTGTCACTATTTGCAGATAATATGGTACTATACATAGAAAACAATAAACCTCAACCAAAAACAACTCAACTAAATAAATTCAGCAAAATTGCAGGGGATACAAAGTTAATATAAATCTATTGTATTTCTATATACTAATAAACTTGGAAAAAAGAAAATTAATAAAACAATCCTATTTATAAGTGTTTTAAAAAGAATAAAATACCTAGGAGTAAATTTAACCAGGTAAGTGAAAAACCTATACTCTGAAAGCTATACAACATTTATGGAAGAAAGTGAAAAGTATACAAACACAAAGATATACTATGCTCATAGATTCAAAGAATTAGTATTGTTAAAATATCCATACTATATTAATATATGAATAATAATAATAAATATGGAGAACTGGGGGTTTCCAGAGGGGGGGAAGACTATAGAGATAAGTGAAATAAGTGAAGGGAATTGAGAGGTACAAACTTCCAGTTATAAAATAACTATTCAGAAGGATGAGAGGTGCAGCACAGGGAACAAAATCAATGATACCATACTAACACCGTATGCTGACAAATGGTAACTATACTTAGCATGGTGAGCATTTCCTAATGTTTATAATTGTCAAACCACTATGTTATACAACTAAAACTGTTACTTTATGTCAACTATTTTTAACTGAAAATAAAAAGTTTAAAAATGCAAAGAGACAAAAGAATTTTTAGAGAAGATATATATATATGTAAAATGATAAATCAATCAAGAAGTTATGATAATCCTGTGTGTGTACCTAATAACATACTGTCCAAACATGTATTAAATATTGATAGAACACAAAAGAGATTACAAAAACTTCGCAATAACATGAAATTTTATTTAGTGTTCAATATAGGTGTGAAATATCAAGTACCTTAAAGTGGGGGTGGGGGGTAAATTTAACCAACATTATGAGAAAATATTTCATAGATATGCAGGTAAAATTTTTTTAAATCTGGGTAATTATTGATAACAAGTCCAACTGTGGAATCTGGGTAATTATTAATAACAAATATAAAATCAGAGACAAAAATTATATTGAGAAAAGGACAGTGTGTATGGAGGAATGAGGAAAACATCTCATTTATATTAATCAAAATTAATTAACTTTTATCAGTTTGTCTACATCTGGATCTTGGCTGCTTCTTAGATCATTGCTTATATTGACTGTAGATGTAGATGGGGAGATAAAGAAGAAATACAACTCTACCTGTGTGAAAACATTTTACATGAACAGTCCCTGGGATAGTTTATCTAAAGTATTTGTCATTTAATGAACTACATAGACCCCAATTTTAATAATATAAGAAGTTAAATCACATTTTAATGTAAAAATTTAGTTGATAAGATTTTTCTTCATTTAAGCTAGAGGAATAGTCAGATACTTGCGTCTGGCTTGCTGATAAATAGATTAAATAAAGTATTAGAGTCTATGTTTTGACTGTTTCTTGTTTTTTTAAAATTTGTACTCCATATAGATTGCTCAATATTAATGTATTTGAGAACTGTTGATATCGTTTGGTAGCTATGTCAGATGTCTCAGAATATGCAAATAAAAAGAGACCCAGAAATGAAGGTAAGACTTCTTACCAGAAAACACTGTAAAGATAATGTCACATACAAAGCTGACAGAACAGTATACTCAAAAGATGGAAGATTGAGTATTTCAGCTTAAAACAGGGGCAAATCAATTTCCAATCTACTCTCTGATCAAATCAAGGCATAGAACCTCTTTCCTCAGAGTTCATTGTTGTTATAGTTGAAGGTGGTTATAAAATATGACCATTAGTTATTTTCTATTATAACAGAAGAAATCATTAGGTACAGTAAAAATGCCAAACTCTAGATAGCTCAGTGTTTTCCACACAGTTTGGTTATAAAAGGCTGAGATCTTATCTAAGCATTAAATATTGTGATGACTCTGCGTCAAAACATGTTAAGTTCAGGCTATTCAAGATACTGAACACATCCCTTGAAACCATAGAAAATGATATTTATTTTTTAAAATCTCCTCCCACTTCAAAAATAGGAGTGTATTTTCTTTTATAGCTAATACATGGTATGGAAAATGTCTTGTATTTATTGCACACATCTTTGCACATATCTTAGTGCTGTACACTGAAAACTGGAGGTTCTTTCTCTGACTAATTCATGGTTATATTTTTCATTATTTTTTAACATGCTCGAAGCAGAAGGCATGTTTTTAAAGCCAACTGTTTTCTTTGAATGCAGAAGTATAAAAATCCACTTTGGGGGTTATTTATTTGATTTTCATCATTTCTGGTCCTGTTCTAGTTTATGTCATTATTCACAATAATCAATAAAGGAAAGAACTCTTTTTTATGTAGTTTTCAACAATGAGCTCAACATAAAAATCACAAATTGATTCTTTCATTTATGAAACTTACATATGCCGAGAATGGATTTACACTCCACAAAGAATGTTTTCATCCTAATAAAAAGAAAACCACCAGAGAGTATATGCACATTCCATATTTCATGATATAACACTACCTAGAATTCAACAGCCATTTGATAAATTTTGTAATAATATTTAAATCTCTGTTTTAATAACACTTGCACTACAGGAAATATTTCTCAGCCTTTTAGCCTTTGATCTATTTTGATAACTGGACAATATTTAAGTGAAATAATAAAATGCAAACTTAAATAACTTGTCTGTAGACATAAAATGCATTATTAAACAAAATGAACTACTCATGGTGGCAAAGAAGAAATAACCCAAGGAGGTATTTATCTCATGTACAATGTCTAAGAATTTATTAATAAGCAATATTTGTTTCAACCACTTTAATCTTTCACTTAAAATTTCAAATATATATGAATAAAATTGCTAATTGATCATGCTCCCTCAGAATAGCATCAGACTGCCTCTGAAGCACCAGGTACACAAGTAGTGACTGTCCTTAAATATACTGGTACTCCCTTTAGTATAGAAGACCTGATGAATTCATTGCTTTGTTCACCAAAACATAGAATACCTTGGGTAAACTTGTAGTGAACTTCTCTTTTGTTGCTCTTCTCCATTATCATAGAAATCCAAGTCTTAGTAATTAGAGAGGTACCAAGTTTGTCCCTCAGTATCCTTATATCTTGTGTCCAAAGGCACAGCTGGAAGCTGTTATAGATGGACGTTGTGATAGAAAGTAAGATCCAAGTCCAGGGCTGCCAATATGATAGACACTATTCAGTCCCAACTAATTCACAGTAGCTTATTAGACCAGCACTTTTCAAAGTATAAGGAACACACAAAAAGCCTTTCAAAATGCAGATTCTGTATACCATGTGTGAGATGGGGCCTGAGATTTTTATTTATAACCAGTCTTCACAAATGAGATATCAACAAAAGCTAGAGTTATATTTACATAAACATGTAACTGTGTTGTTCACTGATGTGGTAGTAATTTTTTACCCTCTGATTCTCTAGATCCTTCCCTTATATTCTCACTAGCTATCCTTCCTCACAGATTTTCCCAAGCATAGAATCTTTAAATTTTTACCTCACATTAGGCAAAAGTAATTTTACATATTATTTTGATTATTTCTAAATTTTCTGTTTTTTTTCTGTTATCTGTCATCATTTATGATAGGCTTCACAACGGTTTCTTTTTGGTTTATTTTATAAATCGCTTGTGAAAACCAAAACTATGGTAGATGAAAAAAATTTATACAAGAACAGTAAATAATTTTATTGTAGTCAGCTTGCATAACAATTCTTTTAAAGACAAAATTTCATAAATAGTTATACTGCTTGTTGGGATATTGATGGAAATTTTGAAATATTGTTGCATAAATAGGAGCAGTCTGTAGGGATGAAAAATAGAAAAACCTTTAAAATTTTTTAAAAAATTTATTTATCTTGAGGCAGAGCACAAGTGGGGGATGGGCAGAGAGAAAATGAGACACAGAATCCAAAGCAGGTTCCAGGCTCTGAGCGGTCAGCACAGAGTCCAACGCGGGGCTCCAACCCACGAACTGTGAGACCATGACCTGAGGAGAAGTTGAATGCTTAACTGACTGAGCCACCCAGGCACCCCATAAAAACCTTTTTAAACAAATTTTAATGGTCAAAACCTTCAAACAATGAATTTGAGTCCCAAGATCTTAATAACAGCACACTTATCAAAGGGGTCATAAAAACTTTATAACACTCATGTGTCATAAGTATATAACTTTTTCAGTATTTGCATTTACAAATTTCATTTTGAGAGACTTTAAGCATCCTTATTCACTAAGGTAGGTTATTGACATATTGATGTAGAACTAACAAAATCCCTTAGAGCCCTAAGTCAAATTCATTTTTACCCTTTCATGGGTCTCAACTTCATTCCACTTCTATCTCATTTAAGCTTTTTATCACTTACTCATAAGTGAAAACTTAAAAAAGAGTGTTGAAAGCAATTGTTTTTCACACTCCCTGGAATGTTCAAGGACTAACAGTAAACCAAATAGTGGAGTGTTGCCAAATGATTTTAAACTGTCATCTATGTTTCTTTGAATCACTATTAAACATCTCTAAACAGTCAGTGCTTATGTATATGCCAAAGACTTTGATTAATATCACCATTTCCATTTTATGTAGGTATGTATGTGTGTGTGTATCTGTGTACTTACTTACCTATATCAGAACATTTCACTTTTTCCCAAGTGTAGCTACCAATATTTAATAGACAGCACTGTAGCATGCAGAGACACTAAGTTGGGGAGGGAAAAATTATATACTAAGTACTTTTGTGTAAACAAAGATACCAGAAAGTATCAACAACTTCATTTAATATAGCTCAATTTACCTAAACAAGTCATTCTTTCAATCATTTGCAAGCAAACGACAGACAGACACACACACACACACATACATACACACACACACACACAAAACAGGAAAGCATAAGGTCTTCATGCAATGTATTTCCTAGAGTAGGAAAACAAATAGGTTTTTTTTAATTGCCATGAACTCAAATAAACCAAGGCATGCACCTAGAATATTATGCGAGTTCTATTTCAGACACAGAAAAGAAAGAGTAAGACTTGATATTTGAGCAGAGAACCTAATTAAATGGGAGGGTGTGTTATCATCTATCTGTTTAAGTATATTCCAGACAGAGGAGAGGATAAAGGTCAAGCCTGAGGAAGAAACAGTGAAAAGAAAATGAGCAAGGAGAAGTGTCAGGAAAAAGATGCCATCAAGTGGGTTGGGGACAAGACTGCATAGAGCACCATAGACCATGGCTCTGAAACTTTATTTGGCAACAGATGAGAAGCCATCAGAGGAATCTGATGAAGCAAACAACAAACTATGACTGACCTATCAAGAGGGTTATCAGGACTTGTGCTATAAAGAGTAGAAACAGAGAAGTCAGTTTGGAAGTTTTTAATAGCTGTCATGAGAAGTAATTGTAGCTTGAACCAATGTGGTAGCAGTAAAAGTGCTGGAAGCTTTGAGGACGCCTGGGTGGCTCAGTCGGTTAAGTGTCCGACTTCAATTCAGGTCTTGATCTCATGGTTCGTGGGTTGGAGCCCCGTGTCAGGCTCTGTGCTGACAGCTAGCTCAGAGCCTGGAGCCTGTCTTTGGATTCTGTGTCTACCTCTTTCTCTGACCCTCCCTTGCTCACGCTGTCTCTCTCTCTCTCAAAAATAAATAAAACATTAAAAAAAAGTGCCAGAAGCTTTTAGGCTTAGCAAACATTTCAAAGTTGGAGGTGGCCAAAATTTGTCATGTATTGGATATGTGATATAAGACAAAGGAGCCTAAGACTGTTTTGCTTAAAAAGCTGAGTTAATAGAGTACCAATTTATTGCAATGAGGAAGAGTGGGGAAATTTTTGATTTAAGATGGTGCTTCCATTAAATATTAGTACATATTCTGAAAATAATTTAGGATTTGTTTTTCTTTCACCTCCCTCCCTGTCTGTCTCTCTCCTTCTATAAAGGGATTTTACTGTTGGGGATTGTTTATAAAGGTATTAGAAGCACAAGGTCATATGCTGGAAGGTAACTGTAGTGGTGTTTTTGGTTTTTTTTAATGCTGTTCTCCAAATATCTCCAGCTTCCTGATGATTTTGAGTTATGTATGGCCAAGTGACTTTTCCTTCTTTTTTTTTTCTTTGCTAATGAAAAATAGTTCTAGAAGCTTTTTTTTTAACCCCTGCCACAGCAGCTAGCAATGTTCCAGATGGTGGATAGTCTATAATTTTGCATATCTGAGTCCTGCTGACATGGAACAGAATCCCCAGATTATACAGTGGTGGACACATAGTTGGAGAAATAAATTAGCCGAGATGATTTTTGAGTTGTTTGTTACAGCAGTTTAAGTTATTGCTTCCCAACCGATAATTTGTAAGTACCCAAATGTAAGTTACGTCAGTAAGTTGGAGAAATGGAATGGCTTTTCCTTTCTTCCTGCATTAAAATCCTTTGCCATGCCTTCTACTAGAAGAATGCAATGAAGACAACAGCTGGCAAAACAGATTGGGAAATGTAATTTATGTTTTCTAACTTGAAGGTAAAAATGAGGTGTGGAATGGGTGGTTGTAGAGCTGAGAGATAAGACACTGGCAGGTTGGCTATTTGGCTGTTGAGCAAAAGATGGGTAATCATGCTTCTTCCTAAAAGGATGCAATTATCCTTTCTTCTAAGGAAGACTTTTTTACTCTTTCAAAAAAGGAAGACCAAAGTCATCAGTCACTGCATCTGTCTCTGAGTAACATCAATTTCTCTTCTCATTTATTTTCCACTGATAAGGATGTCATCACTTTTTTCAAGCCCAATTACGCTAGATAACTAATCCCAAAAGTTCTGTTTCCTCAGAGACCTTCTCTGGCTGAGTAGTTTATCAGTCTTCAATCATGTAAGCAGAAGCTACTCAAGGAATTTAAATAGAGATAATTTAGAGAATTTGTTTTTCAAAAGGATGATTGAAGAACTGTAGGAGCAAAAAAAAAAAAGGATAGGTGAGATTACCAAATCACAAATAACTGCAAGAAGTCACTATTTCTCTTAGCTAGAGAAACACGGGGGAAATAGTGTTATTCCAAGTATGGGATTGCTCAAGTGAGGCTTCTGCTGCTGTGTTTGAACTGACTAAGCTGTAAGCCAGGGTCCTGTCAACATTTATTCATTCTTTGTGCAGTTATTGGTGCTATAAGTGCTGTTATCACACCCCTGATAGTGTCTCCACTGTGTCCTCTGCACAATCCCATATTATGATGCCGATCTACACCAGCAATGCTGGCACAACCAGTGCCAGAGACACTCGGAAGTCACAAAATATTTTATAACCTGGAAGCCATCTGGTAAGAGAGTCTGTGAACTATAGTTTGTATCATCGCAGGTGGGAACAGTGACTAGTTTAGATGGATTCCTAGGAAACTAACAGATATCAGATACTATCCTACAGAATAGGACAGTAAAAAAAAATAGTTTAACTTATGCCACAATTGAGATGCTGGTCAACATAAATGTGTAAAAGTCAGGAGGAAGGTCTGGAATGGAGATACAATTCTGGAATTATTTCTCTATAGGTGGCATAATCACTTGGATATAATCATCCAGAGAATCTTAGCAGAGAGGATTATTTGTGTTAACACAAATCCTAGGTTACCATTTGAAATGCATATCAGCAAAAAGAAAAAGATCTATCAAGGGAGATTAAGAAAAGTTGAGAGGAAAATTATGAGGTCTTATTATTGCAAAATTTGATGAAAGCAGGGTTTCAAAAACAAGGGAGTAATCAGGTCATGTTGCTAATCAGTCAAATAAAATGAAGGCTGAGAACTAAACTGTGGCTTGGACAATATGGAGGTCATTAGTGACCTTGATGGTAGCTGCTGCTGTGAAATGCTAGGAACAATGAATGAGATATAGGAGACTAGGAGATGAAGTAACTCTGCATATGTGCAGCAGTAAGGTAACTTAATTTGAAATGTGAGAAGTGCTATAAAAGTCGGAAAACGATAAAGAATTAAGTGACAGTTTTTTTTTTAAGGTAGGAAATAAATTGTGTGCTGATGGAGATCTGATGGAGATGACACAATATAGAAGAAAAACTATGGTTTTAGAGGGAGTGAAGAAAACTGTAGAAGGAAAGTCCTTGATTTTGTAATACGGGGTGAGATCTGTTATATAAGGAAAAGGCTTTGTCCTTTGCCTTGTATCAGAATAGTGACGTTTTATTTACATATTTCAGCAGAAACTAGCTGAAAGAATATTTTTTCAAAAGTTAGATATGTGCAGGTGGTAGTAGGCAGATGTAGAAGGGATCATATGATTAATATTTTCTTCTTAGTTATGGGAGAAACTGAGTGTAAGAGAAAAGAATATCCTGATATCCAGAACCAGCTGAAACTAACAGCAAGCTCTCAGCACTGTTAAAGATTGGCTTGGCCCTCATGGTTATGTCAAGAAATTCTCTTCTTAAACATAAGCAATATTCCAGGATAACATTAGAAAACGTAACCCTGATGATGGAATTTTCTGTCTTAATAGTGAGGAAGTTACACAGCTGTATTAAATTATCAAAATTCATCAAACTTCACACATAACATGAACGGTTTTCATTTCATGTAAATTATACATTAAAAAAGAACAAAAGTCAGTGAAATTAAAAGGAATTGAGTCTTCAGGTGTATTTCTGAGAACATAAATCAAGATAATTAGCACTGGGTGTGGGATCAGGTGAGCAGTTCAAAAGAAAATCAATTATTACTCCAAAGTAATATGTCACCATCATTGGCTTCGATATATAGTACTGGGTGGTCTTGGCTGTGGATCTCTACCCTCAGAACTTAGAGCCATGCATGTCTCTGTGCAGTAAGTTCCAATTAATGTCAAAGGCTGAATTTTTTGAAAATAATCAAAATTTACATTACATGGGCATTTAAAATTGAGATTACTAAAGATATGTGGGTGCTAGCTCAAAACTGGCCAAACTTTAAACTGGTGATGTTACCAAGACAATGTCATTCCTGGAAGCCATATTGTCAGCTTTCTCTAATGCCAGGTTTTCAGAGTAAATGTATTATTTTTATATGTACAGTCATTAATTATTTTAAACTATTAAAGGATATTTGGTGGGAAAAAGAAAATGTAATTCTGAGACTGTAATGAAGTGAAACTAAAACATGAAAACAAAGATCACCTCATAATCTTGTCTAAGGTGAGAAAAAATTTAATTACTATGCAAATTATAAAAACACCACACCCATAGTGATTTTTTGGTTGGACAGCAATTACATAGGAAGGTTACTGGCCATACAGAAGGTGGATTTTGGAAGTGTGAGGAGATTTTTACAAAATAACCTGTGAAACAGTCACTTAGGAAAACAGGATTGTTAATTAACTTCAGTTAGAGAAAGAATACATTTTAAATATTATAGGGAGTGTTCTAAGGGTGGGGTATATGAAATTAAGATTTGGGATATACTGCATTTCTTGACAAATATGAGTTTAATAATCTTAGGAGTGTAACATTGAGGAAAAGTCAATGCAAGTGAAGCTAAGGAATCAAATGGACAGGATGCTGGGTGGATTATTCAAATGTTAATGTCATTTTGAGAATGCTGACCATGTCAGTGATAGAGTAGTTGTCAATAAGGCAGATATTAAAATTATCCCTGAAAAATAGGAGAATTGACCAGAAAGACTACAAAGAGTGATTACAGAGGTATGGTCTGACAACATGAATCTTAAAGGAGTTGCTTTTATGTGTGTGTGTGTGTGTGTGTAGTGGGGAATAGGTTCACAATAGTCTGGAAACAGTGATTAAGAGTGAAAAACATCACCTACTTTAAAGGGGAAGAGTAGTTGTCTGCAAAGCAATAGTGAAAGCAGTGACCTCAGAAGAAAGCCAAAGCCAAGTTGGAAGAAGAGAGTGAAGGGATGGTTCGGAGAAAATCTTGAGAATACAGGATGTGACACTCCATGATGATAGCCTAGGAGTTTCAGGGGCACAAAGAAAGGATTTGTGGATTGGGAATAAATTGGGATATAAGTCAGATTTGGGGCTAAACAGAATAATGTAAAGGACTAGAATGTAGTTATTACAGAGAACAAAAGAGCGTTAGATTTCTGCTGATATCAATCATGAAACAACAAATCCAGTTGGCCCCACACGAAGTAGATAACCTGTTCTCTCTGAAGCCTCTTGTTGGAACTTGTGTCCTCAAATTTTGGAGATTATGTAGTAAAAATGTTTGGGAAGGAAGAGCAATGATTTTTTTTTTTGGTTTTTCTTTGTTTTTGTTTTTTAAGAAAGCAAAGTTTTATTGCTATAAGGAGTATGCCTCAGATATCTTCTCTAAGTTAAGCATGTACATGAACAATTATTCATTTTATTGGTCAAAAATGCTAGGAAATCCTACTATCATCAGGAAATTGCTAAAGCAAAGGAGATCTGAAATAGACTCAGAATATAGATACTCTGGTAAATTTAAAGCTAGGAAAGGTTACAATTTTTTCTTCATAAATTACCCCTTTTAGAAAAATGTGTTAGGATGAATAAATTCACACAATAAAAACATAAGAAAGTGAAACTACTTTGCTATATAACTTTTACAGCAAATGCTGTATACTCTATCCGAAGACTGCTTAATTTCATGTGTATTTCTCTTAGATTATTTTTGAAATATGGCATACAATGAAGATATCTAGCCACATGACTTTGCAAAATTCATTTTTCTTCTCTCTTTAAAAAATAAGTCACAGACAACTACCTACTATTTCTTCCTTCCTTTTTTCCTTCCTATTTATTTTGACAGGGTGAGGGTGGGAGAGGAGTAGTGAGAGGGGAGAAAGAATCCCAACCGGACTTCATGCTCAGAACAGAGCCTCATGTGGGGCTTGATCTCAAGACCCTGAGATCATGAACTAAGCTGAAATCAAGAGCAAAGCATTTAACTGACCGAGCCATCTGTTACAGACAACTTCTAAACATGCCACTACCAAAAGCAGTGAGAGGAACTCATGGTAGATAGGTGCTTAAAGGCTAAATTAATTAAAATAATCCAGGCAGTTTTTCCTATTTAGAATAGAACATTTAGTAAAGCAATTTTTCAACAACTGTTACAAATTCAATCCTCTTGTGAATATGTGTATGTGTGTTTAAGTGCATGCGCACATCGATGTACATTAATGTGCATGGTATGTGGGCATGATGTTAACTAAAGCTTAAACACATGGTTATTCATATTTATTGACACTGTCTCTAAGATACATTTCTTAGAAGCTAATCCCTTATTCATGGTAGCTGATATACCTTAACGGTATTGATACAGAGAGTGAAATAGATTAAATGAGTAGAGTGAGTTTCCTCCCCGCCCCCTCCCCCCACAGTAATTTTCCTTCATTTCCTGTATAGTAGTGTACCGTGAAGTGACTTCCAGGAACATGTCACCGATTCAATCAATTTGGGATGACACAGCACTGTCATTCCCATAAGTCTTCAAACAATTTCAGGTATGATTAAAAAGCACAGCATTGCCTACTGACTGTTGGGATGACATGTACATGTTGGAGAAGACAGCCCTATTGAGTAGTTATCAATTACAAAAGTGTTTGAAAATAGTGCCTTTTCTATTTTAGAGGATATTTCAAGTACATGGCTATCATATCTGATATGCTTCTATCATAGGTCTGTAATTTCCTCTACAAACTCAAATGAAAAGGTATGAGACAGTGCCAGATCAAAATGACACATTTGCTATCTGATATGTCCAAAGATTTTTAATTAAAATGTATTTTGATTTGAGGAAATTAATTTTATACTCTTAACAATACCAAATGTCAGATTAGCTGAGCTAAGAAAATCATTAGCTGGCTTATTGAGACTGCTGTTAACCCACTTTAATTATTTATATGAACTTATATCTTTACATAACCTTGTATTTAAAGACACATCTGACTTGTTCTTGATGGTAAAAGTTAATACTGAGCTATATTTACTTTAAAATACATCGATGATGTACCCAGAATAAAACTGTCAGGTTGCCTTGTATGTAAAACCTTTTCTTAGGTTTCTTTCAATCCAAAAAAATACAACATAACAAAAATAAAGAAACAACAACAAAAACCCCCTACTGTTTGGGTAGTTTAATGGGGACAATTTCTTGAGGCAAAAGAGATTTTATCTGAATGGGACATGTGGCATGGATTCATTCAACTAAATCCACTAAGAGTCATAGATATCCATTTCAATTTCATAATTGAAATATGCAGCAAAGTTCCAAAAGTTAATTAGTCACTATTAATATAGGCTGTAAAATTTTATTTTTGGTTGAAACTATTTGACTAATTACTAAAGATGACACAACCACAGATTCAAAAGGAAGGGCACAGGATATGATTACATTTTATTCAGCAAGCAAAAGATTAAGATACATTAAAGAATTATAACTACAAGCCTAATAGTGAGACTTATAGCTTATTTTTCTCTTACACTTTATTTCAGAATAATCTGACTCTCTAGTAAATAACAAGATACTAAGTGAGGGAATAAATTTAAAATATAAAATATGCACTATAACCATTTTATGGGTCTAGAGAAGAGTATAAGAAAAAACTTATTTCCCAGGGGGATTTGGCAAACTTCTTTTCCAATCTTACTAGCAAAAATTTATTCCCTGCCATCTCTGAGCTGGTGTATGTTCCAAGAGATGTCCTGTGCCTAATTACTAGCCCCAAGTTCCTACAAGAGTCAATGTCAAATAGAAACAGGATTGCAGTACACCCAGCAGTTCCACACCTTAAGGTAGTTGTCAATATTCCATTAGTATTTGGGCTACGAATGGGGAGAATGGATACTAGTTCATCTATTCCAAAATCATCATTCATTTTTAAAAAAATGAATAGACTGAACATAAAGGAAATTCAGTGGCTTTGTCAAGCTAACGCAATTTGTCTTGTAAATCTGAAATGAATAAAATGATATAAAACAACTTGGCACAAGTAAAGAGCATCATATGCCTTCATCATCTTGGTCTCACCACTATTCAGGTCCAGGGAAATCAGTCCCTACATGGAGGTTATGACTCACTATTTCTTGAATCCTGTACAAGGCAGGATATTTCAAAAAATGTTATGCTAGCGTGTCTTAAGACCTTAAAAATTTTAATTTTAAAACACGCTGTTAGAAAAATGTAAACTTAATAACATATTGGCATGCATGTAAGGCTTAAATCTATTAGTGTGGAACATGTCAAGGGCAAGAGACAGCTCACTGCAATTTGTCGTGGGCCTTCTTTGTTACCTGTCAGTGTTCATCTTCACCCTGCTTTTCCTACCTCATATATTAGATCGTGGGGTCCCAAAACCCTACAGTTTTGCCAGTGATTTTGTTTGCAATCATAGCTATTAGCAGTTTAAACTAACCTCACAATAAATTCAAACGATTGGATAAATTGTCTATAAATTAGTTTCATAATGTACATGAACTGAAGACACTTAGAATGGAAGATCTTTCTAATCTAACTATTCATTAATAAAAGCTGTCTGATAAGATCTAAGCATTTAAGACTTATTTGGCAAGGTTACAAAACTTATAACATAAAAAAAGCAAAGAGTGGGAGAGTATTTTTAAGTCTTCAGCATATGGACTTAGTTCAAAACTGGAAATGGCATAGAATTGATTATGAACTACTGTTGGACAGGATTCAAAATGTAAGCTGATAATAGGCATATAGTGGTTCACCTACCTAGAAAAATAACTGAGCTATGAAATAAAATGAAGATATTAATGGAACATTTTAATTAGTATTATTATAATGTATGCTTAGGATAAACTGTTTGGAGAGGGCACTTGCTTAATTATCCACTGGAGGATCAAACAGTAGACGATAAACTTGTATGTTATTATTACCAGGAGCATTATTTGCATATTTGCCAAATTCAGCATTTTCTCCAATATTTTAAAGTCTAACCTTCAGTTTAGATTTTGATTCATGCTCTTCCTTTTTCTAATGATTCTAACTACTCAACATTCAGGAATAACAACCCTTGGAAATTAAGATACATACATATACATATAAATTTATGTATATCATATATATAGCTTGAAAGCTATAATCAGTTTTTTAAAACCAAAAATATTTAATTTCATTGTACTTCTTTATTCTAAAAGAAAGTTCCCACTAAGTGTAGGACAAATCCTAAATTGCATTCTGCATCACCCGTTCTTACCTTCTTAAAAATTTTCATCAACCTCTTTTTCAAATACTACAGTAAAACCCATTTTAATAAAGTATCATTTTAGCAGGAATGCTAGTTGTATAAGATTAAAATGACTGCCTGTAAGAAAGATGTCAATGATGCTTATGAACCTTTTATATCAATTATTATTAAGGTTTTGCCCATTCTAATTCATTAATAAATGGAGGAAGAAGGCGGCATGGTTTATTGCTTATCATTACTCAAATGAAATGGGATTTTTTTCTATGAGAGTATTAAGAGAAATTACTAGTTTCCATTTTTTCATAAAATCCATTTCTACAAAGTAATCTTGACCCATTCTGAAAGAAAGAAATCTTGCTATGAGTTTTATACCCATCTTCTTTACATTTTTTATTCAATTCCAGCATCAGCCATAATTTTAGGTAATGCTCCTTTCTCCATCTGTCAAATACTGTGAAACCATGATCTATTATTGTTTGAATATGCTATCATCCATTATCTTTTCACAGCACCTAATTGCTAATACAATTATTCCTGGATTTTATAATG
Organism: Proteles cristata cristata; assembly: GCA_017311185.1. Taxonomy (NCBI): domain Eukaryota; kingdom Metazoa; phylum Chordata; class Mammalia; order Carnivora; family Hyaenidae; genus Proteles; species Proteles cristata. The sequence continues at coordinate 3,238,037 of JAESUZ010001194.1, forward strand.
TTCTATCATATCTGAATAGATTCAACTATATTTATTTGGCTGTTACCAAGCACTATACTTGTCACTGGCATCTCAAAAATGTTGAGATACTATCTTAACTTCTATCTCTGTTACTTTTTTCCTCTCTCAACATAAATTTGCTCTATCTGTAAAATGGCACCTTCAGCATCTGTATCCTACCCAATTATCTCTTGCCAGATGTCATTGGGTGTTCTCTACTAGATTTCTTTCTTCTATGGTTATCCCTGGATATCTACTGTGTTTCCACTGAAGCAAACTTCAAACAAAAAACAGAAACCTTTCTTTTACTTATGCAATTCTGAAGACCTCAAACAAGGGGGATTTTTTAATTTTCACAATTTATAGACAAGTTACCTTAAACCAACATACCTTGTGGTATAAATCAATTCTAAATATCAATTGTTTTTTAGTTTTCTTAGAGGAAGTAGTTATTCCCATTCTGTTTTCATAATGGTAAATAGAAGTTCAGACCTCAGAATGTTACTGGCCACAGCAAACAGTTCAAGTTCATAATGTGATTCAAACTAAACAAGAGAGAATAAATTCAAACACTTTGGTTGAAACTACAGTGAATGAAGCACTCTGTTTCAGGTAGGTTTGCCTGTACCTAAGTCATCATTGCTGTGCCTGAAGTAGGTTGCTTAAAAGCAAAGTCAACAGGGAGGAAATCAGTCACTGAGTGACAGATGTGTCATGTAATCTTTGCATGTATTAAATCATTTATGCTTGGAAACAGCTATACTACTAAAATGTTCTTTTTTGGAGAACCAGATATTACTTTACTTATTTATTTGACTTAGGGTTACATGACTTGAGGGCAAAACAGTCTTAAGTTACATTTTTGACTCTAGTCCTCCGTGCATATTTTACAGAAGGCTCCCCCAAACCCCAGCCATGAACCTGTAACAATCAAGGTACAATGCAAGCATTTACTGGCCCTGACCAGACACTGTTTTCCTAACAGTTGCCTCATATACATCTCTTTGTAGGGCTTCTAATCCCTTTCTGATCTATTCCTAGCTTAGATGACTATTTCATAATTCAGTGACAATTGTCATAATCACCATCTACCATTTTGTTCACATCCAGGTATCCTAGGGTCCACATTTCTTCTCTTACCTTTTTCTGTTCTCAATGGTATTTTGCTCCATGCTGTGTATTTGAATCTTTCCTCCACAACTCACTAGTAACCAAAATATTATCTTTTCCTTCCCTTGAAGGTTTCGTAACAAATATAAACAAGTTGGAAGAAAATTATACTTGATGTTAGTTCTTTCATAATTGCCTTTTTAAAGTCTATATATTAATTTCTAATTTCTACCAACTGCTTACAAAAACTATCAACTTTCATTTAGTCTGACCAGGTGTAGGAATTTAAGTGTTTTTTAAATTTAAATTACTTCACCTCCCTGAGACTCCCTATTCTCACCTAAAAATTGAGAGGTGATTGGAGGAAGATGGCAGAAGACAAGGATCTTGAGCTCATCTCATCCCAGACACACCAAGATAACAGCTACATATATTCAACGATCTCTGAAAATGACCAGAAGACTGGCAAACAGATCATCTAGAGTTAATTGTAGAGGAGACCACAACAAAAACAGTAGGAGGAGTAGAGACATGGTTGGCAAGACTAATCACAAATGAGAGGGACACCAGAGCATGGAGAAGCAAGAAAATCAGATTCCATATCAGGCACTCTAAACACTGAAAAGATGAATCCTCATAACATCTCGCTTTGAAAAAACAGGGAAACTTAACTTTTGTAGCTTTTAAAATCATTGGTGCTTTCTCTAGATATTTTAAAAATCATCAGGTCTAACTCTAGAAGGGCCAGATGATATAGAAAACTGAGTCTCAGCCCTTAATGAGCCAGCAGAATGATAATTTGGCCTGAGACACAGCATAGAAGCAGCCATTTGAAAAGCACCTGGAGTATACCTGAAGATTTTTTACTAATCTCAGAACATTTTCTAGAGAGACAGTGATCTTCAGGAGATTTCTCTAAGAACAAAAATGCTGCTGGGCCATTTCTCTTCCCCTCTCCCTCAGCCTAGGTAGCCAGACACTTGCAGGAACCAGCACTAACAGTCTTGAGGTAATTTGCTAGCAGCACTTGCCCCACGCTCATGTGCTCCTGGGGACCAGCTCCATCCAAATCTGCAGCCTCAACAGACATACCCCTAAATGTGGCTCCTTCCACACCTCACCACCTGCTAGCAGCCCATAAAGTGACCAAAGCCACTCAAAAGTGACTCCTGCCCTGAGGAGAGGGGGTGATAATCCCTCACATAAGCATGCCTACAGTTCCAGCAGATAAGTATTTTAGCTGACTGTACAGGAAATAGTCTCTGCTACAGCTGCAGATGCACCAAATTGTGGGGGTAACTGCAGGCATCTAGCCTGGCTACTGACCCCATTCTCCTAGAAGCCTGTCATAGACTCAGGAAAGCCCCTCAGGAGTACAAGGATGAAATACTGCCCAGTGTACCCACAACAGGCAGAACAAATCTTAGCAGATGAGTGGGCTGAAGGCAAACACAGCTTAGCAACAACAGCAGGATGCATTGCAGCCCTTATAGGAGACCAACCTGGAGCACTTAGTCCAGTGACTAAGGGACATTGTACTCCACAGCACTACAGAAACTCTTTTACACAAGGCCACTACCTTCAAGACCAGGAGACGTGGCTCATTTCTGAAATATGTAGAAACAAACACAAAGAGTTAGACAAAATGAGGAGACAGAGGAATACATCCCAAATGAAGGTAATGTACAAATCACAGCAAAAGAGTGAAATGAAATGATGATAAGTTGTATGCCTGACAAAGAATCCAAAGTAACGGTCAAAAAGATACTCACTGAACTTCAGAAAAAAGAACTCAGTGAGGACTTCAACAAAGAGAAAGAAAATATTAAAACAAACAAATGAGACATGAAGAATTCAATAATTGAAAGAAATACACTAGAGGAAACCAACAGCAGATTAGAGTATGAAGAAGAACAAATCAGTGATAGGATAAACAGGGAAATGGAAAGCAACCAAGTTGACCAGGAAAAAGGGGAAAAAAAGAATAATTAAAAATGATACTAGATTAAGAGTGTTCAGTGACATCATCAAGTAGGATAGCATTTAGATTATGGAGAGCCTAGAAGGACAAGAGAGAGAGAAGGGGGTAAAAAACTTACCTTACCTGAAGAAATAATAACTGAACACTTCCCTACTCCAGAGAAGGAAACAGACAACCAGGTCCAGGAATCACAGAGAGCCCCTAACAAAAGTAAGCCACATCAAGATAATAATAATTAAAATGGCAAAAAGTAATAATAGAATTTTAGAAGCAGCAAGAAGAAAGCAAAGAGTTATATATAAGGGAAACTCCATAAGGCTATCATAGCTTATTTCTCATTGGCAACACTGAAAGCCAGAAGGGAGTGGCATGATACATTCAAATTGATGAAAGGAAAAAATCCTACAACCAAGAATACCTTAACTGGCAAGGTTATCATTCAGAATAGAAGGAGAGAGAGTTTCCCACACAAAGTTAAAGAAGTTCATCATTGCTAAACCAGCCTTACAAGAAATGGTAAAAAAGAATTCTTTGAGTCAAATAAAATGCCAGTCAGAAGTAAACAAAACAAAACAAAACAAAAACCTACAAAATGAAAAGAGAGATTCGCAAGTAAATGTAAGCATATAATAAAGGTAGTCAAAAAGTCATTTAGAAAGCCAGTATGGAGTTTAAGACATAGAAGTGATAAAATCACTCTGTCTATAAATCTCAGTCAAGGATACACAAAATAAAAAGATGTAAGATATTACACCATGGAAATAAAATGTGGAGGGGGAAATAAAATTTAGTGCTTTTGGAATATGTTTGAACTTACACAACCATCAACTTAATGTAGACTGCTATACAAATAGGTGTTATCCATGAACCTTATGATAACCACAAATCACAAACCTATAATAAATACACAAAATATAACGAGAAAGGAATTCAGGCATGACACTAAGAAAGCCATCAATCCACAAAGGAGTAAGGCAGAAGGACAAAGGAATAGAAAGAACTACAAAACAACTAGAAAGCAAGTTAAAAAAATGGCAATACATACATACCTATCAATAATTACATTAAATATATATGCACTAAATATTCGTTAGGAGACATGGGGGGAATGACCAGATAACACATTTAAAAAGGCCTACCTCAATGTTGTCTACAAGAGAACACTTAAGACCTAGAGATACATGGAAATTGGAAATTAAGGGTGAGAAAAACATATGCTATGCAAGTAGAAGAGAAAAAAAAAGTCAGAGTAGTTAAACGTTCATTAAACAAAATAGACTTTAAAACAAGAGGCAAAACAAAAAGAGGTACTATATAATGATAAAGGCAACAACCCAATAAGAAGATACAATGATACAATAATTTTTAATATCCATTCACCCAAGATAGGACAATCTATATAAATAAGACAATTATTAAAATAAAAATGGACAAATTGATAGTGATACGATAGTAGGTGTTGACACCCTACTTACATCAATAAAAAAGATCATTCACACAGAAAATCAACAAGGAAACAGTGACTTTGAAAGACACTTTAGGACAGACGTATCTGACAGGGATGTACATTTGAAACCAGAATATTCTCCAGTAAAGATCACACTAGGCCACAAAACAAGTTTCAATAAATTCATGAGATTTTCCAACCACAAAAGTCTTAAACCAGAAATCAATTGTAAGAAAAAAAATCTGGAAAGAACACAAACATAGAGGCTAAACAACACGCTACTAAACAATGAATGGGTCAACCAAGAAATCAAAAAGGAAATTTAAAAAATACATGGACAAATGAAAATAAAAGTATAATGTTCAAAATATTTGGATATACCAGAAGTAGTCCTAAGAGAGATGTTTATGGAAAAATAGACCAAGATCAAGAAACCAGAAAAATTGTAAATAAACAATTCAATTTTACACCTAAAGAACTAGATAAAACACAAAGCGCAAAGTTAGCACAAGGAAGGAAATAATAAAGATTAAAGCAAAAATAAATGAGACTACAGAAAAAAAGAAAAAAGTGAAACCAGAACTAGTTTTTGAAAAGAATAATAAAATCAAAAAACCTTTAGCCACACACACCAAGAAAAATGGAGAAAGAGCCCAAATAAATAAAGTTAGAAACAGAGGAGGAGAAATAACAACCGACAACACAGAAATAAAAGGGTACAAAAGAATTTTAATATTAAATGTGAATGTATTGGACAACCTGGAAAAAATGAATAAATTCCTAGAAATACATAATCTTCCAAAATTCAATCAAGAAGCAGCAGAAAGTTTGAACAGACTGATTACTGGTAATCAAAAACTGTCAACAAAAAAAGTCCAGGACCACATGACTTCACATGTAAATATTATACCAACCATTTATAGAAAAGTGAATACCCATTCTTCTCAAACTATTTTCAAAGTAGAAAACAAAGTTTTCTATTCACTGTGAGGTCAGAATTATCCTGATACCAATACCACAGAAAGTAACTATAAAACAGAAACAAACCCTACAGGCTACTATCTTTGATGAACATAAACGCAGAAAATCTACAACAAAATCTTAGAAACTGAATTCAACAATACATAAATAACATCTTTCACCATAATTAAGTAGAGTTTATTCCAGGGATGAAAGTGTAGTTCAAAATTTGTAAATCAATATAATATATAACCCTAACAAGAGAAAGGATAAAAATCATACAATTTTCTCATTAGATGCAGGAAAGTCAAATGACAAAAGCCAATGTCTATTCATGATTAAAAAAAATCTCAGCAAAGTGAGTTTAGAGGGATTATACCTCAACACAGGAAAGGTTGTACTTAAAAAACAGCTAACATAGTCAATGGTTAAAAAAAAAAAAAATGAAGAGCTTTCCCTTTAAGATCAGGAACAAGACAAATTGTCCACTGTCACTACTGTTATTCAATGCAATATTGGAAGTCTTTTTTAAAAAAAAAATTTTTTTTTTTCTGGGAGAGAGAGGGCATGCAAGCATGAACAGGGGAGGGTCAGAGAGAGAGGGAGACACAGAATCAGAAGCAGGCAATCAGAAATACTATTAGTGGGTGCCTGGGTGGCTCAGTCAGTTAAGCGAACAACTTCAGCTCAGGTCAGGATCTCACAGTTTGTGGGTTTGAGCCCTGCATCTGACTCTGTGCTGACTCCTAACTCAGAGCTTGGAGCCTGTTTCAGATTATTTATCTCCCTCTCTCTCTGACTCTCCCCTGCTCATGCTCTCTCTATCTCTCTCTCTCAGAAATAAATAAAACATTTAAAAATATTTTTTAAATAATTAAATGCTTAAGAATAAACTTAACCAAGGAGCTAGAGGACCTGTACTATGAAAATTAGAAAACATTGATGAAAGAAATTGAAGATAACACCAACAAATGGAAAGGCACACCATGCTACTGGATTGGAACCAATTAATATTGTTAAAAGGTCCATACTACATAACAATCCATATTCAATGCAATCTCTATCAAAATAGCAACAACATTTTTCACTGAAGTAAAACAAATAATAATATAATTTGTATGGAACCATAAAAGACCCTTAAAAACCAAAGCAATCTTGAGAAAGAAGAAACTGGGGTATCACAGTTCCAGATTTCAAGACATACCATAAGGCAGTAATAATCAAAATAGTAGGACACTGGCATAAAAAGCAACCAACAGGGGTGCCTGGGTGGCTCAGACTTTGGCTCACAGTTCATGGGTTCCAGCCCTGAGTCGGGCTCTGTGCTGACAGCTAGCCTGGAGCTTGGAGCCTGCTTTGGATTTTGTATCTCCCTCTCTCTCTGACCCTCGCCTGCTCAGGCTGTCACTCTCTTTCTCTGTTTCTGTCTCTGTCTCTTTCTCTCTCTATCAGAAACAAATAAAAAAAAAAAAGTGCCACCACAGAGATCAATGGAACAGAATACAAACTGAGAAATAAACTCATACGGTAAATTAATCTATGACAAATGAGGCAGGAATATACAATGGGAAAAAGACAGTTTCTTCAAAAAATGGTGCTGGGAAAACTGGACAGCTACATGCAGAAGACTGAAACTGGCCTACTTTCTTACACTAAGGACAAAAATAAACTCAAAATGGATTAAAGACCTAAATGTGAGACCTGAAACCAAAAGATCCCTAGAAGAAAACATAAGCAATGATCTCTTTTACATCAGTGTTGGTAACACTTTTCTAGATATGTATCCTTAGGCAAGGGAAACAAAAGCAAAAATAAACTATCTGGGATACATCAAAATATAAAACTTTACACATGGATGAAGCCATCAACAAAACAAAAAGGCAACCTACTCAATGGGAGAAGATATTTACAAATTATATATTCATGAAGGGTTTAATATCCAAACTATGTGATTTGCAAAGTACACACCCTAAAAACAAATAAATAATCTGATTTAAAAATGAACAGAGGTCCTGAATAGATATTTTTACAAAAAGACAAGCAATAGACAGATAAAAGACAATGAAAAGATGATAAACATCACTCATCATCAAGGAAATGCAAATCAAAACCACAATGAGAGGGGTGCCTGGGTGGCACAGTCGTTGAATGTCGTCTTCAAGTCAGGTCACAATATCACGGTTCCTGGGTGCAAGCCCTGCATCAGGCTCTGCGCTGACAGCCAGTTCAGAGCCTGGAGCCTGCTTCAGATTCTGTGTCTTCCTCTCTCTCTCTCTGACCATCCCCTGCTAATGCTCTCTCTCTCTTTCAGAAATAAATAAAAACATTAAAAAAAAAAAGCCATCACAATGAGATATCACCATACACTTGTCTGAATAGCTAGAAGCAGAAAGAGAGAAGGAAAGAAGGAAAGAAATGCTATCCACTGTTCGTGGGAATGTAATTTGGCACAACCACTGTGGAGAATAGTATAGAGCTTCCTCAAAAAATTAAAAATATAACTATTCTATGATCCAGCAATTCCACTATTGGGTATTTACCCAAAGTAAGTGAAAACACTAATTTGAAAAGATATATATATACAAATTTACTGCAACATTTTTACCAGAGCCAAGATATGAAAGCATCCATGTAATATCAAAAGATAAGTGGACAAAAAAAAAAATTGGTATATATACAGAATGGAGTATTACTCAGCCATAAAAACAAGAAAGATCTTGCCAACATGAATAGATCTAGAGGGCATTAGGCTAGGTAAAATAAATCAGGCAAAGACAGGTACCACATGACTTCACTTACGTGTGAAATCTGAAAAACAAAACAAAAAACCAGAACCTTAAATAAAGGGAACTAAGTGATGGCTCCTGGAGAAGAGGTGTGTATAGGGACGACTGCAATAGATAAAAAGGATTATCAAGTACAAGCTTATAGTTCTAAAATAAATAAGTCACAGCATGTAAAGTACAGCATAGGGAATATAGGCAATAATATTTTAGCATTGTTTGGTTACAGACTGTGAGCCTGAACAATGCATAGAATTGTTGAGTCAATATGTTGTAAATGTGAAACTAATGTAACATTGTATGTTAATTACACTTCAACAACAACAACAACAAAACCCTGAGAGTTACTGCCTAAATCTTTTCTGGGTTTATTTTCTGAATCACTAAACAGTTCTTATACAATAATGTTACACAGATTTCTGAGAACATAGAATTTTTTTGTATTTTGATATTCTCATCAATTCTATTTGATTATGCCTCCAAATATAGTGTCTCTTAAATTCATATTTGAAGATTATCAATATACTGTTAAAATTTTAAGTTTAAAAATACTACCAGAGAGCTATACTAAGTGTGATTTTAGATTTGTGTATGCATTTGTACAGATAAAGTATATTTTTAGAATATTATTTCCTTTATTTATGTAAAGACATTTACTGAGCACCTACTATATGACAGGAAATATTCTAGACACTAGAGGTAGAAAAACCAAAAAAAAAATAAAACCAAAAAAACTCTTTTCTTCATGAAGTTTGTGTTCTGTATGTGAGAAATAAAAGATGAGGCCTAAGTTTTAGGTTTACGTAGATTAATAGAAAATATATTTCTCACACACTAATACACAAATTATACCCATATTTTCCCTGTGAATTAGCTTTTACAAAATGTAGGAATGTTTCGCTAAAATAAACATTCTCTTGAAAATCCAAAGCATTCTGGATATAAAACTAGTTTCCTTTTCCTAGCGTTGAAAACTAAAACAGTTTATTAAGAACATTTCTAAAGTATTCTATACAATGAGACAACTAAAAAAGAATGAAATAAGATGTTTGCAGACAGGAAAAGAATGGGTTAGTGTGTTTTAAATATTATGATGATGAATTTACTAACCCAAAGACCATAATTAATGAACAAAGTGTTCAACAAGTGTCAAATACATTCTGAAGTTTTACATCTAATAGAATTTCCTTCTGAAGTGGCTCACGAGAATCAGTGGTACTATCCGAACTGAAGAACGAAATCCTCCATGAATGCTATTCATCACCGTGTAGATGAAATTGGATTAAAAAGCTGACTAGCTCAGCAGTTCCTATGCAGCCAATCTTTAAAAGGCACTGAACACCACATCAGAATAAATCAGATATATAGTGCTATTTTTGAAGTTTATTTATTTTGAGAGAGAGAGAGAGAACATGAACAAGGGAGGGACAGAGAGAAAGCAAGAGAGAGAATCCTAAGCAGGCCTGCGCTGTCAGTGAGGAGCCTCACACAGGACTCCATCCCACCATTGGAGGTCATGACCTGAGCTGATATTCAGAGTCAAACACTTAACTGACTGAACCACCCAGGTTCCCCAAGATTCATGGTGCTATTTGAACCAAGGATCTATGTGCTTACATAGCACACAAAAAAATCTAAAATGTTCTCACTTCCACCCTTGACAGCATCTCTAAATTTAAATAAGAAAGCAACCTACTCTAAGTGCCAATACTGCTCTCACTATATAATATTTAAAGAACAGGGGCTTGAAAAGGTATCAAATAACTAATCACCCAGTGGGCTTCAGTGAAGATATGCTTATAGATACGAAATTTAATACCTGATTTATTGTTCACAAACTTAGAAAAGAAAAAAAGAATTTCATTTCACTATGTGACTGCTGAAACTCCACCTAGGTTAACCCAAAGTCATAAAAACAGATGTTGAGCTTCATGGTATCTATGAAATATAACCTTATTTTGAATTTATCAAATAATCTTACAGAAAACAAGGAGTATGACAGATTTGTATTGTTTTGCTGTCTATAAAAATATCTTAGCTATATATAGCTGTACAATTATTTATTAACTTGATTAAGTAGTTCTATTATATTAACCAGAGTTCTGTGTACACATATACATACTGATTGTACATTCATTACCACTCTTTACCATAAAATAGGCAAAGACAATATCACTATCTTTAGTATTTTTTAAAACATTTATTTTGAGAAAGAGTGAGCAAGTGCATGAGTTGGGGAGGGACAGAGAGAAAGGGAGAGAAGATCCAAATCTGATTTTTTCTTTAATTTTTAATGTTTTTTAATTTATTTCTGAGAGAGAGAGAGAGAGAGAGAGAGCATGAGCAGGGGAAGGTCAGGGAGAGAGGAAGACACAGAATCCAAAACAGGCCCCAGACTCTGAGCTAGCCATCAGCACAGAGCCCTACATGGGGCTCGAACCCACAAACCGTGTGATCATGACATGAGCTGAAGTTGGACGCTCAACTGACTGAGCCACCCAGGCGCCCCCCAAATCCGATTCTGTGCTGATGGCAGAAAGCCTTATGCAGGGCTGGATCTTTCGGCTCACAAGACCAGGACCTTAGCTGAAGTCAGACACCTAACCGACTAAGCCACCAATGTACTACTAGCATTTTTAAAGACACTCCCCTAGGACCAAAGACATTCAGTGCATAATCATATCAGCAGCCTTTGAGTCTAGCCTGGCATACCCAATACCTATTCCTTAGTTATTTTCCCAAACAGGTCTTCATCTTCAAACTGGAAAAGGTAAATAATTATTTTTAAATAGTCTCTTCAATGAAGATTTAACTATATGAAACACAGTAAAACAAATATAAGGAGATGGTTCTGGAAGGCTTCTGTGAAAGCTGTGTTTTTTTCTCATGAAAAGCAGTTGATGTTCTCTCTACTTTTCCTTGTTGTTTTGAATGTTAACAAAGACTTGGATCTTCAACAACCATCTTGCAGCCAAGAGAGAAAGTCAACAGAATCAAAGAGATGTTGACTTTGATATTTTTGAACCACTAAACAAACACTGGTTGACCTCAACCTCCAGCCATTATGTTATACGGGAATACATGTATTTATTTATGTCATTTCTGGTCAAGAATCTCAGTGTAGTAAAAGCTGCTTACCAATACAGACATTTTCCAAACAATTACTATAAGTATATTTATTGCTTAAACTAATTTAAGAATAGGATTTTTTTTTAATTTTTAATGTTTTTATTTATTTCTAGGAGAGAGAGACAGCGTGAGCAGGGGAGGGTCAGAGAGAGAGGGAGTCACAGACTGAAACAGGCTTCAGGCTCTGAGCCGGCAGTCAGCACAGAGCCTGACGCGGGGCCCGAACCCACGAACCGCGAGATCATGACCCAACCGAAAGTCGGACGCTTAACCGACTAAGCCACCCAGGCGCCCCAGAATAGGATTTTTTAAGACATCCCATAAGTCACTGATCAATTAAACAAATAAACCCACACACTTGTGATAAATTAACTCCATGCATAAATAATAATAATATAATAATAATGGTGGTAGTAGTAATAATAAAGATTTAGAAGAATGGTTTTCAAAATATATTCTTTTTTCCAAAATATATTCTAATTGCTTTGTTTTTATAGTTTTTACTTAAGCATTTGGCTGACAGAGAGTGGAAACCAATGAAGGAAATAAAAATAGGTGTGTGGGAAAAATAGGTTAAAAGGAAAGATGGATAAAAATGAAGCATCATAGTGTGTCACACAGAGAAGAAGGTGTGAACTTTCAGTTAGTGAAAGCAAAGTATTAAATGCTAAATTACAGATAAACTCTGGGCACTTATTCCAGAACTATACATACTACTACTGGAATGCCTATGTGGCTCAGTTGGTTAAGTGTCCAACTTTGGCTCAGGTCATGATCTCCCAGTTCATGGGTTCAAGCTCCATGTCAGGCTCTCAGCTGTCAGTGCCAAACCGGCTTCAGATCCTCCTTCTCCTCTCTCTGTCTCTCCCCAACTCACACAAACACTATCGTGACAAAATGGAAAGGTCTATTCATTATCACAGAATTTAGGCAGATTTTTCGTACATTATCATTTATTCTTTTTGCTTATGTGAACAAATTTTCTCAATTCGTAAGTTTATGAATAAATAAAACTGATAGTGAAACAAACATGGTCAATTCTAGCTTTAAGTAAAACAGTTTTGTTTTCCTTATTGGCTATTTGTTTTACTTTTGGACTATTTGAAAAAGAAGCCCAATCCAAATCTGGACGTAAATCTCAAATCAAAGTTCAACTTTTCAATTTTAATAACAGTGTCTAAAATTATATGGCATATTTATATTGTTTTGTTTATTTGTGTTTAAATAAGAATTCCAATAAAAATTTAATACAGGAGAAGGGTAACACTTTGTGCCTAATATCACAGAAAACTTAGTAAACTTATCCATCAACTAATCTCCATCTCTCTCTCTCTCTTTGTCTCTGTCTCTCTTTTTCTTTCCAGAAGCTATGTTATTTAATCATCCACACTTTTTCTGTAAGGGAGACATTATATTCCCTATTTCATAGATGACCCAAGAAAATTCAAGTGATTTAAAATCTTCAAATTATGCAGCAGTTTAGTAAAAGACTTGAAATTTAAATTAGGTGGGGTGGGGGGAACTAAATGTATTGTTGATAAATGAACTACTTTTTATATCAGCATGATAACATCTTTAGCAATCTCAAGATATAAGAACTACTATTTGTCCTTTTCTGAAAAGCAAAATTGTAGCTCAAGAAAGTTTTTACAATGTGTAATATAACAGTGTTATTAACTAGCAACATTGAGATTAGAATGCAGACCTTCAGTTCAAAGCCCATACTTAACCACTAACTTCATGGTTTCTTCAGTGCAATGGGAGCTGGATATTTTGTTAAGAATTTAACAATGTTTTTACATTTCAACCATTAAAACAATTTAATAAGTGTCCTATCATGAGCCAACTTTACATTTGCCATTCAGAGGGTGTAAAATAAAGCAAACATTTATATTTTAAAATAAAATTTGACAATATGCAATTAAGATTAAAGTTGAACATGGCAACATTTATTCAGTGGAATTCTGTTTTCAGGATCCATTTAAAAGTTTGAAGTGGGTAGAGAAAAATGAGATGCTTTAAAAGAGTAGTGTTTAATTTTAGAAAAATGTATTTTGAGATATGCTATAAAATTTAATAGGGACAGAGTTCTATAAGGACACTATCCCTCTAGGATATGATATCTGGAATTATTTGTTTCAACTATTTTCACTTGGTAGATAACTTCAACTAATTAATAAAAATGATAATTTGTTTTAATATTTAATTAAAATATAAAATAGTGTTGGGGCACCTGGGCGTCTCAGTCAGTTAAGTGTTCAACTCTTGATTTCAACTCAAGTCATAATCTCACACATTCATGAGTTCAAGCCCCATGTTGTGCTCTGCTGACAGCATAGAGCCTGCTTGGAATTCTCTGTCTCCCTCTCTCTCTGCCTCTGTCTGTCTCTCTCTCTCAAAAATGAATAAATAAATAAAATACATATAAAATAATGTCTCTTAATCCAGATATGATATTTTATAATGAATAAATTTCAATAAAAATGGCCTTCCGATAAGATTCATGCAAATATTTAGGCCAGTTCAACTATTTAGGATAATTCAAATTAAGACACTTTATATTTTATGTAAATTAAAGATAATATAGAATTTTCTGATCCATAATTTTTATATGTAACACCTACTCTACATAAGTGATTTCTCAGGATAACTTGTTCACACAGACTAGCTTAATATAATCTTAAAACTAAAGACTAGTTTACCCTTAAAAAGGACTTGGATTCAAATAATAATTTAGAAATAAATTCAAACTGAATGACAAAGATAGGATATAGGATGTAGCTAACACTACTTAAGGAAAATATGTAATTTTAAATGTACACATTAAAGAAAGGAATGACTGGTAATGAATTAAGTTTATATGATAAGAGAATAGCAAAGAAACAGCAAGACAGACAAAAAGTAGAGGGGTAATAAATTTTAAAAGAAAATAAACTGGGGGCACCTGGGTGGTTCAGCCAGTTGAGCATCTGACTTTGGCTCAGGTCATGATCTCATGGCTTGTGAGTTCGAGCCCCATGTTGGGCTCTGTGCTGATAGCTCAGAGCCTGGTGCCTGCTTCACATTCTGTGTCTTCCACTCTATCTGCTCCTCCCCCACTCATTCTCTGTCTCTCTCTCCAGAATAAATAAAACATTAAAAAACTTTTAAAAAATAAATGAAAATAAACTAAGTAGGATTCATGGGACCTCCTCAAGATAAAAATCTTCTGCCCAGAGAAGGAAACAATCAGCAAAACCAAAAGGCAACTGATGGAATGAGAAAAGATATTAGTAAATGACACAACATATAAAGGGTTAGTACCCAAAATCTATAAAGAACTTAACAAACTCAATGCCCAAAAAACAAATAATCCAGTGAATAAACGGGCAAATGACATGAACACTTTTCCAAAGAATACATCCACATGGCTAACACATGAAAAGATGCTCAACATCACTCATCATCAGGGAAATACAAATCAAAACACAATGAGATACCACTTCACACCTGTAGAGTAGCTAAAATGAACAGCTCAGGAAACAACAGATGTTGGCAAGGGTGCTGAGAAAGAGGAACCCTTTTTGCACTGTTGGTGGAATGCAAACTGGTGCCACTCTTGTGAACAGAATGGAGGTTCCTCAAAAAATAACCCATGACCCAGCAATTGCACTACTAGGTATTTATCCAAAGGATACAAAAATGCTGAATCAAAGGGACACATGTACCCCAAAGTTTATAGCAGCACTATTGACAATAGCCAAAGTATGGAAAGAAACCAAATATCCATCGACTGACAAATGGATAAAGAAGATGTGGTATATATACAAAATGGAATATTACAAGGCAATCAAAAAGAATGAAATCTTGCCATTTGCAGCAGTATGGAGGAAACTAGAGTGTATTATGCTAAATGAAATAAGTCAAAGATAAATATTATATGATTTCGCTTGTATGTGGAATTTAAGAAAAAATGATGAACATAGGGGAAGGAAAGGAAACATAAGATTAAAAGAGAGAGGAAGACTGGGGTACCTGGATGACTCAGTCAGGTAACCATCATTTTCTTGGTTTTGCACATGGTTCACATTTTGAGCCCCACATCAGGCTCAATGCTGACAAAGTGGAGCCTATTTAAGATTCTCTTCCTCTCACTCTGTCCCTTTCCTGCTCTCTCTCTGTCTCTCTATCAAAATAAAGTTACAGAAAATGTTTGTAAAAAAGAGAGAGGGAGGTAAACCTTAAGAGATTCTTAAGTACAGAGAACAAACTGAGGGATGCTGGAGGGGTGTTGGGTGTGTGGGGGGAGGAAGGTCTAAATAGGCAATGGGCATTAAGAAGGTCACTTGTTGGGGTGAGCACTTAATGATAAATCACTAAGTTTTACTTCTGAAACCATTGTTACACTATATGTTAACTAACATGAATTTAACTAAGATAAAAAATAAAAGAAAAAGAAAAAATGACATTTAATTTCTCCACAGAATCCAATACATATGCCTTCATAATTATGCACAACCGGACAAGTTTTTATCTACTTCTATTCCTCAAATGTGACTTTCATCAGGAGATCAATAGACATTTCTACTTCAACTATAGTTAATAGCCTCATGGCAGTTTTCTTATGACCAACTAACAAAATAGAGAAAGGTTTGAGCTTGGTTCATGGATAAATGAACTTGATGTACTGATATAAGCTGAAAATGGGCAGCTTCGGGACTGCAGTTCTACTCAAGTGTAGCCCTAAAAAACTCAGTGTTAGGGAGAAATCCCTGCATAAAGAATTCAGTGTTAGGGAGAAAACCCTCCAGTTGGCAGAGCCCAGATATGATCATGCTTGTTCATATTCTTTGTGTAGAGCTATTGGGCTTAAGTCCAATTAAAGTACTCTTTGAAACTTAAGAGAAAAATGAGACAGAAAAGACATAGAAGAAAATAAGGTCATGTGAAGACAGAGGTAGAGACTGGATTGATACAGCCACAAACTAGTGAATATGACAGTCATTAAAAGCTGAAATGGGAGGTGTCTTGGTGGCTTAGTAGGTTAAGCATGCAACTCTTTTTTTTTTTAATGTTTTATTTATTTCTAGGAGAGAGAGAGAGACAGCGTGAGCAGGGGAGGGTCAAAGAGAGGGAGTCACAGACTGAAACAGGCTCCAGGCTCTGAGCTGGCAGTCAGCACAGAGCCCGACGCGGGGCTCGAACCCACGAACCGCGAGATCATGACCTAAGCGAAAGTCGGACGCTTAAGCCACCCAGGCGCCTCAAGCATGCAATTCTTGATTTTGGCTCAGGTCATGATATCTCATGGTTCCTGAGTTCAAGTGCCACACTGGGCTCTGTACTGACAGTGCAGAGCCTGCTTGGGATTCCCTCTCTCTGCCCTTCCTTTGCTCATGCTTACATGTGCTCACTCTCATGTGCTCTCTCTCTCTCTCAAAATAAACCAATAAACTTAAAAATAAAAACTGAAAATGCAAGGAATGGAATTTCCCCTTGAACTCCTTGAAGTAGCGTGTCCCTGAAGACACTTGGATTTATGAATTCTGGCCACAAGAATTAAGAGAAAATACATTGTGTTGATTTAAGCCACTCAGTTTTTGATAAGTAATTACAATAGCAATAAGAATCCAAGATTTTTATTATGGTAAAAGTAAAAATTAATTTTCTAAAATTTAAGTAACTTTCTTTAATTGGTAAAAGCAATCCAATTTCTAGTGGCATTTTAAAAATTAATACAATTATACCTTATGAACCCTTATAAACTTTTGAAAAGGAGTTACATTTTTCCTCCCTTCTTTTCTTTGCTCTACTTCTAAAAGGTTTAAATATCGGGCAACTTCTTAGAAAAAGTTTACTATTACAACTTGAATTCATCTGGTCAGAAATAATAAAAGAGAACTGTCAAGTACAAGATGAGGATGATGTTAGCTGAAGGCTTCTCATAGATGGCTTTGATGATGTTTAAGTAGGTTCCTTCTATCCCAACTTTCTCGAGAGTCTTTGTTAAGAAGGGATGCTGTATTTTGTCAAATGCTTTTTCTGCATCTATTGACAGTATCATATGGTTTTTATCTTTTCTTTTATTGATATGATGTATCACATTGATTGTTTTGCGAATGTTGAACCAGCCCTGTAACCCAGGAATGAATCCCACTTGATCTTGGTGGATGATTCTTTTTATATGCTGCTGGTTTCGATTTGCAAGGATCTTGTTGAGAATTTTTGCATCCGTATTCATCAAGGATATTGGCCTATAGTTCTCTTTTTTTTCTGGATCTCTGTCTGGCTTGGGAATCAGAGTGATGTTGGCTTCATAAAATGAGTCCGGGAATTTTCCTTCAATTTCTATTTTTTGGAATAGCTTGAGAAGAATTGGGATTAATTCTGTTTAAAATGTCTGGTAGAATTCCCCAGGGAAGCCATCAGGCCCAGGGCTCTTATTTGTTGGGAGATTTTTGATCACTGATTCAATTTCTTCACTTGTTATGGGTCTGTTCAGGTTTTCTATTTCTTCCCGTGTGAATTTTGGTAGTGAGTGTGTGTTTAGGCATTTGTCCATTTCTTCTAAGTTGTCCAATTTGTTGGCATATAATTTTTCATGGTATTCCCTGATAGTTGCTTGTATTTCTGAGGGGTTTGTTGTAATAAGTCCATTTTCATTCATCATTTTGTCTATTTGGGTGCTCTCTCTTTTCTTTTGGATAAGTCTTGGCTAGAGGTTTGTCAATTTTGTTTACTTTTTTCAAAAAACCAACTCTTGGTTTCATTGTTCTGTTCAATTGTTTCCTTGGTCTTTATGTTATTTATTTCTGCTCTAATTTTCACTATTTCTCTTCTTCTAATGGGTTTAGGGCATTCTTGTTGCTCTGCCTCTAGTTCCTTTAGGTGAACTGTTAGATTTTGGACTTGCGCTTTCTCGAATCTCTTGAAATAAGCCTGGAGAGCAATGTACTTTCCTCTTAGGACTGCCTTTGCCGCATCCCATAGATTTTGAATTGTGTTTTCATTTTCATTTGTTTCCATATATTTTTTAATTTCATCTCTAATTGCCTGATTGGCCCATTCATTCTTTAGAAGGGTGTTCTTTAACCTCCATGTTTTTGGAGGTTTTCCAGACCTCTTCCTGTAATTGATTTCAAGTTTCAAAGCATTATGATCTGACAGTGTGCATGGTATGATCTCTATTCTTTTATATTTATTGAGGGCTGCTTTATGTCCCAGTATGTGATCTATCTTGAGAATGTGCCATGCGCACTTGAGAAGAAAGTAAATTCCCTGGCCTCAGGATGTAAAGTTCTAAATATATCCATCAGGTCCATCTGGTCCAATGTATCTTTCAAGTCCATTATTTCTTTAGTGATTTTCTGTCTGGTTGACCTATCCATTGCTGTAAGCGGAGTATTAAAGTCACCTGCTATTAGCACATTCTTATCTGTAAGCTTGTTTCTGTTTGTGATTAATTGTTTTAGATATTTAGGTGCTCCCATATTCGGTGTGTAGACATTTATGATTGTTAGTTCTTCCTGATGGATGGACCCTGTAATTATTATGTAGTGCCCTTCTTCATCTCTTGTGATTGTCTTTAATTTAAAGTCCAGATTGTCTGATATAAGTATCGCTACTCCGGCTTTCTTTTGATTTCCTGTAGCATGATATATATTTTTCCATCCCCTTACTTTTAACCTGAAGGTATCTTCCCGTCTAAAATGAGTTTCTTGTAGACAGCATATAGATGGATTTTGTTTTTTAATCCATTCTGCTATCCTATGTCTTTTGATTGGAGCATTCAGCCCATTTACATTCAGAGTTATTATTGAAATATGTGGGTTTAGAGTCTTTGTATCTTTTGTAGGGTTCATGTTTGTGGTGGTGTCTCTGGTATCTTTGTTCCTTCCATCCTTTCCTTCAGAGCATCCCCCTCAGGATTTCCTGTAGGGCTGGCTTAGTGGTGACAAATTCTTTCAGTTTCTGTTTACGTGGAAAGGTTTCTATCTCTCCTTCTATTTTGAATGACAGGCTTGCTGGATAGAAGATTCTTGGCTGCCTATTTTTACTGTTCATCACACTGAAGATCTCCTGCCATTCCTTTCTGGCCTGCCACATTTCAGTAGATAGGTCTGTCACCACTCTGATAGGTTTCCCTTTGTATGTGAGGGCCCTTTTCTCCATAGCTGCTTTCAAAATTCTCTCTCTGTCCTTGTATTTTGCCATTTTTACTATGATATGGCGTGCAGAAGATCGATTCAAGTTACGTCTGAGGGGAGTCCTCTGAGCATCTTATATTTCCACATTTACTTCCTCCCCCAGGTTGGGGAAGTTCTCTGCTATAATTTGTTCCAGGACTCCTTCAGCACCTTTCCCTCTCTCTTCCTCTTCTGGGACTCCTATGATACGGATATTGTTGCATTTGACCGTATAGCTGAGCTCTCAAACTCTTCTTTCATGTTCCTGGATCAGTTTGTCTCTTTTCTTTTTGTCAGCTTGTTTTTCTATAATGGTGTCTTCTAAATCACTAATTCTCCTTTCTGCCACTTCAATCCATGCATTGGAGGCCTCTATTTAATTATGTATCTCATTTATAGCTTTTTAAA
Organism: Proteles cristata cristata; assembly: GCA_017311185.1. NCBI lineage: Eukaryota > Metazoa > Chordata > Mammalia > Carnivora > Hyaenidae > Proteles > Proteles cristata. The sequence goes on from JAESUZ010001194.1 coordinate 3,258,020, forward strand.
AAATTCTTCATGCCTATTTATTTATTTATTTATTCATTTTTAAATGTTTTATTTATTTCTAGGAGAGAGAGAGACAGCGCGAGCAGGGAAGGGTCAGAGAGAGAGGGAGACACAGACTCTGAAATTGGCTCCAGGCTCTGAGCTGGCAGTCAGCACAGAGCCCGACGCGGGGCTCGAACCCACGAACCGCGAGATCATGACCTAAGCGAAAGTCGGACGCTTAACCGACTAAGCCACCCAGGCGCCCCCTCTTCATGCCTATTTATATTCTCCATTTTGTCTGTAGCCATAGTTTCTTTGATGTCCCCTATGTTTTTTTCAAGCCCAACTATTAATTTTACCATTATTATTCTAAAATCTTGTTCAGTTATGCTGCTGATATCTGTTTTGGGCAGTTCATTAGCTGTCATTTCTTCTTGGAGTTTCTTTGGAGGAGAGTTCTTTTGTTTCGTCATTTTAGTTAGCTTTCTGGCTCTTCTTGGTTTTAAAGATCTGTTATGCTCTCTGTACCTATGAGTAGTGCTGTATCCAAGAAGATTCTTTGACTGTCCAGGGCCTATCTGTTCAGAGATTGTTTTTTTAATGGTATCTCAGTCTCTCTTGTTGGGACCTTGGTTGTTTTATTTTCCTATTCATAGTGATGTTTGGGACTCTCCACCTTGTGTACTCTGGCTTGTTTCTTGAGGTAGCCCTGGAAAAGAAAACAGACAGACAAACACACAGGGAGCAAGAGCACACAAATGCACAGGCTAATTCAACTAACATGCAAAGCGAGAGGGAAACGAAAAAGTTAAGAGAAAAGATGGAGAAGGGAAGGCGAATAATAGGGAGTATAAAATACATAAAAGGGTCAAAAAGGAGAAAAGAAAAGGAAAAAAGAAGAAAACCAATGGACAAAGAACGGTTTTAAGCATATAACTAGATTTCTCTGCTACAGTTAAATAGCCGTGTGTATGCAGTGCTGGTTGAAGAGCATAGAGAAAGAGAGAGAAGATAGGGTGGGGATGATGCAAAATTGGAAATAGAATGAACAGCAGAAGGGATAAGAAGCTTTTATCAAAGAGCTTAAGGGTAGAATATGGTTGGATAGGTGAGACAAGGATGCTGGTATTATCCAGAGAAACTATATAGTCTAATTACTCCTGAGAGAAAGAGATGAAAATGTCAATAGGTGTAGAATTTACATCTACAGAATGGACTTGTTGTGATTGTTTAAGCAAGCTGACGACCAGAGTTAATCAGGTCAGTGTTCTGGGGAAAAAAGAGAGAAAAGAGAAAGAAGAAGAAAAAAAAAAGGGAGGAGGGCAGCTCTCAGGCAGGGATGGGCGTGGCGTGATCCAATGCCTCAGGCAGGGGTTCTGCCTTGGCGGTTGTGGGGAGGAGAGTGACGGTGCTCCAGTCCCTTCTTGAACCCGGTGCTGCACCTCGCTTTCTTGGGCGTGTAAACTCCCCGTACCGGGGGCGCAGGCAAAATTGGTTGCACTCTTCAACTCAGGCCATTCCCATCTCCAAATCCCAGTCCATGCGCCCCGCTGAAATTGCCTTAGACACAGCTTCCCAGGCAACCCCCTTGGGGCAACTCCAGGCCTCCTGCTGAGCTCTGGGGGTGGAGTCAGAGTCGCTGCTTCCTTCTCTGGGTCGGGCTGGCGAGCATGGGCGGGGGCTTGCCTGGCGGGTGTGCCGAGACGCTGGAGCGAGGAAAACCAGGTCCCTCTATGGCTTGTCACCCGAAACATGAACTCACGGGCAAATGTCCCTGTTTTTAGCTCTTTGCCTTCCCTCTAGGGTTCCAGCCAGCCAGGAGCGCGGATGCCCGGTGTCCGCACGCAGCTCTTCCAGGGACCCAAGCCCGCCGGGAGGACAATGGAGGCAGGCGCGTCGCTGCTCTGAAGTCCAGCTGCTAGGAGCAGCACAAAGCTTCAGTTTGTGCACTCAGCCCCTCCAGGACCAGTTGGCGCGAGGGGACCTGGTGTGCAGGTATTTGGCAAGTACGGTCTTTCTATTTCCCGAGTGGAGGTTTTTCCCCCGAGTGGAGGTTTTTCTGTCTCGGACTCTCTCCTTTTCCCCTCTCTCTCCCCGTAGAGGGTAGAAGGGGATCGCCTCCCACCCTGGAGTCTCCGATTCCGGCCCAATTTTATCTTCCCCAGTTCGCACTCACGTTAGAAGGCTTTCTCAGTGGATTCTGTGTCCTTTTTTCCCCAGTCTCTCAGGTTTTGTAACGTTTCCAATGGCTTCAGATCTTTTCTGTGTGATGTATGAGTGCGAGTGCAAGTATGGAGCTCCTTACTTCTCCGCCATATTGCCCCTCCTCCTCTACTAGACATTTAAAGAGGTGTTAATACCTATTCACAAACGATTCCAAAAAAAAAAAAAAAAGCCAAGTTCTCAAATATATTCTGTGAGGGCAACATTATTCTGATACTAAAACCAGACAAGGACACCACAAAGAGAGAAAACTCTAGGCCAAAATCCTTGATGAATATAGATGCAAAAATCCTAGCCAGCTGCATACAATACATTAGAAAGATCATTCCTCCCTGACAGGAGTTAGTCTTGTGATGTAAAGATAGTTCAATATTCACAAATCAATTAATGGCATACATCATATCAACAAAATGAAGGACAAAATTCATGTGATCATCTCAATAGCTATGGAAAAAGCTTTTGACAAGATTGAGCATCCATTCATGATAAAATCTCTCAACAAAATGAGGTTACAGGGAACATAACATAATAAAGACTGGATACTAACAACCCACAGGTACTATCATCCTCAAAGATGAAAAACAGAATTTTTTCTCTAATATCAAGAACAAGACAAGGATGTCCACCCTCATCACTTTTATTCAACTTTTTACTTCAAGTCCTAGCTACAGCAACCAGACTAGAAAAAGAAATAAGTGGCATCCATATTGGTAAGAAAGAGTTGCAACTATTTTCTTGAATTCCTGTTTGCAGACAACATGATACTAACACATAGAAAATAGTAAAAAAATCTCCTAGAATAAACAAATTTAGTAAAGTGGCATAATACAAAATTAATACCTGGAAATAGGTATCATTTCTATGGAGTAAAACAAAGTTAAAGAAAGAAATGTAAAAAGCATTACCACTTACAATTGTGTCACAAGGAATAAAATACATAGGGCTAAACTTAACAAGGAGGTGAAAGATTTATACATTGAAAGCTAAAACACTGATGAAAGAAATTGGAGAAGACATATAAATATAAAGATGTTCCATGCTCATGGATTGGAAGGATACTATCAAAATATCCATATTACTCAAAGCAAGCTACAGATTTATTTCAACCTCTAACAAAATATGAACAGCCTTTTTCACAAAACTACAACAAATGGTACCAAAATTTGCACAGAACCTCTAAAGACTGAATAGCCAAAGCAATCCTGAGAAATAAAGCTGGAGATACTCACATTTCCAGGCTTCAAGATATACTACAAAATGGTAGTCATCAAAACAGTATGATACTGGCAGAAAAATAAACACATGGATCAAGGGAACAGAATAGAGGTCCCAGAAAAAAACCTCTCACATTTATATCGTCACTTAATCTATGACAAAGGAGGCAAGAACATACAATCAAGAAAATACAGGGTTTTTAAAAATAAATGGTATAGGGAAAACTGGACAGCTAGGTGTAAAAGCATCAAACCAGACTACTTTCTAACACCGTACGCAAAAATAAACTCAAAATGGGTTTAAGACATAAATGTAAGACTTGAAACCGTAAAAATTCTAGAAGAGAACACATGCAGTAAATTCTCTGACATCAGCCACAGCAACATATTGCTAGATGTGTGTCTTCAAGCATCAGAAACAAAAGTAAAAGTAAACCATTGGGACTACCTCAAAATAGAAACACTTTTGCACAGTGAAGGAAACCATTCACAAATCAAAAAGTCAACTTATGAATGGGAGAAGGTATTTGCAAATGAGATATGAGGGATTAATATCCAAAGTAAACAACGTATGCAACTCAACACCCAAAACAAGCAACCCAATTAACAAATGGCAAAGGACCTGAATAAAGAAGACATACAGATAGCCGACAGACACATGAACAGATGCTCAATGTCACTTATCATCTGGGAAATACAAGTCAAAACCACAATGAAATATTACCTCACACTTATTAGAATGGCTAAACTCAATAAAGCAAGTGTTGGCAATAAGGAGAAAAAAGGAGGGCTTATGCATTGTGTGTGGAAATGTAAATTGGTATTTCTACTGTTGAAAACAGTATGGAGGTTCCTCAAAAGTTAAAAATAGAAATACTATATGACCAAGTAATTCTGCTATTGGCTATTTACTCAGGGAAAAGAAAATCAACTTGAAAAGATATATGCACTCTTATATTTATCAAAGCATTATTTACAATATTCAACCCACTGAAGCAACATAAGTGTCCATCGAAAGAGAAATGGAAAAGGGAAATATATACACACGTATACAGTAGGATATTACATGGCCATTAAAAAGGATAACATTGTGCCATTTCAGACAACATGCGTGGACATACAGAGTATGATGGTAAGTAAGTTAGACAGAAACACAAATACCTTTTGGTTCCACACATAAGTGGAATCTTTTTTTAAAAATCAACAAACAAAAAGCAGAATCAGAAATTTAAATACAGTGAACAAAATAATGTTTTCCAGAGTGGAAGGCATTGTAGGTTTGAGGTAAAATGGGCCAAGGCAAGAGGGAGATATAGCCTTCCAGTTACAGAATGAGTAAGTCAGGGGAAGAAAATGCTGAGCAAAAGGAATACAGTCTATGATGTAAAAGTGATGTAATTGTGGTGAACATAGCATAATGTATGAACTTGTCAAATCACTAAGTTGTACATCATAAACTAACAGAATATTGTGTTCCAACCATACTAAAAAACTTAAGTCTTTGTTACTCTTTTATTCAACTATTTTTCTTGACCTCCTTCCTTTTGGGGACTCCAGCTACACATTATATTAGTCAGCTTGAAACTGTTCTATATGTAGTGAGTCTGTTTCCTCAATGCCAGTGACAGCTAAATTTCATATATTTTTAATACTTTAACATTTCATGTCGTTCTATTTTATATCTTCATTTCATGCGATCAATAAGTTTTAGGTTTTCTTTCGAATAATTGAATGTTTTATAATTCCTATTGTAAGGTCATGGTCTGACAATTCTATAACCTCTGTCACTTCTGGTCAGCTTGTATTGACTGACTTTTTGCCTCTTTATATGTAACAAATTTTTGCTTCTTGGAAAGCTTGTAACATTTTTACTGCATGTTAGACAATGCAATATTAGACACTGTGAATATTATGTTGTCTAATGTCTCTAATTTGCTCTCCTCTATTAAAAATCATTAGACTTTGCTCCAGCAAGAAGTTAAATTGGTCCCTACAAGGTTTAGTCTTTGCTTTCATTAATAATTCAAGATTTTGGGTCTTATTATTGCTTTTAGTCCCTCTAATCAGAGTCACAAACTCACCTCTACTCACAATTACAGGGCTACTGTCCGGGTCATCTTGTTTATTTCACTTCTCACAGTGATCCATTTTCTTCAGTGTTCTTTGACTACTGTTTGAAAATGATTGTTTCTTTTCATCCCTAACTTTATAGCAGTGTCCATTGGGAGTGTTAATTCATTTTTTATTGCCTTTTCCATGGCCAGTAGTGGTAGTCTGTGTACATTCATGTTAATTTACACCCTAGAATGAGTAATTGATGTCTACAACTCATTAACATACACTGGCGGTGGTTATTCACATTAAACAGACCCCAATACTGAGCCAAATAGCTGTTCTAAATTCCATAAGAGCAATGCTGCCCAAATTTTAGCATAAAGACTGATTTTATTTTTCATTTGAATAACTGGTGTTCTGAATATGTGTATTTTATAGGTACACATATCTTTGTATATGATATTTTATAGTTGCTGGTAGATCAATAGATTAATATTTTTTTAGTATCATTCTCTGCCCAGTCCTCTTTTCATTCTTATATTCTCCCAGAGAACACAAAATGAAATATTTTATAGCATTCTCAAAGTACATGTCTTGTTAATTATGCTGTTGTTTCCTATTTCAACGGGCCTTTCTTGTAGAGTGTTTAACTAGCAGAGAGGTGGTATGTTATTGACTATATAGAGTATAAAATGTTCTTGTGACTATGTACCAATAAACATATAGGTATGTGGTAGATTCACATTGAACATATATGATAAAAACAAATTCCTGATAGCAAGGAAATAATTCACTACTGACATTAAAGGTTTTTTTTTATAAAAATAATCTGATAATTATGAGTGAACAAATTGCTTAAATAACTCCTTTAGAGCAGATACATATTGACTTATTGGATATATATATAGTACATATATTCAAGTAATATAATAATTAGAAACATGCCCATATCCCATCACTACAGTTTCTAATTTTCTGGAGACCTAGGCATCTCTATTTTTTACATCTCTGCAAATTTTTCTGATACACAGGCAAAACTGAGAATAACAATATTTTCAAGGACCCTCACAGATGATATAATTTGATTGCTTTAAGAAAAGATGAATCAAAAGGATTTTTTTAAGTTCTGAGATTGTACAGAATTTGGTTTCTGAGAACTTCCAACTCGTTTCCTTCTTCCACATCATGGTGTTCATATTCTTAGAATTCCTGGATTAATTACTGAGGAAATTGATTAGATATGATGTTACATGAGTAGCATTCTGTCTCTGTGTGCATGTAGTTTCCCTTTTGAATCCAGTGTTAGTGTACTCACCTTTTTAACAGTTATTATTTTATATGAAGAGTAAGAGGAACAGCAGCAAGAAGAAAAAACATCTTAGGTTCTAAATGTCATTTTTGAGACATAATTTCAGTTATATTTTGCTGCTTATCCTGAATTTACATAACAAGGATGCATGAATTTATATTGTGACTCATTGTCATGTAAATATATGAAAAGTTCATAAATTTAAATGTTTTTCAGACATCTGTTTGACCTGTTGTGGAAAGTTTCTCCTCAGGGGGTATACATCTACTTCACATTTGATAGCATGACACTTTCTGCATCTTATTGTCTTATTTTAGAAAAGGAAACAGCAGACCATCATTGTGAGAACAGAATGCCAACAAACTGGTAAAACTCTAATCAAGTTTGAAAAAATGATTTGAATTGGGCATGTCATTCAAAGCTCTAGCTTACTGAAATGTGATTTTAGAAAATAAATTTGCTGAACAATAAAAATGATAAGTATGAACTCTAATGCAAAGAAAAGATACCAGGAAAGCTTAGCATTTAAATATGTTCAGATTTTGTGAAGCATGCTTACTATTTGCTTAAAAATTTAAGTCAATAGAAAGACCATAAGATACATATTTTGTGCTAATTTCTGAAAATATGTTGAATATTCAGAAGTTATTGACAAGCAGATGGCCATTGTATATATTTTAGTCAACATTCTCGACTGTGAGACTTTGGCTTCAAGGTTCAGAAAATAACATTTTAATGTGCTTAAATATATAAATATCAGAAAGAATGGTGATAGAAATTCAGAGAGACCTAAAACCATAAATACCATTTTGTGTCATTAAAAGTCTAGATGAGTAGTTAATGAATAATCAAGTACACTTAAAAATTTTTAAGAAACTTATCTGAATAGAACAGCTGCCATCAATATTCAGTAACCCTTTGAAATGAGAAACATATGTCCTAGGGTTTTATATATATGTATATATATTTTAAATTTTACACTGTAATATACATGCAGAAAAATGTACATATCTTAAGCATACAGTTTGGTATATTTCATAAGCTGAATACACTTTCATAACCAACCCCAGATTAAGAAAGAGACATTACCTGAGAAGCTTCAAATTCTTTTCCAATCACAATCAGACTTTAAGACTGGCTTCTAGGGGTATCTGGGTGGCTCATTTGTTTTAAGAATTCAAGTCTTGATTTTGCCTCAGGTCATGATCTCGTTTCATGAGTTTGATCCCCGCATTGGGTCTGTGCTGACAAACCAGAGCCTGTTTGGGATTCTCTCTCCCTCTCTCTCTGCCCCTCCCATGCATGCTCCATCTCAAAATAAATAACCTTTAAAAAAAACAGAGAGAGAGAGAGAGAGAGAGAGAGTGGCTTCTAACAACACAAACTAGTTCTACCTGCTTTGGGACTTTATATATTAAATGAATGAGAGAATATATATCCAGAGTCCAGTGGAAAGGACATCATTATGTCTGCTAGTCTTATCCATATTTTTGTGTATAGTAGAATATTCATTTGCCACATTTTTATTTCTCCTGTCAATAAACCAAAATCATTAGTAAGTAATTTTAATTCTTAGAAATAAAACTCTGTAAAAATCTGAAGTAAAGAATTCAAAGTAAACATGAATAGAAAAATCTTATTGCTATCACTTAAGAAATACTTCCTACAAAGTCTAAATCTGAAATATTTTTAAACTATGCAAATATAAAAATATGTATGTTCAAATATATTTTTTCATAATATATTAATATCAATTAAAATTAATATCTATTTTAAATACTTTTTAAAGATGAAAATAGTATACTCTTTGATGTTTAAAATAAATAAAAATAAATCTAAGTACAGTTAAGTCATTATCATTACAACTTAATATAAAAGTTAGTCACTAACACTAATGTCTGTATTTTTCTAAAAGTTTCTGGGGCATCTGCGTGGCTTAGTAGGTTAAGTGTCTGTCTTCAGTTCAAGATCATAATCTCTCGGTTCATGAGTTCAAGCCCTGCATCAAGCTCCCCAGTGTGGAACCCACTTGGGATTCTCTCTCTCGCTCTTTCTCTCTCTTTGCCCCTCCCCAACTTTCTCTTCCCCTTCCTCCCTCCCTCCCTCCCTCTCTCTCTCTCTCTCTCTCTCTCTCTCTCTCACACACACACACACACACACACACACACACACACACACACACACACACACACAGCTTCTAAGTCCATTACAGAAAGCAGTTCATGAAGGTGGTCTGCTACCCAGATATTAGAAATTATGGTCCCATTTTCCAAAAAAAAAATTAGATGCCTTCCCAGTGTGAATTAAAAGTTAGGAATGGTCTGGTTTTCTTATTGCTTTGCCTGAACCCTATTTTAATTTTGTTCCCCAACAGAAATGAGCCAGTTTTAAAATTGGCATTTACACTTTAGATAGTAAAATAGAAGCGATTTTAATGGCTGCATATGCTCCCTCTAAAAATCCTCCAAACACACGTATTTACTATTTACAACATAGTACTGATGACATCAAAAAGTACTATGTGTTAGCAGCTATGTGTATAACATAACACATACACACAAAGAATCTGAATGTTGTTCAGAAGTATCATATTTTGAACAACTATCTTATCATTTTCCATAAAACATGTGAAACCCCATAGAAGAGTAATTCTGGATTTAAATAAGGAATGTATTTTACTCTATAAAGATAGCTGTTACTTTAGTTTTTAGTCATAGTATTTGTTCTTGATTTTTTTGCCATTTGTAGTAGAATTAAGCACCCTATTACCTTATAGTTGTAATACCTATCTATGTGCCTTTCATATATTAGATACTTAAAATATGTTTATTGCATGACTGAGAGTATATATCATTGTTGAGAGATAACATTTTCACTTTCCAGATTAAGAAAAGCATTTGGGAATTTGAAGCGTTTTATCACCTAATGCACTTGGACATTTAAGTCTGCTCAAATTATACATGGCATTATTAAGATAATTTTTAAATCTAAAAAACTGGGAAGCTCTGTAATTCTCAACAACAGAGTTGTTCAGTATTTAAGGACATTCTTAAGGTTTCTGTAGTAATGTCCACCAATATACTTAATGCATAGTTTTTTAACAAAGAAATCTGTTATATTTAAAGTTTATTTATTTTAGTTTTTATTTGAGAGAAGGATAGAGAGAAAGTGGGGAAGGAGCAGAAAGAGAAAGAGAGAGAGAGAGACAAAATCTCGAGCAGGCTCTGTGCTGTCGGTACAGAGCCTAACACTAGGCTTGAACTCACAAACTGTGAAATCATGACCTGAGCTGAAATCAAGAGTCTAACACTGAGCAACTCAGGTGCCAAGAAATCTGTTATATTTAATTATTTAATAATTTCTTGAGAGGAAAACAAATCAATATTTTATCTTATCTGTGAAATAAATATCTTACTAAAGTTAACTGTATCTGGAGTTATTGTATCAAGACTGATAGGGGCTTTTTTTTTTAACAGAAATGAATAAATACACCTTTATTGCAAATATTGCTATAGGTTTGGCTTTCTGTCCATATTATGCAATAACTTAGGATTAAACTTTTTGATATCTATGTTATCATTATTAAAATGAAGATTTTAGTGAGCTGCTTCTATTTTTAGTATGGTTTATGAAATTATAGGCACACTATAAACAAATGAATAATTCACATCTGTGATATTTAATGAACATGGCCTCTCCCAACAAAACTGAAGTTACTATCACAGAAAACCTCAATGCACCTGATTGTACTAAATGAGAAATTCTCCTGGCAGATGAGCTCAGAACCAAGGGCTAGGTTTTGTTAAGATAGACAGGAGGATTCTTCTGTATTCTGTTACTTTTATAATTCCTTTCTTCTTGTTGAAAATGAAACCTGCTCAATCTTTCAGTGGAATAGTTGTCCCAGGGAATACCATAGGCTCATAAAGATAACTTTTCTCTAATTATCCTTCAGTTAGATTCTCAAAACACTGATCCTCATACCTCCACAAATTCCTGATTATAATTTCCTGTATATTTCTTTGATTTCTTCCCATTTCTAATGAAAATGTTCTACTAGAGTCCTCACCTCTCCTGTCCTCATGTGTTTACTACCAACTGACTCTGCCGCTAATCAGCATTTCTAATCCAGAAAGCAGTGAGGTTGGGTATCTGTAGAGAAGCATAGGAATTTTTCTTTCCTAAGTGGAAGGAGACAAAACTGATACACGTCTGTACAACATAAGTTGATCTCAACATTTTATTCCTTCTAGGTCGTACTTGCAGACCCCAGCAAAAAGGCAACCAAATGCTTACTTTGGGTCATAACTCAACTTCATACTGGGACTGCACCCATGACAAAGGAGTTAATTGGATTCTGTTTAAGAACATTAGGCACAGGTCTCACTGTGAAGACGAAGGAATACATGCTTCACTCCAATTAGGACATAGATTTTCAGATTGAAAATCTGTACTTTGATCAAATGAATTAGTACTATGAGTTAGGCAGTCAGCCTGTGACCTTGGGTAGAGTAGTTACACGGTGAGCTTGGAGTCAGAAGTCCTTTTAGATTGTCCTTTTGCAATTCAAGTTACTTTTCCTGACCCACATTTCTCCATCTGAAGGTGATTAAAGAGTATCTAATTCATGTGAAATGGACTGAATAAATAATTTACCTGAAAAGATTTCAAAATAATGATCAGAATGATGCTCAACAAATTTGGGAAAAGAATGAATGGATACAGTGAGAACTTCAACAAAGAGAGAATATAATAAAGTACCAAAATGAATGTCACAGAACTGAAGAATATAATAACCAAACTAAAAGATATTCTACAGGGGTCCAATGACAGATCAGATGAAGTAAAACGGATCAATCTGAAATGAAAACATTGCAGGGAAACTCACTTGATCAGAGCAGAACATATGGAAAAAAGTGAAGATACCTTAAGGGACTTAATGAACAAGATTAAGAAGAATAACATTCACATTTTAAGTCTCAGAGGGAGTAAAGGGCAAAAAACTTATTTGAAGGAATAATGGTGAAAACTTGCGTAGCCTAAGGGGGAAACAACTGACACCCAAATCCAGGAATTCCAATGAGTTCCACATTAGAGAAACTCAAAACGATCCACACCGAGACACATTATAATTAAAAAGTCAAAGCTTAAAGATAGAGAAAATCTTGAAAGCAGCAGTAGAAACAAAGGGTACATATGCAAGAACTCCCATAAGACTATGAATAGATTTTTCAACAGAAACTTTGAAGGCCAGAAGGGAACAGCACAATATATTTGAAGTGTTAAAAGAAAAAAAAACTTTATGCAAGAATATTCTTCTAGGCAGTTATTATGCACAATTACACACACACACACACACACACACACACACACACACACACACACACAATGAATTCAAAGAGAGATAAAGAGTTTTCCAGATAAGCAAAAGTTAAGAAAACTATTTATCACTAAACCAGCCTTACAAGAATTGTTAACCATAAAGGTCCTAGAAGAAAACAGGTTGGTAAACTACTCCATATCAGCGCTGGCAGCGAATTTTTTTGGTCCTGACAACAAAAGTAAAAACAAACCGAGTAGACTATGTAGGACTAAAAAGCTTTGTACAGCCAAGGAAACCATCAACAAATGTAAAGGGAACACTACTGAAAGAGAAAATCTTTGCAATCACATACCTGATAAGGGGTTAATGCCCAAAATGTATAAAGAACTCATTTAACTCAACAACACAGAAACAATCTTATTTAAGAATGGGCAGAGGACCAGAATAAACTTTTTTCCAAAGAAGATATACAGATGGTCAACAGGTACATGAAAAGATGCTTAACATCACTAACCATCAGGGAAATGCAAATTAAAACAACAACAACAACAAAAGATATCATGTCATACCTGTTAAAGTGGCTATTATTTATTAAAAGAGAGGGGTCCTGGGTGGCTCAGTCAGTTAAGCATCCAACTTTTGATTTTGGTTCAGGTCATGATCTCATGCTTGTGAGGCAGCCCCATATGTGGCTTCGTACTGGGAATGGAGCCTTCTTAAGATTCTCTCTGACCCTCCCCTGTCTGTATTCTCTCCCTCTGACACTAAAAAACATAAACAGTATTGGTGAGAATTTGGAAATAAAGAATGCCTGTTCACACTGTGTATGGAAATGTAAATTGGTGCAACCTCTATGGCAAAATATATGGAGATTCTTCTAAAAATAAAACTACCATATGATCCAGTAATTCCAGTTCTGAATATTTAGCTGAAGAAAGCGAAACAGTCATATGAAGAGATGCATGCACTTTCATGTTCACTGCAGCACTAGGTACTATAGCCAAGACACGAAAGCAACCTCAGTGTCCGCTGATGGATAAAGGACTCGCTAAAATGTACACACACACACACACACACACACACACACACACACATTTCAGGAGCACCTGGGTGACTCAGTCGGTTGAGTGTCTGACTTTGGCTCAGGTCATGATCTCACGGTTCGTGGGTTTGAGCCCCGTGTCGGCTCTGTGCTGACAGCTAGCTCAAATCCTGGAGCCTTCTTCAGATTCTGTATCTCCCTCTCTCTCTGACCCTCCCCTGCTCACATTGTCTGTCTCTCTCTCAGAATAAACAAAAAACATTTAAAAAATGAAATATTTCAGTAATATTTTTAAAAAATTGTAATAAAATATTGCCATTTGTGACAAAAATTGATGTTGAGGGCATTATGCTAAGTAAAATAAAGTTACAGAAAGACAAATCCCATATAATTTCACTTAATGTAGAATCTTAAAAAAATTTAAAAAGCATAGATAGATAAAGATTGGTGGCTGCCTGAGGCATAAGTTAGTGATTGACACCATTGGTAAGTTGGTCAAATGATACAAACCTCCGGTTATAAAATAAATACATCATGAAACTACATGAAATACATCTGAAATTAATATAATGTTATATGCCAACTCTACATCAATGAAAATATATAACATTCATACATACATACATATATGCATACAAAGTCCATCAGTCCGGGGCATTTAAGGTACTGCGCGCTGACTACCATTAAGTCTGTAATGCATATTTAGAAATGTGCTGAGGGGCGCCTGGGTGGCTTAGTCAGTTAAGCGTCTGACTTTCGCTTAGGTCATGATCTCACGGTTCATGGGTTCGAGCCCCACGTCCGGCTCTGTGCTGACTGCCAGCTCAGAGCCTGGAGCCTATTTCAGAGTCTGTCACTCCCTCTCTCTCTGACCCTTCCCTGCTCACGCTGTCTCTTTCTCTCTCTACTAGAAATAAATAAAAAAAAAAAAAAAAAAAGAAATGTGCCGAGCAAGTAAATCTTAAAAGTTCATATCTCAAGAAAAAATTTTATAACTACATATAGTGACATTTGTTAAGCTTTTATAATGATCATTTTGCAAAATACATAATATTGAATCGTTATGTTGTACCCCTAAAACTAATATATTTCAGTTATGCCTCACTATAAAGCATACATAGATTGTTACAGCACTCATAATGCTCCATATTCTGTGCTGTTGATGCCTATTATCTCACATTTGTTGACTGTATTATAGACTGGATATTTTTGCAATTTTATTTGTAGAGTTCAAGTTAGGATCTATGCAGCAAACCTATGTTGCATGTACTAAATCCAAAAGAAATTACAGTTAAAATGGGAGCATACAAGTAAGGGTCTTATTTTCCATGTCAGTAAAAGTTTTTTTAGAAATATGTTCCTTAACTGTTCTGTAAGTTTTGTGTATACATATATTGTGTATAGGATTGTGTGTGCTGTTTGTTTACTTGTCTCCCTCTCAGATCTTACAAAAAAAAATCTAAGACAAGAGCTAACAACCAGTGAAATTTACTATCAGGTATATTTTGGCATTTTTTAATGAAATATGTCATTCATGGGGTTTTTTTTTTTTTTTTTGAGTTTTGAATACTTTACTTACCAGTAAGTTTTGAATAGCTTAGTGTTTCTAATATTATAACACTGTTCTGAAATCAAGTTCAAAAAATAATGTGTGTAGCAACATGGATGGACCCTGAGGGTGTTATGCTGAGCGAAATAAGTCAGGCAGAGAAGGACAAATATCATATGTTTGCACGTATAGGAGGATTAGGAGGAACTTAACTGAGGACCATGGGGGAGAAGAAGGGGGTAAATGGTGGGGGAAAGGGAGAGAGGCAAACCATGAGAGACTCTTAAATGCTGAGAAACAAACTGAGGACTGATGGATGTGGGGGGAAGGGGGTAGATGGGCATGGAGGAGGGCACTTGTGGGGATGAGCATGGGTGTTATATGGAAACCAATTTGACAATAAACTATCTGTAAAAAAAAAACAGCAAAACACAAAAGATAATGTAAGGTGAATATAAAGAAAAGATAGGCTTTAGTTATATAAAGTGTAATATATATTACATATAGAAAAAATATATATGTTGATATTTTCAAAGCACCAATCATATTAAAGATGATGTAGACAAAAGAGTTGGAAAAATCTGATTTCTGTGCTCTTAAATTTTTTTTCCAGTAGATCCAAAAGATCCCAGGAGTGAAAATGGACATAACAGTAAAACAAAGTATTCCAGTGTTGCATGGAGATAGGCCACAAAACTATGTGGTAATAAATGCATCTCCTTACATTTGAGATGACACAGAGCATCTTTGAACTTGTAGTATAGAAACTGATTTGAGCTATCTCAGAAAAAAAGAGTCTAATTAAAAATAATTTAATCTAAATGTGGTTTAATAAATGCCAGATTGTTTTTATAATATTAAATCTTAGATGATTTAATATAGTCAAGATATTAACCTATGTGATACCAATGATTCAAACAACTCAATTATGTTAAAAAAATATTCAGACACACAGTGACTCACACTTAGAACAAGATGGTTATTAAGCACTCAGAAGCACAGTAAAGCATATACCTTTACTATATTGCCAGCACTATGTGTGACCCTCCTTGCATGAAACAAGATCTAGGGTGACAATATTTTATCCATTAAAATGCAACTCCTTTTTGGAAACAAATCATATGAGAGTCCAAAAGATAGAGAACAAACTGAATTGATGGACGGAGGTAAATAGGGGATGGAATAGATCGGTATTAAGAAGGGCACTAGTGATGAGAACTGAGGACTGTATGTAGCTGATCCATCAATAAATTCCACTGCTGAAACAATATTCCACTGTTAAGTGACTAGAATTTAAGTAAAATTTTGAAAAGAAAAACAAATGCAACTTCTTTTTTGTTGAATAGGTTTGTTCATAAGTTAGTATGAAAAATCAAAAGAAGTTAGTAGTTAGTATGAAGAATCAGAGAATAATTTATTGGCTTCATTATTCAAAAATTAGGTTTAAAAGCACTTTCTGTGTTGAAAATTGTGAACAAGTGGGGCTGGGTAGATATATAGCATGCAGTAATCACTCAATTTTCTTTTATTCATGGTAAATGTCTCTAATATATTTTTCAAATATATGCTATATTTCCTTTAAGGACATTATTTTCCTCCAAAAATTATCTTTTAAAAAAATTTTAATGTTTATTTATTTTTGAGAGAGAGAGATAGACAGAGTATGAGCAGGGAAGGGTCAGAGAGAGAGGGAGACACAGAATCCGGAGCAGGCTCCAGGCTCTGAGCTGTCAGCACAGAGCCCGAAGCAGGGTTCGAACCCATGGACCACAAGATCATGACCTAAACCGAAGTCGGAGGCTTAACCTACTGAGCCACACAGGCATCCCCCCAAAGTTATATTTAATAATAATAGTTTTGGAGTACTTACAATGACCCAGACACTATACAAATTACACCTCCCCAATATATCAATCAGACAGGAGGAATATATTATTAGTGGATTACAACTAAAACAACTGTAAGGCTCATATCCTATTTATACAAACAATTTTTAGAGAAATCCAAAGACAATAGAGGAGAAAAAAACAAGGACATGATAGGAAATTTTAGCCTCTAACACCTATGGCTATGAATGTGAGTGGTAGAAAGGCATCGGGTCGGGGAGGAAAACATTCCATAATCCCTGGGATTAAGCTTTTGTCTTTTAATGAATCTATGACCCTGAGCTATAAAACCTGTGTATAGTAAAATTGACAAGGATTTTTAATCCTTTTATTCCTCTTCTACCTATTCCATTTTATATTTTTCTTGAGCAAGAAGAGATAATCAATGATTTTAGTCAAGTTTAAAAACTCTTTTGTGAATTAGGACACTAATTCATGATGCAGTAGGACATAATAATTAAGAATCTGGGGTCTGTTGTCAGTTTTCCTGCTTTTAACTCTTGACTCTACTACTTATTAGCAGTATAATCTTCAGCAAGCATTAAATGGTTGTAATAATATCAACAGTACCAACTTCACTGAATTTGATAGTGATTAAATCAGTACCACAATTAATGCAACCTTAGTGGTTGCTAAGAGTTCAGGGTAGACAAGGAGAAGTAAATATAGGCAACACAGGGGGTTATTTAGGATAATGACACTATTCTATGTGATACTATGACAGATAAGTAACATTTTCCATTTGTCAAACACCCCAATAGTGTACAACACAAAGAGTGAACCCTAAAGTAAACTATGAACAGTAGTTAATAATAATGGATCAAACTGGTACCTTAATTGTAACAAATGCTCTACACTACCTCAATACAAAAATAATAGGGCCAGCTGTGTGTGTATTGGGTGGGCGGTAATATGGGCACTATCTGTCCTTTTCGTCCAATTTTTCTGTAAACATAAAACTGCTCCAAAAATAACCTATTTGTTACAGAAGCTTATTCCCATGAAGAGCAATATTTATAATGGAAAATCGATGTTGGATAGGTTGTTGTATTATACACTGATACCTGATGATTATTCCACCTACGGATAAGAAATCTCCCCCAAATCAGAAGTTTCACAGTTCTGTCTTATTTTTTGTTGTTGTTGTGGTAGTTCATTCTGAACTTTAACTTGGTAAAATTATATGAATGTATGAATTAAAAAATTTAGGAAGCATTAAAAAAATCTGAAACTTAGATTAAGACTATGGTGCTAGTTCTCTCTTTAAAAGTAACTTAGGGTGATGGGCAAGGGGGAGGGCACTTGTTGGGATAAGCACTGGGTGTTATATGTAAACCAACTTGACAATAAACTACTTAAGGAAAAAAAAATAAAATAAAATTCACAGGGGACAGCTAAAGAAAAAAGTAACTTAAAAAAATCTTTAAGCTGAGATACTTTCCAGGGTGAATTCTAGAAAACCTTGAGGAATGATTACTATCAATTTTACTCTCTCTCCAGAAAACAAAGGAGAAAATACTTCTCCATATATTTTATGAATCCAGTTTTCCTATTACCCTGTTGTCCAAACCAGACAAAAACAGTACAAAGTTAGAAAACTACAGACCAATCTCTCTCACGAATATGGACGTAAGTATCGTTCGCAAAACAGTAACAAGGAGACTCCAGAAATATATATAAAGAATTATACCTTGACCAACTGAGGTACATTCCAGGGATTTGAAGCTGGCTTAATAATTAAATATCAATATGTTTCACATCTGAAGTCAAAGAATAGAAATCACAGGATCCTATCAATTGATTAATATTATTTGATAAATTTAACACTGATACATGGTAAAAATTGTCAGAATATTAAAATAGAAAAAATTCTCAATTTTTTACATTTATTTATTTTTGAGAATCAGAGTATGAGCAGGGGACGGCAGAGAGAGGAGGAGACACAGAATCCGAAACAGGCTCCAGGCTCTGAGCAAGCATTCAGCACAGAGCCTGACATAGGGCTCGAACCCATGAGCCATGAGATCTAGACCTAAGCCAAAGTCAGATGCTTAACCAACTGAGCCACTCAGGTGCCCCAAAATTCTCAATTTGCTAAATATCATCTACAAAATAAACTGTCATCATAATTAATGGGCAAATTAATCAATATTAATTGAGATTGGTCCTATGGCAAAGATATCTTCTCTCACCATTGTTACAGTATATACATAT
The DNA here is from genome assembly GCA_017311185.1 of Proteles cristata cristata. Taxonomy (NCBI): domain Eukaryota; kingdom Metazoa; phylum Chordata; class Mammalia; order Carnivora; family Hyaenidae; genus Proteles; species Proteles cristata. The sequence goes on from JAESUZ010001194.1 coordinate 3,276,817, forward strand.
CAATTGCATTTCTATATACTAAAAAGGAGTACAAAGAAAAAAATTTTAAAATGAAATTTACAGTCATTGAAGAAAATGTAATAGGTATAAATCTAACAGAACATGTATAACACTAGTAAACTGAAACCTACAAAACTGGCAAAAGAAATCAAAGAAGTATGAATACATTTGTCAGAAGACTCAACATAGTAAAGATGACTTTTTTCATCACTGACATAGAAATTTAAGGCAATTATCAAAATTTCAAAAATATTTTCAAACTAGACAAGATTATCCTAAAACATACATGACTTCATCGTCCACTGAATTTTATTGTTTTCCTTAGGCTTCCCCCTTATGCCTTCTCAAACTGGTTTTACCCCTGTAAAATTTATGGGAAGACAGAAGCCCTAGAACAGCTAAAAGAGTTCTGAAGAATAAAGAAAAATTACTATACTTTATTTCAAGATATAAGATATAGGTGCACTAATCAAGACTGTGTGGTATTGTAAAGCAATGGACACAAAGAACAAGAGACACAAAGGCTTACAATTAAACCCACACAGGTATAACCGTTTTTTTTTTTTTTTTGACAAAAGCATAATTAAGAATGAGTGGAAGAAGGATGGTACTTTTAATAAATGGTACTGAAGCAACTGGATATCCATAGGCAAAATTATAAGCCCCAATGTAAACTTCAGAGCCTATGAAAAAATATCTGAAAGTGAAACATTTATATACATACATACATACATATATATATATATATATACGTATGTATGTATATATATATATTCTATAAAACTTTTACAAGATAATATAGGTAAAACATCTGGAACTAACCTAAGGTGAGTAATTCTAAGTCATGACACCAAAAGCACAATAAATAAATAAACAAATTAGTAAGCTAGACTTCATCACAATGAAAACTTTTTACTCTCTGAATTATATTACAAAGAGAGAAACTATAAATGAGGAGAAAATATCTGCAACTTAAATGTCTACCAAAAGACTTATTTTAATTATGCATATCTACTACATATTACATTAGGTATACATATATGTAGTATAAATGTAGGTGTATATAGAAAAACAGTAAAAAATAAACAATGGGCAAAAGACAAAATGAGACATTTCCCTGAGGATGACAGACTAGAAAATAAACACAATAAAATAGCCTCAGCATCACTAGTCATAGAGAAATACAAATTAAAACCATAGTGAGATAACATTGCATACTCATTAGAAGAGCTGAAATAAAAAATACCTAATAGTCCTAAAAATGTAAGGAAACAATCCATCATTGACTTGGTAAGAATGAAAAGTGGTACAGCCACATTAGAAAACAGTTTAGCAATTTCTTTAAAAACTGAAAAAAAAAAAAACACTATAAATGCCAGATATGGCACTTCTGAATTGGAGAAGTGAAGGTTTAGGTCCACAGAAAAATATTTACATAATTTTTAAGGGCCTTTTTCTTTGTCATAGACCTAAACTGGAAGCAACTAAAATATCCCTAACTAGGTTGTTAACACACAATTGTGCATCAATATCATTCAACACTCTGACACTTCTAACAGATTTGATGAAAAAATGGAATTCAAGGGCATTTTGCTAACTAAAAAAACAATAAAATAAAAGTCATCTCAAGAAGTTTATATACTCTATGTTTCTATTTATATAATATTCTGAGAACAATATACAGATGAAAGACGAATCAGTGGGTGCCATGAGTTAGGTATGTGGTAAAGGGGTTTGTGGGACACTGCTGGTGGATCTCTGATCAAGGAAGAGCTCTGTCTTTTTACTGCAATGGTGGTTACAGGAAGCAACACACTGTGAAGAAGACACATAAAAGTATACACACATTCTATCAATTTTTTTTCTGCTTCCAATATTGTATTCTATATATGTAGGGTGTCCTCACTGCAGAAACTGAGACGATAGCACAGGGATATCTTGGTACTATCTTTGCAACTTCCCATGAATCTGTGATTATTTCAAAATATGATATTTAAAAAAAATAGTAAAGAACACTTAACCATGATACACTGTAATACTCACATGTATTTGCAAGACTATTACATTTAATAATGACTGAACTATCAGTTTCATGCCCTGACATGTCATCATGAGATGTCAACACAGAATGTATAAATCTAATGAACAGAAGATAGCAGTAGAGGTGCATGTTATTTCATAATATGTGGAAGTGTAAATACAATAGGAAAAAACTAAAATACCAAAAATGGCACTTCTGACAATAATAAAGTATGTGGGAACAGTAAAGAACAGCAGGTTATTTTAAAAATTAAATTGTTCTGTTATATGTAAGTGATGAATCACTGATTTCTGCCTCTAAAACCATATACTACACTATATGTTAACTAACTTGAATTTAAATAAAAGTTTGGAAGAGAAAAAGTTCTAAAAATCAAAATAAAATTGTTATACATTATTTAACATTTAAACAATGAGTGTGTTCATTTCTTAAAAAGAAAAATAAGAGAAAAAATAAGGACATGTTATATAAGTACTTAGAACAAAAGATCAAATTTCCTGACTTACAAAAGAAATAGCTAAATAAAAGTCTAACAGAAAACTGTAATTGAAAACTAATTTCAGTTGGTGGCTTCTCTTTACCTATTAGTGCTCATTTTGCATATTTTACATCTATTACACCATTCTTACATTTTTAATACATCTTGAATTTGCAATCAAACCAGTTGTGAATGGAATTTTGACCCTCAAAGTTACACTAATAATCACTGACTGATGATGCTCAGTTACTCTGGGTTCCGAGGAGACATTCTTTGAGTCTCTATTGGGTTTTATTTTGTTTTTTACTGTTTCTTTTTGTTTGTCTTCCCCTACAATGAGGATGTAAATCTCTTGAGATTTACAGAAATAATGAAGAGGGCTGTTATAAAATTATATAAAATATATATATATTATAATAAACATGGATTATTATAAAATCCATATTCTCGATACCCCCTACTATTGAAAAATGATCACACTTAAAAATTATTTTTCACCTAGCTGTTATCATCCTAGCCCGGTAAATCTTAGATTTAAAAAATATTACTTAAAATACAGTTATTGTTGTGTATGTGTTTATATACATGTACAACCTAGTTTATTCTATGCACCAAAGACATGATGAAATGGTAATGAAATAGTCACATTTCATTGGGAAATGCTCAAATGTAATAATTAGAATCACCAAAGTAACAATGTGAAATGTAGATGAGTTACATGGAACTTTAACTTAATATTACCTCTGTGACAACAAAATTGTTATTACTAAATTATTCAAAGAAATATTTTCTCAGATTAATTTTAAAGTGCTTTGAATAAGATTGAATATGCATGTCAATACATTTCAATATTCTACAAATATGTTTTAATTATACAATGAGTACAGCAAAGACCTGATATTAACCCAGCATTCACCCTGGGTATAGTTTTTATTTACAGAGTGACTACTTATTTATTCCCTTCTCAATATCTCTAAGTCCCTCATTAATTTTCTATAAGCTTCCATTTTGAAGTGGAGTGGCAATATCCTAAGTTTATCTCCAAGAAGGCCACCAAGATTTTTAATATAGTATACTATGTCCTAAGCCTCTACTCTAGGACTATTAAGCACATTATTCCAATATTGCTAAAGCACATAATGAACTGTGTTAAACACTAATCAAATATTTAAATAAATGCATTTCACTGGATGATAGTATTGCTAAGAACTTTGCTTAGTTTGTGAATCCATTGATTAAATCAACTGATTATTTTAATTGAGCTGTATAATGAATTTTTTAAATCACAAAGTGTTAAAGAACATCTATTTGGGGGCCTTAAAAATAATTTTCTACTACTTTAAGTGCAATTTCTTTAGATAAAATATGTTCTGATTAGAAAGCTTAAAACTTCAGATGTGCAAACATTTGTATTGACAATTTGTAATTTTTGTAAAAGAAGCATACTACACACAAAAAACAATACACTCTAAGAATATTCATTTATAGTCATTATATATAGTGCTTTTTAGAAAAAGTGAGACAGTATTTTTCAACTGAAATACCACAATATTACCTGCTGAATAAAAGAGAAATCTTACGTACACTTTAACTGGCGTCTGTAAAGTTGTACTGACATATATGGATTCTTTATAACAAAGGAAAAGAAGGATAAAGAATAAAGAAAGAGAAGTAGGTACCCCCTGTAAATACTGACTTTTAGGTGTTTAATTTGAATCAGGGACTTACACAACTCATTTCTTAACTAGTTAACTTAAAAATTTACTCCTTTTTTGAAAAAAAAATCCATTTTATACATATATCTTAAGGCTATCAGTTGTTCCGGGCACTGGGATGGGTCTCTGAAATAAAGACTAAAAAATTTTTTTAACTGTTCATTTATATTTGAGAGAGCGAGCCCGCAAGCAGGGGAGGGGCAGAGAGAGAGGAAGACAGAGAATCTAGGCAGGCTCCTGGCTCTGTGTTGTCAGCACAGAGCCAGACGCAGGGCTCAAAACCTACAAAGTATGACATCAGATCATGACCTGAGCTGAGGTCAGATGCTTAACTGACCAAGACACTCAGGCATCCCTCAAAGACTTTTATCTTCCACCCCAGGTATCTAGTGAGAGAAATGTGAACTGGTTTGCATTTTCTTTGCTTTTCATACAATTTATTTTTATAATCATTACATGTTTTTCAATTATTATGTGAGGGATAAAAAAGGTTTCCCCCTGAAAATTATACTTGGAACAAAGGGTATAAAACAGGTAAGATTAATCTTCCAAGTAAACATTTTGTGTGTTTATTTGACCAAGGTAGTAAATAAATATTCATCTTGGTACTTTTGACTTCTTATACACGTGCCATGCGAACTTAGCTTTGTCTCCATTTTCACAATGCTTTTTGCCTGATAGAAATGATTTTGAGCTACATTGTCAGTTGCCTCAGTAGCAATTTATCTGCATGCTAAACAGTATCCAACATACAATGTTTGATAACTGGAATGTTATTAGATTTTTGACTTTCACATGAGCTGAGGTAGTAGGAGGTAGGGAGTAAACAAAGTTGGGGAATAGATCTTTTTATTAATGAACATATTATCTTAAAAATTATTTCAAATGATTAGTATCCTAGTAGTTATAGTAATAAAATTTATTTTTCACTTTAAACATATGTCTAATTAAAAAGGAATTTTTTTCAATTTTTAAAATAAAGTTTTTTACATTTCTTCTTCTTTTTTCTTTTTTTTTTTTGAGAGATAGAGACAGAGCACATGCTGGGGAGGGGAAGAGAGAGAATGAGACAGAATCTGAAGCAGACTTCAGGCTCGGAGCGGTCAGCATAGAGCCCGATGCGGGGCTCAAACTCACAAACTGAGATCATGACCTGAGCCGAAGTTGGACTCTTAACTGACTGAGCCCCCCAGGAGTCTCCCAATTCTATACTTCTCTAAAAGGGTCATTTTCCTTTCTGTTCTAGTATTTGACAATAATTTTTTACACAACTTACTTTTCTTTGAAATTGCTTACTTATAAATAGATTTCTATTGTTTTTCAAAACAAAATTTGCAGAATCACTATTTTGTTATAATAAAAAAGTCATAACATTTTGTCAGAAATAATTTTATGGATAAAATATGCAATAATACTTTATAAATACTGTATTATGACTATTTAAGTGAGCCCTAAAAGATTTTATTACTTAATTCTTTCCTATTGAGATCACATAAGATTTAGATCAGTAAAATATAAAGTAAATGAATTAAAGTCTGGGTTTTTTGGTCATATAATACAAAAATGTGTCTTTGGGAGTAGAGACATAAACATTTTGCTTGCATAGAAGATATTTCTCATCATGTGAGAGCAGTCATTTTATTTTCACTTATTCTAACTTTATTGCTTTCTGAAAATTCAATCCATAGTCTAAATTGCCACGTGCAATCAGTTTACCCTGTGTATCGTTAATGATTTTTTCTTTTATTTAAAAATGGTTACTCTTTGAATAGCTTACTATTTCATTCATTAATTATGATTAATTTCTTCCATTACCATTCTCTGGATTTTATTCTCTTTTTGTGATGCAAATACACTAGGAGTTTACATCATCGTTGATAATAGATATTTTACTACATATATTCAATCTCAGAATCTTTTACAGGTATGACTGAATGAAATGCATAACTTAGGTAGGGTTATTTTGTTATTTTATACTTAGCGATCCATTGAATTTCTTTTAACTAAGTATGTATGGAACACTAAGTCTTTGGGTGCCTGCATGGCTCAGTTGCCTAAGCATCTGACTTCTGCTAGGGTCATGATCTCACAGTTTGAGGGTTTGATCCCTGTGTCAGGCTCCGTGCTGATAGCTCAGAGCCTGGAGCCTGCTTTGGATCGATCTCTCTCTCTCTCACTCTCTCTCTCAAAAAAATTAAAGGATATTTTAAAATTCAAAATACCAGAATTCCTTTATAAAATGAACACTGTCTTACAGTGAGAAGTAAACCAACAACTTTGCACTCACATTTATTGTTATTTTTATAAGAATTGTAAAAATTGTTCTTCCTGTAGTAATACCTTCCAAAGATATTTTGTCCTTAGACATAAGTATTTGGGGTCCAGCCTACCATGTATGAAAGCAAAACGATTTATAACTAGACATAACTAAACAAGGCACTGTCATCAATTTTGGCTACTTCCCCATGAGGTGTTTATTTTGCTTGCCTGGTTTAAATATTCACTAGGAAACTGGTAAAATGGTTTGATTTGGAATATTAACACCTTCCATAGAAACATATGAAGTCAATATGTTCTTTTTCCATGTCAACCTTTGCATAAGTCCCATAGTGTCCTGATTATTGGAGATTTGAGCTATGTTTGAAATTGGCAACTGTGAGTCCTCCAACTTAGTTTTTCCTTCTCAAGATTGTTTTGGCTATTCTTGGTTTCTATCATTTCTATATGAATTTAAAATCACCTTGTTAATTTTTGGTACAAAAAACCTGCAACACTTGAACTTGTGTAGGAGTTAGGTTGAAACATTTGAGGGCAATAATGGTATCTTAATATTACGTCTTTCAATCCATGGATGCCCAATACCTTTCCTTTTAGATACATCTTTAATTTTTTGATTAAACAATTTTGTAGTTTTCAGTGAACTCCTATACCTGATTTAATTTGTTCCTCATTTACTTTTTGATTCTATTTAACATGACATTATTTTTAATTCAATTTTCAGTTGATTCATTGCTAGTGTAAATAAATATAAATGATTTTTCGGTCTTGATTTTGTGTGCTTTAAATTTACAGAATTTATTAGCTCTAACAGCTTTCATATGGATTCCTTGGGGTTTTTCTACATATGTCATCTGGAAGTAGAGATGCATATGAGTGTTCTATCTAATCTGAATTCTCTTTTTTTCCTAATTATGGTGGATAGCAATCCAGTATAATGTAGTGAAAGTGGAAAAACAGAACATTTTAATCTTTTTTCCTAATCATGGTGGGGATGAGGAAAGAGACAGTCTTTCTCCATAAAGTATGTTACCTCTATGTTTTACGTAGAACACTTTTAAGTTTGGAAGTTCTCCTCTATTCCTACCTTTTTGAGTGCTTTTACCAAGAAAGGGTATTTTATTTTGGCAAATGCTTTTTCTGAATTGAAGGGGATAATAGGGTTTTTCTCCTTTAATTTAATAATGTATAGAATATTATATTGATTTTGTATAGTAATAAAACCTTATTTCCTGGAAAATGCATCATTTGGTTATTTTGGTTATTTTGTTAAATTCACTCTGGAGCATGTGTTGAGGTTTTAAGGTCTATGTTCTTAAGGAATACTGGTCTATAGTTATCTGTTTTTAGATGTTTTTGTTTGGTTTGGGATCAGGGTAATAATGGGTCTATAGAATGTGTGTAGAAGTATTCCCTACTCTTATTTGGAATGGTTTAGTGAAGATTGTTATGAATGGTATCATTTATCTTTGGTAAAATTCACCACCATTAAAGTAATTGAGGGATAACCAGTTTTAAATTAATTTATTATAGGTCTATTCAGATTTGTTATTTGTCTTGATTCAATTTTGGTAGTTCGTGACTTTGGAAGAATTTGTCCATTACATCTTAATTATCTACTATCTTTGCATGAAGTTGCTCATAATATCAAATATATTCCTCTTGATTTCTATAAGGATGTAACAATTTCAGTCTATAATGCCTGATATAAATAATTTGAACTTTCAGTCTAAAGTTTTGTCAATTTTGTTTATTTCTGTAAAGTGCAAACTTCTAGTTGTTGGTTTTCTTAATTGTTATTCTACCCCTTATTATATTCATTTCACCCCAATATTTGTCATTTCTTTCCTTCTATTTTGTTTGAGTTATTTTGTTTTTAGTGATTTAAATTCCAGTTAGTTAATATACAGTGTAATGTTAGTTTCAGGTGTACAATATAATGATCCGGTACTTCCATACAACACCCAGGGCTCATTACAAGTGCTCTTCTTAATCCCCATCACTGTTTAAGCCATCCTCCCACCCCAAGGGTAATCTGTTTCTTAATTTGCTTCTTTTTCCCCTTGCTCATTTGTTTTGTTTTTGAAATTCCATATATGAGTGAAATCACATGATATTTATCTTTCTCTGCCTCACTTGTTTAATTTAGCATTACTTTCTCTACCTCCAACCATGCCATTGCAAATGGCAAGGTTAATTCTTTTTTATGTTTGTTTGTTTTTTTTTAACTTTCTTAGATAAGAGGTTGAGGAATAAATTTGAGACCATTAATCTTTAACATAGACATTTGCAGATACAAATTGACCTGTAAGCACTGCATTATCTGAATCCCACAAGGTTTACTAAGTTTGATTTTCATGTCTATTCAATCTTAATTTCTTTTTTTTCTCACAATTTTCTTTTTTCATTCATTTGTTATTTAGAGGGGTGTTGTTTAATTTGCTGTTATTTTTTCTAAGTTTATTTATTTTTGAGAGAAACAGTGACAGCATGAGCAGGGGAAAAGCAGAGAGAGAGAGAGAGAGAGAGAACAAACCCTGAGCAGGCTCCACACTGTCAACACAGAGTCCAATGCAGAGCTCAAACTCACAAACCCATGGGATCATGACCTTAGCCAAAACCAAAAGTTGGACGCTTAACCAACTGAGCCACCCAGGCAGCCTTACCAACTATTCTTTCTGAGAACATAGACTTCCTATTACTCTTTTGTAATTAATGACATATTGGATGGTTTCAATCTTTTTAAAAAATTTACTGAGGCTTATTTCATGGCCTAACATATTGTCTATCTTGGAGAAATGTTCCATGTGCTCCTGAAAAGTATATTCTGCTGTTGCTGGGTGGGAGATTCTACAGGTATCTGTTTGGCCCAGTTGTTTTATAGTGTTGTTCACATCTATATCCTCATGGATCACACTTGAGATTAAACACTCTTGTAACCTATTCATTATGACTTTTATACTTTTATTAAGTTCTTGTTTTCAAGTCAGGTTAAATCTGAAGGTCTGGAAAAAAAGATTAACTGCAATAACTAGAGATCCATAAATTTATAAAGCTTTACTTTTCTGAAATTTCTCCCAATTACTCAGCTTCTCTTATAACATTACCACTGTATTTCAATCCACTACATTTTCAAACTTAAAATTTAAAATCCCTTTTCAACACTAAAATATTATACAGAATATGCATACAATTTAGATACACATCAAATAGTTTCTGGCAGAAAAATTCTATCTACAGCTCTTTACTGAGCAGGAACCTGATTATGTTTGAAAATGAAAGCAATGTTACATTGACATATTTGCATGGAAGATTAATCAAAACTACTCACAACTTCTGACAGGTTAAATATTATAATAATGTTTACCAACTAACAAGATTTTCAGAAATTGTACGTGGTTTCACTTAAGAAGGTAGAGTAATTTTCAGGAAGCACTTTAACACTTAAGGTTACTTAATTTGTGACTTCATGAATATGAATGCTTAAGTCAAAGTACAGTTAAAGAAAGAACAGTTAAGGTAAAGTAATAATTTTTAGATGAATTTTAATAGGAATTTGAAAATTTATCATTATTAAAATTCTAATACTTCATTAATGAGCATTATTTTATACTACTAAAGATGACCAAAGAAATTACATTGTCCTTTGAGAAGAAATTTGTGTTTTTGCTAATGTTGACTAAAGACTTTAAAAAAGCAGTAATCACTATAGGTTGGGAAAAAACTGATTGTACCTTTGAGACATTTAAACTGAATGGAAGGTATCAGTGAGGCAACATTTGTTTTCTAAAGCAAGAAACTTGAAATTAAGACTAAAGAAGGAACATGTCAAAGCATAAGCAAAATCATGTAAGAATCATACTAACTCTTTGAGAAACTAGATTATTAAGTCTTGGTTCAAACTCATTGTAATGGCCAAATTCTTCTGGGTGCTCATCATCAACTATCTAGGTTCACTCCTGTCAACTTCTATTAGTACAGAGAAACTCTGATGTGTCTACAGCTGCACTGACAATGTGGCAGTCACTAGGTACCTGTGGCTGTTCAATACTTCACATGTTTAGTTTAAAATATTTATGAGGCACTCTAGTGTCTTTTTGGTAACACCAAAAAGATCAGCATAGGAGTCTAGAGACAATCGCATAAAAGACCAACAAGAAAAATTCTATTTATGTTAAGACAACTGCACATGGGAGGTCCTCACTTATGAGCAATTTCTGGAGAACCTATTCTCAAAGTTTAGACACAGATTATCATAAACATGTTGTAATTAAGTTGAGTTTATTATCCTTTGTGCAGAGTGAGGCCACTTACTGTGGAGAACCATGGAGTATCTTAACAAGAGGGTATTAGAAAGACATTATTCAGTTTGTTCTTTGGTTAGGTAATTTTGGAGAGAGTGTAAGAAAGCAGAGATTCACTCTACAATGGGTGTTATCCCAAAGTCGAACGATTTCATGAAGGAAACCTCAATAAGTCCTATTTATGGAATGAGTACACCAAATAAAAGATAAAGCTCTAAGTAGTAAATTAGTAGAAAGTTACTATGTTTATCAGAGAGGGTATATTTGCTCTTGTGTGGTTTGTTCAGTAATTTTGATTTTGGCTCACTTTATCATGTTTTTAGGGTGACTGTGTGTCGGATGTTGATATTCTGGGAGAAAATTCATGTCTATCAGGGAATAACATGGTCTAACTGTGAGAGTCAGGCCAATGTCAAATAACACTGAGGCCTTAGCTGCATGTTAGACAAGCTCATAATAAGATTAAGACCTAGCTGTGACTGTTAAACCAGTTCCCCAATATGAAGGTCTGATTTATTTATTACTGACTAGGAATAATGTACCCCATGAAAATAGAAAAAGCTTTTTAACGGCTGCAGCTAAGAAATGCAATGAAAAAAAAAAAAACAAACAAACCCTTTATGCTCCTTCCCTACCCTCCACCATACCATCTAGATCATTCTTTCAAGAGAAGTCACAACAAATGAGGTGGAACTAAAAGGAAGATACTGAACATGAGTCCTTCCTCTCCTGCTCAGGTTTTCACACTCAAAGCACTCTAAATTTGGGAAAGAACTTTTAATGATACTTGAAGTTTTGATATTATATGAAACGGTCCATATTAAGTACAGTGGAGTATGGAGAAGTTATAATTCCATGTTCCTTTAATAAAATAGGTTCACAAATATATAAAATATTAGAGATTATTAGGTCTTGTTACTAGGATCAATGTTCAACCAAGCAACTTTGCTCCTTTTCGAGGGCAGAGGTCTTTTTTTATTTCATTTGTACTTGGTCTCATACACCCATGAATAACATTTCATTAAAAACTTGATTTTCAGAGAAAACTGGCTAAGATTTCTATGCCTAAATCATAGTGTCTTTCTAGTATTCTGTTAAAAACAGGATACCTAATGCTTAATTTGGATGTGAGGGAACATCACGGAGTATTCTTACTTGTCAGTCTAAGGGCATTCTATTTGGATATGAGGCATCATTATTATTAGGCCACTGTAGGAACAAACTTCTATAAACATAATAACAGTCTTCAATAAACACAATTGTTTATGATAGGTGGAATAGTTAAATTATCCATTCCTTTATCAGGCTTGTCGGAGTATATTTCATCTTTGTCAAGTTTATGGGGCTATTCCAGAACAGATATAAAAAATAATAGTGCCCTTACCTTTAAGAGGAGTTGAATTTAAAATGATAGTGACGAATAGTTAAAATATGGTGTAGTAAATATATTAATAGAGAAAAGTGGTAAGGAAGTGCTGTGCAAAGAATGAGTTACTATTTAAAAGTTTTAAAATGAAAACAAAACAGGGATTTCTGAAAACTGTTCTGCAATGAATCCATTTTCAAACTTTTTTACAAAGAATAACCAGTCTAACATATCAGAAAAGTGCTCAGCAAAAACTAAAAAGTCCTAAAATAGTCTGCTTGCACTTTAATCAGATTGAACACAGAAATGAAGTGGGAAAATATGCCAGCACACCTGGTCATTACCCCCTGTGGCTTACACATTTTCCAAAAGGTTGGCATTGATGTGTCAAAGTAAGTAGCAGGTGGTCTCAAAGTCTTAGTTCCCTCTGGTGATGGATGTCAGTTGGTTCTTAATTTTTCCAAAGAAGGTGCCCTAAGCAAATTAGCAAGCAAAACCTACAAACCTTTTTGACCATGTTTATGCAAAAGAAAGGGAAAAGAGCATTTTCACTCATCAGAAGATGTATCAACTCATTAAAAAGTGCTTCAGCTCCTCACTGGCAGGTCAAGGGACAATACCCAGGAACTCTACAACTTCTAGTCTACTTTGCATGCTGTGTGAAACAAATTTTGCTTTGGATTTCTTTTTATTCAAAATCTGACCATACTTTTATTACAGATTATGTTGTTCATCCCTTTATGTGTAAGATTGGTTTTATTTTATTTAAACAGTTATGTACCACTTACAGTGTATCAACAACTGTTTAAGGGGTTTACAACAATGAACTCAATCTACTTAACCACTTGTGAGCTAGACAGGTCTCTTATTTCCATTTATAGATTAGGAAACTCTGACAGACAGATGTTAGTTATCTATTCCATGGTCACACAGCTACTAAGTAACAGAGCTGAGAATTGAACCCGTGGATACTGACTTCAGTTGAACTTCAACATCTGATTGTAGTGTTTTTTTACGAATAATGCATTTTACCAATTTAATCTCTTAGCAAGTGGGTAACTTGTTACTATGTATCTTTGTCACAAGATAAGCCAAGTGTAGAGCTTGGATAGATATGCAAACTGACTACTGATCTTTGTCGCACACTTAATAACCATATATATTGATTTAATGTTAAGAACAATGAACTGCTTCAGAACTTTCCTTTTATTACAGGTTTAAACTTGAAACTCTAGAGTAGTACATGTGGCAATGAAGTTAGGGTAGAATTTGACATTCTATTAATGCTATGCTCATTTCCCAAATATGATTTATAGGATAGCTTTGATAAATGAAATTTTCTGGTCTTTACATGATAATTTAGCATACATCAAAATTTCATAAGCTACACAATCCATCCTTATGAATACCAGAAGTTTCCCAGTGTAATCTTTTAATGATATGTCACACTCAGAATACTTGTAGTCTAATGCCATTATACAGTTATGGTTATTTTCATCACTTTGCTACATGTACTCTTATTATGCACATTTTGCTTTTTTATATAATGTTTTAGTACTACTTAATTTTACTGTGGTGTTCATCAAGCTGATTTTGCTAACACTTGTCCATATTATCCAGAGCACTAATGGCAGCTTAATAGTAGAGGATGGCTATAGAACATCCATCATCAATGACACTCTTAGCTCATTTAAGTCTATTTATTGTTGCACTTAACAAAAACAAATTCAATATCCCTTGGTAATAGAAATGGGGCCCCAGAGTTAAAATGACAGGAACTAAAAAGTAAATGTTATAAATCAAGAAACCCTGATTTGTATTTTCCTAAACTTGAAGCAACCACAAAATATTATTTATTGTGATATTTATTTTGTATCACATAAAATACTACCTTTAATAATTTATTATTCTATAAAAACAGATAATAAGGGGCGCCCGGGTGGCTTAGTCGGTTAAGCGTCCGACTTTCGCTCAGGTCATGATCCTCGCGGTTCGTGGGTTCGAGCCCCGCATCAGGCTCTGTGCTGACTGCCAGCTCGGAGCCTGGAGCCTGTTTCAGAGTCTGTGACCCCCTCTCTCTCTGACCCTCCCCTGCTCACGCTCTCTCTCTCTCTCTCTCTCCTAGAAATAAATAAAAATATTAAAAAAAAATAAAAAAATAAAAACATAATAAAAATGAAAACATTACACATTTTAGTTATCTAACTTATTCAGTAATAAGGAAACATATGCAAACATAAAATACTTTGTTTTTAAAAATAACTTCTTCTGGGGCATGTGGGTGGCTCAGTCACTTAAGCACCTAACTCTTGATTTCAGCTCAGGTCATAATCTCACTGTTTGTGGGATAGAGTACTGCATCAGGCTCTTTTCTGGAAGCATGGAGCCTGACGGGGATTTGCTCTCTCCCTCTCTCTCTGCCCCTACCCTCCTTGCACTTGCACGCTTGCTCTCTCTCTCAAAATAAAATTTAAAAAAAAAGAGAAAAATAAGTAACTTATTTGAGTTACACTCAACTTTTTTGACTACAGTCAATGCTAATTATCCCAAAATGAATGACACACTTCTTTGCATATAAGTTCGTGAAAAATACATACCTACAAATATAAATTTTGTCTGTCAACATCTTTAAAAATTTACTACAATTTCTCTACAACTAATATTCTACAAAGTATTATAAAAATCCTTTAATACTACTCCATTAGAATTATTTAAAGGACACAATTGATCAAATAACAAAACTTATAAATTTTAGTTAGTTCTCAATACGTACTTTATTCCCTTTTGTTAATTTTTCATGCACATTATATTATGAAGAAGCATTTAGGGAAATTTTCCAGCCAATAGCTGTCCTTGCTCTTTTGCAATTACTAACAAATTCAGTGTTTATTTCCTTGTATGATCTTTCAGACTCTCTATATGAAATGAAACTCCAATGAACAGTTTTGTGAAAGGAAATTATCCCAGTATCATACATTTCAATGGAAGAAGTTCCATTAGGAAATGTGCATGTATTTCCTGCTATTACCGTAAGTCTCAGAGTAACAATGAAGGTCTAGTTGCAGAGCTAGATAGAAAAGTATTAATGCTATGCCTTATCTATGTTTAAGGGTCAGTGTATATTTAAGAGATCAGGATGATTACAAAGCATGGTCCAATTACCACATAAATGGACCCATTACTTTTCTACTAAAACTAAAGGCAAATTAAGCATCACAGAGTTAAGAGGAAGGAGAAAAGTGTTAATAAGTTAATATTTTTTGTTTGAATTTATCATCTTAACTTTAGTGGGACTTCCTCCTAGATGACTTATATCCTTAAGAGAATTTTTTAGTTACCTCTGATATGAAACTTAAATATTTCAGGCCAGAGTGATATCTACACATTTGTTTATCTAGACTAGAACCTGGCCTTAAGGACAAATATCACAAATTAATTTTGCACAGATGCTTATGAGTACTTTTTCACCACCAGGGGAAGATAACAGTTTGATGTTCTGCATAGTATTTAGAATTTAGAAAATTGAGTTCTCTAAGAATCCTTCAGTTATCATTGATTAGACTACAAAGACTAGAATTTTTAATAACTTGTTATTTTAATATATTTTTAAAGTTTATTATGAGAGAGAGAGAGAGAGAGAGAGAGAGAGAGACACATGAGATGAGGAGGAGAGCGAGGAACACAAGCATACTCCAAACTGCTAGAATGGAGTCCAATACAGGGCTCAAACTCACAAACTGTGATGAGCCGAACCTCGTTGCTTAACCCATTGGGCTGCTCAGGCACCCCAATATAACTTGTGATTTAAATTTCTATGTTTAGCTTCCAAACATAATTAAAACAATACTGACATTCTAAAATTTTCTCTTACACATATATACACGTATGCATATATATATGCATAGATACTACATATAAGTAGTATGATGTTTATGGGTATTTTTGTAAACCACCGCACATTCAAAACATATCATCTGGAGAAAAAAATCTACAGACAGCTGGTATTTTGTGAAATGTGGGCAACAATAAAAATAGTCCTTTACAGTAATATTGAAAAACAATATTCTCAGTATTTTCAGCACTTGTCATTTACTCTACTTAGATCTATCTGTTTAAAAAGAATACACTACTTCCAAGTTATAGTGCAGTATCTCAATGATGGAAGTATTCTAAATATAAAGTTTCTTATGCTTTTAATTTATAGTTACTAATTATATATTTCCAAGATTAGGAAAAAGAAACAAGATTAATGGCTGGCTCCAAATTTGGATTATAAACATAGTATTTCACTTATTTTTAAGTATTGATTTCAATGAATCATGTTTCTGAATTACTTTAGCTAAACATCTAGTCAGCAGGCAACTCTTTACACTTGTAGTCAAATTACATGGACATAAATGTGGCTATTAACTAATGGAAATGATACAAATAACTAAAAATACTTCTTTCATCAGTTGTGACAGAATTCTATTCCTGAATTGTTCAAACTATCAATACAGGGCTCTCCCCATGTAAGTGATCAGTTACTATTGGTAAACTTTGTAAATTTGATCCACATATATTTATAACTATGTATCAACTATATATAGGTTTTCCGTAAATTGCTTTGGGAGTAACAATGAAATGTTGGGTTTAAATTACTTGATATGTTGTTCTAAACAATAGTATTTTTATATTAGAAAAAAAGTAAATTAGAAGAAGTTTTAACAGCATGAAATGAACATGATAAGCAGTACCATTTAAAAAGGATGGTTTTCTTGCATTTTTAAAAGTAGGCTGGTACTTTTGGTCAATTAAATATTAGACGAAGTGGGGAGTGTCATTTTCAGGCAGAAATTGATTACACTTGACCTTGCGGTGGTGTTTGTGGAAGCATATATTAAGAAAGAACTTAGCTTCAGTCTCATTCTCTCATCACTTCCATGAACAGGGATCCTGTGCTGTCCCCTGCCAGGTAAGTAGCAAGAATGAGAAATAAAATAATTTTGGCCTATGCCACTAAGAAGTACAATTATTTGTTATGCCTTAGAGTTTAGTCTTCCAGACTGAAACTGCTCAACCTGGAGAGTTTCCACAACCCCAAATTAAAATAAGTGACATTGACTTAGGGATCGTTGACAAGCTCTGGAGAAAGAGACATTGCAGCTTTGTGGGGGTGGGGTGGGGAAGGTGATCTACGTTATACAATGGCAAATTCGAGTGAAACATTAGCTGTAATAACACTGAAGATACACCACAAACTAAGTAATCATGCACTCCTATGTTAAAAAGGCTGGAAAGGAGATTATCGGTATCATGGATTAGTTACATCCATCTGTGTTTGGTCAAGAATTGGAAAAAAAAAAAGTTGGAGTAAGAAAAAGAGAAAAGCAAGAGAAAGATGGGCAGGGAAAAGAGAAGGGAAAAGAAAGGGGAAAGAAAAAGACTTGATTTCACAAAACAACTGGAGACCATATAGGAAATTAAGAAACTACTTGTTTCTTAATTCTATAGATTAAGAAACCAGTATAGTGATAAGCACCTGTTTGCACCAACAACCTTAAAAAAAAATCAATGAAAAGTCTTTGATAGAAGAGTGCCAACTAAATATCAGCCTTGATGATAACATCAGTCTTGACGGCTATGTCCATTTTTTAAATAGATTAGATGTTCAACAGTAAGGTCTATCCAAGAGTAGAGCATTCTAGCAAGTCAAGTAAAGAAAACACCTTAGGGACGTTACTGAATATTCATCTATTCCACTATGATCTGAAAGGAGAAAATTTTTTTTTATTAAATTAAGAAGAAAAGACATATAATGTTGCAGAGAAGAGAACATAGTAAAGCTAATATAAATATTCAAAAAATAATTGTGGTTTCAATTACTGACCTATTGTGCTGCCTAAATTCAAATTAGTTACAAGCCCCAATTTTTGAGTTCAGCTTGAATAGGCTGATTTTTATGTATTCATACGTTTATCTAGATGATTTATAATTCACACAGCATCACAGATATTTTGGTATATTGAAGCAATAGAAATATTTCCTGATAAAATGAAGATTGAAGAGATTTACACAGTAATAGAATATTGAAGTGTCAAAATTAAATAAGAAATTTTTGTAAAGGAGAATATTAGTATCAATGTATTCCAAATAATTTAATATACATCCATGTGATATTTCACTGGCAGCTTAAGGTATTACTTGGAATATTCTTTCACCAGGCAAGTTTTGCTAACCCTAAGGATGCATTTTTCTTTATCATAAATATGTTGCCAATTGTAACATAAATATTAGTTTTCTATAGTGTGATGTCCTTTGGTAGGAGAGCAAGATGAATGTGAGCAATGTAGAGTAAAGTAGGTCTGATGAGAGGAGCAGCTACTGATAAAATGTCAACCTGATTTTCTACTTTCTAATCTATCTACCAATCTAACGGATAATCTAATTCAGGGTTTGATTATCATATTTAGGCTCTACAGTTTGATATTGCGAACTTGAAATATCATTTTTCATTTTCTACCTAAATTTAATTGTAATCCAATAGCTGTCCATTCCTTCAAAGTAATAGAGAAATTTTTGCAATGGTTTCTAGGATTGAGTCTATGCCAGGTGTCCTGATTGTGTGGTCTATATGAAAGAATAATGCAAAGTCCATTGTATTGTGAAAAACATCTATGAAAAATACACCAATAATTCTGATTTTGATACTATACACAAATGTTTATATATATCTTGTATGATGTATTTATATGCATTTGTGTGTACATATATACATATGCATATGTGTTTTGTTCTGAAGCAAATTGTATAGTTTTATTCTTGGATTATAGTTTGCTAGTTTAGCATTGTCTAAATGGTCACTTGAATGTTAGATGACAATAAATACCATTTTATAGATAGGTGGAAGTCACCATAAATTCTTAAAAGATCTCTAAATGGAAATAGAATCATCTCAAAGGGAAACAGACATTTACTCATTCCCCTACATTTTAAGCAATTAAGAACAATAGGAAACCACTAAGCTTTTCAAAACCTTTCAAGAGCACAAAGTGGTTTTCAACACAAGGCAATTTTTAAGTATTTTAAATTCAAGTAAAAAACTTGGAAGGAGACAAGATGAAAGGAATGTTATCAAACTCAGAGTCCATAAGAAGGGATAAACAACCTGTTAGGTGTACAATTTCTCTTATATCACACTTAAAATATTTGGGCACAAAATGATGTCACAGTTTTCCATTACTATGTTTCTGTTTTATGAGGTCTCATTTTTGCTCTCTATGGCAATTAAGCTGGCAGAAAGAAACTCTGATTCATGTCTGAATAAAGTGTCAAGAAATTTACAGTTTAAAAATCTGGTTAGGATTTTTGAGTGTTTTACACACTTTAAATTGGGAGGATCATGATAGATTTGCAAAAGGAATAGCAGAAGTGGAAATAGCAAACTCCAGAAATTGAAACATATTTACTGAAGGAGTGAACAAAAAATGCACTAAGCCATTAGTAAAGAGGGGCTCTCAAAATGCGAATGGAAGCTAATTATATTTCTGCTATTAATAAATGTTTTATGTGTACAAATAAATGAGAATTGAGATAAATGTCTAGTTGGAATCATAGCAAAACATGCTATCCAGGTCATCTCTCTCCCTTCAAACAGCCAAGCAGACATCACTAACTGATCCTCATGCTTTGAGTTGACGGCAGCTGCAGAATCCATTCCCACATCATACTTTGAAAAAATGTCTACAAGTTGAATGAATTTGGCAAGAAATAAGAAAAATCTCTTGTTTTTACAATTAAGGAAATACACACATCAATATTACATGATCATGGTCACATACAAAGCGGCCACACAACTAGTTTTAAATTGGAACCAACTTAGTTAGATGTAAATGTTTAGGGAAGCCTGAAACCTTTTGTGATACAGAAAAGTCTCTATGACTAGGCATGTGGTACTTTAATTGGGGCTATCAACACATGTCAAACAAAGAAATGGAAGAAAGTATTTGGGCACCAGTAATAAGTTCAGTTTCTCTCTCCTCCCTCTCTCAATCCTCTTCTTTTACTCTTTTATTCATTCTAAGGTTGAGAGAAGCCAAATAAATATACTGGAATTCAAGTAATTCTCTCTCTATATAAAAAATCCTTTCAAACTTCCTAATTTTAAAAGTTACTCTAAGGTATTTTCCTGAAGCAGGAATTTAGCATACATTTTGAGCATTCTCAGACAGCTAGATATAGAAACATTGACTAAAAACATCGTACGGACCTGCTACATACTTTTGTAATTAGATGAAATGTATTTGCATTTATCAGAAAACATAGTCAAAATACAATACACAAGTCAACTAGAGACATTTTATACGGAGATAAACCATCTTTAGAATTTACATTGTATGTACCTCATTTGGCCAACTGGTGGAAGAGGTGGAGACAGGAGTTAGGAGGCAGATCTCATTCTAGACCTGCTTTTTCGGATACTTGGAACTTTGTTTCTCCTTCTATAGAATGAGCCAGTTGGTTTTATTGATCTTCAAAAATATTTCTAAGTCTATGTTTCATCAATTGTGAATTTACAACTTAAGTGAATTAAATTGTAGCATATAAATTAAAAACATTTCAGTAGCTTGAAAAATGTACATCTGTTTAGAATTTATCTCTAAATCAATTTTTATATCTGCAGTGTTTATTCTATTAAGTTATAAAACAGATATCAAAGTAAGAGTTTAAAAATACAAAGAAAACAATCAAAGTAAGTTTCATTAAATGTCAGTAGGGAATCAAGTGTTAAATGTGGTTAAAGCATTTTTCTATCCCTGACATGACAGTGTCCAGATTATGCATTGTGAGAAAGAGTGTATATGAGACGTGTTCACCACAGTGGAACAGCAAAGTCTGCCTGAGGACAGTGGAGTGGAAAATAAAGGGCAGAGGAGTGTGGTACACTAGACAAAATGACAAAGTCTTTGGTATATTAGTAAATAAAGGTGTTGAAAAAAATAGAAAGTAAAAAAAATAAGTGTAATTCCTTATTTTAAAAAATCAGTATAAGACAGTTTGATGATTCTAATGTATTCAAACATCAAAGAGTTACTGTAGCATATTTACAAGCAAACATTACCTACATTTTTAAAGTAAACTAAAACATTAGCAAAGTATCTTTTGGCATCCTCTTAATGGAAATAGCTTGACCAAATTATTCTTGTCAGACTATTCTTCACTGCCTCCCCACAAATTAATACTTTGCTTTGATGAACTTGATTGATGCCAACATGTGAAAATGTAATTAAATTATGGATGATTCCAGATTAAGTAACTAGAGTTCTTTTTATTTTTCATCATGAAGATTTACCTCTGTGTTTTCTCTTAAGAGTCATATAGTATTAGCTATTTGTATAGATCTTTAATCCATTTCCAGTTAACTTTTATATTTGGTGTTAAGGGCTTAACTTCCTTCTTTCACAAGTGGGTATCCAATTTATCCAGCATCATTTATTGACAAGACCATCATTTACCAGTTTCGGCACTCCTGTCAAAAGTTACTTGACCGGGGGTGCCTGGGTGGCTTAGTCGGTTGAGCGTGGGTTCGAGCCCCGCATCGGGCTCTGTGCTGAGTGCCAGCTCGGAGCCTGGAGCCTATTTATAGAGTCTGTGTCTCCCTCTCTCTCTGACCCTCCCCTGCTCTCTCTCTCTCTCTCTCTCTCCTAGAAATAAAAATATTTTTAAAAAGTCACTTGACCAAAAACATGAGCATTTCTTTCTAAGCTATACTCCATTTTTCTATATATCTGTCTTTAGTACAGTACCACATTGTTTTGATTACATCATACACAATGGTGAAAGACTAAAAACATTTCTAGGGGCACCTCGGTGGCTCATTCAGTTGAGCATCCAACTTCGGCTCAGGTCATGATCTCATGGTTTGTGGGTTTGAGCCCCGCGTCGGGCTCTGTGCTGACAGCTAGCTCAGAGCCTGGAGCCTCTTTTGGATTCTGTGTCTCCATCTCTCTCTGACCCTCCCCTGCTCATGCTTGCTCGCTCTCTCTCTCGCTCTCTCTCCCTCTCTCTCAGCAATAAGTAAAATGTTTAAAAAAAATTTTTAAACATTTCCTCTAAGATCAAGAATAAAGCAAAATTAGCTGCTTTTGGCACTTCTTTAGTACTGGATATTTTAGCCAGGGCAACTTAGGCAATAGAAAGAAATAAAAGGCATCCAAATTGGAAATAAGTTAAATTATCTCTGGTCACAGATAATATGATATGTAAAAAATCCTACAGATTCCATCAAAAGGGACAGAAATAAATGAATTTGGCAAAGTCGCAGAATACAAATTTAACATTCAAATCTGTTGTATATTTATACATTATGAACAATGTGTAAAGAAAAGTAATGAAAATTTATAATAGCATCAAAAATAACATACTTAAGGATTAGCCAAGGAAATGAAATATTTGTACCATGAAAACTATAAAACATTGCTGAAAGAAATTAACATATAAATAAATGGAAACTCATCCCATGTCCATGGATTGGAAAACCAAATATTGGTAAAATGTCAGTGCTACCCAAATACTACAGATTCATCGTGAACCCTATCAAAATCCCAATGATTTTTTCCTAGACAGAAAAAAATCATTTAAAATTCATGTGTAATCTCAAGGGGTCCTAAAACTCAAAACAATCTTGATAAAGAAGAAAAATTGGGGAGCTTCCACTTCCTCGTATCAAAACTTACAAAGCTACAGTATAATTGTTTTTGTAATTTGCACTAAGAAATATAGAAATCGTAAGAATAGATATAAGAGTATCTTCTCCCTTTACTGTTTCCTCCCTACTCCCTACCATATAATATTACATATGGTATATTACAGCATTTTGAAGATTTTGTTTAAAAAAAAAGACAAATCAGAAACTTTTTAGATTACTGGGCCACACAATTTGACTTGCATAATCAAATCACAGTGAACCTTCCCCAAAAAACAATTGTTAGTGTTCTATGTTTAATGTTTAACACCACCTAATAATTCATTGAAATTTAACATTTATACATTGTCCTTTTCCACACTTCTGACCCCAAAGAAAAAGCACTTTTCAGGATGGAAATACAGTTTTTGGTAATTCATTGTGCCACAATGTATAGGAGAACTATTAGACCCACAAAAATTCTTATTCAATATATTTGATATTACACAATTTGGGGCCCACAATTTGGTCATGTGGCAAACATAAATAAACTTTAATAAAACAAATTAGCTTAAGTGATTCAAGGGCTGAACACAATACCAAGAGCAATGAGAAATTCATCTTCGCCTCAAGAGTAATTCATATAATTAAAAAACATGAGCCAATATCTAATCTTTGATAATTTTGTTGATGATGTTAGTTCATATTGAATCGTTAATTTTTACTGAATGGATGTACCAGAAATCTAATGATTAGGTTTTTCTTCTCTATGAAAAATGTAAAACAAGCCTGTGTTAGGTTTGTGTGTGATGGATTTGGCCAGCAAAATCATTAACAGGCAATAAAACAAAATAACTTATAGATCAGGATACTAAACTGTTCTTATTCAATCCAGAACTGAGATCAAGATTTGACAGAAATGGTCAAATACCTTGAATTCCAAGACATAGATAGGATTTTTTAAAGACTCTGCATCTGTTTTCTCAAATTCAGTGTGGTACCTTCTGCTTGTTTCCAGAATAGTTTCCTTATGCATACAAAAGGGCAAATGTCAAATTCAAGTGTATAGCCATTCCTAGATGCAGGACAATCAGGCCATCAGGAAAATATTTACTAAGCTACCTCTCATTCTGACCTATTCCCAAAGCTGATTCCTCATGTATCAATTTTTGACTATTGCTTTAACTTTTCCTTCTTGTGCTTACCATCAGAACTCTAAATATGATGTTTGTATCCATGGGTAATACTCATGATATTTATGTATATGTCACAGTCACTGAACACTCACAAAGATGTTTGTACTGCCATTGTGTTCCATTGGAGTATCAGTCTAAAATTTATTAAAAATTTTTTTATCAGACTTTAAGAATACTTGAATTTTCTGTTCCTGGGGCAAGATGTATAATATAGGAGAGAATAGGCATATTTTATTTTATCTAATATACTACTTGTGTTTGTATAATTATATTTTATTGTAAATTATTAACTTAACATCTTAAAATTATTAAAGATCTTATAAATGTTCATCAAATACAGAGTACATAGTTGAACATTTTGTTTTGCTTTCCTTACACCAAGGGTTCATGCCACATTTAAGTTATTTCTCATAAAGTTTTTTAATGTATTTTTAATTGCCTTTCCTTTTTCTTGACAGTAGGAATACTGATATGGTATCTCACTGTTAAATATTCTTGTTTATATTTAACTTTTTTCCTACAAAGCTATCATTTTATGGTACATTTTACTACACTGTCATTTTTCTTCAATATCATGCTTTTTAATTCTGACATTCTCAAGTATTTGACTTAATGATTTGGTAGGGAAAACTCCTGTTGACTGTGATTACATAGTCTCAGTTTCAAAAGCATTTGTCCTTCAAATTTAAAGGCTTTGATCTATTGTCTTCCAGTACCAGTGACACTTCTAATGCTGTTGTTAATTGGAATCCTATTTTATTACTAACAAAATTATTCTACATGGGAATTATTAGAAGCTTCTATTAACTTTGGCCACCAGAAATCTTACAAAATTTTGTCTAAATATTAGTTATATGCTTAATAATTTTCCCACATCAGTAACATTTAACTGATTTTTCTTTTTTTACTGGGATATATCATTTCTTTAATTGTTTTGTTTCCCCTAGTTTTCCTTTTTGGTATTATAAAATACATTTTTGTTTATATGGATTAACTTAGCATGCTCAAGATTTTTATCAAGTCTTATCTTCCTCATAGCCCTTAACCCCATCACTCTATAATACTGATTTTCTTTATATTCTGAGATAGTAGAAAGACAGCAAGAAAATAAACTAAATATTTCTAATATTCTAAATATCTAATATTCTAAATATTTCTAATATTTCTAAAGGCAATATCTTCCAATTATTTCTATTATAGTGGCTGCTTCTTTAATGGATACCTTGTCTTCTCAAAAGTCATAGTACACTAAATATGTCATCTGAGTTCTATTCTTTCAATTATGCATTTCCTCTATGGTAAGTTGTTCTGTCATCATTCATGCACCTCTTTTTAGCGATGATGGTTTTCCTCATTTGCCTTGAGATCCTTGATTGTTTGCTTATTGCTCTAACTGAAAGACAAATTATTAATTTAATAATGTAATTTTCTTCTAATATATAAAGATACAGAAATATATGTTTAGGGATGGATCTATTTCCTGGTAATTTTCTCTTTTGTGTGCTTAACAATCAGGAAATATGCCAACTCCACTCTCAACTATCATTAGCAATGGCAATACAAGATTGTTGTACTCATTGCACCAGTCCTTGCTGAGGAAACCTCAGAAACATCTAGCCAAGTGCAGTCTTTTTTTTTTTTTTTTTTAAAGACGAGTTCTGCAGCTTTGAATTGGTGGTAAAGACCTCAGCTATAAATGTTACGGGAAGGAGACAAGGAATGCAAATCTGAGCTACACTTTGGCTGATGGTATTTTAATCTGTCATCTGATATTTTTTAATGTTTTATTTATTTCTGAAAGAGAGAGAAAGAGAGACAGTGTGAGTAGAGGAGGATCAGAGGGAGAGGGAGATACAGAATCTGAATAAGTCTACAGGCTCTGAGTCAGCTGTCAGCACAGAGCCCGACGCGGGGCCAGAACCCACAAACCATGAGATCATAACCTGAGCCGAAGTTGGATGCTTAACCGACAGGAGCCACCCAGGAGCCCCTTTGCCATCTAAATTTTAAACGACTTTAAGAACTCAGGATTTCTAGGGTTCTGCAATGCTTCTTGGTATACACGTTTCTTCCTTGTAATGTGAGATATATCTCTTTTAAAATTTCTGGCATTAATGCTGATACATCTCACTTCTCACTCAATGATTTTCTGAATGTATCCTTAAATATATTTAATAATGTAATTCTAATAGATTTGAGAGGGCAAAATAATCATCTATGTTAATCCCATTTATAGTCAGTTACATATTTTAGTTCGTTTCTATGTAGAAGCATTTTGAAAAAGGAAATGAAAGTTATCAGTTAGAAAAATTAGTATTTTTAAATACCTCTAGAAGTACAAGTTTATTTTATTATAAAGTGGTGTAGATTCAGTTTTTTCTTATGGATCAATGATATTTTTATATAATTGATTTTTTCTCCTTACAGTGAACAAAGCTGATATGTCCTTTTATATAATTTCTCCTATTAGTCATTCACACAAATGGATCATCCTTATTTAAATGATGTTCATTATCTGATGGTTAGTCTGTAATAAAGAAAGTTGATTTAAGGGAATGCTTAGAATGTAAGTAACAATTGCTATGATTTATAACAAATATATCTGAAATAATCATTTTGCAGATTATAATTTTATGAGTATGAATACTGCTAAGGAAAACTTAAATGATATCACCAAGAGCATGATTGCACACAGACAAGATAGTATCAGACACTGTTAAATCCAAAGAATGAGGGCATATATATTATATAATGTAAATGTAGTCAGAAAAGGAGAATAGTGAATAAATCTAGTCATGTTCGTGTTACCGGATTTTCTTCATAAAGAAATTTAAAAGTGACACTGAGATCAATGACTTTGAATACACTGTGCAGAAATAAACCTGTGCTTGTATGGTCAATTAATCTAGGAGAAAGAAGGGAAGAATATATGATGGAGAAAAGATCGTTTCTTCAACAACTGATTGTCGGTAAATTGGACAGCTATATGCAGAAGAATGAAACTGAACTACTTTCTTCAACTATAAAGAACAATAAACACAATAATGGATTAAATACCTCAAAGTGAGGCCTGCCTGAAACCAGAAAACTCATAGAAGAGAACACAGGCAGGAATCTATTTGACATCATCTGTAGAAATATTTTCTAGATAGGTCTTTTTAGGCAAGGGGGAAAAATCAACTACTGAGACTACACGAAAATAAAAAGGCTTTGCACAGAGAAGAAAATCATCAACAAAACAAGGCAACCTATTGAATGGGAGAAGATATTTGCAAATGATTTATCTGTTAAGGGGTTAATATCTTTAAAAAATCTAGAATGTAAACAACTCAACATCACACCCCCCCCCCAAATAATCCAATTAAGAAATGGACATGGGGGGCTGCCTGGGTGGCTCAGTTGGTTGAGCGTCCGACTTCAGCTCAGGTCATGATCTCACCGTTTGTGGCATCGGGCCCCACGTCGGGCTCTATGCTGACAGTGAGCTCGGAGCCTGGAGCCTGGAGCCTGCCTCAGATTCTGTGTCTCCCTCTCTCTCTGACCCTCTCCTGCTCATGCTGCCTCTCTCTCTCTCTCTCTCAGAAATAAATAAAAATATTTTTAAAAAATGGATATAGGACCTGAATAAACATTTTTTTCCCAAAAACATACAGATGACCAACAGACACACGAAAAGATGCTCAACATCACTGAATATCAGGGAAATGCAAATCTAAACTACAATGAGGTATCACCTTACACCTGATAGAATGGCTAGAATCAAAAAGGTAAATGATACTTTTTGGTAAGGACACTGGGTGGGAGGTAGGGAAGGTACCCTTGTTCACTATTCATGAAAATGCAAACTGGTACAGCCACTGTGGAAAACAGTATGTGTTCTCAAAAAAATTTATAAAATAGAGTTACCATAAGATCTAGTAATTCTACTACTAAATATTTAACAACAAAAAAATACTAATTGAAAAAGATGCATGCACTCCTATGTTTATTGTAACATGATTTACAATAGTTATGATATGGAAGCAACCCAAAAAGAAAAGGTATATATACAATGGAATGTTAGTTTGCCATACAAAATGTGATCTTACTATTTGCAACAAAATGGATGAACATGGTGGTTGTCAGGGAAGTGAGGGGGGTGGTGATGGATGAGACAGATAAAAATGGATGAGTACACTTATTTTAATAAGAACTCAGTAAACACAGAAGTGTTGAACCCTTATAGTGTTAGCTTCAATACAATATGTTAATTATATTTCCATAAAAAACCTTAAGTCTTTTGGACTAAGAGCTTAATATAAGACGTTGTGATTTATTTTTTGAAGGATAACAGATACATGAAACAAAAATTAGTAATAAAATATAAATGAAAAGTCTTTAAATATTTTAAATATTTATTTATATTTGATAGAGAGACAGAGCCTGAGCAGGGAAGGGGCAAAGAGAGAGGGAGACAAAGAATCCAAAGCAGGTGCCAGGCTCTGAGCTGTCAGCACAGAACCCAACGCGGGGCTCGAACTCATGAACCATGAGATCATAGCCTGAGCCCAACTTGGAGCCTATTCAGGCACCCTTTAACTCTCCCATTTACTAGTGGTAGCACTTTGGGTATTGAACATATTTATATCAAGACTCAACTTCTTGTTGTCTAAAATTTTATGTCTCAAATGGCATAAAGATATCCAACTTAAGGAATGTGTAGAATTAAAATTTAAAATGCAGAGCATTTAGCCTAATCTCTGACATGTTGCAAGTCCTCAAAAAAAATGTTATGTCTATTTTTCATCCTATTAATACTAACCCCTTTAGGGTCTCATTTTACTACAGATTTTGACTGTCAAACCATTTTACAGATGAATAACCTGACAGATAAGTTAAATATTATATGTAATACACACATAGTATTTATCGTAGTAGCATCTAATGATCAACTGGTATTTGATCCCCAAGTACCATATCCAAAGCTCATTGACTAAACTTGGAAATTAAATCTTCCTTCATATAATCATGACTGGTATTCCTAGATAACATAGGTTGAATATTTTATCTACTACCTAGGGACACTGATCATGACTATATGAAGGAAATATTAACTCAAATAGTTAACAAGGTATTCCTGTATTAGAGACATTAATGTGGATACAAGGAGATAAGCAAGCAGGAAAAGGACAAATCGATTGCCCTCAAACAAGTCACATTCTAGAAAACATGAGTATCTTAACAGAGTCCATCCACTATGAGCAGTTTCCTGTCTCTGGTAGGCTAGTTTATTGTTCCTTCTGAAAAACGACATGATGATAAATGCAAAGGGTTTTTTGCTTTTTTTTTTTTAAATAATAAAGCATCAAAATGTTGTAAAGTCCTAATATTTAATGAAAAAAGAATTTAAAGATATAGACAAGCATGAAAACTGCTCTTTCCCTAGGGTATTTCTCTTCTCCACATCTTGAAACCTATTTTGATGGACTTTCAGGACCAGGAAAATATCAAAGTTCAGGTTCACATCTAAGGAGATGAATAAAAGATAATATATCTCTCCCTCAAACATAGAAGATCAAATTATAACAACCTAAGGGTAAAGGTAGC
Source organism: Proteles cristata cristata (assembly GCA_017311185.1). Lineage (NCBI taxonomy): Eukaryota > Metazoa > Chordata > Mammalia > Carnivora > Hyaenidae > Proteles > Proteles cristata. The sequence continues at coordinate 3,306,443 of JAESUZ010001194.1, forward strand.
CCATGCAAAATCATAACTCTGTTCTGATTCTCTAGCTAACACACAATATTTAGTCTTAAAATTGGCTTAATGTGATTTTTAATTCTTGAAGCCACCAGATACCTCACAGAAGCAAATAGTTATTTCCATTCAAAGAGGATTTGTATTCCTCCAAGTAACTTTACTCTATTACTCAAAGTATCTATATCAATTTATTATTTTTTAAATACTATGTTCAGCCAATGGCTATAAAAAAAAATAGGAGGAAACTAGACTCAAAAAGCAAGAGCCAGACAAAACACCAGACACATGCTCAATTTCTAATAATTCTGGAAAGAAAATATATAAAACACTAAAATATGTTGAAATAAAAAATTAGTGAGTTTGAGATCAGAAGAGGCAGAGCAGATTAAGTTTCATGACCTAGAAGATCTCAGAAGAAATTCATGAGAACATATAGGGAAGAGGAAAAAAGATAGAAAATACAGAAGATAACTGAAATTTAGCATAGCAAAAATGAGCTATATGATGAAAAAGTAGCAAAGTATTTTTGTTTTGTTTTGTACAGGTCTAGCTGAAGAAAAATAAGGATTTTAATGATAGGTTGTATTGGGGATTTAGAATATAAGGAATAGACTTAAGTTATGAAATAAAATTCACTACAAATGAATTTAAGTGGTTAAGAAGATGGAATTGAATGTCATTCCAGTGTCTCCAGCTAGGAAGATGGAATGAACTACAAAGTAGGGAAAGTGTACATTTTTCTCTTCTACTACATGTAAGGTGCCTGTTAAATACCTGAAAAGAAACTTTGAACAATATGGACAAACCATTGATATGACAAGAAATAGTAATATCCTAGTTTGGTCAGATTTGCTCTTTTTCTTCTTTGTATAGAGCATAATATAATGACGCCATTTAAAACACATGAAACTTTAGATTTAATGAAATACAGCTAACAAAGGTAAAGGACTTCTGATCATTAAAGTAAAATGTTATTTTTAAAAGCATTTTTTAATGTTTGTTTATTTTTGAGAGACAGAGTGTGAGTGTGGGAGGGTCAGAGAGAGAGAGAGGGAGACACAGAATGCTGAGACTCCAGGCTTTTGAGCTGTAAGCACAGAGCCCGACATGGGGCTTGAACTCACAAACTTTGAGCTCATGTCCTGAGCAAAGGTTGGCTGCTTAACTCAATGTCCATCCAGGTACCCCTAGAGTAAAATATTCTTGACTCCAATCAAATATGCGTGTATTAGTAATGATGCAGATATATTATTCACATCCATCTATTTAGGTTCCAAATTCCTGATAGAAATAAAATTATAGAAATTAAAAAGTAATATAAAAATCATAATATATTAATGTTACCATGTATTGTGAGAAGCTCACATATATGTACATTCCATTATATACTTCCTTCTTTCCTGCAGTTCTGAAAACTTATAGAAAAAATAATTCTACTATAAAATATGGGTTTTTGCTCCTCTCATATAATTAGTGTGTGGGTTAAAACCCCAATAGTCAATTGGTAATTCTGTCTTATAACTTATTCTAAAACTTATTTATTGTCATGTTCAAGAAGTTTATAGCTTATTATAAGTAAATCTTAAGCTAACAATTTTGGTAAAATATGGTATTTGATTCTATATTTATCATTGTACAAAGATGTCATCTTTGAGAATGTCAGTCAGTTAAACAGGATTTAATCAAGGTTTAGTTGGTTGTCTATTAAGGTAGAGACTTAGGAATCTAGTTAGAACTCAGATGTGAAGGGACATTATGGTCTCACTGAGCACCAGAAATGATTTCATTGTTGAGCATATGCAATATCACTGGCACCATTAACTGTTCTATAAAACCTGAAAATGAACATCCCTGTACCAAGGGACATAGACCTCTGAAAATCTAAAGAAATAAACAAAATCATTAAATGCTTGATGTTTTACTCTTTAGAAGAGAGATGTAAAAAAAAATAATACTGATGATTTTTAATTCTTATCCACATGGGTCCTTGTATTACATTTTCCAAGTTCTAAACTTAACATTTCAAATAAAATATTTTAAACAGATTTCAGAAAGTATCACCCAGATGAATGGTATCAAAGATCTGAAAGAATTTAAAACATATAGTAAGTTTAACTTAAATGCTTTAAATTAGAAGCAGATTGAGGATTTTTGTTATTTTCAGGCTTAGCATTGTCAAGGAATAGATACTACCAATATGCTGAATGCAAGAAAAAGATTTTAACCAAAGATACAAGGGAAACAAAGTAATTCCTCTACTAGTCTACTCATTTTAAACAATATAAAATAGTTCTACCTTGAAGAAAGAAATAAAGCATGTTGATGTCAACAAGTTATTGATTGAGTGCATAACAAGCACACTGGCACTTGAGGGGAAAAAATGAAGTGGAACAATTAATACTTCAATGGTTATCAAACATGCCCCAAATGAAAATTTCTCTATTGTGGTGATGTTTAAAAGGGAAAATGTCATTAGCCATCACAGAACCCCTAATATAAAAATCAATCACTCGTTTCATTTAATAGACTATTCTTGAAGGTATTTCTAACCACAATTTAGCTAATCACTGTAAAAACCAAAGGAAAAGTAAATCTGACTACATAGTATTTTGTGTATTTCTAATAATTCCTTTACACTCATATACTTTAAAGGGAATACAGAAACTCCAAATCCAGGTAGAATGAGAAAATATAATTAGGTAGTGTAATTATGAATCTGTTCCTTCTGGTTTGACGAAATGTGTCTTTTCTATGCACTATAGTCTGTGCACTTAGGAACATCAGTACTTATACTGTTGTGTAAAACGAACAGCTACCAAATTCTAATGGACTTCACTCTGAGTTTTAAAATTCCTCAAAATGACTTTGAGATCATTAACTCCATAAGCACTAATGCATGCTGCACTCTTAAGACTGTAATAAAGATAAACGTGAGTAGCTAACCTTAAAACTGCCTTAATTCTAAAAAGAAATGTGTATACATTTATTTGCCAAAGGAGGAATAGAAAACACATGATTTACCAGATTTTTGTATTTAAAAATGATAATGAATGTGCAACTTGCAGAATTGTGCCTGCCTAAGCTGAAGGAAATTCTCATTGCGGCTTTTTTTGCTTGAACTTCTTTATTTGGGCCACAGTTTAAGTTGCCCGTCCAGGATCGGGTGATCATCTCAAGGGACTAGATACTAGTTCACTCACTTTTTTTTAATTTATTTATTTCTAGGAGAGAGAGAGAGAGACACAGCGTGAGCAGAGGAGGGTCAGAGAGAGAGGGAGATATAGACTCTGAAATAGGCTCCAGGCTCTGAGATCGCAGTCAGCACAGAGCCCGATGCGGGGCTTGAGAACCCCGAGATCATGACCTAAGCGAAAGTCGGACGCTTAACCGACTAAGTCACCCAGGCGCCCCATCACTCACTTTTTTTTTAAATAAATATTTTCTCATGAGAAATATCATTGGGGAAAAACATGCTCTTACTAGTTGATCAGTTATCATTTTGATCAACAGATGAAGTGCTCTCCTCTCTTTCCCAGCAATATATTAACCTTAGCGTATACCACTATAGGAAAGGAAACAGAATTACCTGTGTAATGTATACAATGATTATATTCTGTAAAGTTTGCCCGACAGTGGAAAAGAAATAAAGTGCCTTCAACATTAGATCCAGATCCTATGCTAATTTTGTTTCCACAGATTGCCTTTCATAGGCAATTTCCCAAGTATCTCTGACCATTAAGTATAAAATTATGATACTGATAATACAAAAGAAAAATCTTATCTTCAAATTTAAATGCTTTGTCCACAAAAACTTTAGTTTTATTTCTAAGAAATTAAATATCCTGAATTTATTGGCAAATATCTTTCATGTGGACCATGTGGTATGCATATTGTCATTTTTTTAATTCTGATTATCCCGTATTGCTGACTATCAGCATGCTTCTTTCTCTTTTGTATTCTCTCCTCCTTTCTATTTAGCTCTTAAACCTTATAGTTATGCACGGAATTTTAGCAGGATGATTCATTTAAATACATGATAATGAGTTTTGCTTCAAGTCTACTTTATTTAGATATATATGCCAAATGGGAGTTTTTAAAAAATAGACTTCTAATGTTAGCTTTATTTTTACAATAAACCTGCAAAAATAGCATACAGAGGTCCCATGAGCCCTACAGCAAGTTCCCCGTATTATTAACATCTGGTATTAGTATGCTACTTTGGGTATAATTAATAATAAAGTATCAGTACTGGTTCACCAATTTCCATACTTTATTCAGGTTTTCTTAATTTTACCTTGTGTCCTTTTTCTTCTTTCATGACCCCATTTAGGAACCAAATTACATTTAGCCTTTACATATCCTTGGCTATGTAAAGGCTATGACAGTTTCTCAGGCTTTCACTGTATTTGATGACCCTGACAGTTTTGAGGTGTACCATGCTATTATTTTGTAGGTGTTCCTCCATTTAAATTTGCATGATGCTTTCCTCATGAATGAGATTTTACCTTCTGGTCAGTAGACCACTAATGTACAATGCCATTCTCATCATATCCTATCAAGGATACATAGTTGTCCATGTTTAAAAAAAAAAAAAAAAGTATACCAACTTTAATTTTGCATGTTACCTATTTTCTATTCTTTTACTTTCAGTTATATATCCTTATTTTTAATGTGTCTCTCTTGCAAACCGCCTACTTTACCAATGTTTTTTTTGAAGTTTATCAGAGAGAGAGAGAGAAGGAAGGCAGGGGAGCAGTGGAGAGAATCCCAAGCAGGTTCCTCACTATCAGCTCGGAGCCCACCGAGGGTGTTATCTCATGAACCATAAAATCATGACATGAGCCAAAATCAAGAGTCAGACACTTAACCAACTGAGCCACCCAGGTGTCCTACAAACAACCTATTTAAAATAGCTATTACAATAATCTTATAGATTTGGATCGAGTTGTTGTTCATTTAAATTTTATTATTAATATAGTTGGGTTATATCTACTATAAACTACTTATTTTTCTAACATGAATTGGTTCCCTTTCTTCCTTCTATTTTATTCCAGGTTTTAAATTGATCATATATGGAAGTATACATTAGGCTAGAAGTTATAGTATTAGTTTCAGGTTCCACACCAAGAGACTAGAATAGCGAGAGCAAAGTAACAACAAGAAGTAAAGAATAAAGATAGCACAAGTAAGTTGAACTGAAAAGAGAAACTTGAGATTGTCAGTGAAACAAAAATTAGTTTCTTTGAATGAATAATACAATTGATAAACTTCCAGCAAGTGTGACAAAGATACAAATTACCAACATCAGGTCTGAGAGCAGATATACAAACTATAAAGACATCAAAAGTGTAATAAGGAAATACAAAACACCTACACACTTAAATCCGACAATGTAGATTAAATGGACCAGTTCTTTAAAAAGAGCAAGCTTTCACAAAATGTCTAATATAAATTAATGTGATTAGCCTATTATTTTATTAATTTGAATTCATAATTTAAAAACTCCCCTAAATTCTCATGCTTATATCATTTCAAAAAGGAATTTTTTTATATGTTTAAAAAATTAAAACCAATTCTATATAATATCTTCCAACAAATAGAAGAGGAGGAAAACTTCCAATATTTTAAGAATCTTTTACTTTTCTGATTCCAAACCAAAGACAGTACAAAAGGCACAAAGACAGGTCAATATCCATAATGACTATAGGCACAAAAATCATGCAACATATTATCAAATAAAATTCAGCAAAAGAGAAGAAGTATTACAGAAAGCAACCAACTGAGGCTTATTCTATAAATCTGACTTCTAAAGATATCCACTGTCAAGACTCTCATTCAGCATTGTGCTATAGTTACTAGTTAGCTAAAGGGAAATAAAGGAGATACAACGTATATGGATTAGAAAAAAATAAAAATGTCCCTATGTAGATGACATAATTGTTTAGAGTATCTCAAGGAATTTAATGTACACACAATTAGCAACTTCATTTAGGTCCCAAGAAATATGACAAACAAAAAATTGCAATTTGATATATTAGCCATGATCACAAGTACACCAAAATTAAACACATGATGCCATTTTCAGTGGCTTAAGAAAGTGAAATACACTGGTGTAAATCTAACAAAACATGTACAGGACTTGTGTGTTAAAAAATCACAGCACTGATGTAGAAGCCAAAGATTTACCTAAAGAGGCACACTACCTTCATGGCTAGGAAAATTCAAATAAAAACTCAATTTTCTCCAAAAAGTTTGAACCAAGTTTTTCTCAAAATAGTAATTTTTATAGACATAGTTAAATTTATTCTAAAATTATATGGAATAGCAAATAGAACTAGAATAGCTCATATAAGTCTACATAAATTCAAGACTTTAATGGCCACAAATATCAATCCTATATGGTAATAGTGGAGGGACAAGCATGCAGATTAATGGAACAAAGAGCGTAGTAATACACTGAAACAAAAATGCCCAACTATACAAAAGTAAACACAAGAATAATGTTTAATAAAAAAAAATGGTGAGCAAATGGACCCCCATAGATTAAATGGAAATGAACTTTGACTTAAATTTTACACCTTAAAAGTGTTATTCAAAATTGATCACGGAGTAAAATCTCAAACAAAAGACTACACAATTTTCAGGAAGAATATAGAAGAAAAAATTGTAAATCTAGAAATGAGCAGGATTTCTTAGACTTGGCACCAAAGTATGATACATGCAAGTAAAACTGAAATACTGGATTTCAAGAATTAAAAATAAAAAACAAAAAACCTTTTGCTCCATGAAAAAACTGGTTAAGTAAATGAAAAAGAAAAAAAAAATAAATAAAAAGGAGCTACCAAGTGGGAGAAAACATTTCAAATTGCTTATTTGACAAAAACTAGTATCTAGATTAGGTCAGTAATATATTGTCAAGCTCAGTAACAAAAGAACAAAAAATCCAATTAGAAAATGGGCAATATACATAAAGTTTTCAGATGGCAAGAACATGTAAAGATGTCCAACATTACAGTCATTAGAGAGATGCAAATTAATACTGCAATGAAATATCAGTACACACCTATCTAAATGGCTCAAATTTTAAAAAAAATTGTTTTTTAAGTGTCAACACCAAAATCTGGCAGGGGGGATTGATAAGAACACCCTTGCCAGAATTCTTACACTGCTGTTGGAAAGGTAAAGTAGATCAACTCTGGTAAAGAGTTTGACTGTTTCTTAAATCTAAATATATAATATAACCATAAACTAGTAATTACACTCTTGGGTATTTATCCCCCCAAAATTAAGATTATGTTAGCATGAAAACCTGTACCAAATGTTTTTAGCAGATTTATAAAGTCCAAAATCTGGGAACACAGACACCTTTCAAAAGATGAATGAATGGCTAAGCAAACTCATACATTCATATCAGGAAATACTTTAGAGCAGTAAAAAAAGAATGAGTTATTGATATGTGTAACACATTGAGGAATCAATCCACAGGGAACCATAGAATTATAGAATATCCTGGTAGGTTATATAGCATAAGATTTCATTTTTTAACATTGTTGAAATGACCAAATTGTAGAGATGGAGAACAAATGAATGGTTGCCTGATACAACTGTAAAAGAGCAACCTGTGGGATCTCTGGAGGAGTGATGGAAATATTTGGGATTCTAACTATATTAACACCAAAAACCATGGTTTTGATAAGATGGTTTTGCTAAATGTTATCACTGGGTCAAAGAATGCATGGGATATCTGTATTAGTCTTTACAACTGTATATGAATCTATAATTATTTTATATTTTAAGAGGAAAATCATTAGTCATTTTTCATATATTGATACAGACTATTACAGAGTTTAACCATCAATATTTGCTTTAGTTTCGTATCTCATGTACTGTATTTCTAGTTTCCTTTATTCATAAGTAAATGTTCAGCTGCCACTGAACATTTACTACACTGCCTACTTTCACACGTAGCACACGGCAATCCATGTTTTCACCACTGGTTATGTTTTAATTTCTGTTCCTTTCTATCGACGCATTGTTTTTGAGACCAGCTATTTTATACTTATAAGATCAGTATCCTGTCTCTTTTTCTGCATCTATATTTACATATGTACCTCTATTTTTCTAAATTTATTTCAATAAGAGTAAGTGATTCAATAGCATCTATTTGTTTTGCAATCTTGATGCGAAGTACCTCAGTATGAAAATTAATGTTTTGAAAATGTGCTGGCCCCAAATCCTTGCTCAGTGTGGAATATAAAGTAACGTGTCATATCTGATCATATTCAGAACAGAACAATTGTTGAAAATCTAGAGTTTTTAAGCTTAAAGTTTCATTGCTTAAGATAAATGGTGGCTGTTTGAGAGGTTGAAATTTTATTCTGTTTTCAATGTTTAATCAATGTGAAGGAAGTGGATACAGAAAATTTCCTCCCTGAAGGATTATAATAGACCAGAACAAGAGTTTAGCATTAATTTCAGTAGAACACAAACCAGCAACACTTCAAAAATTGTGAAAGCAAGCGTTTGTCAACCATACAATTGAGACAACTCTCAGTGATTGTCATAGTTTGGATGATCTCTGTTGGCATTAGAAAAATGGTTACTAATCAAATATAGTCAAGACAAAATGAGGGTAGACTACAGAAGAGTGATTAGATTTCCTATTATCTGTTGTTTATTCAATCATTAAAATATATTTAGTCAAACTTTTTTATGAAATAGTTACTTGATATTAGACAGTTTGAGATAATAGAAAAGGAAAAAACGGCTTATTCCTTTACTGTAGTCTCTCTTTGTTATTTGAAAAGATAAACAATACTCAGGCAAACAAAGGTGCCAAGGAGACAACGCAACAGCGGTTGAGAGATTTTCACGTAGTTTTTCTACCGAAGAACTCTCAAGAGTTGCTAATTTACCAGAAATCTGTAAAGGAAGAGTGGCCTATCAATGAAATTTTGTTTTATTTATTTCTGAGAGAGAGAGAGAGAGAGAGAGAGAGAGGTGTGTGAGCAGGGGAGGGTCAGAGAGAAGGGAGACACAGAGTATGAAGCAGGCTCCAGGCTCTGAGCTAGCCGTTAGCACCGAGCCCGACGACGCGGGGCTCTAACCCACGAACAGCGAAATCATGACCTGAGCTGAAGTCGGACGCATCACTGACTGAGCCACCCAGGCACCCATCAACATGTGTTTTCAAAAGGCAAATACAAAAATAAACTGTTAAATTTTATCTATAATTAAGAAAGATGAGATCTTTATATTTCTCAGGTATATTTTTAGATGGGAGAATATCTAATTGTACTGAAAAAGGTGGAAAGATGCAAACAGCTATCATCTCATAATGTATAAATGTACATCAAGCTATGTTTATTTCTGCTAATCATGTGCCGTAAATGCTAAGAACATCTATCTTAGCAAAAGATATTTTGAAACCTATATAGTATCTATAAACAAACTTTTGATATTGTATATTCTGACAGCTACCAACATTTCCTCATTAAAATATACATCTGCAGGTGCCTGGGTGGCTCAGTCAGTTAAGCGTCTCACTCTTCATTTCACCTCAGGTCATGATCACAGTTCATGAATTCAACGCCTGTGCTGTCAGCACAGAGCCTGCTTGGGATTCTAGGTCTCCTTCTACATCTCTGCCCTTGCCCTGCTCATATTCATTCGTTCGTTTCTCTCCCTCTCTCTCTCTCAAAAATAAACATTAAAAAAGTAAGTCTGTCTGACGAATAAAGCTCTAATTTATTGACAATTTTTAGGAAGAATATGAGCCAATCCATGAATGGAATAAGTAAGGACATGGATACTGTCCGTAAGGTGGATGTGTTGACCACACTTTCACATATTAATAGCTTACTGAATTATTTCCTACCATGCTCTAAAGATAGCACATCTTAGAATCAATTAACATCACTAATTTGTCAAATAGGTTAATAGTGGAAGACCTATCTGATACAGAATTGAGTAATTCCATCAGGAAATAAAATGAAAGAACAAAACTTAAGTTGCCAAGCTGGTATTAAATATTAAGTGCTGTAAACATGAACACATTCTAGCTGTAAAGAAATTAAACACTAAAGTATCTATGAGAATGCACAATGCCCTCATCACCATCCTTTCCAGGATTATGATTGCTGTTTTTTTTTCATAGAGATGTCTAGATCATATTTTATATTTTAACTCAGGAGGAATACATAAACATATTTTCAGTATAAAAACATTCAGAGAACAAAGATGAAATCCAGAATCAAATACTACCATAAAATCTTGATTCTCAATTCTTAAGTTCAGTTTCTTTTTAAAAGTTAACAACTGATGATCATTTGAATATGTTCCTTACAAGCCTTTCTATTCCAACTGTTAGTTATTTTGGATTCAGGGAATGGCTCATTGCTGGTCTTTAACCTTCCCCCTAATACTTTGTTTTATATTTTGGATTTATTTTTTTTTAACTTTTTTTTAATATTTTTTTAATTTATTTCTAGGAGAGAGAGAGAGAGAGACAGCGTGAGCAGGGGAGGGTCAGAGAGAGAGGGAGTCACAGACTGAAACAGGCTCCAGGCTCTGAGCTGGCAGTCAGCACAGAGCCCGACGCGGGGCTCAAACCCACGAACGGCGAGATCGTGACCTAAGCGAAAGTCGGACGCTTAACCGACTAAGCCACCCAGGCGCCCCTATATTTTGGATTTATAATATTCTTTGTTTTGGATTTATAATAATGCTAATGTAAATGTATACTTTAGTTCATCTAGCCTGTGAAAAAAATTTGATGTTGCGCCAATCTATTCAGTGTCCACTTAATTACACTTCTCAGAAAATGGAAAATAAAAACCAACAATAACCTAAACATACATGTACAGATAAATGAACTGTTAAACAATTAACATATTTAGGAAATGATAAATGCACAAGTTTTGCCTCTAATGATACCTGCCATGTACGGACTCTAGGTTCTTAAGGAATGTTAAGTATTCACAAGGATTAACACATAAAACCAAAATAAAATTTTTGGAACTATGCTGTGACCTCACTGCCAACAAGTTTACATCTCCAGTGAATGAGGGTAGGCATGTAAAACATCCATTTTCACCAATTGAAGTCTCTAGTAAGACATTCATATTGTTTCTTCCTTATACTTAATACCCAATCTAGGATTCCTTTTTGGTTTTGTTTTGTTTCATATTTACTCTTACATGAAAGCTAAGACTAGCTTTGACATAAAAAGTTAAGACTAGCTGAGAGCTGAAGTTGGCCCTTCCTAGGCCACTTTGAGTTTAATAGTTCAAGTTATGAATGATCCAAAAGACATCTCTTGTAAAGGAGGACATGAATGGAGTAGTAGGAAAGATGTGCCTAAATCTGGTCACTTTCTAGGTACTTTTACCACAGTTTTAGAAACCTTAAAACAACGACTTGGGTAGTCCCATGGTAGCTTCTGGAAGCATATAAAATGGGTGCCAATAAGAGTTTCAATATGCTGATTAGAAATACTCTATATCAAATTGTAGACTAATTAAGTGAATAGAAGTTTATAAGGTGAATTTAACATCAGAAACTGAAAGCATGATTAAAGTTTTCAACAGTGGCAAACTTGTACAAAGTGTTAAAGATACAAACTATAATACTTTCTTTCATTGCAGGTAATCAAATCTAAAGATCTTCATCAATTTTTTTCTGTCTACTTGGTCATATCAGAAGAATCTTCATGAAGGATATGGTTTTTCTCAGTTGAATTCTCAATCATCTCCTAATGGAAATTTTATGATTCCTCCAATATCTTGAAAGGTTTTCTTGACCTCAGGAACTTTACATTTTGAGAAGTGTAATATAGAAAAGATGAAGTCCTAGTTTCTAAAAAGTACCTCGATTTATATTATAGTTAGATTAACATTTTAAGTTTTTCATTTTAATAATTTTAATCAATTTTAATCATTTAATTTGAGACAGAAGAATGAAATATACCAATGAAAGTTTAATAATCTAGCAAATGCTTGCTTGTGCAAAGTACAGAACTAATACAGTATCCATGAGCAGAAGTATATTTGTAAGAAGATTGTTCTGTGTTTTAAAATGCAAAAAAGAAAGAAAAACTATTTGTCACTGAATATGGCTATATGATCTTTCTCAAAGAAAAATTTAGATTGACTAATGCATACACTGATCATTACAACAAAAACACACCAACAAATCTTAATGCATTCAGATTAGTTTAAGTTCTCCCTGGCAATAGTGAGATGACAAAACCAGCGGCTCATCAGTGACATTCCTTTTTCACAATACAATGTGATGACGCTCATATAATAGCATACCTTTCTTCCTTAAAGGAAAATACAACAAATCCATGCAATAAAATTTAAAAGCATTAAGAGCTAAGTAGCATTTAAAGGACAGCATTTGGGTAAATGCATCACTAGATTAGCTTTCTGAATATCATTACCTGATCACAAAGGCCATATGTTTTCATGCTATAATTTGCTGATACTTATATGCCCCACCTTTTCTAGGGTAAGTGAGAGCCCAGTTTTCACACAAGCAGGTTTCCAAAGGGCTGAGAGAAATACAAAAAGCTGGCTTTGATTATTGCCAGTTGAGTCTCCCAGCATTGTAAAAAAGCCACCCTGTGTGCTGTATGTAAATACAGAGCTTTAAAAAAATCCATGAGTAGAATAAAATGCTTAACAGCACCAGCATTTTTTTGTGTGTAGCAACAGTTTATGAAATAGAAATGATGTAAGCATGAGAAGGGGAAAAAAGTAAAATTCAGGGTTATAACAGCAAAACAGTGGCAAAAAGAGGGCAAGATACATTGAATGACCTATCTCTGAAGTCTTCAAACTGATTAAATCAGTTGATGAAATCAGATGGCGAGGGCATGGGGCATTTTTGTACAAGTCAGTGTTACCAGATACACTCTAAGGCCCTTGATATTTTGAACATTCCTCCTTCTTTAGTGCAGAGTTACTCAGATAATTAGATACACATATTTCAGAGTATATTTTAGAAGATATTATGCATTTCTGCCTCCTTTTATAGGCATTAAGGTGAAACTCCATTTCCATTTCATTTCTTTTATCACCTCCCCAACCCAAAAAGAAAAGATTTATTAATGCCTAAACGATTTTTTAATACCTTTATAAAGGATCACCATGTAATTGGGACCAATTGTTCCACTGAGAACAATTAGAAAAGCTCAAAGATTGATATTATAAGGAATCAGAAAGCTAACAATATTAGTGAAGAGCTATCATGCAAAGATCAGGGAGAAGATAGAAATTTTGGATACTTAGCTCATCATCTGAGCCTATTTGTGCCCTGGGGACTTTAGCCTCTGAGTCTTGTGAAATTGGAAAATGAGACTTAAGAATTACAGGATAAACTTTTTGTGTATAGTCAGAAGAGATTAGAAAAGGACCATATGCTGTGATATGAGAAAATTCATGAAAAATTTCAAAATACCATAAATATTATATAAATTTAATATTCAACTACATGAAAAATATAATTATAACATTCTTCTATGTTTGTGTTTGCCTGAATTGTGTACGTCAAAGTCTGAGGTTGAAGCCCTAATCACAAATCAGACCATATTTGGACAGGGCTCTTAAAGAGGTAACTGAAATCAGAATAGTGGGGGCCTTCTAAGAGAAAGAGAGCTCAGAGGTACAGAGGAAAAAGCCAGGTGAAGAGACTAAGGAGGCAGTCCTCACCAAAACTAAGCCCGCTGGCACCTTAACTTTGGAGTTCCAGCCCGTATCTGTGAGAAAATCACTGTTGTTCATCTTTTGTTTCTTTTTCCTGTTCAGCTGGATTGCTTACCATTATTCTGTATTCCACGTTACTGATCCATTCTTTAGCTTGCTTTATTTATTCCCTCTAGTATATTTTTAATATCAGTTATTTTCTTCCTCTTTGATCTGTTCTTTATGTATCCTATCTTTGTTGAGGAGAGTGGAGTTGCTCAGTGGGACCCTCAACTCCATTGTGTATCTTTATGACCATTACTTTAAATTCTCTATCAGGCTTATTATCTATTTTGTTTAGGTATCTTGCTGGGATTTTGTCTGATTCATTTGGGGCATATCCCTTGGTCTTATTTTGTCTAAATTTCATGTCTGTTTCTACATTTTAGGAACGTCAGCTACATCCGCTATTACAAATAGGGGCCTTATGAAGAAAAAAATTCTGTTGTGTCCCATACTTCAATGTCCCCTGGTCTCCTGGCACTTCAGGGGGAATCTCCTAGGTGTGTTGCCTATGCCCTACTTTTGTGGCTCAGCCACAGGTGTCTTCACTCCAATTCTCTACATGGACTCTATTTGCCTGTTGTGGGTAGGTTTTGGTCCCTGTGTTGTTAAAGGGCCAGTCTGGGGCTGGCTTGGGCTAGAGGTGGGTTAGAGCAAGCATTTGTCAGAGCTGAGGTGCCACAGAACTCCAGGGCTCTCTCCCTGGGTTGTGTCCTGGAGGCTCTTGTTAGTGGGCATGGCCTATAGTCAGACAGGATGTCTGCCCCCAGCCCACCAAGGGGGCCACAGCCAAACTGCTATGTGTGGTTATCTTCCTCACTTTCTGTGGACAGAGTCACTGTGGAGTGGTGCTGGCCCATGTTAGGGCTGGTCGCACAATGCCATACTTGTGGTGCTGCTTTGGATGGACTCCTGCCAGGGCCAGGTTGGAGAGGGCAAGCCACAGAAGAGCACAGTGGTGGAGCATGTTGTTACCGAGTTAGGTGGACAGTGTTTACTGCACTACTTCCTACATATGTCTGTGTATCTAAGCTGGTAAGCAGGAGAGGGAAATGGTGCCACATCATTTTTATTCTTGGTCAAGTCTCCCAAAGATTCCTGCCCTTCAGGTACCCATTCTGAACCAGTAAACAGATCTGTTTCCCTCCTGTATAGCTCTGTGCTTTTCAAACTGTTGCTTCTAAGCTGTATCTCAGTGGGCCTCTCACAGGTCAGCTTTGTTCTTAATTATATCTCTATCCTCCTTACCATTTTTTTATGTGGCCTCTTCCCTACATTTAGCTATAGAAAGTCTGTTTTGCTAGTCTTTCAGTTATTTTCTGGGTTATTTACACTAATCTGAGTGTTAGAATTACACTGGGGGAGATTCTCCTGGGGACACAGGTAGCTTGGAAAATATGTAACCCATTTTTTCAACAGTACATGAGATTAGCATTTCTAACCATGAAGGAATGAAATGATCCACTATTACACTCTCACCATAAACAAGTAGAAATGTGGACAAAATATAGGACACAAATTTTTACATAGACAATAGGTAACAAACGGATGCCCAAGAAAAGAAGAACCAATTTGGTGAGCCCTAGTGTTATATAGACTTTTTAAACATTAAACAATTATCAGTGCTAAGTAGAGGGAAATCCATAGCAGGTCACAGACCTCGGTCTTGAAAGAAAATACAGATAATGGAATTCAGAGGAAAAAGCAAAATGGGTAGAATTCATATGGCAAAATAGCCAAATTGAGGGAACTACATAAAGAAAGATGGTCTTTGGCTAAATACCAATCTGTACAACATAGGGTGAAATCAACCAAGGGTAGATAAGACCAAGTTGATAAAAAGAAATTACCTGGT
The DNA here is from genome assembly GCA_017311185.1 of Proteles cristata cristata. NCBI lineage: Eukaryota > Metazoa > Chordata > Mammalia > Carnivora > Hyaenidae > Proteles > Proteles cristata. The sequence continues at coordinate 3,322,049 of JAESUZ010001194.1, forward strand.
AATTTTAAGATTAAAAATTACATGAGTTAAAATATTGGCTGGGAATGGTTTTTACCTGCCCAAGTGATGAATAAATGAATAGTCAAATGACCAGAAAACTAAATATTCTGCTTTACAATTATAATTGAATTATCTCCAGAATAAAGGTAAGCATAAAACCACACAAAAAGAGCATTAAAATCAGCTAAAATGATCAAGCTGGTTTTTATACAATCTACTTGCAAGGTGAGGTTCCTAAGTGTGTAAATGTCAAGTGAAAATATGACAACTGCACAAATACATGAAGAAATTAAATAATTGATCATTTAGTTGTAATTTACTAATGTATTTGAGGTGTAACAATATTTGAAGGTAGAGTATTAAAATTTGAAGATGTATCATGAGAACTCTAGAGCAACCACATGTATACATTACACATAAAAATGTAATTATAACTCAATAGTGGAGATAACTGAATTTTTAACAGTAAATTAAAAAAAAAACTAAACAAAACCAGACACCAAATGGGAAAAATAGAGAATAACCGGTGATATACTTAAACTATTTAATAAATTTCATGAAAATTTAATGGTATAAACATTTCAATTAAAAACATGGCACCTAAATATTCAATACCCAATGTTCACTGCCTGTTATCAACCCTCATCAACTATAAAGTCATGAATATGTGCAAAGTAAAAGACTATGGGGAACAAAGCATGCAACATGCCACCACTAATCAGAACATTAAGATGTATGGTATTTAATACAACTATAGAAGAAAGAAAAGTCTACCAATATAGTGAAGATTTCAAAACCTCTCAAATCTATCTAGCAGGCAAAAAAAAATTGAATATACAGAAACCTTGATCAATATTATTAACAGACCCTGAGAGACACTTAGAGAATACTTTCCACAGCCCCATTATAATAGGTCACCTTTCACACATAAAAGAAACAAACCTACACTGATTTTTATCAGTGTGGATTTTTTAAAAGTCTTCTTTAAAAAGTTTCAATAAACTTAAAATAGTTTGAACTAGGCAGAGTAAATTTTCTGATCACAACTGAATTTCCAAATAGCACAAAGTTTAACAGTACATCACTTAATACCAACAGGTCAAAGAAGCTATCACATGGAAAATAATATACTGAAATGAATGGAAGATGAAAACGGAGTATTACAAAATGTGTGCAACATAACTAAAGCAGTGTTTCCAGGGGATAGTCCTAGTATTAAAGCTCATGTCAAAAAATGTATCAATGTCTAGGGCCACCTTGGTGGCTCAGTTGGTAAAGTATCCAACTTTAGCTCAGGTCATAATCTCACAGTTAGTGATTTTGAGCTCCATGTCAGTCTCTGTGCCTGTGTCTCCCATCAGAGAGCTGTGTCTCCCTCTCTCTGCCCCTCCCCTGCTTTCTCTCTCTCCCTCTGTCTCTCACTCTCTCTGCTCCTCCACAGCTCACTTGCGCTCCCGCGCTCTCTCTCTCTCCCCCTTTCCCTTTCTCAAAAATAAGTAAACATTAAAAAAAAATTTAAATCTTGTCAATGCCTAAACTTCCACTTAAGAGGACAGAGATCTAAGTTTAGAATAAAAAAATAGCAAGAAGACAAAAAATAGTGTAATCAATGAAATAAAAGTATGTTCTTTAAAAAGAGAAGATTGATAACTATTAGAAGTAAAGGTTAAGAAAAATCTATGTAGCAGAAATCACCAATACTAATAAAGGACTAAAGCCCAGTCTTAATATTAAAATGGTAACTACATTTATATACCACTGGAAGTTGGGAACAAAGTAAAGGTTTCAACCCCAATGCTTCTATCTACTATTTTTCTGTAGATTCTAGGGAATGCAGTAAAGCAAAAAGGAAAGAGATGTAGGGGAAAAAAAGGTCAAAAAGGTCTAAAACTTGTAATCTATTAAAGTCAGACGATTTTTATTTGCAGAGATCATTTAAATAGAATCCTAGTTAATTTTCTAAAATGCTAACACTATTTAAGTTGACTTCATTAACAATGATATTACACATAATTCAAGGAGTGCAAAGTTATGCTTAAAATGAACTTTGTATTCTTTACATGAATTTTTTTTTAAAAAGGCTGAAAAGCATGTCCTAATAGACTTCTACATGCCACATTGAACAAAATGCTTTACATCAATTCATTTTTTTTCTTAAATGGACCAATTCTAGACAACCTTTGTTCTTGCCAAAATGGCAAAGTACTAGGGTAGCATATGACACTGTGCTTGCAAGTTGAATGAAGAACTCAGTAAAAGTACCTCAAAAACACCACAAAAACAAAACCCACCACCTAAAACCAAAGATATGTTAGTTTTCTCTGAGCACCCTTAAGAGCATGTATACACAAATTTCCTTATATTTGATAAAAATCAAATACCTGTAATTCCTCAGTTAGCATTCTTTCTCCTACTGATTCTGCATTTTGCCTTGCCTTGCCTTATAATCAGCAGAAAGAGTACTTCGTTTTAAGGGGATTATGGCTTTTCCTCTAGAAAAGACGGGCCTTCAGTAGATCAACTGAGGTCTGTTTTAGAAGGTCTCATAAGGCATACAATTATTGTTGTCTGTCCTAATCAAACTTTTAATGTCACCTCATAGATTTCAAATGGTTATGATTTGTAGAGCCAGTCTTTGGATTTTATCTTTATTATTACATAAGAATAATGTTCAATCCATGATAAAAGAAAATGCTTCAGATTGTATTAATAACTTGTGATTCAAGTTGAGATACATGCCAAGAACATTCTTTCAGCCTTTTCACTCACTCATTTTCCATCGGTTCATCCACTCACTCCTCATCTATCATAGGACTGGCCCCAATAACCACTGAGTCCCCTAATTATGATTTTACTTTAAAATGATTCCTAAAACTATTTCTTCTCCTCAAAATTACATTCTCAGAAGCCTCATATCTTTGAATGACTTCCGACAAAATAAACTTGGTTAGTTATTTCAGTACTAGTATGAAAGGATACCAATTTCAGTACCTGTTCTCATGGGAAGTTTCTCCAAGATACTGTTAACAGGGTTAACAATAACAAATAGACCACTATTCCATTATGTCACAACAGAAGTAAAATTTCCCCAAAGACAACTGCTCTAGTGAGGACTTAGCTTAGAAGTCCAATCTTTGTACCTGAGGCTCTGAAATTGGTATACAATCAGAAAGCTGTAATATAACAGCAACATTTACTCAAGCAAATTGATACTGAGGTAAATAGGAAATGCTTAGTCTATTAGGAAGTTTAAAAAAACTTGTATTCAAGTTTCAGTTTTTTCTGTAGGTGGTTGGTTTTGAATAAACCATTATAGATAGTATCCAAACCTGTAAGGCAAAACCAAGTTTGTCCAAGTTGACATTTATGCCTCCTTCTGACTCCAAGATTTTGTTAGGTCTAGTGGTAGGAAATTGGCATTTACCTATGTTGATGGAACTAATTTCCCTTTATCAAGGGCTAAAGCTGAGCAGATGCTATTTCTCCTTTTCATCTCCTTTTCTCCAATGACAGCATGTAATTCTGCAATGAAACTAAACTGGAAAAAATGTGGATTTACTATTTCATACTCCACAGTTGACCTTGTGACACACTTAAAATTGCTTTCTCTGAAAGCATAGAGGCTGAAGGGGGTCAGCTCTTATAACTCTCTTTATGTGGAAATCTTAGTCCTTTAACAAATTTCCCCTTTAATTTTGTAAGAGCTAAATTTTACTAGAATCAGGCTTATAGATAAGCTCATATATAATAACATAAAATTTTATATAGATTGTTGTATTTTTTCCAGAACAGTATTTAATCACAGCATTTGTAATCATATGGCAAGAATTTCAAAAGCTTTTCAAGTACTTTAACATAGATTTATTTATATTCATGAGTCTCAAACCTTACTAATTAGAGTGTAAAGAGATGTTTACGCATTTTCTAAACATTTTCAAGGCACTTTATTCTATAGTACACCTTTTTGAAAAAATTAAGACAAACTCCATTTAAACTGACACATTTCACAATTCACAGAATCTTATCACAGATATCTTCATTTTATTAACTTATTTGGTATATTCACTAGTATTACATAAAATTTCTTACTAAATTATATAAAAATTCCAAGTACAGCTAAGAACATATTTGTGATCTTTAGATGATTCACCACCTTGCACCTTGCTCCCTATTGTGATTTATTTTCTGTTTCCTGGGCCTCTCAAACTTAAACTCATTTTCATTTTAGAGACAAAAGAGCTGTTTCTCCAAGGTCTACCCCACCAAGTGCCCAGTGACCGTTTATTATCGATTTGGTTACACCCACTGGTCCCTGTCTACCCTGCGTATAGCCAGGCATATAGGACTCTTAGATTTCCTCACTTAGGACGCCCATACAGACTCCCACCTCAGTATTTTTGTGGGCAATTTGGAACCAAGATTAAATTGGCTGTATGAAGTTTTCAACCTGATAAATATCCTTTCGATTGCTGACTTAGGCATTATTTGAAGTTCCTTATTACAACTTTCTTTGTTGGGCTAAGTGCCAGCATAGTCTAATGTGGCTCTGTTAACATCATAACTGCTGGGAGAGAGTACATTCCTCTCTGTCTTTTAAGCAAGCTGTGTTAAATAGATGATTTTTCCCACCATACTTACAGCACAAGTCAAAGAGATCTATCCATATAGTCATCTCCTTTCGAACTCCCAAGTGAAAATTTCAAATTTCAGAACAATCCCTTTCTTGGACGGGACTTTTGTTCTAATTATTGCTTATCATTAAACACCAGAAACTTGCTTATTGGAAGAGTAGAGTGCCAGTGTTTTCTGTATGTTTCAAACAAGATCACCGTCAGCTGTGCTGCAAAATCTATTTGCTATTTACTCAACTTTTCATGTTCCGTCCACCCTCCCACCCCCGCCCGCCTGCCATGCCACCACACACACCTATTCTGGTGACTTTGGAATTCCCAAGTGAAAAATTCAAATTAGCTTTCAGCACAAGCCCTTCCTAGGATGGGACTTTTGTTCTAATTATCGTTAATCCTATACACCTAAAGACATGCCCATTGGTATGGCAGAGTGCCAGTGGTTTCTAAGGTTTCATCAAAGATCATCGTCAGCTGTTCTGCAAAATCTATTTGCTATTTACTCAATTTCTCAATTTTATTTTCCCCCACTTGTCTGGTGAAAAAGATGTTGTTACAATCATCTCTCATGTTTTAAGCAAAATTTAACAGTAGGTCAGCCAAACCTAAATTTTTCCTCAACAAAACACAGCACAGTTGAAGGGCCAACTATGAAGTTTCTGTCACCCATACCTCTGTATCCCTTGTAAAACAGTCACATCCATTAGCCCTGAAATTTATGTTTTTTTTAATAGCTTTTTAAATAAGTTGTTAATACACACTTTTTCAAAAATGTATGCTTTAAATGTAATTAACCTTCATCTATCTCTAAGGGCCAAGATACCTTCTCAGAAGCTGTAACTGTTAATCTATAAAAGCAATATGCTTAACACAAACACAAAGGCAGATAAAGCTGTAATCTCTTGATTTATATTTACCTATTTCAAATATTTTTTCAAAAAAGTCTCAAATTAGTACTTTCGTATATGTATCCTTTTCTGTATGTGTAAATGTAACTTTGGGATAAATCCTCAGAAATGGAATAAGAGACACAAAGGGCATATTTTAAATTGTCGACAGTATTGTCACATTGACTCCACTCACGTTATTCATGCTTATTTTAGCATTATAGTAAGTAGAATCTAAAGTCACAACTTTGACTAGTTACCTATTTAGGCTTTCATAAATGTCCATAAACTTAGCTTAAAATAACAAAAATGTGTTGAACTTACAGTCTGTAGTTCAAAAGCCCAATGGGGGTCTCACTCAGCCAAAAGAAAGCCAGGGTGTCAGCAATCACGCACTCCTTTCTAAGCTCTCCAGGGCATAATCTGTTTTCTTGCCCTTTATAGCTTCTAGATGACGACCACATCCATGGATGCCTTTCCCCCACCCTCAGCAACAGCAATGTTACATCTCTCTATGCTCTTCTAAAGTAGTCAGCCTTCTTTTGACTCACGCTTCTGCCTCCCTCTTCTACTTATGGGTACTCTTGCAATTCATTTAGATTCATTGGATTATCCTGGGTAATCTCCCTATTTTAAGATCGGCTGAGTAGCAACTTTAACTCTCTCTGCAATCTTAATTCTCTTTTGTAATAAAACTAAATAGATTCACAGATTCTAGGGAAATCTTTGTGATAATGGATATTATTCTGCTTACCATATATAGAATAGCTTTAATTGCCATTTACGGTATTTTATCTTATGTTATTTTTTGATATTTCATCTTATTTGTTACTCTGAGAAAATCTAATTTTTGACTACGTTCAGTCTTAAAGGTATAAACTCCCAGAGAAGGCAACCTCTGTCTTTTGACAATCTGTTCTTGACATTTTTCTGTGACTCTTTCATTTTCCTTGCCACAAATTTATCATATTCTACAGCCTCTGCCTTCTTTTTCTTAGCATGCTGTTTCTTCAGAGCAACACATCCACATTTGTGGTAAGACACATGGAATAACAAGCACTTTAGTCATAGGTTTCTTACCTTCTTCGCTTTGCAGAAACCTGGGATTCTCTTCTGTCTCTCTCTCTCTCTCTCCCTCCCTTTCAAAAATAAACAAACATTTAAAAGCAGTGTCTTGAATATGTTATTTATTCAAATATCAATTATGATGAGTCATCTTGGTGTACTTTCTTTCACGTTTATTCAAAATAACCCAATTTACCTAATCATTTATTAGCTTTTCAAAGCTGTCTTAAGTCCTTAAATATTTAAAGGGAAAAAAAAAACCCTCTGCTGTTGTTCTCCATAAGACATGGCAAAAGAAATTTCAGCTGGACTATATCAGATTCAGCTCATTTCCCGCATCCCCGCTTTCAGGGGATGCAAGGAAAGAATGAAGAGCAGCTGAAGATAATAGCCATGCTCCCAGTAAGTTTTAATATTTTCTTTCAAATTAGCCATCAGAGAATGAATTCAAATGCAAAAGTGAAACATTTTGAAAATACAACACAAAATTTCTGTCTGTTTTATCTGTATTTTAGTAATATATCAGAATGTTAAAATACTAACAACTAGAAGCACAGTTTATGTTATGTCCCTACTTAATACATATGAAAGGTTCATTTATAAATTACAAAAGATATATATATATATATGCATATATAAACACATAAAAATTCATCTAGGTTTTCCCAAAATGACAAGTCCATTGCTTGTCTAATAAAAAAACATTTTTTAGTGTCATGAAATTTGGGGGGCAAAAATATGGTTAGCATCAGCTTAGAGGATACAAATTTATGCCCATTTCATACCTTGTTATGAAAACAAAATAAAACAAATAAACAAATAAAATATGGTGAAAAACACTAATACGGTCCTAGTTGATCCTTGTGAGTACTTATGTATTTTATATTCTGAGCAGATTTTCTTTTTCTATTCCTTATTGTAAACCAGAAAGGTGAATACACATTTTGTAAAGTATGTCCTGATTAATGTGATTACTTACAATTTTTTTAATGTTTATTTATTTTTGACAAGATAGTGCATGAGCAGGGGAGGGGCAGAGAGAAAGGGAGACACAGAATGTGAAAAAAGGCCCCAGACTCAGAGATGTCAGCACAGAGCCTGACCCAGGGCTTGAACTCATGAACCATGAGATCAGGACCTGAGCCAAAGTTGGATACTTCACCGACTGAGCCACCCAGGTGCCCCTAATGTGATTATTTTAAATAAGGATTGAACATCTCCTTAGGTATTGGACTGATAACTTTCTGTTCCCTATATTTTGATGGCATTTGTAATAAAATATAACATATTTGGTGGATAGCAAATTGAAGAGATTCTTTTACAAGCGAAACAAATCTGTTTTTCTTTTTGTGCTATAGGCAAAACATTTCCATTTGATTTATAATTCTAATATTAAATTGCAATGCTCTGCTCTAGCATTATAATAAGTAGAGTTTAATGTCACATTATTGAATACGATTATAAAAAGGGAATAGCAGTATTATGTTTTTTTATTAAGTGCCGAGTAATTTTATATACTTTTAAAGAGTTTACCAATTTTGACTGGTTTCAGTGTCTTTGATTAAAACCGTTATAGCTTAGATTCATTTTCTTTATTTTTTCTGACAGAACACTAAGGTTTAAAGAAAAAACTTTAATAAGAGTGATTATTTCACTGTTGAGCGAATCTTTGGTTCATATGAAGTTGTATTAATTCAGACAATCAGAAACTAGTATGTATATTGTAAGATTAACAAGGTGAATAGTGCCAAAGAGTTAATAGGCAGGGTTAATTCTACCTATGAAACCACATAGAAAAGCTCAATTATGTACTCTAATATCTTCATCATTTTTTATTTGCCAATGTCTTTATCAATTTTCATAATAAAGCAACTCTAAATTCACTGACAATCATTTTTGTAGTACAAAGAGTGAAATTTCCAAACATTTGATCTAGGACACCAGGTATAAAGGTCACAAAGGCATTGTCTTACTCTTATTGTGTAGATGTATTTAAATAGATGTATTTAAAATATTGGCAGAACTGTTTAAAAAGGGAGATGACAGTAAACATGTAGCACGCAGCATTTTCAATTAGGATTTTAATTATGCTTTGTGAAATCCAGTGATACTTCTTTATTTCTTAAAATAAATGAGGCAAATCTCATCAGAATTATTTACTCCTATGGATACCAATTTATATGATAAACCACTTTGTTCTACGACTGCATTACAAAAACCCAATTGTTTCAAGCTGTTCATGGAAGTCAGTAATAGGACACAGACTGTGATGCTATTAAAGCAATTCAATAACAGAACATTAGAATGTCTACTAAAATATCACAAACGAGTACCAAAATTTTATATAATGCCGATGGAATGTTATAACATTGCAGCGTTTCCTTTTGTTTTACAGTTTAGGCAATAATATTACTAATGTAATTATGTTTCCTATACATAGAATCCAAGGTTATCCTCAAATCACAGTATTGCATTTATCATACTAAAATGAATTCTTTTCCAATTCAAGAAGTGACTTGATATTCTGCATGATTTTCAAATTGTAAAAAATTTAAATTTGCATTTATTACATCTTGACATTGTAAGGACTAAGTATTAAACCTTAGAAAATTTTAACTTATTTTAAAATATATTAAAACAGAGCATGACATTTTCTCTCTAAAAACAAGTTATTTATCATGTTACCAGAAAAGTTTCCTTTAGTTTCATCCAGTTCAAATTCAGCTAAAGTCTTTTTCTAAGTGTTTGTTTGTTTGTTTGTTTGTTTGTTTGTTTGTTTTGGGAGGAGAGGGGAGAGAGACAGAGAGAGACAGGGAGAGAGAGAGGGAGGGAGGGAGAGAGAGAGAGAGAGAGAGAGAGAGAGAGAGAGAGAACATAAGCAGGAGGGACAGAGAAAGAGGCAGACAGAGAATCCTAAGCAGGATCCCCACTATCAGCAGAGCCTAATGCTGGGCTTGAACTCATGAACTGTGAGATCATGACCTGAGCTGAAGTCAAGAGTTGGATGCTTCTTGGCACATTCTCCAAGATAGATCACATACTGGGACATAAAGCAGCCCTCAATAAATATAAAAGAATAGAGATCATACCATGCACACTGTCAGATCACAATGCTTTGAAACTTGAAATCCATTACAGGAAGAAGTCTGGAAAACTTCCAAAAACATGGAGGTTAAAGAACACCCTTCTAAAGAATGAATGGGCCAATCAGGCAATTAGAGATGAAATTAAAAAATATATGGAAACAAATGAAAATGAAAACACAACCATTCAAAATCTATGGGATGCGGCAAAGGCAGTCCTAAGAGGAAAGTACATTGCTCTTCAGGCCTATTTCAAGAGATTAGAAAAAGCGCAAGTCCAAAATCTAACAGCTCACCTAAAGGAACTAGAGGCAGAGCAACAAGAACGCCCTAAACCCAGTAGAAGAAGAGAAATAGTAAAAATTAGAGCAGAAATAAACAACATAGAGACCAAAGAAACAATTGAACAGATCAATGAAACCAAGAGTTGGTTTTTTGAAAAGGTAAACAAAATTGACAAACCTCTAGCCAGACTTATCCAAAAGAAAAGAGAGAGCACCCAAATAGACAAAATTATGAATGAAAATGGACTTATCACAACCAACCCCTCAGAAATACAAGCAATTATCAGGGAATACTATGAAAAATTATATGCCAACAAATTGGACAACTTAGAAGAAATGGACAAATTCCTAAACACACACTCAGTACCAAAATCACACGGGAAGAAATAGAAAACTGAACAGACCCATAACGAGTGAAGAAATCGAATCAGTGATCAAAAATCTCCCAACAAATAAGAGCCCTGGACCTGATGGCTTCCCTGGGGAATTCTACCAGACATTTAAAACAGAACTAATCCCAATTCTTCTCAAGTTATTCCAAAAAATAGAAAGCGAAGGAAAACTCCCGGACTCATTTTATGAAGCCAGCATCACTCTGATTCCAAGCCAGACAGAGATCCAGCAAAAAGAGAACTACAGGCCAATATCCTTGATGAATACGGATGCAAAAATCCTCAACAAGATCCTTGCAAATCGAATCCAGCAGCATATCAAAAGGATCATCCACCAAGATCAAGTGGGATTCATTCCTGGGTTACAGGGCTGGTTCAACATTCGCAAATCAATCAATGTGATACATCATATCAATAAAAGAAAAGATAAAAACCATATGATCCTGTCAATAGATGCAGAAAAAGCATTTGACAAAATACAGCATCCCTTCTTAATAAAGACTCGAGAAAGTTGGGATAGAAGGAACCTACTTAAACATCATCAAAGCCATCTATGAGAAGCCTTCAGCTAACATCATCCTCAACGGGAAAAAACTCAGAGCTTTCCCCCTGAGATCAGGAACACGACAGGGATGCCCACTCTCACCACTGCTGTTTAACATAGTGCTGGAAGTCCTAGCATCAGCCATCAGACAACAAAAGGAAATCAAAGGCATCAGAATTGATAAACAAGAAGTCAAACTTTCACTCTTCGCAGATGACATGATACTCTACATAGAAAACCCGACAGACTCCACCAGAAGCCTACTAGAACTGATCCAAGAATTCAGCCAAGTTGCAGGGTACAAAATCAATGTACAGAAATCGGTTGCATTTTTATACACCAACAATGAAGCAACAGAAAGAGAAATCAAGAAACTGATCCCATTCACAATTGCACAAAAAACCATAAAATACCTCGGAATAAACCTAACCAAGGATACAAGAGATCTGTATGAGGAAAACTATAGAAAACTTATGAAGGAAATTGAAGAAGACACAAAGAAATGGAAAAACATTCCATGCTCATGGATAGGAAGAATAAATATAGTTAAGATGTCATTACTACCTAAAGCACTCTACACATTCAATGCAATTCCAATCAAAATTGCACCAGCATACTTCTCAAAACTAGAACAAACTATCCAAAAATTTGTATGGAACCACAAAAGACCCCGAATAGCCAAAGTAATCCTGAAAAATAAAACCAAAACGGGAGGATCACCATCCCAGACTTTAGCCTCTACTACAAAGCTGTCATCATCAAGACAGTATGGTATTGGCACAAAAACAGACACATAGACCAATGGAACAGAATTGAGAACTCAGAAGTGGACCCAAAAGTATACAGCCAACTAATCTTTGACAAAGCAGGAAAGAATATCCAATGGAAAAAAGACAGCCTTTTTAACAGATGGTGTTGGGAGAACTGGACAGCAACATGCAGAAGAATGAAACTAGATCATTTTCTCACACCATGCACAAAAATAAACTCAAAATGGATAAAGGACCTGAACGTGAGACAGGAAACTATCAACACCCTAGAGGAGAAAGCAGGAAACAACCTCCTTGACCTCCACCGCAGCAACTTCTTACTTGACACATCCCCAAAAGCAAGGGAATCAAGAGCAAAAATAAACTGATTGGGACCTCATCAAGATTAAAAGCTTCTGCACAGCCAAGGAAACAACCCAGAAAATTAATAGGCAACCAACGGAATGGGAAAAGATAGTTGCAAATGACATATCAGATAAAGGGTTGATATCCAGAATCTACAAGGAACTCACCAAACTACACACCCGAAAAACAAACAACCCAGTGAAGAAATGGGCAGAAGATATGAACAGACACTTCTCCAAAGAGGACATCCAGATGGCCAACAGACACATGAAACGATGCTCAGCATCGCTCCTCATCAGGGAAATACAAATCAAAACCACACTGAGATACCACCTCACGCCAGTCAGAGTGGCTAAAATGAGCAAATCAGAGAACTCTAGATGCTGGCGAGGATGTGGAGAAACGGGCACCCTCCTACACTGTTGGTGGGAATGTAAACTGGTACAGCCCCTCTGGAAAACAGTGTGGAGGTTCCTCAAGGAAACTAACAATAGAACTCCCCTATGACCCAGCAATAGCACTGCTAGGAATTTACCCAAGGGATACAGAAATGCTGATGCATAGGAACACATGTACCCCAATGTTCATAGCAGCACTCTCCACAATAGCTAAAACATGGAAAGAGCCTAAGTGTCCATCAACAGACGAATGGATCAAGAAGATGTGGTTTATCTATACCATGGAATACTTCATGGCAATGAGAAACAATGAAATCTGGCCATGTGTAGCAACATGGATGGACCTTGAGGGTGTTATGCTGAGCGAAATAAGTCAGGCAGAGAAAGACAAATATCATATGTGTGCACGTATAGGAGGATTAGGAGGAGCTTAACAGAGGACCAAGGGGGAGAATAAGGGCAGAAATGGTGGGGGAAAGGGGGAGAGGCAAACCATGAGAGACTCTTGAATGCTGACAAAAACTGAGGACTGGTGGATGTGGGGGAGGAGGGGTGGGCATGGAGGAGGGCACTTGTGGGGATGAGCACTGGGTGTTATGTGGAAACTAATTTGACAATAAACTATTTGTAAAAAAAAAAAAAAAAAAGAGTTGGATGCTTCATTGACTGAGTCTTTCAAGTGTTAAAGTCTTTTAACTACCACAAAAGTTTTCTGACTTTACGTGTGAAAAAACTAGTTCATTAATAGTCAATTAGTTTTTCAAAATTCAAACTCAGTTATTGAAACTATATTCAAGAATAAACTCTCAACTATTGCCTAGTGATGAAGACAAAACCACTATTTCTTTTTGCTGGTGCAGAAATATTTTTTTGTAATGCTTGGATAATGAGATATTATTAAGGGTAAAGATTTTGGTGTTAATCAAACTCATGGCCAAAATCATGACAGATTATGGAGAAAGTATGGAAAACTAAATAATTATGGAGTTTGAGGGCTGGGAGTATTCTAAGAACAATAAGAATACTTTTGAAAAAAATATAAATATATATAAATGAGTTGCAGTGCATGATGGAGCACATTGTATTCCATTGGAAGAAGATAATGAAGTTTAGCTCAACAGGTAACTGTAGAAAGTTGTCACCTTTGGTATCCACAATCTTCCCCAAAATAATATCCTTTGGTAATTTTGAATACTATCAGCACTTTTTCGCTGATAAAATTCATGAGCAACTGGACAGACAAGTTTCTTAAAATAGACTGGGATGGTCGTCATCATACTATTAAAAGCTGAATGAAGCTTAAAACTATCTCCTACGTCCAGATGGACTAAGGTTATATTCGAACACTTGCTGTTTCTGTAGTCAGCTCAGTCAGTGTGGCTGGCTTCCACAGAGACAGCATGTCAGTGTGACATGCCTTGTGACAATATAAGGTTCCTGTGGAAATGAAGAGTGTTTACTGATGAATGTTTAGGACTTCTCAAAAATAAATATGAGGAATTATCCAAAGTGATTTTTAAACTCATAAAATACTCAAGAAATTTCCTTTTTTTGTGGCAATATTTACAGCTGTTTGTCTCCTTCTCCCCTGGACAACACATTTCCATTGCCAGTAATAAGTAATGTTTCTATTTAGCTTTTGACCATGTCCCAGAGCAATCTAAACCACATTCACACAGCTTATCAGGTTTTTGTTTTTGTTTTTCCATACAGGAGTAGATCTTAAAAGCCTAGACTCATTTTTCTATTCTATATGCATAATGATAAATCCGCACTCCTGCTGGGGGCCATTTTCACAGCTTCCTCTCCAATAATTAAATGACCACCAGTGAGAGTATTGCCTATAGAATTTAGACAATCAAAAACATTTTTCTTAATACTCCTTTTAGCAAAAATGATTTTATCATCTTCCTTCCATTTTCTTAACATTTTAAATAAAATTACCACTGATTAAGGCAAAGGTTATTTCTTAGCACTTTAATCCTCTTTACATAGCTAATTAGCATCAAGTGTTTCTATTTTCTGGGGCAAATTTGTTGGGAGTATAACACTTTGGGTGTATGTTTTAAACGTATAGGACAAAATCATGGTCATGAAATATACAGCATTAACAAAATAAGTGACTGCCTTTCCTATAAACAATTTCTGAATATGAAAAAGGATCTGAATTTGTTTATCAATCAGAAATATATACATTTTGAGATTGGAAAGGTTATATTTTGTGTTTTTTAATGTAATAGCATGTGATGAAACCACATCTTGTGACAAAATGGAAATTATATTTTTCATATTCTTTCTTGCCGAAAAGTTATTCTTTATATATCCAGAAATCTTGTACACATTCCCACGTGATGAACTGAAGAAATATTGTGAGACATCTATTACACAAATGGAAGCCTTTGTCTCAGACACTTAATGACGGAGAAGAAATTTAAATCAATTTTAAACTAAAAATTAAATTGAGCAATGACATGAGAAAAATGTGTGTGGAGTCCTGAGAAAATTTTATAACCATTTCTATGAGAAAACCACATATGATTTAGAGAAAGTCAGATACTTGGTGTGGTAAATGTTTACTTGACATTGTGCTTCATTGCAAGCATAATGATTTTTTTCCAAGGGAATCAAACGAATGCTTTACTTCATCTAGAACAAGAGAGACCAATAAAAAAATAGAACTTGGTAAAGAAATCTCACTTCTCAGGAAGGGAGCAGCCTTGACTTATGGAAGGACTGTAGGTTCTAACAATGTAATTTACATTTAACTTACTAATGTTTGCATAATGTCCAGTGGGTTATATCTTTTAAAAAAGTATTCAAATCAGTATAACTCTGTATACCACAATGCCAGTTAACTATATCAGAGCAGTAGAAATAGAACAAAATAAAGATTTTATTAGGTCACCAAGAATACATCATTCTCTTCAAATTTAGAATAGAGACAGTAGAGGGATCAGGGCAAAACATGGGTTTCCTCTGAAGCTATCAGGGGCATTTTACCTCTTACAACTGATAATACAACAGGTGCATTAATTAATAATTCTATACACCTGTCTTTGCAATCTAAGATATTAATTCCTCAGAAACAAAGAATATGAATTTAATTTGCCAGATTCAAATATAAATCTATGATTGCTCATATGGTTTTATCACTAAATAGATCGTTTTAATTTCAAAAATATTCCTAGAATAAATGTACTATATTAATTCCCATTTCTAGAAAATAAGTTTAGATTATCTTAGTTTACTTTAAATAGAGCCTAGTAAATAATGATGTTAGACTTGGATCAAGATCTTTTTTTTTCTTGTGTAGACCTTTTATATTTAAAGATCTTTTAATTTTAAAGACTTAAATGTTGAGACTTGTTTGCTGTGCATATTTTCTCACCTCTTCCCAATATTATTTTATACACAACTGAGCATGTATGCAACCCTACTTAAACAGGGTTTATCAAGTCGAGTTCAAGCTTTGTTGGGCAAATGCAAAGCATGTACCATAAGGTAAAGATGAGGACATCTTCAAAGATACTTTAATATATCTTAAAGAGCAATATTCTAGACAGAGCTGGGAAGGAAAATCTACATACATTTGCACAGTTTCATATTCTTAAAATCATTTTAAAATCATCCCAGCAATATCTTTTTTTCCTGGAAATCCTATAAAATGCTTTTATTGGAGAATCTATAGGTTGTCTGCTATCTTTATGAAGCTAAGGAGAAAGGCTTCTCACTTTTTTTCAAATGTGGAATTCTCCTCACCTCTTAAGAGAAAAAGAAAGAAAAGTGTTCATTTTGAGTGTGACTTTTTAGATGCTACTCACCTTTCTTCACTTTCTCCTAAATCACTAAAAGGTTGGAAAATAGTAGGAAATTTCAGAGTAGCACAGGCACATGAATCAAGTCTTCAAAGTTAATGGTGAAATAGTATTGTGTATGAATCTAGGAGCTCTGATGAAGGGTTATTTTCAGTAAATGTTGAAAGGCTGACAGTAGTTGCTTTGTAGATGTGGGAAAAAACATGTTGATACCAATCATACACAATTGCTCTTTAATGGTAAGAACTTTTTAAAAAGAAAGAGTTTCTTTGGAGCTGATTTTAAGCCAGGGCATACAGTCCCTGGAAATTTCATAAGAAGTTATAAATGACTCAAATTAAAAATGTTAGAAAAGAAAGTAATATAAAATTTGGTCCCTAACTGTTCATTATTATATATTACTCTATCTCTTACTCTATTCTGCTTCTATGATAGAGATAATAGTTTGAGAATTAAGTACTTGAGCATCAGTCTGTATGTATACATTTTTAGGATGTTGCATCTAAATTTCTCAGATTGTCAAGGGTGCTAAAAGCCAGAAGCCTGCTTCCGATTCTGTGTCTCCCTCTCTCTGCCCCTCCCCTGCTTGTGGGGGATTAACATCTTTTTTAATCTTTTATTTAGTTTTGAGAGAGAAAGAAAGAGACAGTGTGAGTAGGGGAGGGTTAGAGAGAGTGAGAGACACAGAATCCGAAGCAGTCTCCAGACTCTGAGCTAGCTGTCAGCACAGAGTCCCATGCCGGGCTTGAACCCAGGAACTGTGAGATTATGACCTGAGCCGAAGTCGGACGCTTAACCCACTGAGCTATCCAGGTGCCACTTAAAAATAAGTAAACATTAAAAAATATTTTAAAGTAGTCAGACTGACAAACCAATCATAGACTATAAATTTGCTAAGAAGAGGATGCCAAATAAGACCATTTTCAGAAAAGATAGCATTAAAAGCTTTATTATTTTCAGGAAAAATAGGTTTTCTACCTGAATTCCATATTCTCTAAGAGATAGAATAAATTTGTTCCCTGGAAGAAGTAACATTGGCTTATTTGAGAATGGTCTGTCAGTTGTTCTATCATTGTGTGGCCTGAGTGGTCCTATTTTCTTTCCACCTTCACCCAGAACAGGGCTTTGGGGATCCTATGAAGTGGTAAAAGATGGAAATAGAAAGAGAAAGAGTAAGAAATGAAAAGTGATGGGGTGATACAGATTCCAAAACTATTGTCTTCAAGGCCTACTCTAAGAATTACTACAGGTTTGAAACATACCTGTTGGAATCCACATTTTTTTCCTTCACCCTCATAATATATATACTCATTTCTCAAACTTTGTATTATACTAAGGTTTTTAAAATGATTTCATACATCTTCTCCTTTCAGGTAATTAATTTTTGCTAAAGCAAACTGTATTCTGTTATTTAAAAAAAAGAAGCACATTGAATTGAAAGTGAAGTTTCTTTTTAGCCTTTCCATAATTAATATTATTTAAATTATTCTATTAAAAATTATCCCAGAGGAAATTATAGCTAATAATTTTGTATTTTTCCTCCTTTAAACATCTATACTAATATAAATACACCTATATAAATATGAATGTTTATAAAATCAACTGAATTAAGAAGTGATGTATTAAATTTACATTAGGAAGCAACTCCTTATCTACTCACATGCTAGCATTGTGAAGATTACTGTTGTAATTAGTAGAGTCAATAAAGAATGGATACTAAATAAACATAATTAATACTACAATGAAATGAAGAGGTGTAAAGCAGTATTAGTACTTAATTGGAATACTTGAAGTCCTCATTCTACATGGTACTGTGGAAACTGCAATATGTGCACGTTGAGACCATGTTCTTGCTTTGTATCATTCCAGGGAACACAGAGCTGTGCACATCAAAGACACTGTTCCAATATGCGAGAGCTTCCAGTTACCAAAAGTTTCCAGTAGCCAATACTGTCTAAAATGAGGCACGTCTGCATATAAAGTAATTCAAATGGAAATTTGAAAAGTGGACAATGCAATGCATACGCTTAAGAACTCATAGACTGATATAAAAATAGCATAGACCACCAATAATAGGATTACTGAAATGGAAGGAAAGTCAATGGACAAATATAAGCTGAAGCACAGAGACAGAAACAAATAAAATATATATAGATAAGGAAATAGGAGATGGGTGGAAAAGAATGAAAAGTCTAACATATGTTTAACTGGAATCACAGAAAAAGATGAAAGGGAATTAAGAAGAACAATAACTAAACAGTTAGTGTACAAGCAGTTTCTAAAATAGAGAACAATACCAAGAAGCCCTGTGGATCCTAATATTCAAGAAGCTCTAGATTCCAATCAAGATAAATATAAAGACCACATGTAGGCCCATCTAGAAGCATATTGTTTACAAGAATGTTTTACATTATTAAAATATTGAAGCTTCAGAATGCTTTCTTTGTGTTTAATCTATTAGAAAATAAGATAGAAATATTCAAAATATGCATTTAGTTCATTTTTAAAACACCAATAATAAATCCATTTTGTTAACATAGCATACATATATTTATAAAACATAACCATCTTTTCCAAAATGAAATATAATTAGTGCTATATTTGCTTCACATTTTTGTTAATACCTTTCATACTGGTTTACTAAAAGATAGATGGATTATCATATCTGCTTCCAAAATAAGTCTGTTATAATCTATTGGGTTTTTTGTAAGTGTAGACATATAAAACACTTTTTGGCTCCAAAAATTATGTAATGAGAATTGGAGGAGAATTGGATAAGGATAATCCTTTCAGCTAACTACAGTTATTTTTTGTTGGTATACACGAACAATTGACAAGCAGGGAATTTTATAAAAATAGTTGTAACATGAAATATGAAAGAATATCACTAAATATTTTGTATTCCATTACATTCAAATTCATGGACTCAACTTGAATTTTGTTTTTTTTCAACTTTCACTTGAAATGTATCTTATATCCATGTATTCCTCTTATAATATCATGCATTATCACTTTGGAATAATTGCCAAAAACCAAAGACAAACTGAAAATCTTGAAAACAGTCAGAAAAGTCCTTCATTAGAGAAAAACTATGCAAGACACAGTGGATTTGTATTTTTAAAATGTTGAAATAAAATATAAAGCACTTTCTTCAGCAGATAAAAACACAGATTAATACATTTTTGTTACTATCAGAATTTGTATTAGTGTCATATTGCAAGTATGAATATATAATCTCCAAGTTAACCACTGAAACAAATTGGAAAACAGAGGGAAACAAAAACAGAAACTAATCGAGGGATTCCAAAGAAAGTGGGAAAAAAAACAATTCTGGGACCTGTATGTCAAATGAAAAATCTATTATGAGATGAACAATGCAAACACAAATATAAATAGGTTAAATAGTCCAAAGTTTTAGATATGAATTTGAATCTAGAGGTATTCTATCAAAGAATGATAATACTTTATTTTGAGTCATGTTCCTTTTCCTCCAAAAGTAGGGCTTCATTATTTCACTCCTTCCTATTTACACACTTTTATACATAACAGGAGAATTTAAAATATTTACAACATAAAAATTCATATAGTTATGGGGCACCTGGGTGGCTAAGTCAGTTAAGCACCTGACTTTGGCTCCGATCATGATCTCATGGTTCGTGGGCTCGAGCCCTGCTTCAGGCTCTGTGCTGACAGCTCAGAGACTGGAGCCTGCTTTGGATTCTGTCCCCTTTCTCTCTGCCCCTTCCCTTCTCACACTCTGTTTCTCTCTCTCTCTCTCAGAAATAAATAAAAACAATAGAAAACTTTTAAAAAAAATTAATATAGTTAAAATACAATGTTTGGTAACTGGGAAGATTAATATAGTTAAACTATTATGTTAGGCATACACAAAAATAACTGTGATAATATAAGACACAATGTGTTAGATGCAGTAAAAATTGCATCAGTATTTTTTTCAATGTGTAGTTTGAGACCAATGGCATCCTATGCAAAAAGAGCTGGTGAGCAGGTACAATCTTGCCTTGAGCCAGAGTTATCCTTTTGGCACCAAATGTTTAGGTCAATTTGGAGGCTGAAATTTTTATCTCTAAAAATATCTTCAAGTTAACTAAGTGAACTAATGAAATTAGTGTTCCTTTCAGAAGAGGCTCAAATTTTGATGCAAAGCCTAATCATGCACTTTAATGCAGCTCTTTACTTTTGTTACGTTTTAGCATTTATTTCTTGTCATTTCAGTAGCCAACCCCTTATTCATCTTGATTATCTTATCGTCCTCTGGAACTAAATCTGAAATGACATATGGTCAGTCGAATTTTCAATTTCAGTTGCAAAGTTGCTCACAGGAACTTTAAAAAACCACATGAATCTTTCACAGCAAATTAGAGTCAAGAAAGGCTTCACCCAAACTGCTTCAAGTAAAAAGTCACTTATAAAGATAATGCACTGCCATCACAGCACATACACAAACTAAAGGAGGTCTTTTATTTTCCCAGTACTAATAATACTTTATGAAATTGCCCTCACATCTGACAGTTTAAAAAACATTTGTTTAAAATGCCTTTATTTTGGTAATCATTAATTAATAAAAAGCCAATATTTACCAAACATTAGGTGTATGTTAAAAATGACCCCAAAATAATTTTTTTTTACAAATAGTTTATTGTCAAATTAGTTTCCACATAACACCCAGTGCTCATCCCCACAAGTGCCCTCCTCCATGCCTATCCCTCCTCCCCCCCACATCCATCAGTCCTCAGTTTTTGTCAGCATTCAAGAGTCTCTCATGGTTTGCCTCTCTCCCTTTCCCCCACCATTTCCCCCTTCTTCTCCCCCTTGGTCCTCTGTCAAGTTCCTCCTAATCCTCCTATACGTGCACACATATGATATTTGTCCTTCTCTGCCTGACTTATTTCGCTCAGCATAACACCCTCAAAGTCCATCCATGTTGCTACACATGGCCAGATTTCATTGTTTCTCATTGCCATGTAGTATTCCATGGTATAGATAAACCACATCTTCTTGATCCATTCATCTGTTGATGGACACTTAGGCTCTTTCCATGATTTAGCTATTGTGGAGAGTGCTGCTATGAACATTGGGGCACCTGTGCTCCTATGCCTCGGCATTTCTGTATCCCTTGGGTAAATTCCTAGCAGTACTATTGCTGGGTCATAGGGGAGTTCTATTGTTAGTTTCCTTAGGAACCTCCACACTGTTTTCCAGAGGGGCTGTACCAGTTTACATTCCCACCAACAGTGTAGGAGGGTGCCCGTTTCTCCACATCCTCGCCAGCATCTAGAGTTCTCTGATTGGCTCATTTTAGCCACTCTGACTGGCGTGAGGTGGTATCTCAGTGTGGTTTTGATTTGTATTTCCCTGATGAGGAGCGATGCTGAGCATCGTTTCATGTGTCTGTTGGCCATCTGGATGTCCTCTTTGGAGAAGTGTCTGTTCATATCCTCTGCCCATTTCTTCACTGGGTTGTTTGTTTTTCAGGCGTGTAGTTTGGTGAGTTCCTTATAGATTCTGGATATTAACCCTTTATCTGATATGTCATTTGCAACTATCCTTTACCATTCCATTGGTTGCCTGTTAATTTTCTGGGTTGTTTCCTTGGCTGTGCAGAAGTTTTAATCTTGATGAGGTCCCAATCATTTATTTTTGCTCTTGATTCCCTTGCTAACCCCAAAATAATTTTTGACATTATCATATTTATCTTTAGCCTACTGTAAGAAAGGTTTCACTAGTATCATCATTTTATTCTTTTTATTTTTTATTTTTTAATGTTTATTTATTTTTGAAAGAGAGAGATTGAGCATGAGCAGGGAGGAGCAGAGAGAGAGGGAGACACAGAATCTGAAGCAGGCTCCAGGCTCTAAGCTGTCAGCATAGAGCCTGATGTGGAGCTTGAACTCACAAACCACAGATCATGACCTGAGCTGAAATGAGACACTTAACCAACTGAGCCATCCAGTCACCCCATTTTTATTATCATTTTATAGATGAGGTAACTAGGGCCTTAAACATGGTTAGCAGATTATTTAAGTTTCCTGATATGTAACCAGAGTAAAAATTCAAATTTAGACAATTTGAGTTCATGGTGAAAGTGATTTTACCTGTCAAGTAATTAAATTATTAATAACATACATATGATCCATAAAATAGTATTAGAATTTAACAAACTCATGTTTTAATGATGTAAGAATGTGATGTATCTAAAAGAAAAACCAAATTGTTACTGAATAAGTGCTATAGAATTCCTTTAAATAGAGAACCTAACAAGACTGAGTCTCATAAAATTTCATTTCTCAAAAAAGCAAGGAAATAAACCTATGGCTATGTCTTAATGGAAGTATCTATTTTCTGGATCAACTACTGTTGAAGGGCATAGTTTTTGATAAGTCACTAGTTGGACAGGCAATACATTTGCCATGTTAAGAATAATAAAGAAAAAAAAAAGAAACTCCAGGAAAGAAGTAAAAAAAGAATCTTCTTTCTGTAATTCAATTAATGAAAATCCTAGTGTAAAGTAAGAGATATATCCATAGAGATGGGGAAAGGGGTCTAGAAGTTAAAATCTATGACTACTCAGGGATTTAGGTGCAACCTTAGGCATTTCTGGCATATTTAATAATTATCATGATCATGAAAATAATGGTAAAAGCAATTGCTATAATGATGGATACTTAGAACTGAACCCAGTTGAATACAGTGTTAAGAATACAGGTTCTTGGGGTGCCTGGCTGGCTCGGTTGTTTAAGTATCCAACTTTGGCTCAGGCCATGATTTCACGATCCATGAGATCAAGCCCTGCATCAGGCTCTGTGCTGTCAGTTCAGAGCCTGGAACCTGCTTCGGATTCTATGTCTCCCTCTCTCTCTGCCCCTCCCCTAACTCATGCTCTGTCTCTGTCTCTCAAAAAATGGATAAACTTTAAAAAAATTTAAAAACGAATATAGTTCTTTGGTTAGAAAGGTCTAGTTTTGAATAAAGCTTTGATATATCTGCAATATTGTCCAAGTTACTTTACTTTTTCTGTCTCATCTTTTTAATGCTTGAAAGTATCAGCCCAACCAAAGTCCTCAGATGACTTGCTAGCTTCACAGGGAAAAACAAGACTGTAAACTTTTGCAACCAATTCACTGCCTTCAAGACCTCAGCCTAACATAAAAGGAAGAAAGCATGAGTGATCATTTTTAAATGTAGCATGTAAAATTATGAGTATATTATGAGTAGCTGTGGTGCACTGCAGAAGTGGATCATTATGTAATGAAAAGTCAGAAGGCCCATTTTTTAAACTCTCTACTTCTGGTGAATTACTCTGAATCATTGAAGAATCATTGAAGAATTAATCCTGCTTGAAACAGTAACATAGCCTTTGCTTTTCCTTCTCTAAGAATCCCCGTTTTTCTCCTTTTTGTTCTTTCCTACTTCAGAAGGCAGATAGAGAATCATATTTTATCTATGCTCTGTGATTTTTGTGTCGGTAAGCATCTACAGAGGTGGCAGACATTGATTTTAATGTCAAAACTAAAACTAAAAAATGTACCCTTTCTATGGTCAAATACACTAAAAAGAATAAGATATTCACCGTGATTCCCACTGTCTCTCCTCTTTCTCCTCCTTCAGTAGCTCTGCTGACTCTGACTGCAAATGATGTATGCAGACAAAAATGATCATAAAGTTCAGATAATCTGGAGATTACTTAATCTGAACTTCCATGTTCTATTTTTTTAAACATTTAATTGTTTATTTTGAAAGAAAGAACAGGGGAGGGCAGAGTGAGGCAGAGAGAGAATTCCAAGCAGGTCTACACTATCAGAGGAAAGATTGTTGCAAGGCTCAGTCCCATGAACTGTGAGATCATGACCTCAACTGAAACCAAGAGTTGGATCCTTAACTGACTGAGCCACCCAGCACCCGTGAACTTCGATATTATAAGTGAGAAAAAAATGTAGCTCCAAAGATTAAGTAACTACACTGTCTATATGATAAGTAAGAAATAGGGGTCACAGTTACTGAATGGGAAGTCTAGAGATGGGTCTCCTGAGTTTTAGATAATAAATGTTCTATTTTACTCAGTATTTCTTAGTTACTGATTATATAAACATAATGCCATAGACTAATTTTCATAATAACTCAAACACTATCTGTGTATAAGTGTAGATACTGTACAATGACATCATAAATTTTATTTGACATTTTTGAATCCTAAGGTCCAAAATAATTTAAAATCATAGAATTGAAAAAAGATAGCATCATGTGTAATAGAACTTCCTAATAAATATTTATTAAATGTATGAATGCACTGTGTATCACTGTCTCTCAGGAGTACTATATGCAATATATGGAAAGATTTGTAAACATATTAAGATTTCATAAAATGTGAATTAAAAATAAATGTGATAGCATCATATTTTAACACAGAAGAATATCTGCAAAATTCAAAACAAACTTATGGTTCTGAGAAAAACTTTATATTTGTCAATAAGTGGATTATTACAAGTTAAATAATAAAATTTAAACCCAGTCATTTAATTTAATTTAACTGATAATTTTAAGATGTATCAATATACAGATATATATCAATGTAACTTGTGGAATTGCATAATTTTGGTTACAGAAATAAAAGCAGTTAAATATATTTCATTATAGCCATTTTATTTAAAGTAATAATCCATAAGAATAGATTCATATTTTAATTAAACTTCTTAGTAATTAAGGGTTTTAAAAATATATCTTCAATTTGAATCATTGAAAACATAAATGATGAAAATATATTTAAAATTATTTTTTAGTTTTCGATCATGTGGCATCATGTTTAATCTCTAATATATCAGAGTTTGCCTTCAACATATCTTTATCACACATTTAAGTAAATCAAATTTTAAGTAAGATTGTGTGTTATAGATTCTTTCACTTTCTACTGAGGTTCTTATGATAGGACATAAAGTGATGGAAATTCAGATACCTTTGAAAACCCATGAATGTCAATACAAATCTTCCTGATATCTTGTGGACTTGCTACCTTCCAAGGAAAGGAGGGAAAAGCAGTAAGAAGGATTTTTGTTTCCATCTATATCTTAAATTCTTCATAGAAGCTAAGAAACTGTATCATCTCCCATAATGTGCAAGAGATTGAATTTTAAAACTCATATGTACTTGTCTTAAACAGAACAAAATGTTTTAGAGGTTCCTAGATTGCTCAGTTGGTTGAGCAACCCACTCTTCATTTTGGCTGGGGTCATAATTTCATGGTTCATTGGTTTGAGCCCCATGTCAAGCCCCACGTGGGGTCATGATCTATACTTCCTGGATTCAAGTCCTAAGTCAAGCCCCGCACATAGAGCTTTGCACTGATTATGTGAAATCTTCTGGAATTCTTTCTCTCTCTCCCTCTCTCTCTGCTCCTTCTCCCCTCATGCATGCTCTCTCATGTGGCGCTCTCTCTCTCAAAATAAATAAACCTAGGAGGGTCTGGGTGGTGGCGTCTGAATTCAGCTCAGGTCACAATCTCATGGTTCGTGAGTTTGAGACACATGTCAGGCTCTGAGGTGTTAGCACAGATTCTGTGTCTACCCCTCTCTCTCTCTGCCCCTCCCACACTCACACTCTGTCTTAAGAATATACACTAAAAATTTTTTTTAAAGTAACAAAATATTTTTATTCTTGACTAGTATTTTTTAAACCAAATATAATCAATAAAAGATTTAGATATAGAAAACCAGGTAACAATCATGGTTAGATGACAATCTGAACAGGAATGTACATTACTAACAAACATGAAATAGTCAAACTGCTAATATAAGAATTATTTAGAAGTAAGATAATATGAAGATAAGTATTTTTAGGGATGCTTTATTGTTGCTTTTAGGAAAGTACTCTTTGTTAGAGTACTAACATGATGAAACACATACTCTTACATGCAGATGCTGAGATTCTAAAATATTATAAGCTTCTAAAAAGCAATCAGACATGATATGTAAAGAATCTTGAACTAGGTATACTCTTTCTGGTTCAATAACTTCCAATGTGGACAAAAGGAGGAAGAGAGACAACAGTATTTCAGTTGGGATACTAAATTCTCTAAAATGAAAACCTTTGCAAAAAAAATAAAATAAAATAAACGCAAACCTTTGAATAAAATATTTAAGCATAAGAAGGACATTTTATATTTAAGCACAAGAATGATGACATTGCTCAAAAACAGTATGGTATTGGCAGTAAAACAGACACATAGATCAAAAGAACAGAAGAGAAAGCCCAGAAATAAACCTACACATATATGGCCATATTATGCATGAAGCCAAGAATAGGGAAAAGACACTCTCTTCAATAAAATATGTTGGGAAAACTGGACAGCTACATATAATAAGGAAACTGGACCACTGTCTGATGCCATACCCAAAAATGAACTCAAAATGGATTAAAGTCTTGAATGTAAGACCTGAAACCATGAAACTCCTAGGGAAAAAGAAACAAACAAACAAACAAACAACAACAACAACAAAAACCAAAATCAAACCTTAGGGAGTAATCTCCTTGACATCAGACTTGGTGATGACTTTTTGAATCTGACATCAAAGGCAAAGGCAGAAAAAGTAAAATTAAACAAATGAAACTACATCAAGCCAAAAAGCTTAAACCATCAACAAAATGAGAAGGCAACATACAGAATGGAAGAAAATATTTGCAAATCATATATCTGATGAGGGGTTAATATGTATCAAAAATATATAAAGAACTCATACAATGCGATAGCAAAAAAAAAAAAAACTGATTACAAATAGAAGATCCGAACAGAAATTTTTCCAAAGAAGACATAAAGATGGCCAACAGATATAAGAAAATATGCTGAATATCACTAATTGCCAGGGAAATGTAAATCCAACCATAGTGAGATACCACCTGTTAGAATGGCTATTGTCAAAAAGACAAGAAAGAACAAGTATAGGAGAAGATGAGGAGAAAGGGACCCTTGTGCATTGTTGGTGGTAATGTAAATTGGTGTAACCACTAAGGAAAACAGTATAAAATTTCCTCAAGAAATTAAAAATAAGGTTATCGGATGATCCAGCAATGTCCATTTCTGAGTATTTATCTGAAGAAAACAAACATATTGTTTTGAAAATAATGCCCTATATTTACTGCAGCATTACTTACAATTGCCAAGATATGGAAACAACCCAAGTGTCCGTTGATGGATGGATAAAGAATATGTGTGGGTTTATGTCTATGTGTGTGTATAATGGCATATTATTCAGCCACAGAGATAAATAATATCTTGCCATCTGTGATAATATGGATGGACCTTGAGGCCATTATATTAAGTGAAAGAAGTCAGATAAAGAAAGATAAATCCCATATAATCTCACTTACATGTGTAATCATAAAAACAAAATGAAGAAAAAACTCATAGATACAAACAGGAAAAAATTTCAAAATTGTAATTAAAAAAGAGGGCGCCTGGGTGGCTCAGTCGGTTTGGCATCCAATTCTTGATTTCGGCTCAGGTCATGATCTCATGAGATTCAGCCCTGTACCAGGCTCTATTCTGACAGCACAGAGCTGCCCCTCCCCACTCATGCTCTCTCTTTCTCAAAATAAATAAATTAATTAAAATAAATTAATTAATTAAAATAAATAAAATAAATAAAACTTCAAAGAGAAGATTTGTGGCTGTCAGAGGCAGAGTGTGGTGATTGGGTCAATGGATGAAAGGGATCAAAAAGTACAAACTGCCAGTTATAAAATAAATAAGTCATGTGACTATAATGTGCAGCATAGTGGCTATAGTTAACAACACTGTATTGCATATATGAAAGAGGATAAGAGAGTAGATCTTGAAAGCTCTTATCACAAGAAGAAAAAATCTCATGGTAATGAATGTTAATAAAAGTAAATAAAACAGTGTCTGACATTTAGTAATAATAATAAATAATAACATTTCTTTTCCGGTGAAAATATTGTGAATGACTTTAATTTATAGAAAATTTTATTTTTACATTTATTAAGTTTACTAGGACAATTATTTATAAAGTTTAGTATAAAAAAGTTAATGAAATTAATGATATGTAACAGTTATGGAGACAGTGAAATAATCATGAATATTAGAGTCTGTTAATTGTAATAAAGTCCAAAAATGTGTTTTATAAATATAATTATAAAAGGAATATATTTAAATAATTTTAGCAATAATAAATTTTTCATTTTTTTAAGGATATAAATAAAACTGAGAAACTGATTAGATAAGATTGGTAGGGAATCGGGTCGCCTGGGTGGCTTAGTCGGTTAAGCGTCCGACTTTCGCTTGGGTCATGATCTCGCGGTTCGTGGGTTCGAGCCCCGCGTCGGGCTCTGTGCTGACTGCCAGCTTGGAGCCTGGAGCCTGTTTCAGTCTGTGACTCCCTCTCTCTCCGACCCTCCTCTGCTCACACTGTCTCTCTCTTTCCAAGAAATAAAGAAAAATTAAAAAAAAAAAAGATTGGTAGGGAATAAAACATAATAGTGTCTGCATACATGTAGTTTTGACACACTTTTATTCTTGACATTTGCAACATGTGCAACATATATTAAGAAATTATTTCATAATTTTTCATAAAAATTTTTCATAAAAAATCCACAGGATTTATACTTCCTAATCCCTAAAAATGATGAGAGGAAATACACAAGAGAAAGAGAAAGAAAAAGAAAAACATGGAAAGATGAAGAGGAGAAATCATAAAACAAAGTATCAAAAATTAGAATGTATCAATTCATACAATGTATGTATATATTGAGCAACACTCCACATCGAAATGCCAACTTTAATGCCACAGTTGTACTTATTACTCATGAGTCAGTATCTTCATTCTACTCATAACCAAAATATCAAAAAAAAAAAAAAAAAGAAACGTGAAGATCACTCCAAGAATCAAACTGAAGACTTAAAAAAATTAAAGGGCAGATGTGGGTATATGCTAAATAACTCATCACATGTCTTATGGGAATTCTAATAAGGATTAATAATAAGACTTTACTCCTTGCAAGAAAATAACACAGTAGTCTATTATGTTGCTGTTGTTCTAGTTGTAATTTTGGTGTTTTCCAAATTTTCAGTAAAAAACATGCTACGTTTTAAATCAGAACAAAACAGTCCAGAAAATATAAATTTGTCCTATAGCACTTGATTTAAAAAATGGATAATATTTCCCAAATAAATTTAAATCTACCCTGATTTCTCACTCACACAATGCAAATACATTCAATATTAGTTAATATATGAGAATAGGGCTCAAATATCCCAATTCCAAAGTTTCTCATCTTAGTCTCAGAAAAGCTAAACTTTCATTTCCCAACCAGGGATTCATTTTGCCCATTTTAAACACACACGATACCAGTTACCATTTAGTCCCCAGTATCACAGTGGGGATATTTAAATAATAGGAAACTGAGATTGAACAGAGGGATGAAGACACAATATGACATATAATCCATGGAGTCCACAGTGCCAGAGACCTGTAAGTCCCTTCAATTTGATGGAATATGGGGAAGTCCAGTGAGTCTTGGGAAAACTGGGCAGGGGAGAGACACTCAGGGTATTTGGAGTAGTGACTATTAACAATACTCATGGAATTACTTCCAGAATGTAATACCCACTAGCCATGGTATTTCTTGAAGATCAACTCTGTCCAGCCATCTATCTTAAACTGAGAAACTCAATTCACCTGAATGAGTCTGAAAAATATAGTCAACCATTGCAGTAAAGAGCAAAACTATATCAATTAGATGTTTTTTTTTTTTTTTAAGAATCATATTATCCTACTCTGTTATATATTTGCTTTACAGAAAGTTTTTTTAAACTTTAACTTAGAATGTCATTTATAATAACCTCCTGTCTTTTTAATGTTTATTTATTTTCAAGAGAGAGACAGAGTATGAGTGGGGGAAGGGCAGACAGAGAGGGAAACACAAAACCCAAAGCAGGCTCCAGGCTCTGAGCTGTCAGCACAGAGCCCAATGTGGGGCTTGAGCCCACAAACTGTGAGATCATGACCTGACCAGAAGTCAAACACTTAATAGACTGAGCCATCCAAGTGCCCTCCTGACTGAAGGTCTATGTCCATTTGAAAAAATGTTTCCACTCACAGTTTTTCTGGATCTTACTACTGAATTACAGATATAGCCTAAAATACAAACATACAATTATTTTTAAAACACATATTTTAAATATTCATTTCATGTCATAATATCAAGTTTTTAAAAATCAGGATGTTTCAAAACATTATTTCATTGTTTATAACTCAGTGCTTGCGTTGTTCAAATGAGTGATAAAATGTCTGTGGGTACTTCTGCATCCCTGAACTGCAAAATGGAATGATTTCAAATGATTGGATATAACGTCTGTTGATCCACAGAGAATCTAGAGAGTGAAGTGTGATATAGGATAATAGAACAGGATCATTAAGAATGAGTTTTACTAATACCTTTTATATTGGTCTTGGGCTGTCAGTTACTTCACTGTTTCTTAATATGGCACCAGTATCATGAATAATACAAGAGTTAATATTATATAGATATTTCAGCAAATATATAAGACAATTAATATCAGAATTTCATAGAATAAAATGATCTTAAAATAAATATAAATAGCACCTAGGTCAAAAGTGGAAGAACACAGATTATATGTTTGAATCTAAAATAAATGATTAAAATTATAATAAGCCATTCTCCCATTTGCATGTTTTACTTCTCTTTTCTTTTGCTGTTCTAAATATATTCATAGAATTTTATTTTGCTGCTGATGGCCAATTACAAAAATAACTACTGACCCTATGACCACTGATTAAGGCAAACTCTAGGCAATCTGACCCTCTGGTTCATTTTCATTAAAAACCTCATTTGGGAGAGCAAATCAGGCTGAAATTAATACCATAGATATATAATGTTCTTAAAGATTCTATATATCTAAAGCCTATAAAAAGGTTGCATGTAAAATGTATACTAAAATAATGTGGCTTAAAACAACATAGCTTTGGGGCACCTGGGTGGCTCAGTGAGTAGCGTCAGACTTTGGCTCAGGTCATGATCTCACAGTTCATGAGTTCGAGCCCCACGTTGAGCTTTGTGCTGATGGCTCGGAGCCTACAGCCTGCTTCCGATTCTGTGTTTCCCTCTCTCTGCCCCTTCTCCAATCATACTCTGTCTCTCTCTCTCTCTCTCTCTCAAAAAAAAAAAAAAAAAGACAAACAGCTTCAGTTTCAACTATCCTTCTGTAATCATGACAATGATCTAACAGCCTTAACCAGAAAAAAAAAACGTTTCAGTAAACTTTGTTTTTTTAATGTTTTATTTTGCCTCAAAGTACCAGAAGCATACAGAACAGAATAAATCCTGGTTACATCTGAGTGTTGTTGAATTAAAATGCATGTGTCTAGGAAACTAAATGTAAATTAGTCAGTGTCTCTTCATAATTTTTTCTAGTCTGTGTCTCAAATCTGTGGAATATCTCGGCCTAAAGCACAGAGAATCTAGAGGAAAAAAATGTCAAATCTCAATGCATAAGAGAGTACTTTGCTATCAAGGCTGTAGTGTCCATTGAAAAAATTTTTTTTAATTTGGATTTCCTAGTCTTAATGTTGCAAAAACGGCCTACAAACAGCAATTTTAATTAACAATTGAGGGTTCCCATGTAACCTGTGTATCCACCAGTCTATATTTTCTTTGGTCTTTGAGGTGCAAGTTCTACTGAACATAAACTACCAAAGACTTCTAGTCAGTTAGACTCAGCATAGATCATAGGCTTGCTATCCTTGGTCACTGCCTAGGATATAAACTCTCCAGTCTCGATCCCCTATTCTAGTTTCATTTCCACTCAGTTACAAGTTACAGCTTTACATCTTCAGCCTCATGATCCATTTCTCTCTTGACCTCTTACCTTTATCCATAACTTAAGTCAAGAAAAAACTGAAGATAGAAAGGGGCTGACAGAAAGAAACAAATAGGATGCCCTTAGGCTGACGTAGTCAAGATTTCTCACTCTGCATGTTCATTTGTCCTTTAGCTCTCTCACAGGAATCCTAAATACATTTCTCTACCTAGTTTTTTGAAGCTTCCTGTCTGCCTCCACTTACCCTACCATTGGCTCCCTCCATGGTTCTTTCAACCATGTGGGAAACCATGTACCATCACACTCAAATTCTTGTCTCCTTTGCCTTTTAACAAGCATTCTCTTCTCTCTTTCTCCTTGTGCCCCTTACAAGATAAAATCCTACCTTGGCAGTTGTGGGAAGAGCATGATTGTCTGAAACCGACCAGGAAACATGATTTTTAATACTTGGACAAGGAGATGGCTTTTGCTGGGGATTCTTTTTCTCCTGACATGAAGGTCTAAGTTCACGATTAGTTTCTGTTTCTACTTTTTTCATCATTTTCATTTCTTCACTGATTTTTTTCATCAACTCCAGGCAGAATATGATGGCGTTGGTGTGGCTTCCAAGACTTCCAGCTCCTCCCTCAACCTCTTTCACCCCTGGGGGGGGTTTGGAAGGCCATGGACTTTTGCATGTGAGCAAGAGCAATCAGTGCTGGGTGCAGGACGTGTACCTTAAGGCCTATGCCAGGCCTGCCAAGGGCGAGTCTATCGACAGTGTGGGTTTTGTGCCCTCCTGATTTCTAGGTGTCCAGGACCCTGGCTCACCTGGCCCGCATTCTGCAGCACTTCTTCAGTGAAAGCAAGCCAGTTTGCTCTGTTGGCCACAGCATAATTGCTGCCCTCTGCTGCCCACCAAGAAGGATTAACTAGAACTTCTCATTGGGCTCAAGATCCCAAGTGCTGAGCAGCTAATTTTCTGTCATCTACTGATAATGAATATCAGACTTCCTGCCCCCATAAACTCATGTTTCTTATTCCCCACAAACAAAGTTATTTTCATGGTTTAGTATCTTCTACTCATAGGTGCAGGCACTCAGATGCACACACACATGTGCTTATTAAAGAACATACTTGTGTGTCTGCCACTGTGGATTCTGGTTCCACTGTTTAGCCCAGAACAACAGAAATCACACCTTCTTTCACTATCAAGGCCCAAGGAAACACTTCTCCCATTTCTGTTTTTATATCTTCAGAACAAAAAGAGACAGTGTCTAAATGTGATGTGATGCTACAAATGTTGGAGGCTGTTTCAGTGTACTCTTCCTTAGGACAGAGAATATTTGAGAAGCAGAATTGTTTAGTTGAGATAAAAGATATGCCAATTACATTGTCAAATCCTCCTTTCAGATAGCCTGAGAACAATAGATTCTTGTATCGTGAAATTTATTTTGCAATAGAGTTGAATACCCATTCACTTGCTTCTCTTGATTCCAGTTACTTATGAATTGGATAGCACATGCAACACTTGGACATGACAGTTCATAAATATTTTGTAGTGTTAAACAACTCATGTTTTCTTAAATTCGCTTCTCTGTAGGTCTAATCAAACATATATGAAGCATGATACTTATTCTTTATATTATCAACTAGAAGAATAAAGTAACTGTATATTGTGAACTGTTATATTTTAATAAAAATATGAAATAAAATGTAATTCAATTTTAAAAAATTAAATAAAAAAGTTCAACTCTCTCTAATCATCTTGATTTAAATTTTTTTATATTTGTCAATAAAACTGCCTCACCTTTTAGCAAAATAATTTTGAATAATTTAGAAAATAAAAACTACATGAAAATATATGAAAGCAATTTTTTATTTTTACATTTACATAATTTGCATTATCAATAAAATATAGTCAAAGGTTTTGCACATTTAATTTGGTTACATTTTATTTTCTAATCCTTATGATCAATGAAAACAATTACACATTGAAGTAACAGAAATATATAGAAATAGAATATAGAAATAAACAGAAATAACATATGCAAACATGGAACTCTAGATAAAAACTGAAGGAAATAGAGATAATTGTTTATGGAGATAGTATGATCTCATTTTTTAAAAATTGGAAATAATCTCAAGCATCTATGAATGATTTCCCTGATAAAATTTGTTAATATGCTTAAAAATCATTTAAGATCAGGAATAATTACTGATCAAAATAGAATTTAACCTGACCCTCTTGAGTTTTGGATTTTATCAGAAAATATTTTTTTGTTCCGATTCATTGTTTTTATCAAGCAACTTTGACATTCTGGGGACCTGCGTGATAACACACTATAATTTGCACATATTTTTCAATTTGCTGTTACAAAGGTATTTTGGCACAGTAAAAGAATAACATGAATTTTACTTAAAAACTGTTAGACTGACTTCCAAGTTTTAAATATCTGAGATATATATATATAGGCCTCTGTTAGTACTCTTGTTCAAGCCCCAACAAATGTTATCGTCAGGACTGCTTATGGTAAAATCATTACTAAAGAAAACTTGGGAGTGACTCCTGCAGACTAGTCTACCATGAAAACCAACTGTGTTTGTCTGGTCACTGGGTCCCAGAACACTTTACATGGGTTGATGGAACGATCAGGAGAAATATGACTTCTTTTTTTTTTTTTACTTTTAACTTGAAAGTTTGAGATTCTCCCTAATTATATCTATTTCTGATCCAGACCATGTGACATTGGAGATTTTATCTCAGTCATGGCTGAATGACAATAGATTAATTCAACTCTTTGCCATCCCAATTCCTGTAACCAGGTTGCAGAAAACTAATGAAAGAATTATAGAAGAAAGTATACCAAAATCTTTATGAATCCAAGATTTTCACCTCTAAATGACTCCTCAGGGCTGCTAATTAATTTGTCTTTATTTTCATGATTTGTTCTTGTTCACATTCTATCCATCAGTATATCAAAACATTTTCTCACACTTGTAGATTTCAATCTTTCCACCTCATTCCTCAATCTTAATGATGAATTTTCTTCTTAACACTTCCTTCTAATACTGAGGAAAAAAAGGGTCAGAGCAGATACCATCAAATGCCTTGCACAAAACATAGCCTACATTTCCATCTAATAATTCTTTCCTTTTAGTTATAATAGAAGTAGTATTTCTTTACTTTGTCTGGATACTATTCCTTCACATAATCGAAAGGATTTATCAAACTTTGTTAAATCTTCAATTCTTATCCCTCTTCTCTTGCATAGTTTTTTTTTCTTCTATTTTTTGCCATTAGTTTCTGGCATAGAAAGAAACTCTACAAAAACTTTCTTTCATCCCACATAGTCCTCAAATAAAGATATTTTTACAGGCTTTCTCTTTTGTTTTCTAACCCTTTGTATTTTCTTCATACACTATTCTCTTACTTTCTTATCCCATAGAAACTACTCTTATCCTAGACACCAGGCATTTTATACTAGTTCTCATTTTATTCCTCATTTGAATTCTGGCAGAGTTTGGCATCATTCACCAATATTCTTCCATAAGTCTCTATAGAACCTTGCCTTCTATAATACCACATGGTCCTAATTTTCATAATAGATATCCAAACCCTTTTTCATTCTAACTTCAGCTTTCCTTTTCCTTTGCCACTTAATTAAAAACATTTTGGAGACCAATTCTAATTCCTTTTTAGATCTCACACATTCTCCCTATATAACCTCATCATTTATATATATGGCTGTAGTTACCAACTATATCAAGAGTCAACAAACATCTTGTATAAAGAGCCAAAGGGTAAATATTTTACATTTATGAGCCATCTGATCTCTGTCTCACTCAGCTCTGCTCTTGTAGTATGAAAGCAGCCATGGACAATACATAAATAAATGCTTGTGGTATGTTTGAATGGAAGTTTATTTACAAAACAATTGCCAGACCAAATTTCCCTTGCAGATAGTAGTTTGCACACCAGTGCAACAGAATATTGTACTTCACAAAGTTCCTGAGCTTCAGAACTGAATTACTGAACTAACTGAATACATGATCAATGTGGCTCATGTTAGCACCTTCAATTTCATTCAATGCATAGAAAGTAGTGATATTAGTTCTTCTGTGCTTAAAAGCCTTCCAGGGTTCCCCATTTGCTCAAACATTGAGCATGGCTCACGAGACCCTTAATTAGGTGCCACTGCTTCCATTAGACTTAATCTGTTGCCATTTTTATATTTTATATTTTAATCTATTCTGGAATAATAGTGGGAAACTTTCTGGCTCACAGACTATTTATATGAATTTCTATCATCATTGAAGAAGCATCAGTTTCAATTTTTTTTTAATTTGTATTTTTTCCTTTATTTTTTACTCTTAATTTTTTCATTTTGCTTTCTTAATTTCTAATACCTAGGTTGGCATATAATATCCATTTTAATAATTGATTTGCAAATGAATATATTTTAGTTATATATTTGATCAAAATAAGGAACATTTAGAAGTCCATAAAATCTAATAAACTCAAGCAAAACACATTAAGATTAAGCTGCAATACTTGCAATTCATTAAGGATGACACTGAAAGATGGAGTTCCAGGAGATACTTATGTAATTTTTTATTTCTCTACATCAATTACAGTATATCTATGCAAGAATATGTTCAGTCACAATACTTAAAATCATTGGTAATTCAGTCATATATTTAAAACCATTTGTAAAACTTCTTTTTTTAAGCTGTATTTATTTATTTTTGAGGGGGAGAGAGAACGAGAGCAAGACCACGAAGGAGGGTCAGAGAAAAGAAGAGAGAGAATTCCAAGCAGGATCTACTGTCAGCATGGAGCCTGATGTGGGGCTCAAACCCACAAACTGTGACCTTGAACTGAGCTGAAATGAACAGTTGGACACTTAATTGACTGAGCCACTCAGGCAACCCCATCTTAAATACTTCTGAAATTTTTCCTGGAAAATATAAAAAGAATTTGGCATATATATATAAAATTTGTAATATAATTGTATTGTATAAATTATGTATTATAATAGAAGTACATTATAATTGATATAATATAAATATATAATTATTTAGACTTTCATAGAGCCAACCTGGAAAACCAATATAGCATTTTCTGTTAAATGTTTTTCTCTTTTTATTTCTGGTGAGGACATGTTAGTCTCATGTAACAGAGGTTGCTTAAATGATCAATAAAATAAAATGTGTTAAATAAACATAAAAAGGGGGGCGGGACCTGGTGGCTCAGTCAGTTAAGCATTCAACTCTTGATTTCACCTTAGGTCATAATCTCATGGTTTGTGAGTTTGAAACTCATGTTGTGCTCTGCTAGGGCTGACAGTGCATAGCCTGCTGGGATTCTCTGTCTCCTTCCCTCTGCCCTTCCCTCACTCACTCTCTATCTCTCTGTCTCCAAGTAAATAAATAAAGTTTAAAAATAAAACAAAATCTGTTATGTGTTTTTTTCTACTTTGTAATCATTTTCAGTTTATTATTTGTAAGTTCCAACATGTGTTATCATTACAAATCTTCCAAGAATTTATCAATTTTCATATATGCTAATATGATAAATAACTACTATGCATTCAGGATATCCTACATCCCTTTTTGTGCTTTGTCCTAGTATGTTGTTTTAAAGTGTATTTCAAAAGTGACTAATACAAGTAGCCCATAAAATTCTGGGTATTGCTGGGTATTGAGCTAGACAGGTAGTTTCCAATAAAGTGGAATTTGCTGTGATCAATTATTATTCTTAAATTTAGACTTTGGTTCCCAGAAGTGCTCCATAAATTTAATTTTGTCATTATTACAGATTTGATTAGAATTAAGTATGTTAACATGTGCTCTAACAGTCACAAGAGACTAATGTTTAAAACCAGTTTAGCCCCTTATTAATTTATAATGAGAACTGTAACTGCTAACTAAACTGGTTAATCTCATTATCTCTCTTGAAAAAGAAACTTCATGAAAATAATACTTGATGAGCTTGAAAACAAAATATGGAGAGCTCTTTATATGAGTTGAATGTTCAATAGGATTAGACCATTAGGTACTTATAGATTAATACTTAAAAGAAGGTAGCCAGGCTACAGAAAAGAATATGCTATTTTATGGGTTGCCTGGGTGGCTCAGCTGGTTAAATGTTCAACTCTTGATTTCTGCTCAAGTCATTATTTCTTGATACATGAAATCGCCCCATGTCAGGCTATGCACTGATGGCACAGAGCCTGTTGGGGATTCTCTCTCTCTGTCTCTCTCTCCCCCTCCCTCCCTCTCTCTGTCTCTCTCTCTCCCTGTCTCTCAAAGTAAATAAATAAACTTAAAGTAAAAGAATAAGTTATTTTCCTAGAAAAGTACATACCTCTTTTTTAAGGTTTGTTATGTTACATTAAGGGTCTCCCATTAGACAATGTGTTCCCCCTATTTGCCTGCAAGCTTCTCAAGAACTTTAAAAGAAAAGTCTGTCAAGTTGAAAAATATGAATGATTTTACTGTAGAAGCCAAACAATAAATGTTGAATAAAGCTTGGTGATTCTAAAATGGGCTCACAAATGTTAGCCTCCTGAAATCTTCCACATATCTTATTATCTTATAGAATTCAAAATTCCATTTAAATATCATAGACTCAGAAGTCTTAGAAGAAAGATATCAGTTTTACATTACCTAGGCTAAAATTTCCAGAGCATATTTAATCATGGGATCATTTTTTGTTTGGGCACTTAATAAATGGAGCTCACAATGCGGTAATCATTTGGTTGGATCTGCCTCAGAGATGTGCTTTCTAATGATTAGCTATTATTTGAGAATTGGTAAGTTCTACATACATGTAAAATATTCATTTTCTCTTAAAAAATGTTGACTGGCAATATTGAGTCCAAATCCGTCATGACAATAGTCACATAGGGTTGAATTGTTTTAGAAACTTGTTTTAGAAAGAGAATACAGAGAATAAGGAGAATAAACTTTCATGTCCACCAAAGTTCTAAGTAATGTTGATCATATAGTATTTGTCCAGACACATTAAATTATGATATTGTCTGGCAGTTGTGTTTATGACTCAGATAATTTAACAATATCAGATGATAAAATTTTTCACAGTACTTGATTTGTGAAATGATGCAGTAGATAATCCCCAAGATTTCTGAAAGTACTAAAGTTCTTTGACCATTCTCTTTGTAAGTCCAGTGAAATAAATTTTATTAGAAAATTTAAAAAGGATGGGATTAAGCAGGGAAGCCAAGATAAAACATGCTGTACAGTGAGAACCCCAGAGTAGGTGCCCAAGACTGCTTGCTCTGCCTTCCTTCGTTGAGGAAGTTCTGCTGGTTTCAGATAAGTACTTTGCTCTTTGCTTCAATGGAAAATTATGAATATGGACTTGGATACCCAGAGTCATGTGTGTTACTTACGGTTGGGTCTAGAGGTCTCACATATGGGGGTTGGATCCTCAGGTTTCTGCTTTATTCTTGTTTGTGAGACTTTGAGAATCTCAGAAATATTAAGTAAAACAAATGTCTAGCTAAGATCATAAAGAAATGTGAAAAAAATGAGTAGGGCATGCAAAAGAACTGAACAGATAACAATTGCTTTTTAAATCAATTTATGTAGTGAGGTGAGTGAAATTGATTTGGTTATCAAATCCTCTTTTCTCACCCCAACTAAACTTCCTTAAAAATCAGATAAGTGTAGCAGGATTAATTTGTTTTGTTGTTGAAAGTATTACCCTAATTATGGAAATGGTTTTCATAGTTCAGCAGCTGAGGTATGAGAGATGACAGAGAGAAGGATGACAAAAGACCAGTCAGGAACCCCGGGGGTACATCTAATAGACTGGTTGGGCAGTTCTCACCTTTCCTGCCTTGTCCTTCTTGTCCTCTCCCTCCTTCTTCCCTTTTTGCTTCCCCATTGTTTCCCTCCTTCTTTACCCTCTTTCTCTCCTGTCCCTTATTCTTTACACATGTTAAGACTAGATGTTTCCTGGATGCCAGAACTGGTTGAGGCACTGGCAGTGAGATTGTACCTTGTAGGCTTTTAAGGAAGTATTAGAAATGGCACATTCAAAGCAGACCAACTGCTGCACATCTCATCTGGGATTTAGCACATACAGAAACGCCTCTGGTTAGAATCCAGGGACTGTGTCTCCTGATTTTATCTTTGGCTGTTATGACTGAACCAGAATTGTTTTTAAAGACTGGAATGTCCCATGGGAATGTCCAGTGCCCGTCAATGACCCAGCAACTTGATGCTTTCGATAATGTTAATCTGTTAATTAAATGTCTTCTCATAAGGACAAATATCATATGTTTGCACGTATAGGAGGATTAGGAGGAACTTGACGGAGGAACAAGGGGGAGAAGAAGGGGTGAAATGGTGGGGGAAAGGGAGAGAGGCAAACCATGAGAGACTCT
This sequence comes from Proteles cristata cristata, assembly GCA_017311185.1. NCBI lineage: Eukaryota > Metazoa > Chordata > Mammalia > Carnivora > Hyaenidae > Proteles > Proteles cristata. The sequence goes on from JAESUZ010001194.1 coordinate 3,362,524, forward strand.
TGAATGCTGACAAAAACTGAGGACTGATGGATGTGGGGAGGAGGGATGGGCATGGAGGAGGGCACTTGTGGGGATGAGCACTGAGTGTTATGTGGAAACTAATTTGACAATAAACTATTTGTAAAAAAAAATGTCTTCTCATGACTTTCAATTAATGTTCTGGGCAAAGAAAGGCTGCTGAAATTTGCCATACCCTTAATATTTCTAGGAATGGAACAGTAACAGTTGATTTAAGTAGTCCTGTTAATCAATTCAACAATATAGCTTGATTGTCAATTTTGGAAGAGTTTATTACTTTCAGCACCATGACGCTGTAAATTTAGAGAGAAAAAAAAAAAAACCGAGAAAGCATACTAGTCCTATTTTACCTCTGAGTTATATAGTATTTGAGTTACAGTATTTGAGTTATTTAAGCAGTCAAATATAATAGTTACCAGCAATACCTATATATGATCTACTCTTATAGAAAATAAGACAGTGTAGAGGGAACACTTCTGAGTGATAGAGATGCTTAATTACCTGCCATGATATCCATTACATTTGTCACTCCTTACTTAATAATAAACGCTGACTACAAAATTACTGCTATTTAAAATTGGACTCATTTTCCAATACTGATCATATGCTTCACCAAATATTAAGAGACAACTAGCAAGTTGGATTGTAGGAAATTTTATAACTTAACCTACTGTAACATAAACAATTGATGCATACTTAAATATAAATAATAGGTGAAAATGAAGGTGGTAATTGTAGTTTGCTACTTACATAATTAGGATCTAATTACTTTCAAATAATTAGAATAATAAATTTTGAAACAAGAAAACATTAGATTTAACATTTATATATCAGTATTTCAATTTGAGGTTGAGCTTTCTTATTATCTCTAAAATGAAATTTCACTGGGGCACCTGGTGGCTCAGTCAGTTAAGTGTCTGACTCTTGGTTTCGGCTCAGGTCATGATCTCCACATTGGGCTCTGTGTTGATAATGTGGAGCCTACTTGGAATTCTCTCTCTCCCTCTCTCTCTGTCCCTCCCCACTCATTCTCCCTTTCTCCAAAATAAATAAAAACTTTTTAAAAATTAAATGAAATTTCATATAATACACTAAATTCAATTTACATCCTATTATTAAATACTTTAAGGAATAATATTTATTATATTTATTTTAAAGAAGTTGAAGGCATATCAGAAAATCCTTATACTTGGCATATCATTTGTGAACACATTTATAGATAGTGAATGGAATAGGATATGATTTAAATGTGCTTTTTAAATTTTTAAAATGGAGTTTTTTACATTGAACAATAAAATGCCATTTAGTATATTCACAACGTGTGCAACCACCACCTCTATCTAGTTTTGTTATGGACTGAATTGCTCCCCTAAATTCAAATGTTGGAGCTCTAATATCATTGTGACTATATTTGAAGATAATGTGCTTAAGGAAGTAATCAAGGTTAAATGTGGTCATAAAGATACAGCTTAGTAACCCAGTAGAACTGGTGTCCATATAAGAAAAGGAAGGGACACCAGATATGTGCAGGCACAGAAAGAAAGTTCATATAAGGAAATACCTACAAGGTAGCCTTCTGCAGCCAAAGAGAAAGTTCTTACTAGAAACCAACTCTGTGGACAAAGCCTCCAGAATTATGAGAAATACAGTTCTGTTGTTTAAGACACCCATTTTTTGGAATTTTTTACAGCAGCTTGAGCAGACTAATACAAGTTCCAAAATATTTTCAACACTCTAAAAAATACAAACCACTCATACCCATTAAGTCATTATTCCCTATTCCCAGTCTGTGCCAATCACCAATCTGCTTTCTATCTCTACAGACTTACCTATTCTGAATATTTAACATAATGTAAAACCTATATGACTTTTATTCTGGTTTCCTTCACTTAATATAATATTTTGGAGTTCATGTTGTCACATGTATCAGTACTTTTTTATGGGTTTCATTGTATTCCCAAACAAGATACACTGAAGTTTCCATCTCTAGTATATCAGAAAGTGGCTTTATTTGAAATAGGGTCATTGCAGATGTATTTAGTTAAAATAAGTCTATACTGGAGTAGGGTGGACCCTTAGCCCAATGGGCTTTACAGGAAGACATGCGAAGTCATAGAGAAAAAATGCCATGTGATAACAGAGGCACAGACTAAAGTTATGCAATTACAAGCCAAGGAATGTCAAGGATTTCCGGCAATACCAGAAGCTACAAGAAAGATATATATCAGATATTTTTCTAAAGACTTCAAGACAGCATTGCCCTGACAATTCCTTGATATCTTCTAGCCTCTAGAATTAGGTTAGAGAAAATACTCCTGTTTTAATAGACCGCTTTGTTTATGGTACATTGTTATGGCATGCTGAAGAATGTAATACAGGTTTTGGTACTGGGAAGTGGGGTACTACAACAAATACCTAGAAATGTGGAAGTGGTATTGGATTTAGGTAATGGTGGTGACTGAAAGAGTTTTGAGGTGCATTATAGAAAAGGCCTACATTGCCTTGAAAAGACTGTTTATAGAAATACGGATGTTAAAAATATGATGTTAATAGTGAAGTTTTGGAAAGCAAAAAAGAGGAAGCTTCTATCATCTTAGAAAACAGATATATCATAATGAATATAAGATTGCTAGAAATATAAACATTAAAAGTGCTGCTGGTGAGATCTCAGACAGAAATGAAGAACAATGTGATGAAACTAGAAGAAAGTTGCTTTTTGTTATAGGTGACAGAGGTATTGGATGATGCCAAAGATAAACATCCTTGATATATTTTTTCCATTTTTTTACAGCTGTTTCCAATGGGAGGGCAGATATGATATCATTTGCATTAACATGGTCATAAACAGAGACTCAGTTTTCAAATTAATGACAGTTACATATGCTTATTGTAAAATATTTAAACCAGAGTTCTATACAGGGAAAAAGTATATCAAATATTTTTAAAATTCTACTTAGTTAAATAATTATACATAATCCATTGCTTTTATATTTAAAATATAAACTTGTTTATATTTAACTTCATGACATTTCATGTTAACTATTTTCTTCACAACTCTTTTTTTTTTTTAAGTCTGTTTTGAGAGAGAAAGAGAGAGGGAAAGCATGAGCAGTGGAGGGGAAGAAGTGGAGAGAGCAGAAGAGCAGAAGAGAGAGTCCCAAGCAGGCTCCCACTCTGTCAGTGCAGAGACTGATGCAGGGCTCGAACTCATAAACCATGAGATCATGACCTAAGCTGAAATCAAGAGTCAAAAACTTAACCAACTGAGCCACCCTGGTGCCCCCACAATTCTTTTATTCTATCTTTTGCCTACTTTCTCGTGTGTGTGTACAACCTATGTGAGTGTGTGCTTTTATGAATGTGTTTTCTATTCTTCGTTCATGCAAGTATGTGTGCATTTGTTGACATGTTCCTTTCTGTATAATTTATTTTCATATAAAATTTATAGATATAAAATTAATAGGGTTATGGTATATTTCTAGTTATCTAGTCTTTAAGGCTTTGGAGAATATATTGTGCTTATTTTGGGGCAGTGGACACAGTTTTATTGAGAAAAGCTTTTTAAAAGTACATTTGTAATTTTACCTGCCTTCCACTTTTTAGCTTTTTGTTTTCTAGTTATTACTTTTGCACTATATAGCATAGACAATGAGTTTAGTGTTAAATTTATATTTAACAGATTTGCACTCATTAAAAATCATTCCAAATCAAAATTTCTCCATTTCTGAATCTTTAATTTGAAGTAAGTTTGTATGTTAAAAGGATAATAGCGTTGGCTACTTTATTAGTTTCTTATAACTGCCGTAGCAAATTTCCACAAACTTTGTGGCAATTTTAAGATTCTCCAGAGAAAAAGAGTCAATAGGATGTAAATATGTATGTAAGAGCTGATGTCACAGCTCAAGTCTGAAGACCACCTGAAGACAGAACGCCTTCTTGCTCAGAGGCAAGTTTGTTCTTCTCTTATGACTTTCAAGTGATAAGATAAAGCCCGTTCACATTAGCAAGGGTATTCTGTTTTAATCAGTCTACTGATTTAAATGTTAATCACATCTAACAAATAAGTTTTACAGCAATATCCAGGCATGTTTGATAAACTATGTGGATACCATGGCTTATCCAAGTTAACATAAAAATTAACAATCACAGTGGCTTTAAAATATTAAAAAATAATATTTTTTCACAGTTTTAGAGGCCAGAAGCCTAAAGTCAAGATGTAGGTGGGTTTGCATTCCCTCCAGACACTCTAGAGAAGACTTCTTTGGCCTTTTCCAGCTTCTGCTGGCTGTTGGCATTCTTTATCTTGGGCAGCATTTCTCTCTGACCTTTCTTCTCATTACTTTCACGTGTGTGTGTGTGTGTGTGTGTGTGTGTGTGTGCGCGCGCGTGCGCGTGTGTGTGCGGGCGCACGCGAACGCGCACATGATCTTCCTCTGTATCCTTAAAAATATTCTGATTGTATTTAGAACCCACCCAGATAATCCAGGATGATCTTTTCAATTCAAGATCTTTATTTTAATCACATTTACAAAGACTTTTTTGTTTTTTCTTTTCCAAGTAACATTTACAGTCTCCAAGAATTAGAAATGGACACATCCCTGGGAGCCTTTATCAGCCTACCTCAGCTGGGTTTTATCATCAAACATATTTTCAAGGACAAATACATAATATACTACTTTATATTATATTATTAATATTATTAGTCCTAATTTGAGTATAAAAAACTTTTAATGTTCACATGGCTTTTATAAGTATCATGTCTTTTGTTTTAAAATTGTTACTCTTGGACTTCTAATCCATGAGCATGGTATGTTTTTCCATTTCTTTGTGTCTTCTTCAATCTCTTTCATAACTTTTCTTTGGTTTCCAGCATACAGATCTTTTATATCCTTGGTTAGGTTTATTTCTAGGCATTTTATAGTTCTTGTAAATTGTAAAATGTTCATTATAAATGGGATTGATTTCTTTATTCTCTTTTGGTGGGTTCATTATGTGTGTATAGAAATGCAGCTGATTTCTATACATTGATTTTGTATCCTGTGACTTTGCTGAACTAACGTATCAGTGCTAGCAGCTTTTTGGTGGAGTCTTTCAGGTTTTGCATGTAGAGTATCATGTTGTCTGTGAAATAGTTTGACTTCTTTGCAAATTTGGATGTCTTTTATTTCATTTTGTTATCTGATTGCTGATTCTAGGACTTCCAACACTATGTTAAACAACATAGTAGAATCCTTGCCATGTTCCTGATCTCAGGGGGAAACCTCTCAGTTTTTCCCCATTGAAGATGATATATATAACAGGAACACTCTTGCACTGTTGCTGAGAATGCAATCTGGTACAGCTGCTTTTGAAAAAAGTGTGAAGGTTCCTCAAAAAATTAAAAATAAAACAACCCTACAACCCAGCAATAGCACTACTAGGAATTTACCCAAAGGATATAGAAGTGCTGATTCATAGGGGAACATGTGCCCCAATGTTTATAGGAGTGCTTTCAATAATAGACATATTATGGAAGAAGCCCAAAATATATATCAACTGATGAAGGATAAAGAAGATGTGGTTTATATATACAGTGGAATACTCTTATGGCAATGGCAAAGAATGAAATTGTGCCATTAGCAACAATGTGGATGGAACTGGAGGGTATTATGCTAAGTTAAATAAGTCAGGCAGAGAAAGACAGCTATCATATGTATTCACTCATACGTGGAACTTGAGGAACTTAACAGAAGACCCCACTTAATGTGGAGAAAGGGAAGAAGAAAAACTAGTTTCATACAGAGGAGGCAAACCATAATAGACTCTTAAATACAGAGAACAAATTGAGGGTTGATGAGGGGCAGGTAAAGGTGGAAATGGGTAATGGGTATTGAGGAGGGCACTTGCTGGGATGAGCACTGGGTGTTGTATTTAAGTGATGAATCTACCCCCCAAACCAAGAGCACACAGTGTATACACTGTATATAACACTGTATGTTAGCTAATGTGACAATAAATTAAGAAAGAAAGAAAGAAAGAAAGAAAGAAAGAAAGAAAGAAAGAAAGAAAGAAAGAAAGAAAGTATTTCTCTTGGAAAACTTGACATAAGTTTCTTGGACACAGGATTTTCATGTGTCTACTAAGCACTATGCTATTACTAGCATGTACTCTGACAAGGACTGTGGCAGTAAGGAATTTAAGAAAAGCCCAGTTTTTGTTCTTTTAGGTAACTTAATGTTTTCACATATATATGTGTGTGTGTGTGTGTGTGTGTGTGTGTGTGTGTGTACACATATATGTAACAATGGCTCAAAATTTTTCCAGTTTTACTGTATTTTTACAATATCTATCTAAAAATTTATATATATGTATGTATATCTGTGTATATATTTGTATATATGTATGTATGTGTGTGTATATATATATATATATATATATATATATATATATATGTCTTCACTAAGAAAAGTTTTCATTTATTTTATCTTTAAGTAGTTTTTATCTCTTCCATTGTATCTTAGAAAAATTAGTAATTGTTTATCTTAAATATAAAAGAAATAATCCTAGGCTATATACTACTGATTTAAATGTTAAGCACTTTTAAAAAATACTTTTACAGCAATATCAAGACATTTTGATCAACTATGTGGGTACCGTGGCTTATCCAAGTTAACACAAATAATTAACCATTACAGTGGCTTAAAAAATTGAAATATAAATAGGTAGTATATTTAAAGTAAACAATTGCTCAATATTTTTCCACTGTTATTATTTTTTTACAATATCTATCTAAACATCTGTGTATATATTTGTATATATGTATGTATGTGTGTGTTAGTTTTTATCTCTTCCATTGTATTTTAGAAAAATTTTTATGTGGTTCATATATTTTTTTTTCTTCACCATAGTACCATTTTTCCTTATGTTTTACATTCTTAGGTATCATTAATAGAATTAATTGTCTTTGCTTCTTCATACTTGATTTCCTTGATTTTTTTCTTAGGCTGCCTTCTTGTCACTAATTTCATTTTCAACAGGATTTATTTTACATACCAGTGTTTCCAAACAAAAGAGTTTATTATAATATTCCATTTAACTTTTAAATTCTTCACCTTACTGTTCTTCAATTCATGACTTCTTGTGATCTTCTATTGATTTTTTGAGTGCATTGTGTTTAATGTGTTTAGAATATAGGTATATTTTGAAATATCTTTGTTCATGGTTATATATCTTATATATATTCTTCTGATGTCTTCCCTATACTTTGTTATTTTCTGTGTGTTTTTGTGTGGAAGGGGATTTATAATTATAATCTCTGTGCATCTTGTTTGGATCATTTTGCCCATTAATCATTTTTTAATGTAGATTATTCCATTTGTATGTGTTACCTTTATTCTCTGAGTTATTATGAAAAGGATGTTCTAAAGATATATTAAGTGGTAGATATGAAAGCTTAGATATGCCAGTTTAGAACATTGCCCACAGATCTATCACCTTTTTCTTCAGCTTTGTTTACATTTATTTTTCTCATCTTGGGTAAGAATATGTCCTAGATAGTCAGTAGGATACTTACATGTCTTCTTCACTCTCATCATTATGTCAGCAATAAATCCTACCTAGCACACAGAAACTTCAGTAGTATTCTGAGTAATTTAACCTTGTATAAATCATGAGTTTAGTTTAAACAGCATACATACAGAATCACTTTCTAAAGTAGGTAAGTAGTGAAATGTGTTTAACTATTTCATTTTAGTCTATAACTCTTGCCATATATTTGGAATAATATATAAAGCAAAAATGGCAAAAGAAATATAGTATGCTTTTAAAAACTATAGAAACACTAAGCCTAGCTCTTTTAATCCCTTATTTGTATTGATTGAATGGTCTCAAATTAGCCTTTTACATACATGGAACTAAAATGAAGAATCACTGTATTTTTAGTAATCGAATAATCTTATGTCAGCCAAGGTTTGAAGGAAAACGGTTGATAAATTCAAAAGGAGAATCTAAGAGAGTTTAATGAAGGGACTATTTAAAGTTCTATTTAGGATTAAGAGAAACCAATGAGGTATGGGTCTAGGAATATCAAGCCTTTAGTAAATTTAGGTATGAGGCATGCGGGGAGAAAACAGTTAACAGCATACATGGAGAAATGGAGCTAAAGGGGGAAACAAAAATTCAAACAACTTTCTTTAAAATTTCTATTTTCCTGAAAAACTTAATGCCCAAGAGCAAGGAGACCCAGTTAATGTAAGTCAAGAGAACAGAATATTATCAAGAATGAGAATTGGAGATTTGGAAGTACAAATGGAGAATATGTTGCATCACTCATTTCACTAAATTGCCTAATTTATTTAGTGAGTCAATATTAGGGAGAAGTGTGAAGGCCCCAAAATCTGAACTCAGTATGGTGGATGGCTAGATAGGTAATCTTGGTGTATGTTTTTTTGGTAGGAATAAACTTTTATGAACTTTTGATTTCAAACAATATACTGACCTCTCTCATTTGGACAGTTTCTGCATTATTAATTAGAAGATGGCATTGGTTGGTTAGATGATTTGGTCTCCATGTGCATGTCACATATGAAAGAAAATGTTATTTAAGCAAACATTTCTTATGTCCAGGAACATTGGAAAGTCGAATAACTTAGAAGAAAAGAAGAGCAAGGAATCCAAAATCCTGGTTTAAGGGCAGAGTTCACTCATTTTGTCATGTAGAGCCTCAATTTCCCTCATCTGCTAAAATAAGAATTTACCACCTCTACTACTTATTTAATAAAGATTGTTTCTGTATAGAATTATTATGATATTAACTAAAGTCTTAAATCAAAACTAATCCAAAATAAACTGATGACCGACATGTGAAAAATAATAAAATGAACAATTCAGCTATAAAGCAATTTTTTACAGGAATTTAATTTTTCAGAGATATTTAAAGTTGTCCTGGATAAATCAAACTTACTTCTGCAGGGTTTATTTCTATTATAGAAGAGAACTGCCAAATAACTTATGCAGTATTTTATATTTCTAATATCTGTGTCTTAAAAACTTATTTTTCCTGGCTTTCATTTTCTCTCAACAAAAGGCATACTAAAAAGATGACTGTTTAAAAAGTGGTGTGTATTCCTGATGAAGTTAGTTTAGTTATGTGTAATTATCATATTCAGTGCTAGAGTTGCTTTTGTTTTTATATTAGACTTCAGAAAACCTATTTGTCCGAGGACAATAGCAAAAGTGTAATTCAGAAAAACATAATACATTTTTGTAACATTTTAACTAGGTAATTTCTTTCACAAGTCAGTTTACTGTAACATTATTTGCAAAATTAAAATACTGATAACAACCTGAAAGTCCACAAATGAAGAAATGATTCACTAAATCATGATTCCTAAATTATATGCAATAAATAAAAGTGAGATTTATATGTACTGGCTTAAAAAGTTACCCATGATGAAGTATTGAAAAATAAGTAGCACAATAATCTCAATTTTTATTAAAAATTAAATAAAAGAGAGGAAGAAAGAAAGCTAAATTAACTGGTTGTACATTTATACAAACATCAGAAAAAGAATGAAAACCCATATTCTTTATAGCATTATTTAAACACTACAGCTAGAAAAGTTAATGAGGGAAGGAAGAATATTTTTCTTCATACACATCTGCACTGCTTAGAATTGTTGTAAACAGCATATATTCTTGTATAAGTTTTGAACATACAAAAATTATCATATAAATTAAAACTAATATAATGATAATTCAAGAAAAGCACCCGAGCATTTTGTAATATGTGACTAGTGTGTTTGCTAAATTGCAATAGTAAGACCACAATACTGGTTGAAGCAACTATAAGTAATGATGAATTCTGAATTAACATTGAGAAATTTATGTTTTTATGCATGTGCACATGTATATTTAACAAGACCTATTAATATTTGGACTCAAAGTACAGGATAAGAAGTGATATCCAAGGATAGTTGTTCACTTCCTGTCATCACTATGAACAGAAAAATAGTAATTTACAATGATAAAATAAAATAAACAGTACTGATATTTTTATTTTTCCTTTCCTATAAGCTTGAAATCCATGTGAAATATGAAATTGCTACAACAAGAAATATCTAGGGTTGATCAGAACAAACAAGGTGCCTTGTAGAATAGAAAGAGCCTCTGAACATCCTAGCAACTCCTATCATTTTAAGGAAACAAATTTAACATCATTAGAATATTTACTGTTACTTTAAATAGTTTAGTCAGAATAGTAATTCAAAGCAGGATTCCAAAATAATTTAAGCAGATCATTACTATCATTGAGATATTTTAGGAGAGTAGGGGGGAAAAAAGATCTTATAATGCCTATTCAACTTCATGCTTTGTCCTGGAATAGCATCACCCGGACACCTGAGGATGTTGGATAATCACACTAATTAATATATAAGAGTGTGTGTAGCAAAGTTAGCAAAGATACAACTTTAGAGGAAAATGTACTCTGTAGTTTAATTAACATTCTGAAAAAAATGATCAGGAAAAAAATATACTGAGAACCTCAATTATATAGCAACAGGGTGTTTCTTTGTCTTCAGCTAGCGGAATATCTCATCAAAACTAAACAATGAATAAAGCATAGTAAAAGGGTATAGAGAAGAGTCTTTCAGATCCTAATACTTGGTTTTTCCATAGCTTATCATAGAAATGTTCAACTCAATAGTCAAGGGTACGAATTGACAAACACCTATCAGAAAGTTTAGACACAAGGCTACAAGCTGCTGCACATGTATCTAACCACCTTACACCATTCAGCCATAGACTAGATGTTACGACATTCCTTCAACAACCATTTTAGAATCCTCATTTGATGCTTTTGTGTTTCTGTTTGCTCCAGGAGCACTAACTAGGCTACTCACCTTTTGCTTAAGTCAGTGTTAAGTACTAGGAAATCTCTAAATAGCCTAGAGTGAAGACATGATTTGGCTCAGAATCTGATTCATATTTTAGTTGCATTATTGCTAATCTTTATGTGTCTTGACTTCTGTATTCTACATCAATCTTTGCTAGGTTAAACTATGATAATGTTCACTGTCTCATCTATTCTATAAGTACCCATTATTGGTGTTAATGATAACCTCATCCTAGGTTATCTCTGATAATAAAGAGAAAATTATATTAAACTCAAGCCAGGATTAATGAATGTACAGAATTATTAAAATGTATTTACTCATTTATATATTTATTCAGCAACCATTTAGGAATGCTTACTTTTCCTATACCTGAGTTTGGGAAGAGAGGAATAAAAAGTCATAGAATTTAAACATAAGCCACGTGGAAGGTTTCATTCTATAATCAGGGATAGCAGACAAGTCAGTCAAACAAACAACCAAGAAAAAAAAAAAGTGCAAGGGAAAGACCCAAATGTAGAAAATGACTTGTAAGATGAATAGAAAGGAAGATGATATTGATGAAATATAATGATCAATAGAGAATGTGGTACAACATGAGGTATGAGAATCACACAGGGGCCAGACCAAGAGGGACATTCATTATAGACTATGTAAAAAGACTTGTCACTTTAAGAAACCCAATGGGAAACTACAGAAAAGTTTTAATCAGGAAAAGTGTCAATATCTGTACTATATTTTTAAAGGTGCCGGATAAAGTACTGTGGATATGGTGGGGGTAAAACTTGAAGGCATTGACTTAAGAGATTATTGTGATTGTAAAGAAAAGAAATGAGAGCTTCTAGGAGAGGATTATTTAATGTCAAGAGTGAATATTTTTAAGACAAACTTAAGAGGAACTATTAGGGGAATCAAGAATATTGTCATAGACTTTATTAATATTTAAAACGACTGCTCTTTAGTAGCTATTATTGAGAGAATGAAGGGACAAACTACTTGAAAATGATATACTTGATAATGAACTTATATTGAAATACTTGAAACACAATAAAAATTCAATAATAAGAATATAAGCAACTCAACAAACAAAATTGGGCATAATGTAATTCATTGTTAAATAATTTAGTGACTTCAAAGTATACGTATGGATCACAAATATGCACAAGGAAAAGCTAAACATCATTAGTCATTAGATAGACCCAGAATACAACCATGATGAGATACCACTGAACACCATAACATTGGCTTATACTAAAAAGCCTGACCATACCAGCTATACATTATTGCTGGCAAGGATGTGGAGAAACAGAACCTTTCATAAGATTCATGGTAGGAATGCGAAATGTTAGAGTCACTCTGGAAAACAGTTTGATAATTTCTTAAAAATATATTTTTAAAAATCTAAAAATACAGCCTTCATAGGTGCCTGAATGGCTCAGTCAGTTGTTAAGCATCTTACTTAAGCTCAGGTCATGATCTCACTGGTCATGAGTTTGAGTCCCACGTCAGGGACTCAACAACTCAAAGCCTTGAGTCTGCTTCAGATTCTATATCTCCCTGTTTCTCTGTCCCTCCCCATGTCATGTTCTATCTCTCTATATCTCAAAAATAAGTAAACATTTAGAAAAATACAGCTTCCACACCATCCAACTTTCTCACTCTCAGCTATTTACCCAAGAAAATGAAAGAATGAAAATTAATGTTCATACAAAGATGGATACAGGTGTTCACAGCAGCTTTTTTTTTAAATAACCCAAACTTTAAAAACTCAAAAAGTCACCAACAGATGAATGGATAAACAAATTGTGCTATGTTCACATAGTGTAATAAGACTCATTAAAGCAATATATGAACAATTGATGTGTGCAATGTGGGTGAATTTTAAATAATAATGCTATGTGAGAGAAGTCTGACATAAAGGAGCTTATACTGTATGATTCCATTTACATAGAATTCTAGAAAATGCAAAGCAATTTGTAGTGACAGAAGCACATCAGTGGTTGCCTTAAGACAGGGATGCGAGTTGGGAGAGATGGTTGGGAAGGAGTGAGAAAGAGAGATTATGAAAGGCAGTGATGAGACTTTTTAGTGATGTATGTGTTTATTATCTTGGTTGTGGTGATGGTTTTGGAGATATAATCATATGTGAAACTTGTCAAATTGTACACTTTGTATATGCCCAGTTTATTATATATTAAGTGTGCTCTTAAGAAAAAGAAACAATGCCTATTTTGGGCCTTCAGCAAATGAGTAGATTATATTGGCAGTTTCTAAACTGAGATAAAACAATGTTTGGCAACGAGAATCACGAGGTACTTTAGTAGGCATAGAAATAAGATCTCATAGCATGACCCACCAAGTAAGACCATAACCATCCACTTGAAATCGAACTTTGGAAACTACTTTCCTTTGCTCTTTTTCTAACTGATGGATTCTTGACATCTTGATCTTTAGTATCTATTATCTCCCATATTATTCTTAGACACCCTTTAGTTTATAAGATATAAATATTCTTTTGATGACAGGGCACGAAACAATGATATTCAGATAGCTGAAATGTAAAACTCCAAAATAGAGATGGAACCAGGCAGGGCCACACAGATGGTTGCATTTGGGGACAGAGTATCAGCAAGCTAGAGCTGTACGGGGCAGCTTATGTATGGCAACTCAGGTGAGATGAGTGGGTTTGGGCAGGTTTCCTGTGGAATGGCTAGTTTAAATGTCTGGGGTTTAAGAAGGTATTTTCTCTTTGTCTAATATTTCGCATTAAAGGGCAATTATGGTTAAAACATAGTGGTCCTGGAGTATGTGTTTAATAAGGGAAGTGGCTGGGACGAGGACTTACTTGCTTAAGTAAGGGAACTGACTAGCCTCTAGCCAGGGTCAAAAAACTAGGTCAAGACAGCATTTTCCCCCCAAACTATATTTTATCCCTGCTTGCTCTGTCACTTATCTTTTCCAACTGCTTATGACTTCTACTTTTTAATTTCGATTTTAAACAAATTCCATACCTCAGACTCAATTCCATAATGCACATCTTTTTTCAAAGTTTACCCATCCATTGTACATACTTTGTTTCTATAATCTGAAAATGGACATTCGGAGGTCTGGTTAAAATGCCTAATAAATCACACATAAAGAAAACTGAAGTCACACAATTAATTCTGATTTTTAACTTAAAAATCTTAACTTATAAGTCTACAACTTTGAAATACTAAAATGGAATATAACTGAAAATATGCCATTTCCCCTTTAAGTGTGGGGTCAAATCATCTTTATGGAAAATTACCCAAGCACAAGTTTGATATATATTATCTCCCGTTTATTTTACTATGGACCATAAGGTAACTGAGTTATTTTAGTAGAAAACAAAATAAAAGTAGAAAATTTATTGGAACTGAATTTATGAAAGTATATTTATTGTCAAAACCACTAAGCACTGGCATATCATTAGGTTCTAAGCATTAGCACTCTGTAAAATCTGGAAAACTCTAGCACACAGCAGCCTGAGTTAAGTCATTCTAAGAAGGTAGTCATTCAAATAGGATTAGCTAATCTATCCCAGTCTCTTACTCCTTTCTCTACTATACCTCCACAGTTTTTATGCCCCCAGTACAGCTGATTGATTTATTAGAATTAGGCTTATAAAGAACCAGTTCATTTGAAAGCCAGGAATCTAAAACCAGAAATACTACAAAGTAATCAGATTTGAATCACCCACAATTCCTTTGCTCAGTGACCACAAAGGCTCTTAAAGGTAAACAATGAATATTGGTTAGCTTAGGTTCAAGTAAGACATTTGATACCTAGAGAAAAATAAGCAGGAGAGTGAATAAAGCAGTAGTCACATTTCTGAAGAATGAAATCAGTAGATTGCAAGTGACAGGTTCAATTACTGGTCCATGGACCACTGACACATCTGCCTTAAACTCTGAGGAATGGGCAGTGGGAAAAGGATGAATAACTCTTAAGATTTAGAGAAAATATGTAACCACTCAGGCAGAAAATTAGCAATTACATTTCGTGCCATCAGTAATAACTATTTCAACAGAGATCTTAGGTTAACGTCAGACTGTGTGACAGTATATCAACCATTACACCTGTGTTCAATCAGCAACCACATCCCTCAATGCGATACTGAGCAGTTTAGTTCAAATGTGGCTTGTTCAGTGATAAGCAAGATGGCTGACACCTGGTACAGAAGTATTCAAAAGCAATTTACTTCACAGTTTTGATGCTGACTGTTGAAAAGAGAAAAATACCATAAAATTTGGACAGTTGTGATTTGTCTTTGGGTTTTCTTTTGATTTGTTCTTTTTAGTAATGAAAAAAATTGCAAATTTTACTGAAGATTAAAGCTCCAAATTATATCAGTAAGAACTTTTTATAATGTAAATCCTTCAGCTTTACAGCTAAATAAAATATCATATTTAATAAGTGTAAATGTATTATATTGTTTATGTGTTCTTAAGTAAATGAGTAAAACAACAGATGGCATATTTAAAATAGAAATGGAAAATATGAACTTATAATTCACGTATTACTTTTTCTATGTTCTCAGTTTAAATTGTGTCTCACATGACAGAGCTAACCAATAAATTTTTTAAATAGTCTTACTTATTGAAAATATAACATGAGGATAATAAGGTATTTTTCACCAAGAGATAAATATATTTAATTTAGCCACAAGTCCAATCATACTTTTTTAAATTTTATACTTTTTTTCTTATAATTTTACCCTAAGAATAAGCTAAAGAAAATATAAAGCAAAAAGTCCAAAACAAAATGTGAAGTAAATATAATGTAAAATGTAAACAAACAGCTAGTCAGAAGATCAGAACATAAAAATATCTTTAAGAATATTGCTTAGGAGGGTTAAATGACCATATTTAATCCAAAAATGTATTTGAAAGTACCTTAATTACAATGAAAAGCTCTTACTCCTGAATGTTCAGGTACACAAGCCAAATATTATACATCATGGTCATACTCTTTATAAATTGTTTAAAGTATTTGTGGGTAAAAACAAACAAATTGAATTCCCACAAATTAAGTCATTAGATGAATTTTGTTATGAACTTTGTTATTATAACATCAAATTCATGTTGCTGAACCCTCAGACCTAAGAGAGAGTTCTTAACAACTGATGGAACTATTCTAATATAATACATACTTATTTCATTGTAATTTGTTATGGCTAGTGTCAATTCAATAATATGTGTGTTCTTGTATAACATATAAATTCACAGATAATAACATAATACATACAATTCATAATATATTGTATGGTACTATATATCATATATTGTATGCATTATATATCTGCTTAACAGACATCTCTGGCTGCCTTTCAACAAATTATCATGAAAGAGAGGAGAGAATTTTTCTTAAAGGGCCTTCAAGAATTGTTCTTGAAGTCAGACAATCCCTTGTTTGCTTATGTGTGACTCTCCCGTGTTTAATTCTGAACACACACACACACACACACACACACACACACACACACACAGTCACACCCTAAGCTGGTGATGAGGATGGCAATGATAGATTAATGAACTCTATTAATTGGTGTGCAAAGCACAGTATCCTATTCAATTTGCACAAGAAAGAGTATCAGTGCAAAATATTGGAAGGTATGTTGCCTTGCTAAATAGGCAGTTTTTGAAAAAGTTATGTTTAAATTAAATAGTTGTTAATCACAGACATTTTACATGATCTAAAATATTTTTTTAAAATGTTTTATTTACTTCTGAGAGATAGAGAGCATGAGCAAGGGAGGGTTAGAGAGAGGGAGATTCAGAATCTGAAGCAGGCTCCAGGCTGAGCTAGCTGTCAACACAGAGCCCAACATGGGGCTCAAACCCATGAATGGTGAAATCATGACCTGAGCCGAAATCGGACGCTTAACCAACTGAGCCACCCAGGCACCACTCTAAAAATATTTCTATTTAAATCACACACAGGACAATTTTTAAAAGTGAAGACAATTTTTATAAATTGTCTCCTGTGTTATTCTGATAAATACAGGATACATGTGTTTATATTTGTGTTCTTATATCAAGTGCACCCAAACAGATTGAATAAATACAAATCCCTATCCATATTGGGGTGATATGTCAGCACACTTCAGCATGAATGGTGGTCCTTTAAGTAAGGAAGAGAGCAAGGAGAATAAATTTTCCCCCTTATATACACTATGCTGCATAAAGGCTTTACAATAGCAGTCTTTCCTTGAGCTAAGCACACTACCTCCAATAAATGTTGTCATCCGTGAGTCAACCGTTTTATAGCAGTATAAATAGTGCTGTTATTCTGGGCACTCTCTCCTTTCCTTTTATTTTCCTTCCTTCCTACTTTTGGTTCCCAACATGCTTATGTCTCATCTCCATCCTATCAATGTTCAATTTCAGATAACTATAATGTTGGGAGAGTTTGAGTGACTACTCCTCATTAAGGTATAAATGATTGATTGATTCTTGTACTGTCTTTTCCGGGGCATTTACATTTTAATAGGGGATAATTCTTTCATTCATGGTGAATGAGTTCTATAATAGTTATCATTTCAAACTAGAGTAATAGGACACTGTGAGGGGAACTGGAATTGGGAAATCCTCCTTGTTCATTTTTATCAAGGTCATATCCAATTGCCCATTACTTTCTAGGACTTCAAAACTCTACCCTAGGTTCTCAAATCTCCAAAGTTGAGTTTAGTCTCTCCAAAGCTGAAGTTATTTTCTGGAAGTAATTGAAACATGGAAGCAAACGCCTTAACACTTTCATATCACTAAGTTAACCTTGAGTATAGAGTGGTCATATTTTGGAAAGCCTATGAAGTAGATGGAATCAAAAGCCAAAATAAAGCAAGTAAAAAAATAGCAACAAACACAAACACATAGAACAGAGAAAGTGCACTGAGACACATAATCAGCTATCCTAGCAATAATATTTATATACCTCCTTGCACTGTAGTAAATATTGTTTTATGCACATACATTATTCCTTCAGCTTCAAGGAGAGATGAAATTTCTAAGTACCTTCTTACTATACAGCCCTAGTAAATAAAATGTACAGTACTCCTATAACTATCCCAGAGAGACATGAAGATCACATTGTAGGCATTCTTATTCTCCCTTAAAACAATGTATATGAATTATAAATCACACATAATTCTGGGAAAGAGAAATACACATGAAACTTACTGACAACTTGTTTGTCTCTACATCACAAATAACTAAACTTTAAAACATACTAACTTGAATATTACTACATTTCCATGATTTCATTTACAGTAAACCCCAAATAGTCCTAGGGTAATTTTTTTTTTATTAAACAAAGTATTATAAGGCCATGTATATTATCAGATTGAACAGAGATACAAAATTCTAGTCAGCCAAATAAGATATCCTAATATCTAAGGTTCATTCTAAAAAATTAATGCATTTCACCAAGTTTAAGAAGCCTTTGGTTAAAAACTAACAACTAGAGCTGCTCTTCATGAAACTCAGGGGACATTGAAAAGTCAACTCATATTACTAAATTCCATGTAAATTAGATGAACTGACAAATATTTGTAAGTATCCCATGTAGAATAGCCATGTAGAATGGCTTTCAATATGTAGAATTGCATATTGAAACTTTCCTAGCATCATTTGAAAAAATACTGATTTGATAGACAATGGATATTTGTATTTTAAATGATTTTTTGGTAAACATTTTTAAAAATTAATATTTAGTATTCTAGACATAATTTAACTTTCTATGGTTGACTACAGTTTAGGATTATAAACAGCAGTTTTTTATTTCTTTAAGTTCACTTCAGTGATGTAGAATAATTTACCAATGGATGAAGAATGTCAAATGTCTGTAAAATGGCTGTCCCATTTTACTTAGGTTTCCTAATGAAACCTGAAGGTAAATTTGCTTCCCTAAGTGTTTGCATGTATTTCTAGCTATTGCCCTAACAATAATTGGAACAAAAATTAGATTTGAAAATATTTTAGTTGCTGAGAATCTGTCCCTTGAATAATGGGGATATTACCTTACCAGATGGATAGAGAGATTTCTAAAAATTTCACTTACAATTTGTAGGTTCACTTGAATTGGGACTTTCAATTTAGCTAAAGTCTTCACTTTTAGAACAAATAAACTTCCTTCTAATTTCTGGGGGATAATATATTTAAATCTTTAGAAAAAACATAGAAACACTGAAATACTTCCAGTAAGTTCTTTCTGCCTTTCTCTATATTCTATAGACTTAATAATATAAAAAAAGATCAGTATTTTTTTTTTTTTACCAAATCATAAGACACAATGTTTGCAATTTCATTTAAAGAAATCTCAGGCAACTCTGGGTGGGACCAAGGAAAGAAGAGAGTAAGAGAGGGAGTAGTAAATAAAAAAAAATTCTCCCTTTGCCTAAAATATTATTAAGAGAATATCAGAGAAGGACTCTTTTTTCTCTCCCTAATGCACAATATATGCTCAATAGTGCCTTCAATTCAAATTTCATTTAAATTAAAATGTCATTAATGAGAAAAATAGTTGACCTGCTAACTAAAAGAAACTGCTTTATGAAGGTTAATCAAGGCCTATCTACCCCAATTCAGTTTAATGATTGGCAAAAATAAGTATTCTCTTTTAAGTAGTCAATTAAATTATGTTTTTCAGAAAATTTAAGAATGTGCTCACTTCATAAAATTTCATGTAAACATAAAAAACAGTTTGTCCTTAATATTCATCAGAGTTTCCCTTATCTGTTCAAGATATACTTCTGGCAGGTTTTGAAATATAAAATTTTTTTATTTTGGAAATTAAGTTTTTAAAATCCATGTAAAAGTTTTTATTTAGAACAATTTGCTGTCAAACTACTATTGTTCTAAACAGTGAAATTTGTATTCTATAATTAAACAAAATAAATATGAATATTAATCAAAATTCTTGGATAAGGCTTGCTTAATGAAATTTTGCTTTATTTAATGATGCTTGAAAAATATTTCCAAACACTGTCACCTTAAGATGACTGCTAATGCAAAAACAGAAATGCAAAGGGACTATAGATACTAATTACAGTTTAAATACCCAACACAACATTTAAATTTTTTTTAATGTTTACTCATTATTTGGGAGAGAGAGAAAGAGAGAGAGAGAGACCATAGGCTCCCGGCTATGAGCTGTCAGCACAGATCTCAACACAGGACTGGAATTCACAAACTACAAAATCGTGACCTGAACTGAAGTTGGATGCTTAACCGACTGAGCCACCCAGGCTTCCCTTTTTTAATTTTTTTAAAATGTTCATTCATATTTTCTGAGAGAGAGAGAGAGAGAAAGGCAGAGAGGGAGACATAGTATCTGAAACAGCCAATACAACATTTTTAAAACTCCCCAGTTTTGATTCAGGTGATCAGTCAATGTTGGTATTATTGAATCTGTAACATGAACTTACTTTGTTTTCTTTTCTACCTATGCCTTGAGAAAAAAGCTTGAGAAGAAAATTGAGACAATTATTTCTCTCCCACTACTTTTTTCTTTGCCTCTGAAATCACAACAGAACTTCAACCAGAGGTTTTCCAATTGAAAAAAATATATATATATGTATATATACAACATAAGATAGTGCTTAGGTTTTGGGTTCTATACCCAGGTAGTCTCTACTCAGAATTTTTTTCTTTTGCAGAATAGTTGTTAAACAGTGTTATAGAAGTTTCAGATGTACAACAGTGTGAATTGACAATTCTACACATTATGCAAGGCTTACCCTGATAAGTATAGTTACCATCTGTCACCATACATTATTATAATATTGTTGACTATACTCTCTTTGCTGTATTTTTTACCCCTGTGACTTAATCATTTTATAAAAGGAATTCTGGCTTTTCTTTGTAACAGCTATCTCTATGGTTTTAGGATAGTTTCTTAAGGTTTCAAAGCCTCATTTTTCTCACTTGTACAAGGTGATAAGATAGCACCTACCACACACAGGCCTCCGGTGCAGATTAAATGACTAAACATGTCAAATGCTTAGAAGAGGGCCTAGCATATTTTATCTGCGCTCAAAAAGTTTCATTTTCTGTCTTTATTCAAGGTATTCAAAAATAATATTAAACTACAAATAACTGTATTACTATTATTACAGTCAGAGCTAGAGAAAGATCCCTCCTCTATCTAGTTTCCTCTAACTTCTTTTTATTATAATTTATAATAATTATATAACTGCTTTACCCACCTGTGTCATTGTCTCCACTGATGACAGACCTGTTAGGCTACCAACAGCCAGTTTCTCTCAGAGATATCCTAAGGTCTCTCTGTTCAAATATTATCTCACTATGAAGGCCTTGCCCATCTTTTCTCTTTCCTTTCAATACCCTTATCCTGGTTTATTTTTAGTCTTGTCAGGTATCACCATATACATATTCCATGTTTTATTTTATTCTTTTGTTACGACATTTGCTGAATGAAAAAAGTTACCTCTCTTGTTAGAGTTAGAACACATGCTAGAACACATATGCAAAGGAGGCCCACTACAGGTACTCATTAAATACTTGTTAAGTGAGTGGATTAATTCATACTTAGAGGTGAATGACTGGAAATTATCAGAAATCTATTAATGTAAATTTTCAATACCTACCTATGTAACATTTTGTAGGAAAAGGTACATTTGGTTGCTTTGATAGCAAAGTCTATTATTTACCCTCCCTCCCCCAACACCTACAAATAAGAAAGATATTCTTAAAATTGGAGGAATTATTTTATCTGTTTAAGGCTCACCAATATCTCATATATTTCCTATACATAAAAGCTGGTAGGGTCTACAACGTGTCCTTTATCATGTGTGATCAGAATCATACCTCATTTTTTTTCATTCTGCCTCTCATCTCCCTATTTTAGCTTCCATTTCTTAGAAAGTAAAAAGCAGAGCCTGAGGAAATGCTTATGTCATGACAGTTTATTAAGGAGCACATTTCCAGGGAAGCAGAGCACAGGAAACGAACAGCGAGTAGGGAGGGAGGGAGAACAAGCATAAGGAAGTATGTCACCAAGCTGGCTAGAGGTCATGGCAGGAATGACGGTTAAGGTCTCAATGGAAAGTTTTACGGAGAGTTTATGAAGTTACTATGGAGTATACTAAAGTCATAAAGGAGGCGACAAAAAGGAAAATGATTTATTGATAGAATTTCTTTTCCATTGGCCATAGTTTGCCTCTAGAACTTCAAATCCTTGCAGTTTCCTGGTTGTACATGCTTGGGGTCTGAGCAGGTTTTGTATTTATTAGGAATATAATGGCAAATGGGGAGCTTTAGATTAGAAGAGGAGTGCCTTGCACACAGAACTGAAGCCCGGTAGTATCACTATAAGCCTACAGGTGAGGTAATGGCTAGGAACTGTGACCACAGGTATATCTGTGTCAGAAGCAGAGTCTGTAGTAGCATCCTGGCTTCACGACCACAATGGAGACACATACATGCAAGTTGCTGGGAAGGCAGTCTCAGTTAGAAAGCAGGCAAGACTCCTGATCTGAGGTCAGGAATACAACGCATCCCACACATGCCCTTATCCTACAATGTATATGTTCTGGAAAAACATTCTGGGTCTGCCCTACCAACCTTCCTAGACTGAGGGTGTTTAGCCCCCCAAAGTCTAAATGTAAATTGAAAAACACATACCTTTTAAAAGTACTCTACTCTCGGGGCGCCTGGCTGGCTTAGCCGGTTAAGCATCCGACTTTCGCTTAGGTCATGATCTCGCGGTTCGTGGGTTCGAGCCCCGCGTCGGGCTCTGTGCTGACTGCCAGCTCAGAGCCTGGAGCCTGTTTCAGAGTCTGTGACTCCCTCTCTCTCTGACCCTCCCCTGCTCACGCTGTCTCTCTCTCTCTCTCCTAGAAATAAATAAAACATTAAAAAAATTCCTCAAAATTAAAAAAAAAAAGTACTCTACTCTTTCTTTAAAACAAAATGTAAAATAAAACTTAAATAACTTCTGTTTAAAAGTCTCATTTAAACCAATTTTTTGTGACATAAAGTTAAACTTCCATAAAAAAATAATTCATAATAATGCAATTTGTAAAGATTGCACATTGCCCAGCTAACAGTGTCAATGCTTACTATTGCAATTTAGTGAGAAACTATATCAATGGAAATATTCAATCAAGTGTGAACTAGGGGACAGTGTTATATGCAGCTCTGCCCCTCAAACTTAGATACATAGCCACAGTGCCCCATCTCCAATGCCCTGATAAGAACCATTAAGACTTAAGGCATAATGAAGGCATAGGAAAAATATAGTGCTTTTTCTAGGTCTCAATTTTACTTAAAGATTTAAGAAAATATCTTAAGCCTTGATTTTTTATGCTAGACTATCTAACATGAGAAATTGTTTCTGTGATATATATTATTTAAAAAGGTTTTTCCCTCTGTGTAAGTAGGAAAACCACTAATAGTGTGACATTCTCATGATACAAAAGGGACTACCTGCTGTGGAGAAAGATAATTATTCTAATATCACTGACCTGCATAGCTTTTCTTAGCACCAGTTAGATCTAGAAATTGACTAGTACATAACAACAATTAATCTAAAACTTATAAAGCATACCTATATGTATTTAAATATGAATTTTAGAGTTTTAGCTTTGTAACTAAGCCTAAACAAGTTATTTCTTTAGAATAACTTGAGCAATAAATATCCCTCTAGAAGTAACTACCCAAAATTTCATATTTTATGTGTCTTGATAATATAAGTTGGGGCTGAGAATAATATCATAAAAAATATAATGAGAAACTACATACATAATTATAGTTACCAGTAACAATTTACATATGTTTTACATTTATGTGTCACATATATAAGTTACATAAAACATATTATATATGTATATATTTCATATATATTTTACATGTAACTATAACCACATATAAAGTTATTTAATTCAAATTCATTTTGGTTCCAAGAAAAGCAAATAATCTGACCTAAAGATGCTTCTTTCAAACATCTAAACAATTTTAATGTGTTCAACGGATATTCAGAAAACCAAGAGAAAGACTAAGGTACAGATAATTATTTAACTTAGAGTTGGATAAAGTCATTATTTTATGATCATAAAAAAGGTATTATTTCTTTGACCATTTTATTGGTTCTTTTTTGATATTTCTACCCTGAAAATATTTGATGAAAACACTAACTGGCAAATTGCTAAAAGCCAAAGTGAACAGTGTAGAAATTCTCAACCAGTGTTTAAATGCAAAAATCCACACCCTCCTTTGTGCTCACATTACCTCTTCTTTGTTCATTTGTATATATATACATACATATATAGAGAGAGCTCTCTGGTATGTCTTCTGTTAAGGGTACTATTCCTATGGGATCAGAGTACAAACTTATGATTTCATTTAATCTACAATACTTAGAGATTGCATCTCTAAATAGAGCCACACTTCAGGTTAAAGCTTCAGTATATGAATTTGGTGGGAACCCAAACATTCAGTCCATAATGCATGAAGAATACTTCCAATGTAACATTATGGGAAAATCATTATAACATTTTAATTATCATATGATCTCACTGGAAATATTAAATTGTTTCTATATCAAGGAAAAATTTGGTAGAAAGTCCATCAATCATTAAGAGTAATTACCCATGGACAGTGTTATTTATTGTGGTTTTTACTTTCCATTTCTAGTTCTTAGCTGTCTCATACTTCTAGAATTATCATGTGTTGGTTTTATGATTAAATATTTTAAGATATCAGAAATTAAATGAGGATCAGACAAAATAAAATGAAATAAAATACATGAAAGTGTGTACCTCAGTGCTTCAAGTACTTAACTAATTCCCTTTGACTTTTAATTTACTTTTAATATATTTGTATAATATGATACTATGTATAAAGTATCATAAGGAAATTCTATTTTCATTTTTTCAGCCAAAAATTTGGGAAGGGGACAATATATATCATATTCAAATTTCCAGTTATTGAGAAATAATGAGATAAAAATAAACTATATAGGCTTGATTTATATGTGTGTGTGTTCCAAAAGTCAGAAAAAAGATGTAAATTAATTACTGTAGAAACATCTTAAAGAATCCTCAACGGATAGCTTATTACAGATGATAAGCCAGTTTTAAATAGCATATTAATAAGCAGTTAGTGTAATTTTCATCTCATGATCAATTTTCCAAATGTTTATTGATTGACTTCTATATTCTAGGAAGTGTTTTCACATCTGTGAATGCAAAAATGTAACATGCCATCATCTTAAGAATCATACACAAGTAAAATAAATCATACTGCAATATGATGATTTCACTAAGAGAGGAAGAGATTAACAACAGCATAGCATAAAGGCACATATTGGTGAAGTCTTAAGAAGAGATGTGTATGCAATAGCACACAAAAACAAACAAAACCGATAGTAGAAAAGACCCACATCTTATTATTTGACAAAAGGTGCAAGAACAAGAGTAAAAATTAGAATAAGAACAGCACATCTATAAGTAGAGGACTCTGGATAAGTTCACAATGGCAATTTACAACACATCTATAAGTACAGGACTCTGGATAAGTTCACAATGGCAATTTACTTAGAAAGCTGATAGGCAAAAGTAAGGCAATGCTGAATGTGAGAGGAGGCAGAAAGGATTTTGTCAAAATGGTAATTTGGGTATAAGCAACTTAAGTTGCTTTTGGAAATTAATTGGTAATTTATCCCTTTGAATGTCTTAAAATCCTTTTTTCACTTTTCAAAATTTTAATTTTGAAGACTTTTGCTTGTGAACTGACATGGCAGATTATGGATTTTAATATTGATTAGTTGTTTTTATTACTGTCATTAGGTTTCTTTCTTTTCTGATAATCAACAAGCATTCACTGATTAAATAGTGAAAACTCCCCCCAAATAAACAAAATCTTCAATATTAATATAGAGGACTTTTCACATATTATGAAAAAAGTAGAAATATCTATGTCAGCTTTACTATGCAGTGACTTTTTAACTTCAGTGATATGGAACAAAAGATCCTGTATAATCTAACCGATGCTGTTGTCAGTTTGGCTGGGGAACATAAGGGAAATGTCAACATAAACTTTTACAAAAGTAAAAAAATCATTTGAAAAAAAAAAACTAGGGTGCTTGGGTGCCTCAGTTTGTTGAGAGTCTGACTTCAGCTCAGGTCATGATCTCACAGTTTTGTGGGTTCGAGCCCCATATAGGGTTTTGTGCTAACAGCTTAGAGCCTGGAGCCTGCTTCAGATTCTCCATCTTCTCTCTCTGTGCGCCTCCCCCACACTCGCTCTCTCTTTCTCTGTCTCTCAAACATAAATAAACATTAAAAAAATTTTTAAGGGGCGCCTGGGTGGCTTAGTCGGTTGAGCGTCCGACTTTCGCTTACGTCATGATCTCGCAGTTCGTGGGTTCGAGCCCCGCGTCGGGCTCTGTGCTGACTGCCAGCTCGGAGCCTGGAGCCTGTTTCCGTCTGTGACTCCCTCTCTCTCTAACCCTCCCCTGTTCACGCTGTCTTCCTCTCTCCTAGAAATAAATAAAACATTAAATTTTTTTTTTTAATAAAAAAATAGTAGACTAGATATAAAATTCAAAAATTTTTAGAAAATATGGAAATTGAAATTAAAAGATTGATATGAGATGATTCACTTGAACTTTCTTCCACGGATTTAGATCATTATGATAATGCAGATTCCATTATTTATTTTAAAACGCTCCTAAAATTATATATAAGATTATCTACTGCATGAATAAATCACTAGAGTATGCCTGCCAGTTTGAATATAGCAGCAGCAGAACATAATTCCCTTGAAGAAATCAATTGAAAACAAGGGGAATAAGAAACATACAAACTTTGTCTTCAACAGAACTCTTAAAAAAAACTGGAAACAAAAACATAAGGTATGAAGATAGGCTTTCAAAAGTATGGGAATGAAGGGGCTCCTGGGTAGCTCAGTGGATTAAGCATCTGATTCTTGATTTCCACTCAGGTCATAATCTCACGTGTCATGGGATCAAGATCTCTGTGGGGCTCTGTGCGGAAAGTGCTGGGCCTCCTTGGGATTCTCTCTCTCCTTCTCTCTTTCTTCCCCTTGCCCACTCACACTCTCTGTCTCTTTAAAAAAAAAAAATTAGGAAGCAAAACCTAAATAGTATGTTTACCAGAGTGGTAATGGGATGCACCAACCAGTAGCAGGAGTTTCACCAGGCTTGAATTAGAAATCAACAGAAAAGTCTGTAGTTGACGAATCCCACAGTTTTGGATTTTTAGAAAGCAGTCTCTTTATATGTCTACAATTGAAAAGAGATGTTGATTTGACCTACTAGATAACTACCTAGTAGGTAATATATTAGCCAATTGACCTATTACCTATTAGATAATATATCAAGTATCTCTAGGATAGAATAAATAAAGGAGAAGGTAAAAACTGAGCTCACACAATGGTTTATATGTATCATTACAAAGTAGTAAAGAACTGAGGAAATCTATTTTTCCATTTAAAAATGTTATGAAACAGGAAGTCCAACAAGTAACAGCAACAGCAGTAATAACAAATTGTAAGCCAAAAGCCAAACCCCACACTTACGTACATACACTGTAATATTTTTAAAATTCTAACCCTGATAATCTAATTTTAAATAAGTCCCAGTGGCTACCTAAGAATTCTAAAACCTTTCAAGGTAAAATTGTACTGTATGTATAACATATCACTAAAATAATGCTATTAGGCTAGAGGACTAAGGGATCCCCAGTGTAACTCTCAGCAATAGGAATAATTTGAGAAAAGAGGTTAGCAGATATATTCATTATGTTGGCACAGTATGTAATAGAATAAATGACCTTTTAATTAGACCTAAGCCAATTGTGGAAGCATTGTATTTTTAAACAATGGTTCCTTTTAAAATTTGTTTCCGAAAGTCATTTTTCTGTGGATGTAGCTGCAATATGTATATATTGCAGAGAGAGAGTGAGAGAGAGAAAATCATTATTATACAATCCCCAAGTTGGAGGATATTACCTGGTAATACCTTCTCCTTTAAAATGTATGTTTTAGTAGGTAATCCATAATTTCCTTAGATCAGCAGAGTGGAAAATTAACTATAGTGTGTTAAAAATTAACTGAATATAAAAATATAATTCTAAGCATAATTATTATGCTGATGAAAGTATATGATAAAAATATTATTGGGGGTTTGAAATTCTACTGTATACTAGTATATAGGTTTAGATATATACTTAACTAGATAAGACCATCTAAGAATCATTTTCATCCTATCTAATATGAAGATTAGTAGTATCATATGGTTATGATAAGGAATAAATGAAATAATTACAGCAAATTTTAAGTTTAAGTATAACAAAGATCATAACAAAATATCAGATTTTATATCATGATATTGCTTTTAAATAAAATATCAGGTAATAATGTTAATACTTTTTATTTTATTTTTAAAAAATATTTATTTTGAGAGAATGAGAGCATGCACACGAGTGTGAGGGAGCAGAGACGGAGAGAAAGAATCCCAAGCAAGCCCCACTCTGTCTGCATCAAGATGCGGGGCTCGCTCTCACAAACTGTGATATTGTTATTTGAGCTGAAAACAAGAATCTGAAGCTTAACCCCACTGAGCCATCCAGACTCCCTACTTTTCACTTAATTTTTGCAACAAAAGGAAATATACAGATGTCAAAAAAATTTCCAGAAAAACATTAGAAGTATGGTGAGTGGATTAAATACAGAACTTCATAACTGAGGATTGAAAACAATTTCTACTCTTCATTATTTACTTAATGTCCTCTTTAATCACTTGGTAAAATCCATAGTTGCGGTGCTTAGAGCACTTGAGGTGTACACAAGTGCAGAAAGATAGATCATATATTTGTCAGCAGAAGGATGCCTTAAAATATCTTGACATGGTACTGGTATTGGCTTGAAACAACAGAAATATATGAAGGAGAGAAATGTAAAAATTCAGTTCTTACAAGGAAAAAACAAGTAAATTTAGAGAAAGAGCTTAGTGGATGAGAACTTAATAGATCATATGTAAAATAACTATTTTAAGATAGACTAAGTCAATGATATTTCAATATTTTTCTTTCATAAAAAATACAGAATACATCAAGCTGTAATAGCACAGGTAGAGTTATTCAGAATTGCATAGCTGTTAGTACAGATACTTTTTAAAGTAGATAGATACTTTTGAAATTAGATAAAGGTCTGAACATCCTTGTTTATTTGTCAGGTCATCCAAAAAATCAGGGGTAAGAAAATAGGGAAATTGAGAACAAGATAGAGGAAACTCACCAACAAATTTTGAAAATGAGCTTGTTACAATAAGGGAAAACTAGAGCACCTTTATAATTCTTCCATCAGAGAAAGTAGAGAATGGGGCACTGATCCATCAACTCACACTCCCCATTGGTTGTCTTCTCTGAACTTCTGGGTTGCACTAGCATGCAAGTGGGTGGCCTTGAACTTTTGAGAAAGCAAATCGGAGAGACCTTGCTACATTAAGTTAGCGTGGGATACTGAAAAGGGTGCCAGAGATTTTCAACCTCAGCTCTACTAAATTAAGTGGGCTGAGAGATATGGCTCGTGAATCTCTAGTGTCTACTAAACTTCTTTTTCTCACTATACTTTACTACTATTAAGTGAACACATGAGTGTCATCTTAAGAGGCCACAGCATGAATAGGAATTGGGTCAAAGTAGAACTCATTTTTAAAAAGTGTTCTGGATATGGAGGATCATGGACCCAATTCTGAAAAGAAATGGCTGAAGGAAGTGCAAATTTTATGCCTAGATATGATAATACTCAGGGGAAATATGATAGAAGTCTTCAAATATTTGAAAGCTTTCATGTGGAACACAGAATGCACTCTCCTTTATACCTAAAACCACAAAGATGAGGCAAATGTGTGGACATTAAATGGAGACAGATTAAGCTTGAAATAGGGAAGACTGCACTATGAAATCTGTGTAATAATGGACTGGGCTGAAGCCAGGGTCAATACATATCCAATCACAGGCAATGTTCAAACAAAGATTAGGTGACTGCATACTTGTTAGAGATGTATTAGATCAGAGTCAACTATCATATAGGTGGTTAGATGGATTTTGGTACAAATCCCTTTCAAACACAGTATTATATTTCTATAAATGTCAGGAAGAATTTAAGCTCATGTATCAATTTTCTCATTAAAATATATATTGAGAATTGTAGTAGGCAATGGATGTTCAATGATAAAGCAATCTTGTGAATGATACTAAAGGAGTTATTCAGCATGCAGTGAGTATATGTTGTAAGTTCTAAGAAAGAAAATAACAGACAGCAGAGTAAAACAGTAACCGAAAAGGTGGACTGGATTTATTCTGAAGAGTTGAGAAAGTCCTTAAACAAGAAGACAGTATTTAAGCTGAGACTTCAGAGAATACAAGGAGTCAAGCCACAAGAAGAGTTGTCCAATTCTAGGAACAAACTATCCCATATTTCAAGGTTCAGAAGAGTAAGACTGTCTACAATCATATATACTTATTGTCAGCATATCCATCACCCAATAATAAAACTCTTACATAAACTATAAGAGCACATGCTTTGCATTCCAATATGACGCTGTACAGAGAGCTTAAATTTAATAGCAAAAGGAGATTTTCTGCATAAAATATAATGAATGGGTCAAAGCAGTAAAGAGGTCCGTGGAAGACTTCAGACATTCTCCAGGAAAATTATGCATTCTTTTTTTATTTAAATAAAGTCTTTGAATTATCATTAGATTTACATGTACTAAGCATTTACTAACAGGTATCCTTATAATTAAACAAGAGAAAAACAGACCATCAATAAAACACTAAAAATAAGTACTCCTGAGAAGTTATTTGCATCATTAGTGCAATTTATTTATTTCTTCATTCATTTTAGCTTTCCATATTATTTTCCAGTGCTAATACAACATTAAAAAGTCTTAATCTCTAAAGAGTTTGTGCTTTTACCAGATTAACCATTGGTTTTGGCAAATAGAATTTTGCCACATTATAAGCAAAAAAATGAGCATGCATTTTGGGGTAAAATATTAGTCCAAAGAAGCTAATTTTGGAAATAATATTTTCAAAATATGCATATGATCCACTTAAATATAATATGTATTATTCTTAGGAAACAATCTTGTAGCATGACAAAACTGATAAATTCCTAAAAATGTATAATTTAAGAAGGAACAAATTGTCTCAGAAATAATAAAGCTCATTATTAGTATGTACTTTGAATGTGTCGCATATTCATTTACCTACTTTGAAATAAAATTCCCTTTTAGTCTTTCATTCTTGCAAATGAAGAATGACCATTCTATAGAAAAGCAGAGTTATTACTGAATACTTCTTAAGAAAGTATAGAAAGATATTTAAGGGCTTAAGATTTGTTATGGCAGGATATATTTTTCTCATTCTAATGGTAATTGGGAAAGCTGAATGGTTCATTCATTAAGCAAAGTGAATACATTTTTTCAATGGCATAACTACTATATATTTAAATATTAAAGATTCACAAATAAACTTTTGGTTTTCTTTGGACAAAATTGTTTGTTCCAAACTATGAATGACTTTTCTGTCAATTTTTATTTACTTTCTGGAACTTACTAGTATAACAGGTCTGTATTACTTCATTTGAACATTTTGCTATGAAATAAATTATTAAAAATATATATTATTAAGCATTGTGAGAAGTTTCCATTTTTAGAATTGAGTTACACACAAAAATCTTATTTATGAACTAATGCTTTAAGGAATTGCCTTCAAGTAGGATAAATTAAGTTCCAAAAATATTTTTAAAATATGTTTTCTCAGACATTTTTTGCAATCTTCTGTTCATTTGATTCTTCAGAGTGTTTTCTCTATACCTCCTTGTTGACAAGAAAGTCCATGCCAGTCACAATCTTTCTCTAGTCAGGGTCTAAAACTCTGTGCTCATTTTTCACTTAGTTACTGGAATATTTCTATTACTGGGATGTCGTTCACATTACACATTAAATCATTTAAAACAAGTTTTAAATTTCTCTTCTATAAGAACCTATGAGCTCACAACTATATTTCTTAAGTATTCGTTTAGTTGTTTCTGTGTCCTGTGCTTCCATTACTAATGTATCTCATTTTAAACATCCATAAGGATAATTTTTGTCTTGCACACTATTGTCAATTTATTGCACAACCTTAGACAAATCACTGAAATCTGTTTCTGTTTTCCCATGTATAAGATGGGGAAGCTTGGAGATTATATTTGAATATACTAAAACATGTTTAAAACACTCTGCTCATGTTGTGCATATTTTTCAATTATAGAAGTAAATGGTAATAAAACATAATTATATAATTTATTCCAATTCTTTCTTTAAACTAAAACCAGATAGAAAAAAATATTTCAAAATAACAGTAGGTATGGTAAATGCCAACCAATCTTGTGAACTCCCTAAGTGGCATGCTTTCTCAGGTAGGACACAAGAACAGAACTTTGATCCTGCCTGAGGCTCTATTAAGGGGGAGAATTTCTAGTGCAGAAGCTAAGATCGTGTTTAGAAAGAAAATCAAGGTAAACACATTTATGCATTTTACATATTATGTTTTCTTCATAGCTTTAATATCTGTAGTATCCTTTAAAATTTTCCTGAATGTTTTCAATGTATATTTATTTACCTTATAGGTACACTAAAGTAATGTTAGCATTGCTTATGAGTCTGAAAACAAATCATTCCTCATTTTGACAAGGTGGATATTTGCAAGGCTGAATCATTAGCTTCTTTAATTAGTGGAAAAGTATTTTATTGGCAAAATGTAAGATTTCATTTAAATCTAATTCTGTAAAGATTTATCTAAAATTAAACAAAATTATACCTCTTCGAAGACTCTGCCATTATCCTCATCATGAAAAATGGCAAAGATGTGGATTATCCATTTATTTAATCCTTTAAGAACAGTTTTTGGTGTACATTTTCATAATTTTATTTCAGTGGTCTTCAGGTTTGTGCCTTTATCATGATATTTACAATTATGGAAAATTCCAGATGCTGTGTTATTTATTTCCTTTATTCAGTTTCCCAAGAAATTTGAGAAAAATAAATGAAATTTTCAGGTTTGGCTTCACTGATGAATTAGAAACATATAATGCATGAGCACTTTTTCTCTTGGGACTGTTTGGCTTTTTACTATTCATTGTGAGATCTTCCTTAAAAACCTGTTGACACAGGCATGGTAAAAATATCAAGTTGAAATTACCATCTGCTGAAAATCCCTCATGGCCTTCTACCTATAAAGGAAGTTTAATTTAACTGATTTTTTTCTCTGACATCATTATTGTCTGGTTCTATAAAAGGATGATATATATTTATGGACTTTGATATAATATGGCAACAGTAATTCAGCCTTTTCCATACACAAATGCAATGCAGGACCAGAACCCAAATATACCAGTGAATATAAAGGCAGAATTGTCAACAAAAATAAATTTTCAAATGGCTATTCACAATTTCTTGTACTGTAATAAAAATTCAGTAATATATTGCAGCAACATGAAAAAAGGAAATTGATAATTTGTAAGAGTAGGATTTAACTTCAGAATTATAAAACACACATATGCATACATATTCCTCCCATTCACTGTATAAGAATACACTAAAATTTTGTTTCATTTGCAGTAATTCACCTTTTTGTTTAATTCTTTTTATTCCTTTTGAATTCATTTGTTTCTAAAAATGTACTTAAGGATCTGGCTTTCTTAAAAATAGAAAACCTTTATCTTGTACTTTCCTATCAACTGTTCTCTTACCTAGATGCAGTATGGACTTATGTTATTCAATGTAGAAGCTAATTGGTGTCAATTTATATTCTTTATACTTTCAGGTTTAAACTTTATGTGCCTACATATCTGAATTTAATGTTGACTTCAGTGGATCAAATTTTAATTTAAAATGACTCTAAGCTTTAATTTTATTTTTGTTTACACATAGATTAATGACTTCAATTGAGCATGTACATTTAAAAAGGCTTATTATGGATTTTTAAATATCATATTTATGCTAGTTTTGCTTTATTTTTGATATTTAAAAGATACCCAAAAAATCAAGAATATACTAACAGCATCCCAAATGCTAGAAATTGATTAGCATATATATTTCAATTTTTACCAAATTTCAAGAAACTACACAATTAATAACTGATTATCCATTAATTATAATTTTAAAGTTGAAGTGTCCTGTAATCATCCTATCTCACTCTTCAGAAATAAAACAATTTTCTGGTGTATATTTTTAGTGTATTTCATTCTTTTGTACAAATCTGTTTTAACAAAGTTTTTTGGTATGTTTTTCAAATTTGTTTAATTGGCATCATGCAGAAAAAGAATTCTATAACATTTTACTCAAAACCATATCGTATCCCCTACATTCTACATAATGTAGGTGTATCTAATTTACCCCCAAATAATTATTACAATGTTAGATGTTATTTACTCTTCTTTTAAAAATGATTTTAAGGGTGCCTGGGTGGTACAGTTGGTTGAGCATCCAACTCTTGATTTTACCTGAGGTCATGATCCCAGGGTAGTGGGATCAAGCCCTGCATCCAGCCCCATGTAGAGAGCATGGAGACTGCTTAAGATTCTCACCGCCCCCCGCCCCCACCCCCAATCTTTGCCTCTATCTCATGCTCATGCTCTCTCTCTCAAATAAAATGAATAAAAATAAATAAAAATAAAATTATTTTAAAATAAGAAAATTAAAAAATCCTTTTACTTCTTTGTAGGTTGTAAAATCTTGTCTATTATAGGCATCATTTTCTTGTATTAAATAGAAGCAACGGTGCTATTCATCTAAGACTACTCAGGAATGTCCTACTTTTACATCAGAAATTAATATACACACTTATAAGAAAAATGTATAGGATTTCTCCTTTTTAAAGTTAATATGGAATTTTAAAACTATGTGTCTATTATATGAAAGACCATGTTGAAAGAAATTACTCAGAAAAATATTGATGATAACTAACACTTTCTTAACAAAATCAATTTTTAAAAATTATTTGGGACTTTTTCTCTCCATGAAATAAAGAGAAGCAGAGAAATATATACATAAGTTTCTTTAAAATACAGATTTGCAAACAGTTATCAATAGGATACAAGTGAGACCATCTCAAGAACTTAATATATTTACAGATAAAGAAAGCATAGTTCATTTTTGTTAAGTAAAAAATCATGTAACAAAGGGCAATCTTTAAGAAATCTGACCAAAGGGGGGCGCCTGGGTGGCTTAGTCGGTTAAGCGTCCGACTTTCGCTTAGGTCATGATCTCACGGTTCGTGGGTTCGGGCCCCGCGTCGGGCTCTGTGCTGACTGCCAGCTAGAAGCCTGGAGCCTATTTCACCCTGTGACTCCCTCTCTCTCTGACCCTCCCCTGCTCATGCTGTCTTTCTCTCTCTCTCTCCTAGAAATAAATAAAACATTAAAAAAAAAAGAAAAAAGAAATCTCACAAAAGGGATTTTAAGGCCTTCAGAAATGATCATAGAAAGAATAAAAATACTCTCAGACCATGGGAAGAATTCCATATATGAAATGGATTGAGTTCGACAAAAGAAATAATAATTGTATTTATAAAGACTATTTTATAGCAGCCTTTCTAAAGCATGAAGAATAACTGGCAGATGCAAAAAAGAAAGTAAGAGAGCTAGCGCCCTCAAGGTGCTGTGAGGGACAATGGTTCTAGGAACTCAGTTTCTCTGTGAAGGAAGCCAATTAGCTAGGTCATCATAGCTATGGCCTGAGGAGAAGACTTTGCATGAAACACACATCTAGGGGATGACAGAATCCTTACTAGAGACCTCAGAGGGTGAGTGCTAACTTTGTGCTTGTCCTCTGTTATGCATCTTTAGGGGAGCTCTATATGTGTCTGGTACTTGGTTTTTGTAGTTGACACCCAGGGGATGCCCTTTGATTTCTTGGCTTTGGTTGTCAGAGGGGCTTGTGTTCCTGGGTCCTACAGGACTGGAGGAATCAGAGGGACAATTCTTGGTAGGATACTACCTCTTGGGTGCTGCAGGCAGCAGACTGAGGCACACCCCTTAGTCTTTCTGTAAAGAAGGTCACTTTATTGTCCTAGAGATTGAACTGACAGGCAGGCTTAAGGTTTGGCACATATTTAATGGAATTGAACTGTTCTCCAAAAACATAGGCAATGGACACAATCTTGGCTTATTCACTCTGCTTTGTTCCGGTTTTCCACTATCTCTGAGAAAGGAGCTTATACACTTGTCTGAAACCATGATTTTTGTAATTACCATTCAGGAAACATCTCTAGATCACCTGACTCTGGTAGTGAATGGAGTTTACATAGGTGTTCAGACAGGATGGTATATATTTGCATACTTTTAACAACTGTTGCCTGAATATCTGGCTTCCAGTCAGCCTGAATCTAGATGCTGAGATCCTTTTCTTTGGGACACTGACAAACCTTGGCACATCCTCAAATACTGAAAGTCACTGAAAATATCAAAGGCTGTTGAACATGCACAGATGTTTGAGAGAAAACCAAGAGCTGGGGCAGGGCTGAAGGAAAAGGTTCATCTGCACAAGGCCATTCCTTCAACATTGGGAGAGGTAGCTGTTTTATCTACAAAATAGAAACCAACACAGAGAGTAAAGCAAAGTGTAGATCCAGAAGCATATGTTCAAAATGAAAGAATAAGATAAAACCTCAAGAAAAGATACTTAATGAAACAGAAATAGGGAACTTACTGACAAAGAGTTCAAAGTCATTGTTATAGAGATTCTCACTAAAATGGGGAGAAGAATGGATGTGCACAATGAGACTT
This sequence comes from Proteles cristata cristata, assembly GCA_017311185.1. Classification (NCBI taxonomy): domain Eukaryota; kingdom Metazoa; phylum Chordata; class Mammalia; order Carnivora; family Hyaenidae; genus Proteles; species Proteles cristata. The sequence goes on from JAESUZ010001194.1 coordinate 3,399,254, forward strand.
CAATAAGAAATGGAAACTATAAGATGTTCTGAATAGAATGCAATAACTGATCTGGAAAAAATACAGTAGAAGCATTCAAAAGCAGACTAAATAAAGCAAAAAAAAAAGATCAGTCAACTAAAAGACAAGACAATAGAACTCATCCAATCAGAACAGTAAATAGAATAAAACACAATAAAGATAGCTTAACAGACTTTTAGGACAACATCAAACAGACTAGCATTTACATTATAGGACTCCCAGAAGAAGACAGAGAGAAAGGGACGGAAATCTTCTTTAAAGAAATAATGGATGAACACTTTCATAACTTGAGGAAGAAAACAGATATCTAGATCCATAAATAAAGAGAGTTCAAAGGAAGATGAATCCAGAGAGCTATATATCATCCAGACACATTATGATTAAAATGTTAATAGTTAAAGACAAGGAGAAAAAAACTAAAAGCAGCAAGATGGAAACAATTTGTTATGTGAAGTTTGTCAGCACAAATGTAGCCTAGAAGGGAGTGGCATAGGATAGCCAGGGCTGAAAGAAAAAATTTCCAATCATGAATACTCTATCTGGAAAAGTTAACATTCAGGACTGAAGGAGACGTAGAGAGTACTCCAGAGAAACAAAATCGAAAGGAGTTCATCACTGATAAGGAAACTGCCCTTAGAGGAAATATTAAAGGGACTTCTTTAAGCTGAAAAGAAAGGGTGCTAATTAGTAACAAGAACACATATAAAAGAGTAAATCTTACAAGAAAAGTAAATACATAGTAAAAGTAGTGGATTGATTACTTATACAGCTGGTATCAACTTAAAATAGACTGTTGTAAGTTGTTATATGTGAGCCTCATGGTAACCACGAAGCAAAACCTATAGTAAATATACAAAAAATAAAAAGAAAGGAATATAAACATACCACTAAAGGAAGTCATCAAATCACCAATGACGAGAATAAAGGAAGAATAAAGGAACATAGAGGAATTATAAAAACTGCTAGAAAACAATTAGCAAAATGGTAATAAGCACATACTTATCAATAATTACTTTAAATGTATATGGGCCAAGTTCTCTGATGAAAAGACATAGAGTAGTTGAATGGATAAAAAAAAAAATAACCAAGACTAATTTATATGCTGTCTTTAAAACACACACTTTAGGGGCGCCTGGGTGGCTTAGTCGGTTAAGCGTCCGACTTTCACTTAGGTCATGATCTCGAGGTTCGTGGGCTCGAGCCCCGCGTCGGGCTCTGTGCTGACTGCCAGCTCAGAGCCTGGAGCCTGTTTCAGTCTGTGACTCCCTCTCTCTCTGACCCTCCCCTGCTCACGCTGTCTCTCTCTCTCTCTCTCTCCTAAGAAATAAATAAAACATTTAAAAAAAATAAATAAATAAAACACACACTTTAGGTGCAAGAATATACATAGACTAAAAGTGAAGGGATAGAAAAAAATATTTCATACAAACAGAAACTAAATGAAAACTGCAGTGACTATAACTATATCAGACAAAACAAGCTTTAAAGGAAAACTGCCATAAGAGACTAATGAGGGCATTGCATGTAATAAAAGGTCAATCTAACAAGAGGACATAATATTTATAAACATTTATTCACCAAGAGTATGAGCATCTAAATAAATAGAGCAAATATTAAACAACCTATTAAAGAAAGGGACAGCAATACAATAGTAGGGGATTTTAATACCTAATTATATCAGTGGGTAAGACCATCCAGACAGAAATTCAGTAAGAAAACATCAGCCTTAAATGACATGTTACAACATATGTTCTTAACAAGTATTTGTAGAACAATCCACCCAAAAGCGCATAATACACATTCTTATCAAGGCCACATGAAACATGAAACTTTTTTCAAGATGGGTCATGTATTAGTCCACAAGCAGGTTCTAATACATTTAAGAGGGCTGAAATTATATTAAGCATCTTTTCTAAGTACAATGAAACTAGAAATTAATTGTAAGAAGAAAACTGGAGAATCCAAAATAAATGGAGATTAAATAAAATGCTACTGAATAACCAATGAGACAAATTAGAAATCATAAGAGAAATTTAAAAAAATACATTGATACAAGCAAAAAAGGAAATGTAACATAACAAAATTTATGGGATACGGCAAAAGCAGTTCTAAGAGAGTTTATCATGGTAAATGTCTATCTCAAGAAAGAACAAAGGTCTCAAATAAACAACTTAACTTTAGACTTCAAGGAACTAGAAAAAGAATAGTAAAGCTCAAAGTTGGTAGAAATAAATAAAAAGTAATAAATAAATATTAAAGCGGAAATAAATAAAACAGAGATTAAAAAGGTGATAGAAAAAATCAAGAAAACTAATAGCTGGTTCTTTGAAAAGACAAACAAAATGGAAAAATCTTTACCTAGATTCACCATAATAAAGAGAGTACACTAAAATAAATGGCATCACAAATGGAAGAGGAGTGGGATGCCTGGGTGCCTCAGTTGGTTAGGCCTCCAACTTTGGCTCAGGTCATGATCTGTCAGTTTGCGAATTTAAGCCCCATGTCAGGCTCTGTGCTGACAACTGAGAGCCTGGAGCCTGCTTAGGATTCTGAGTCTCCTACTATCACTGCCCCTCCCCTGCTCCCACTGTCTCTCTCTCTCTTTCTCTCTCTCTCTCTCTCAAAAATAAAAAAAAAAATCAAATGGAAGAGGAGATATTACCAATGATACTACAGAAATAAAAAGGATCATAAGATACGACTATTAACATTTATATGCCAATAAATTAGACAACTAGAAGAAATGGATAAATTCCTAGAAATATGCAATCTATCAAGAATAATCATGATGCATGGTTTATCTATACCATGGAATACTACATGGCAATGAGAAACAATGAAATCTGGCCACGTGTAGCAACATGGATGGACCTCGAGGGTGTTATGCTGAGCAAAATAAGTCAGGCAGAGAAGGACAAATATCATATGTTTGCACGTATAGGAGGATTAGGAGGAAATTAACAGAGGACCAAGGGGGAGAAGAAGGGCAGAAATGGTGGGGGAAAAGGGGAGAGGCAAACCATGAGAGACTTGTGAATGCTGACAAAAACTGAGAACTGATGGATGTGGGGGGAGGGAGGGACGGGCATGGAGGAGGGCACTTGTGGGGATGAGCACTAAGTGTTATGTGGAAACTAATTTAACAATAAGCTATTTGTAAAAAAGAAAAAAAAAAGAATTATCATGATGCAGTCTGAATAGATTGACTACTAGTAAGGAGACTGAATCAAAATTTTCCAACTAAACAAAACTCCAGAACCTGATGGCTTCACTGGTGAATTCTACCAAATATTTCAAGAATTAATATCATTCCTCCAAAAAAGAAAAGACAGGGAAACTCTTTCAAACACATTTTACAAGTCCTGCATTAGCAGACCAAATTCAACAATAGTTTTAAAATGTTATACACCATGATCAAGTGCATTTATTCCAGGAATGGAGCAGTTGCAAATTAATGTGATACACCATATTAACACAATGAAGGGGAAATACCACAAAGTCATATCAACAGATGTAGAAAAAGAATTTGAGAAAATTCAACATCTATTTATTATCAAAACTCTCAAGAAATCAGCTGTAGTGGAAACTTAACTCAATATAATAAAGACCATATATGAGAAGCCCACAGCTGATATCACACTCAATGGTGAAAAGTGTAAAGCTTTTCCTCTAAGATCAGGAATAAGACAATAATATCCATGCTTGCCACTTTTATTCAACATGGTATTGGAAATCTAGCCAGAGCAACTAGGCAAGAAAATGAATTACAAGTTGTCTGAACTGGAAGAATTAAAACCATCCTTATTTATAGATGATATAACATTATATAGAAACCTGTAAGGATGGGTGCCTGGGTGGCTCAGTCGTTTGAGCTTTCAACTTCGGCTCGGGTCATGATCTCACAGTTTGTGGGCTTGAGCTCTGTTTCAGGCTCTGTGTTGACAGCCAGCTCAGAGCCTGAAGCCTGCTCCAGATTCTGTGTCTCCCTCTCTGACCCTCCCCTGCTCATGCTGTCTCTTTCTCTCTCTCTCTCTCAGAAATAAATAAAAAACATTTTAAAACATTTTTAAAAAAGGGGGGCTCCTGGGTGGATTAGTCGGTTAAGGGTCCGACTTTCGTTTAGGTCATGATCTAGCGGTTGGTGGGTTCGAGTCCCGCATCGGTCTCTGTGCTAACTGCCAGCTCAGAGCCTGGAGCCTGTTTCAGTCTGTGTCTCCCTCTCTCTTTGACCCTCCCTTGCTCACGCTGTCTCTCTCTCTCTTTCCTAAAAATAAATAAAACATTAAAAAAATTAAAAATTAAAAAAAAGAAACCTATAAAGATTCCATCAAAAAAAGTTCTAGAACCAACAAACAAATTTAGTAAAGTTGGATACAAAATCAGTTCATAAAAATCTCTTGCATTTTTACAGTAATAACAAAATATCAAAGAAAGAAATTAAGGAAAAAACCTCATTTATAATTGCATCAAAAAATAAAATACCTAAGAATAAATTTAACCAAGCAGATGAAAGATCTGTATGTTGAAAACTAAAAATAAAATAGCAAAAAACATTGAAGACAGAAATAAATAAAAATATACTCCATGTTTATGAATAGGAAAAATTAGTATGGTTACAATATCCATACAATCCAAAACAATATAAAGATTCAACAAAATCCCTATCAAAATGCCAATGATACTTTTCACGAAATGTAACAAACAGTTTTAAAATTTTTATGAGCCCACAAAATACAAAGACCCACACAGCCAAAGCAATCTTAAGGAAGAACAAAACTGGAGGCATCACACTCCTTAATTTCAAGCAATATTTTAAAACTATAATAGTGAAAACAGTATGGTATTGGCATAAAAACAGATGCATAGATAAAAGGAACAGAATAGACAGTCCAACAGTAAATCCATACATATATGATGAATTATTTTATAATAAAGTAGTCAAAATATACAATGGGGAAAAGACAATGTTTTCAATAAATAGTGTTGAGAAAACTGCACACCCACATGCAATACATACATACATACGTACGTATGTACATACATACATACATACATACATATATAATGCTGGTCCACTATCTTAAAAATTAACTCAAAGTGGATTAAAGATTTGAACCTAAGGCCTTAACCATAAAACTTCAAGAAGAAAACACAGATAGTAACCTCCTTGATGTTGGTGTTGGCAATGACTTTTTAAAATCTGACACCAAAAGCAAAAGAAACAAAACAAAAATAACCACATGGTACTACAGCAATCTAAAAAGCTATGGGGTCATTTGGGTGCTTTAGTTCATCAAGCATCCAACTTTTGGTCTTGGCTCAGGTCATGATCTCACAGTTCATGGTGTCAAGCTCTGTGTCAGGTTCTATGCTGATGTGATGGCACGGAGCCTGTTTGGGATTCTGGCTCTCTTTCTCTCTGCCCCTCCCCCACTTGTGTGCTCTTTCTCAAAATAAATGAATAACCTTACAAAATAACAATAAATAAAAATAAAATGCTTCTGTACAACAAAGGAAGACATCAACAAAATGAAAAGGCAACTTACTGAATGAGAGAAAATAATTTGAAATCATTTATCTGGGGGGCTAATATTTATCAAAAATATACAAAAAACTGATACAACTCAATGGCAAACAAAACAAACAGTATGATTAGAAAATGGGCAGATGAGGGGAGCTTGGGTGGCTCAGTTGGTTTAGTGCCCTACTTAGACTCAGGTCATGATCTCACGATTTGTGAGTTCAAGCCATGTTGGGCTCTGTGCTTGACAGCTCAGATCCTGGAACCTGCTTCAGATCCTCTCTCTCTCTCTCTCCCCCTCCCCACTTGTGCTCTGTCTCTCTCAAAAATAAACATTAAAAAAATTTTAAACATGAGCAGATGATCTGAATACACATTTTCGAAAGAAAACATACAGATCACCATTCGGTGTATGAAAAGATGGTGAATGGAACTATTTGTCAGGGAAGCACAAATCAAAACAACAGTGAGGTATCACCTCACATCTATTTGAATGACTATTATCAAAAAGACAAAGACATGCTCACAAGGATGTGGAGAAATTGGAATCCTTTTACACTTTAATCGGAGTGTAGATTAGTGCGACTACTATGGAAAACAGTGGAATATCTTTAAAAATTTTTAAATGGAATTACCGTACAATATAGCAATTCCACTACTGGGTATTTATCAGATGTAAACAAAAACACGATTTTAAAAAGATATGTGCACCCTATGTTCATTCAGCATTATTTATAATAGCCAAGATATGGAAACTACATAAATGTCTGCTGATTGAATAAAGAAAATGGGAGATACACACACACACACACACACACACATGCAATGGAATGTTATTTATCCATAATAAAGCTGAAATCTTGTCATTTGTGACAATTTGGGTGAACCTCAAGTAAATTATGCTAAGAGATATACGTCACAGAAAGACAAATAGATCTGATCTCTCTTATATGTGGAATCTAAAATAAAAATAAAAGCCAAAAAAAAAAAAAAAAAAAAAAACAGGCTCATAAATACAGAGAACAGATTGGTGGTTACCAGAGGTTGGCAGTAGGGGTTAAGCAAATGGGTGAAATATTTTTGTTTTGTTTTGTTTTGTTTTAGTTTTAATAAATTGAATAAAGACAGTATGAGAGTCACAAACCAACTGATCATGCTGTTAATGTTACTTAATCAAAGTATGTATTAATAACTTCAGATATGGCTTAAAAAGAAACAAAAACCCTGCTGTGGTAGAATTAAGCAAAAGTCCTTAATGTGAACAGTCACATTCCAGTTTATAATGAGGCGCAAAAGGAAAGAGTGCAAGACACTAATGAAAGCAATTCTCAGAGCTTGCAAACATCAAGTGCAGACAAGAAGAAAAACTGAACTGTAATATCAGGTAGCACATTTAAGTGTAGCTATTGAGGTTACTGTTGAAACAGAAAACAAAAACAGTAATCAAAACAAAACTGTTAGAAACCTGGTCATTTCCTTATAATTTTCATTTATCCATATGGGAAAGAGTAAAATTAAAAATAAACCATAATATGTTACAAAATGATTTAATTCACTTTTGTTATATTACATTATTAAACGGTACAGAGCATACTGCTATTTTAAGAAGAAACAGATGCCCAAATGGCTTGGGGAAAGGATTAAGCCCTAACATTTCCCAACTCTATCCTCTGCCCATTCATCCTAAGGAGTATGTGGTTAGGAAAGGGAAAGGAGTGATTAGCACTAATATTATTGGATATCAAATTAATTGAAGAGAATAAGGATATAATGCAAAACAGGGAATATTTAGTCTCTTTAGAGCATAAAGACATGTAATTCAGGGGCAGATGGAGTGGTTTTGGTGTGAACCAATCTCCATACAGAACATATGGGAATCCTTGGTAATTTGGCCAGAAAGGTCTCAAACTTTCACAAGACATTAAAGAGCAAAATTAGCTATTTGGGGAAAAATAAAGCCTGTTGGATGTGTGAGTGTGAGGTTTTGTGTGAGTCTGTGTATAAATAGGTCAGTGTGTCTTTCTTTCAACTTTTCTTCTCCCATATGGTGTAGATAAAATTATCAAATACTTTACATAAAGAGCTTCTTTTTAGGTTTTCATGCATGCTTCATGCATAGGAAATGGTAGTCAAGGCAGAAACCAGAAGAGGGAAGAGTAAAGCCTCTTCTGATCAAAGGCAGACATGAGTGGGGCACCTGGATGGCTCAGTTGGTTAAGCATCCGACTTTGGCTCAGGTCATAATCTCACAGTCCATGGGTTCGAGTCCCGCATCAGGCTCTGTGCTGACAACTAGCTCAGAGCCTGGAGCCTGTTTCAGATTCTGTATCTCCCTCTCTCTCCAGCCCTCCCCTTCTCATGCTGTCTCTCTCTCTCTCAGAAATAAATAAAACATTAAAAAAAAAACAAAAAAAAACAAAGGCAAACATGAGTATGGATGACAGGTAGTTTGTTGAGGATATAGAAATGAAGAGATATTAGGATTGATTCACTTTTTTATACCATGACATTGCTATATACCTAGAAGAGAGTTACAGCAGATATAGGAGCCAAATTGCTCAAATTACAGACACAATAGCAGTATCTTTGCTAGTTGCTCAAGAAATGGTACATATGTAGAGGATACTTTATCTTCAGTAAATATACTAATTGTTTTAGGATTATGAAAGAAATATAAATTTGTGTGGTTGTAAGTAATCTGGATCATTAGTAAAATGCATGATTTTGGAAAGAGTGTAATTTATAATATGCTGTTACATCAACCAAGCAATCTAAGGTAGTAAGCTACTAACAGACTGATGGTTTACCTGTATAGGCACCCATACAATCAATGTCAATAAGATGCAAAGACTTCACCTCTAGTGTGTTTTTATAATTTGAAGCACTCAAAATAGTTATTACTCAATACATAAAAACAGATCACTAGGATAACATTAAAAGGATTTGCAAATGGCTACAAATCAGAGTACACAGAGAAAAATTTAAGAAATTGACATAAAATCTCTCCTACTGATTCTTCCACCTACTGGAATTTAAATGCCATAGAAAACTCCACATGTATCAATAGTTTTTTTGTTATTGATTTTGTTTTATTTGAGAGAGAGAGAGCATATAAGTGGGGAAGACTAGCGGCAGAGGGGAGAGAGAGAGAGAGAGAGAGAGAGAGAGAGAGAGAGAGAGAGAGAGAGAGAAAATCAACAGGGAGCTTGATATTATGATCTGAGGATCATACCCTGAACTGAATTCAAGAGTCAGATGCTTACCAGTGTGGGTCACCCAAGTGCCCCTATCAATAGTTCTTTAATCAAATTCTATTTCTATTGTAATGGCAAAAGAGCTCTAAAATAATTAAAAGAGATGCTAGATTATGAGGTACATAATATTAGGAAACTAAGCAAATCTTTCAAAATGTGTGCAAAATCCTGCCAGTCTGACATGATTTTAAACCAGATAACCTTTACACCCATTTTTTAAAACTGTACTTTGGAGAATTTCTTCAGAATTTTCAAAATATTTTGGCTTATTTTAAGTAGAGAAATCGTTTTATATTTTAGATATAAATTCTTAAAATAGCTATATTTTATTTGCAACAGTGTCTAGTTAATAAATATATCAACGTAAACAATACCTATAGAAGTAAAATTAAGACCAAATATTGAGAACTGTTTCATTCTTGAGTCCATAAATTGGTTCTGAAAACTATTTTGCAAAAATCTTTAGAAAACATTTGAAAAATTATATCAAAAATGGGGAAAATAAATAGTCTCCTACTTTTCCAAAGGAAAACACTTAGTATGTATATTAGGTTTTTATCACTCTAATGTTTCTTTCCTCAGGGACTAGGGAATGCAAGTATCTCATCAATGGTCATTCTGGGCTTTTTTATTATTATTTTCCCTCCTCTTCCCTTTTAGTTAAAGGCTTTAAGGGTCATTGGGGTCCTAAAACACCTATACATATGAAGATAGTTCCTTTTTTTTAGCCTATATCTATATCAAAATCTACACTACTCTTAATTCCTTCCCTATGATGTTTCTCCCATCCATTCCTGAAAGATTTATCCTGTCTTTTTTGGTATTCTCCCTAAATTTGGTAAGTTTACCAGTTAAAGAATATCATATGGTTTTATAATATTTTATGTATCTCCTCTCTTAATAGATGGGATTACTCTAGGGGCATAAAAATAACATAATGAACTTCTTACTCCAAGATCTTACTTTATGATGGGTATAGTATAGATATTCTTACTTTGTGGAGGTTGAATTTTACTTAAATTGTAATGAAACAGACAGAAATGAGGAGATAATAAAGCACATGGTAAAAAGAGAAGCAGAGAGGTCTTTCTCCATAGAAATTTAGAGTTAATAAGTTAAAAATAACAAGGTTTATAGTTTAAAGTTTCAAAGTAATAAAGGAGAAACTATGAAAAGCAGTATGAAATGATTAAAAAATATCTCCTTGATAAAGAAAACAGCAAATCAAAAGGAAAAAATGTCCTGAAAACCAGTGTCAGGAATTTATAAATCAATTAATCAATCAACCAATCTGTCAAGTTACTTTTACATTAATAAACATGAGCACAATAGCATAGCTGGAAATGAGAGAAGCAAATTACATAGAAATGTATACACTGAAAGGAAAATATCAGTGAGTTGAAACTAAGAGGTTTATTTCAAAGAAGTTAGCCATGTAGCAGGTATAGTTTAGAAAACAGAGTCAATTGTTACCTTGCCAAATAGGCTGAAAGAACTTCTATTACTTGCAAAAATAAAAGTGTTTTTCTAAACTGGATATCAATTGTGTGCTAGACAAGCATGGATGAATGTTTGAAGTTGTTTGATTGGGGAAGGAATGAAAGAAGAGATGGAAAGTAGCTTGTGTTTCATTACTGTGATTTGTAAGTGGTAAAGAAACAAAAGTGTGAAGTATCATTTTAAAAGATTTATTCTAAAGGATTTTTAAATTTGTGTTGTCAAGAGCAGAGAGAACAATCGAATTGGTGGAGTTTGGGTGAGTTCCATTCAGAGTTCTGCTTGCTCTCTTCAGCAAAATGATTGGTTCGTTCAAATCAGGATACAAAATTGCCCACTGATGACAGTAAATGTCAATGGAATCTCTATAGTATTTATAGAACATACTGAAGTTTAATAAATGAAAAGTATTTTATTATGATCTATTGTATTTCACAGAAATATAAAAATATTCTTGCTTACATGAAGAATAAAAGCTAGACGAGGGAATAAGAAATTAAAACCAACAAAAAGTGACATATAAGTAAACTAAAGAATGTACAAACTAAATAAAATATAAAATATAAATATGTAAACATACAAAAAAAAGAGTATTCCAGGAGGATGACAAGTTTCTTACTCTTGGTTCATTTCCACTTACAAATTCTGATTTACCTTTCCAGAGCCAATCAGCTTCTGGGTCTAAGCCACAAGTGAAACTTGGCCTCTACTGGAAACCTGAAGAAGAAAGCTGATGCAGTATTCTTTTCTTCTGTTACTGAGAGCCTGTGATCCCATGTCTGACAATCCTGTGTTTAGAATCAGAACAAGGTGGACCCTGGGTCCTATCCGGTTCAATTAGACTCATGGACCCTCTGGGAGAAGGGTGCAATTATTGTACATAAAGGTTCCTTAACGCCCTCAGCTTAAGTATAATCACAGAGATTGGCTGGATCCTTCCCAAATTTCCAACTAGAAAACTATGAAGGGGTGAAAGAGAAACAGACTTTTGCTCTGACAGTAAAGTGCCATCCCTCAAAATACAAAAATCGACCCTTCTTTGAGATATCTGCATCAATCTGTACTCTTAGTTCCACATGGGGTGATGATATTGTGTGGAATTTAAACAGTCCATGACTAGGTGTTCAAAGTATTCACAGCAGGAGTGCCTGGGTGGCTCAGTCAGTTGAGCATTTGACTTCGGCTCAGGTTATGATTTTACTGTTTTTTTGTGAGTTTAAGCCCCACCTCAGACTTGTTGTCAGTGCAGAGCCCTATTCAGGTCCTTTGTACCCCCCCAAGCCCTCCCCACTAGCTTGCTCCCTCCCTCTCTCAAAAATAAATAAATAAACTTTAAAAAATTCAAATCAATTCATTTAGAAAAATGAAGAATTTATAGTGAAACTTTAAATGATATTTATAAAAATTGTTATATTTATAAAAGACTGAGAGATGATAAATATCTTTATACAAACAGTTCTAAAAATCGTTTCTTCAGTGTTTACAAAATTAAAACAAGATTAGTGAATGAGAGCATTGTGTTGTATTTTATGAGAAGTGAGTACTTAAAGTACTGGTGGGTCTTACAATTGATAATACAGTAAAATGTTATATACCATTAAATAATGAGATAGTATGGGGATGTATTATGTAAATTGTTCATAAAGATTTTTGAAATAGAAGAGTATTGATGTAAGGAAAATTCTAATGTGTTGGAAGTAAAGTACTTATTTATATTAGAAAAAACAAGGAAATGTATATATGGAGGAAAAGCAAAAGAAAAAAGTTCCAAATGCTTCATTTGCTAATAGTGGGGAAGAAAATAGTCCAAGATTTTAAGTATCCAAATGTCTCAATATATTTGAGAGACATAAAAGACAGAGGTAGATGAGAGTAACTTGAGATAAAATAATTCTCATTTTTATACAATTCTTTTTTCTCACGAGTCCTGAAGAAAGGTAGACAATCATTAATTAAATGCATAAATAAAATAGGTGACCCAAGGTAAGTTTAGGATTAAGGTTCGAAAATGACATTTTGTTCACATTAACAAAAGAAAACAACAAGAAATGATGAAATACATTAAATAATAAGTCTAAGAAACATTGCAAGATTAAAGTCAATTATATTAATTGCTCTAATACATAAGAGCAGTATGCCTTCCTTAAAGACAGCAGGAGTCAGGTTAGACTAAAAACATGCATTCTCACAAACGCATAAATGTCCCAATTCTCACTCCCATTCTCCTAAAAATACCAGTGTAATTGACTTGATATTTGTTCCTCCAGAAACCATTTATGCAGATACAAGTATCAGCATAGATATTTTTGAAGAGGTGTTCTTTTCGTTCAAAGGAAGTAACATTCTATAAATTCTTTCCCAAATCTGTTTCTCTCACCAATAAATACACTGTGTTTTTGTTTTATCCATAATACATGTAGACTCATCCAATTTTTATATTGCTACTCATTGGTCTGTTATATGGATATAGATCCTAGATAATCAATACCTTATTCTTTAATTCTTTAATTTTTAATTTACTTAAATTTTTTTTTTAATTTATTTCTGAGAGAGAGAGCGTGAGCAAGGGAGGGTCAGAGAGAGACAGGGAGAGATACAGAACATGAAACAGGTCCCAGGCTCTGAGCTAGCTGTCAGCACAGAGCCCTACGCAGGGCTCAAACCCAAAAACTGTGAGATCATGACGCTTAACCGACTGAGCCACCCAGGTGCCCCTAATTTAATTGTATTTTAGAAAGAGCAAAAGAGTATATGTTTTATATATAGATCATATATAATCAATACCCTATTTCTTAATACTTTAATTTTTAATTTAATTTTATTTTAGAAAGAGCAAGAGACAGTATGCAAGAGGGAGAGAGGAGCAGAGGGAGAGAGAGAATCTTAAGCAGGCTTCATACTCAGTGTGAAACTCCATGAGGGGCTCAATCCCATTACCCTAGGGTCATGGCCTGAGCCAAAATCAAGAGTCGGATGCTCACCCAGACACCTGAGCCATCCAGGAGCCCCTCAACACCCTATTTTAAAATGTTTACTATGAAGATGCCTCTCAGATCTCCTGCTGCAGGAAACATAATTAACTCAAGGACCCAGCTGCTCCACTCGGAAATCCATTGCTATATTCCTATCAAAATTATGCTTCCCATGGACTGCTCTCAAATAGTGATTGAGGATGGCAAGAATTCTAGTGCCAGCCCATTTCTGAAGGACACAGGAATCCTCTGATGTAAAGGTTTGGCTTGAGTTCTCTTTGACAGTCTTGATGAATATTTCTCAGCTTTGCACTAGAGTCTCTGATGGTTCCACATGATCTTGCTATCCTTCTCTTCCTTCCACCCTAAGTCATACTTGGCATCTGACAACTCTCTCAGCCTCAAATGGCTTCTTCCATTTTCTCTCAGAAGATTTTTTCCTAATTAATTCCTTGAACATTAATTCTCATCTTAGCATCCACTCCTCAGACCAATACATTTAATATTTTTCAGCTATTTGGTAATATACATAAAGCATATGTAAGTGAAAAAAATGTCCACATTTGTAAGAAATTGTGTCTTAAAATTTACTGCAAACTCCCATCAGTTATGCTCAGATCCCTTACACCCAGGTAGAGTTGGATTAGATGCGACAGAAAATTTGATTGCCCTTATTCAACACAGCTCATTAAAACTATGTTTGTTTTTAAGAGTTGTTTGTTTTCCATCTCCCAAAGCTATGCCAGTTAACATGATTTATTGATATAGAGAACAGGACTATTCTTTATTAATTATATTCAAAAAAATAACACTTCATCAGCAGTTTACTTAGTGTTAGTACTAGCCTAATGGGAAAACAATACTAGATCTAACTAATGGTCCTCTTGTCACTTCAATCATTTTCTCTCTCCTTAACTGAAAATCACAATAGTTTGTTGATATTTTGCTTTGAATCTCCAACATTGTCACATTTTCCCTAGGTGATTTTATAAAAGAATTAAAATGCTATTGGACTAGTAAAATATTATTTACTATAAAATATCATTTTATTATAGTTAGAAGAGAACAAAAATCAAAGTCTTATATAAAGGAGGTCATTTGACTAAATGAGCTTCACAAAATGATTTACTGCTCATACTGAAAGGTCTTTGGGATGTCATTGCAAGTCAGACCAGTGATTGTCACAGATATTAAAAGAAACTTGAACACTATAAAGCCAAATTGTCACATTTCAGTATCTGAAATTGCTATGGAAGGAATTAGCAAGATGAAAAATTGTTGCCAATTATACTTCATTTATGTGAATATGACTCTTCATTTAACCCTAGGATCTCTCTATTGACTATTCACTCTGACAAAGGCAAGGTATCAGTGTTCTTCAAGCAAGTATAATGTATTTAAATGTGTAGTGAATAAGATATTTTAAAAGCTACTATATCGTTTAGCTTTTAGTGAACCACTTTTTAGCAAATTTTTTATTAAACAAAGTTAGTAAAATTTCTTAATAGTCAAATGTGTAAACTTAGATTTAGTCTAAAAAAGAAAATCTGAATGATCTGATTTCATGCTGCCCTGGTGCACAGATGGGAAAATCAAACCCAGCTTACAAGCTATTACATGGGCACGTAAATATTATAGGAGCGAACCAGATAAACAAGCAAAGTAATCTTTGACTATTTATAGTCTTACCCTTCTGCTATTCAATATAATTTATTCAGCAAATTCATTATTTGCATCTAAGAATGTCCCCAGCTTTCTTTACGCTTATGTTTTAGATACATATTTTTTAAATTAGCTGCTACATTTACAACACAAAACCTCTCATAGAATCAGTGTTTGCTCTTAAAATGCTAGCAAGAATCACACACTAAATCTAGCTCTCCTAGAACAACTCAAATAAGTAACAAGCTAAGTGACTTAGCTTAATAAAACAGGTAAAATTGACCAATATGAAAATTGAAAAATTTCTGTCCATCCAGAGAAACAGTCAACAGAGTGAAAAAGCCATCTATGGAATGGGAGAAAATATTTGCAAATCAAAAATCAGATAAGGTTACTATAAAGACTATATAAAGAACTACTACGATTCAAGAACAAAGGCAAAACAACCTGACTGAACATGTATAAAACACTTGAATAAACATTCCTGCAAAGAAAATAAAAAGGGTTAACAAGCACACAAAAAGCTGTTCAGCATCACTAATCATTAGAAAAATGCAAATCAAAACCACAATGAGATGCTACCCCATCCCATTAAGATAGTTACTATGCAAAACACCAGAAGCAAACAATAACAAAACCCAGAAAATAATAAGGGTTGATAAAGATGTGGAAAAATTAGAACTCCATGAACTATTGCTGGGAATGTGAAAATGGTGCAGCTATTATGGAAAACAATATGGTTCTTCCCTCCAAAACTTAAAAGAGAATTAGCATATGGTCCCAGAATTCCACTTCTGGACAGATACCAAAAAGAATTGAAAGCAAAGTCTTGAAGAGATATTTGTGCACCCATACTCATAGCAGTATTATTTACAATCACTAAAATGTAGAAGCTACTGAAGCATCCATTCATGAATTAACGGATAAACAAAATGTGGTAAATTCATACAATGGAATGTTATTCAGATTTGAAAAGAAAGGAAATTTTATCATAGGCTTTCTGACACATGCTACAACAGGGATGAACCTTGAGAACATTATGGTAAATGAAAATAAGCCCATCGCCCCACAAAAAAATACTGTATGATTTCCCTTGATATCCTAGTCTTGCTATCTTTGATACCTAGGTGTAGGTACCTAGAGTAGTCAAATGTATAGTTCATATAATTCACAAAAAGATGAATTATGATTGCCAGTGGTTGGGGGGAAATGGGAATAGACAGTTTTTTAATGGGCATAGAGTTTCAGCTTTACAAGATGAAAAGAATTCTGGAGAATTGGTTGCACAACAATGTGAATATACTTTGCACTGCTAAGCTATACAGTTAACATAATTAAGATGGTAAATTTTATGTTATGGTGTATTTTACTACAATTACAACTTTAAACTTTTCTTTGAATATTTTCTATACAATCAATTGAAACATGGCCAAAAAGAAGGAAAAGTTTCTTTTCTTAATTGTATTATTTATATTAAAACATTCAATATATTTCTTGGCACACAGAAAGAACTAAAAATGGTAACTGGCCTTATGTTTTCTGTAATTATAAAAATGTATCTATGTATTATTCAATTTTTCCTCACTTAATGACTTATAATGAACACATATTAATTTTTCAGCAAGAACACAAAAATGATATTTAAAAAGGCTTTTTATTGGGAATCTGGGTAGCTCAGTTGGTTAAGTGTCCAACTTCCACTCAGATCATGATCTTGCACTTCATGGGTTGGAGACAGCTCAGAGCCTGAAGCTTGCCTCAGATTCTCTCTCTGCTTCTCCCTGCTCTCACTTTGTCTCTCTCTCTCTCTCAAAAATAAACAAATAACAAAAATAACTAAAAATTAAAGGTTTTTTATTTTACAATAGAATAAAAATTTTACCTAGTATGGCCCCTAGTAAAACGTATTGACATCCTAAGAGCTTCCTCAAACCTCAGTTATTTCTACTTTCTTCCCCACTCCATCTCTGAGATTTGAAAGTTCCAGTTCTTTACATTACCCCAGGCAGTATCATTCCTCATACAATAGTATTATCTAAGTTCCTTTAATTGTACAGAATACATGAATGATGCAGCTAAAGACAGGGGACAAGTACGGGGCGCCTGGGTGGCTTAGTCGGTTAAGCGTCCGACTTTCGCTTAGGTCATGATCTCGCGGTTTGTGAGTTCGAGCCCCGCGTCGGGCTCTGTGCTGACTGCCAGCTCAGAGCCTGGAGCCTGTTTCGGTCTGTGACTCCCTCTCTCTGTGACCCTCCCCTGCTCACGCTGTCTCTCTTTCAAAAATAAATATAAACATTAAAAAATTAAAAAAAAAAAAAAAGACAGGGGATAAGTAAACCAAAGAGAACAGTAAGTGAAATTCATGACAAAATTGAAATAAAGCTTACTGAAACACTTGTTAAAAATTTCATTTTATTTTATTTAATTTATTTTTTTAAAATATTTTATTTATTTCTAGGAGACAGAGAGAGACAGCGTGAGCAGGGGAGGGTCAGAGAGAGAGGGAGACACAGACTCTGAAATAGGCTCCAGGCTCTGAGCTGGCAGTCAGCACAGAGTCCGATGCGGGGCTCGAACCCAAGAACCGCGAGATCATGACCCAAGCGAAAGTCGGATGCTTAACCCACTAAGCCACCCAGGCGCCCTCATTTTATTTTTTTAATGTTTTGTTTATTTCTGTGAGAGAGAGAGAGAGAGAGAGAGAGAGAGAGATAGTGTGAGCACGGGAGGGTCAGAGAGTGAGGGAGATACAGAATCCAAAGCAGGCTCCAGGCTCAGAGCTGTCAGTGCAGAGCCTGAGGCAGGTTCAAACCCTTGAACCGTGAGATCATGACCTGAGCCAAAGTTGGACACTTAACTGACTGAGCCACCCAGGCACCCCAAAAATTTCATTTTAAAGACTAGTAATCTGTGACCAGGATAGTAATGTGATTTGCCACAAACTACACAACTAATTAATTAAAAGGAAATCAGGTAGAAGAACCAGGAGTTTAAATTTCTCTCTTTGACCATTAAAAAAAAAGCCAACTCACATGCAACATCATTCAGATAATTATTCTCTAATTTCTAATTGTAATTATACATATAAAGCTTAAGATACAAGATAATTTTATATTTTACTTCTATTTTGATCTTTTCCAGTTTGACTTTAAGGCCATTTTGCTTCCCATTAATGGTAAAAATATTTAAACAGAATTGCTAGCTTATTTACAAAACACTTTCTCAAGTAAGCTAAATTTATAGACGCTTATAAACAACACAGTAAAAACATATCTCTTTTTTCATTTTCCTTTTCATATTACTATTACTGCATTTACTAAGGAAAATTTTTTATCATAAATGTTACAATGAAGGAATATTTTTATTATAAATTTTACAATGAAGATGTCTCACTGTTTAGATACTTGTCCATTTTAAAATTCAGCAATTTGAATTACTGTCAAGAATCATGATCATTGGTCCTACCAATATTCCCATTTCAAATTTTGCAGCATTCAAAGTTACCAATAAAACGTGATTGTTTTGCAATTTTGACAGCTGTTTCTTTCTATGCATTGAGTACTAGTAAAATCATGTGAACTGAGTAAAGTATGAGTGCATGCTTTCTTTTCCTACATAATCTGTGAAAAAGAGTAAACAATTTCTCCCAAGTACTCTAGACCTGTTCTATTGACCAAAATATTTCCAAATACTCATCCTCTAAGTAATACTAAAAAGAAAATTACCTGGTCACACAAACAGGGTCAAAATTTCCTGCTCTCATCACGACTCAAGAATTCTCTTTCAGAGGATGTTTAACCAACATCTGAGTACCACCTGAGGCAAGATATGTAGCAAGGATATTGCTTGTTAATGGTTAAGATGAGCATGTGAGAGGTGTTTGAAGCTCCTTTTATAAAGATTCCAAGATGATCACATGGCTGGGCTTTCCAGTCATTTCAGTGAAATTGCAAACACTTGGAGAGCAGGAAGCCTGCAGAAGCAATGACTGAGAAAGAGTAATTTAACAGGATAAACTCTATTTTGGTGGAGCTGTTTTGGCCTGAAACTAAGAAGTTGTGCCTGTAACTTTGAATAAGCTATAGAGGTGGAAAGTGATAAAGAAAAAAGGATACCTGGTCAGCCCTTACTGTAAAAAATGACTTCTACTGGGGAGAAACACTGTCATCAGTACTGACAACAGGAAAACATTTATTAAATTCCCTAGTTTAAGTGTATTTCTAAGGTTGTTGAGGAAATCTGGTCTAGATCACTGGTGGAAGAACCAAGAGGCACTTGCAGATCTTGGAAGGGAGGAGGTTTATTTTATACTGATGGGCTCAGAGGAGGTCATTCTCCAGAGGTCTGAGCCCAGAGCATCAGCAGAGAGAGTAATTTATAGCCTGTTAGTTTGGCATTCCTCATTAAGGCATGAGATCAGCAGTGTGGGAAGAATAACCTGAAAAAGGGAGCCTTTGATCAGGGTCAGATATTTCCTTATCAGTCCTCCTGGCCATCTCCTAACAGACTATTCCCTATCAAGGTCAATAAAATGATTTTGAACACCTCTATTTCCTGGAAGAAAAAAAAAGTAAGTATCAGCTCACTCAAGAGATAGTAGCTACTCCATCATGTACCATTCATATCAAATATCTAGGAATACAAGATTATATATAGCAAATTAATAACTTTATGTAAATATTTTGATGCAATGAAGTTATATTTTAAATGTGATATGTCACTTATCTCTGGTTGAATTCTACAATATGCTCCCTGCTTCTACCATTTGAAATATAAGCATAATAATTGCTGTATTCTGAATGTTTATGTTTCCCCTTCCCCAAATTCATGTGTTGAAATCCTAATCCCTAATGAGATGATATTAGGAGGCAGGGCTTTTGGGAAGTGCTTAGACCACAGGATGGAGCCCTCCTGGGTTGATATTAGTCCTCATGAAAGAAGTTCCAGGGGAATGTTGGTAACTCAGTCAGTTGAGTGTCCAACTCTTGATTTTGGCTCAGGTCATGATCCCAAATTCATGGGATTGAGCACCACATCCAGCTCCACACTGATTATGCAGCCCATTTAAGATACTCTCTCTCTCTCCCTCTCCCTTCCTCTCTTTCTGCCCCTCCCTCATTCGTGTGCTTGCTCCCTCTCTCTCTCTCTAAAAAATAAAAATTAAAAAAAAAAAAGTTCCACGAAGCTCCTTAGACCCTTCTGTCATGTGAGTACATAAGTAAGAAAGTGCCAGCTATGAACCAGGAAAAGAATGCTCACTGGAACATGACCACTTTGGTTCCTCAATCTTAGATGTGAGAAATAAATTTTTGTTGCTTATAAGCTATCTAATCTATAGTATTTTGTTACAGCAACTTGAAGAGACCTAGACAGTAATTAAATAAAGAAAGATTTAAAGGCAGCAATAAAAGTTATGAAATGTGGTTTAAATTTGAAATTTAAAATGAAAAAGAGAGAGTCTGTACATGAGAGAAAATAGAGTATTCCAGTCTGGCCACACATTTAATTCAGAGAAGAGCTGCATCAGACAGAACATAATTCACAAAATTCTGAAGATCCAAAGAAATACTCTGGAATTTAATCATAAGCATGAGGAATAGAAGAGTTGGCAGGCCAAGAAAAGTTCAAAAAATGTTTGTATTAGATGTTCCTATGACAGGATATGAGCATTTTATCAGAGGCAAGAAAAAATCACTTTTTCATTCCTTCATAGTGAATTGAGTGAATTTCTAAACAAGAAGATTGTACACATGTACAGGAAGACAATATACTCATTGTTGTTGATTAAACAGTGCACAGGATATTTCACATATATAACCTCAGAAGACAATGCAGAAAACATTTGTATTTGTTTGCTGAGACTGTCAAAATAAATTGCCCCAGACTGGTGGCTTAAACAATGGAAATTCTTACAATTCTGTAGCCTTGAAGTTTGAAATCCAGGTGTCTTAGCGTTGGTTTCTTCCAAGGCCTCTTTCCTTGGCTTGTAGATGACCATCTTCTCTGTCTTCACATGGTCTTTCTTCTCTGTGTGCTTGTGTCATAATCTTCTCTTCTTATAAGGTCAAAAGTCATTTTGGATTAGGGTACACACCCCTGTGACTTCATTTTTACCTAATTTCCTCTTTAAAGACTCTACCTCCATATCATGCTCATTCTAAGCAATGGGGTTTGGACTTCAACACAAAAATTTTGGAAGAGAATAATTCAGCCCACTACAGCATTATTCAGTTATGGAAGAAAGAACCTGCACACAACACCTACCAATTTTAGTCTTGCTTACCCTCTTTTTAGTCTTGCTTCTTCACAATGGCATAATCTACATACTACAATACCCAGTACCTAAACTGTTCTTCAAAGAGTAAGGTTGTCAGTTATACAGAGAAGCATATCATGTGATGTGGGATATGTACACATTACGTCAGACGAATTTGAAAATCTGAACAAAGCTTACCATACTAATTCTGAAATTATTAAAAAGAAAATATGTAGCATGATGTAAATATGAGAGTTAATATTTTTAAAGGGAAAATAAAACTTTAAAACTAAGTAATTTCTGTTTTAAAAATTAGAAGACAGACTAAATGCAAAAGAAAATACAGTAAAACCTTGGATTGTGAATAACTTGTTCTGTAAGTGTTCCCCAAGACAAGAGAACATTTCTAATAAATTTTAACTTGATAAATGAGTAATTTGCAATATGAGTAGTATGTGATGCTGAGTGTCATATGATCACAACTGAGCCAAAGGTTCTTCTCTCTTTTTCTCACTGTGGGATTGTGGGTAATTATCTTCCATGCTCAGATGCTTAGTCTCAGGCTGCAGTGTTTGGCAGAAATC
This sequence comes from Proteles cristata cristata, assembly GCA_017311185.1. Taxonomy (NCBI): domain Eukaryota; kingdom Metazoa; phylum Chordata; class Mammalia; order Carnivora; family Hyaenidae; genus Proteles; species Proteles cristata. The sequence goes on from JAESUZ010001194.1 coordinate 3,421,021, forward strand.
AGTGATTTTTAAGAATGTTGGAAGGCATCCAAAACTGGCACTAGTGTATTTTTGTCACTTTGAAGCACCTACGGACAGTCCTTTGCTCTTCCATACAAGAGTAATCATAAGAATGCTTTGTTTCATTATAGGTCAGGCTGCCTGCAGATATAGACACTTTCCTCTGCTGCCTTATTGCCAGTTGTAATAAATACAGTATATGATAAGAGTTTATTAATACTGCACTGTAGTTAACATCCATGTGAGCATATACAATGACCCTCAATGCAGAAGATTCCATTGAGTAAATAGATAACAGTGATTCTGTTAGTGATAGTGAAAGTCATCCTACACAATAATCTTCCACTCTTTTCTCCCTCATAACAGCCATGAAGGTTTTCACAGGTAAGTGCAGGTTAATTTATTTACTTTTCTTTGTATTTTGTATTTTATTTATTATTTTGTATTATATAATAGTATTATAACTTTTTTGTATGAATATTTTTAGGTCATGGAAAGAATCACCTGAATTTCCATTATTACATATGGTAAAATTTGCCTTGATATACAAGAGCTTTGGATTACAAGCATGCTTCCAGAATGAATTATGTCTGCAAATCAGTTTTACTATATACAATGATGGAGAGAAAAAGAAAAAAGTAAATTTCCACAGATGAAACTGAAGAGAAACAATAAGAAATAAGTTCACTAAAGCCAGAAGTCAAAGTAAGATGACAGAGTTTGGATTAAGAAAAAAAATAATAAAATCCCAGAGGAACTAATTAGAGAATTAAGAAATACATTAAACCAAATTACAGAGTTTCTATTTCTGAAAACCTAGTTACTGACAGTCTTAATCCAGTAGGGCTTCTATAATAGAATAACAACTACTGGGTGTCTTGTACACAACAGAATATTATTTCTCACAGTTCTGGAAGCTGAAGTCTAATATCAACATGGCAGCAGAACTGGTATCTGATAAGTGTGTCTGGTTCATAGCCAAACATCTTCCTACAGTGTCCTTACATGGTGGAAGGGGCAAGGGAGCTCACTGGAGCCTCTTTTATAAGAGCACTAATTCCATGAGGGTTGGACGTTCATGACCTAAATCACATTCCCAAAGGTCCCAAATCCTAATATAATCATATGGGATATTAGGAGTTAGTGTATGAATTTTTGAGGAACACACATATTCTGTTTATAGCACTGATGTTAAAGACAACTTCAAAATATTCAATGTGAAGTCAAGAACAAGAGATGATATGATTTAGATAATTAGAAAGAATATATTAAAGAGAGCAAATTGCAATCCACAAACCAAGACAGTAACAAATGGAACCCCATTCCAGAGCCTTAAACATGCTCTGAAGTTCTTGGAAATTTAGGACAAACTGCGTTACTAAAAGTGCTAATCATTCCATGATTCATTCTTCCTTCTTACAATAGAACAATCTGGCTTTTCTTGCACAGTGTTATCCAGCTGGAGAATGCCCTTCTCAGGCTCCATTGTAGCTATGTATGGCCACTGATTAAGTTTGTGCCAAATGATGCAAGCAGATGTGATAAGTACAACTTTCAGGTCACATTTTTATAAATGATATTTTTAACCTTTCCTTTTTGAAAGCTCATTAGATGGTGGTAAATTAATTGCAACTGAAGTATTAACCCACAGCAATAGATAGAATTTAAGTTTCTCTACCAACACAAAAAAGTTTTCAATTAAATTCTGCAATATGAAAAAATTTTTTAAAAGTATCTTAACCAATGAATAGAGTGTGTTTTAAAAAGCTACTCTCTAGAACACAGCCTGAATTTAGTACTATCAAAAAGACAGAAAATTTTTCCCAAAGACTAGGAAATCCTCCAAATTTGAAGACCTTTATAAAAGGCAGGGGTGAAAAATGTGATGGGGTATCAGAGAAATAATGACCTGATAAAGAACTGTCAAGTATCTAAAAGTGAGCCTAACAACACTAAACAAAAATGAAAGAGTTCTTCTCTAAACAAATTTACTGAATGACTTGTGGAAAATTTAGCCAAGCTAGTGTGGGTACTGTTATTATAAAATGAAGATCTGCAAATTCTGGTATTTTCAAAGCCCAGTGAATACTCAGTTTGCCTTATTCACAAGAAGAGAGAGGTACAAAGCAAATGTCACCATGAGGAAGTATTCAAAAATTCTAGCCAGAATATATCAAACTTCAATGTCATAAAAATGGAAGAGGTATTCTAGATTAACAGAAGCTAAAATAGGCACAATAAATAAATGCACTGTGTGAATATTAGCTGTATACTTATCTTAAAAATGAATAACTAGAAAAGGTATTCTAGGAGATATGCACTTATAGGCTTATTAATCTCCTTTGCTGTGATAATGGTATTGTGGTTATACAGAAGAATATCTCTATTTTTAGGTGTGCCTGCTGAGGAAACACAATGTCTTATTTTAGTGTGTATTTCCTAGAAAACAGCTCCTAATGGGTGGAGACAAATGTAGATGGGGTAACGTTCTTTTGAGGACAAGATAGAACGCCTGAGAGGAAATGTTAGTGAGGCAGGGAAAACAATCAAATTCAAGGAGTTCATTAAACACTTGAGACATAGCTTTGCAGAAGACTAAAGCTGGTTGATCTGTCTTAAGGGCATCTCTTAGAAAGTCTGTATGAAGCTGCAGTACCTGTAGGTCTGAGATGGCAAACTACTTACCCATTAGTTCTTCACATCTCTTATGGCTTAGTGGTCAACATCCAACGAATGTAAAGTTGACTTTCTTGAACTATCAGGTCATGTCTCTCAGTTCCACCAGAGAGCCTCTGGTGAAGCAACATTATCTGTATGTACAGTCCAGCCAGGTTCTGGTCATGGGTTTCTCCAGTCAGTGGGTTACAAACATGTGATTTTTTTAGTCTATGATAGAAGTAATGTCAGCAACATAGAGCAGTACCTTAAATGATTTTACTACTTCTGAAATGTGTAAGCTCTATTCTGGCCAGGAAGCAAGGCAGGCAGCCAGGATGGAGGTGGGGATAGTGGGAGAACTCAGGCAGATCTGGAGGGCTACAAAGTTTGAATATTGTATGGTTCACTGGCCTCTGACATCATTTTACAACATCCATATCTCATGTGAGATCAAAACCTTCTCACTTCTCTTGGAATCGAGACTCACCCCCATACTTTCAAAGTGAGGAATTGTTGCAATCTCTGAAAACTAGATTAGATAGGAATGTTAGCAAACCAAGTTATTATTCTCATGTTGTAGATGTTCTGGAAGTCTTTTTTTTTTTTTTTTTTTTAATTTTCCATCTCCCATTCTAGATTTTCATCATACTTGATCAAAAATTTAGGTATTCTGGGGGCTCCTGGGTGGCTTAGTCGGTTGAGCGTCCGACTTTCGCTTAGGTCATGATCTCGTGATTCGTGGGTTCGAGCCCCGCATTGGGCTCTGTGCTGGCTGCAGCTCAGAGCCTGGAGCCTGTTTCAGAGTCTGTGACTCCCTCTCTCTCTGACCCTCCCCTGCTCACGCTGTCTCTCTCTCTCTCCTAGAAATAAATAAAACATTAAAAAAATTTTAAAAAAAATTTAGGTATTCTGGATCACTTACCTGTCAGGTCTTCCAGAGTTTCTCCCTTACGTATTCGAAACTTTTAATTGACTCATCTCAGTTGATCCACAGTTTTTGTGACTTCCCAGTTAGATCTATCATTGACCATATTTTCAAGTAAATCCATTGGGTCTTTCCTCCTTACTGATGGATTTTTCAGTGACAACCAGTGAGACTACAGGAAGATGAAAGTCTCCTTTAGTGTCATCATAAAAAGCCCTCTGGCTTTTACTATCTGCCTTTAAGTTGACAATATGTTGTCATTCACCTGTCAGTCTTTTCCAGAATTTCACTAACATCAGAAATAAACTACACTAATATCATTGCATTAGACTGGTCAGTCACTCGTAACAGCCACTGATCTTCCACTATGTGTTTTTGATATCTGTGTCATCATGACGTCATTGAATATCAGGGGTTGTTACCATCCTTTCACCAACAGGAATATGCTTTCTATTGCCTTCAGAATGGAAAACAGTCCAACCCCAAAACCCAGCCCCAAAGTTCTACTTTCTAGTGCCACTCGTGGAATCAATTATACCAACTCCCTAGAGAATAGAGCCTGAGAAAAAAGTGTATGTGCTAACAGTTAATGGGGAGGTGTGATTTCATAGAAACAGGCATGAGACCAATGGGGAAGTGAGGCAAGGAAAGAGGGACAGAGATTACAACGGGCTGTACACTTGAACTGACCAGTTTCACAACTTGGTTGTTTGACTCCATAGGGCACCTCCAGAGAGACTGTACAAATGTACTGCAACTTGAAGTCATCTGTGAGGGGAGAAAAGGAAGAAGAAAGTACATTTATCGGTTGCTTCTTCCTTCTTATTCCTGTGTCTCATTATCAAAATCAATTCAGTGAATCTTCACTCCGAATCATTTTCAGGTTTTATCACCTGACTACCAGGCAGGATATGGGGAGGCCAGAATCTCTGTGGCCAATCTAGCCAGGGGGAAGGCACAGTGGTCTCAGGCACTGAGGCATGAGGCTCTTAGATCTACGGTAGAATCACTGTCTACAACTTTACAGTGGTACGAATGTCATGAGCCTTTGCCAAGGCTGTTTTGGTCAGGAAACATAGCAAGAGTTGAGCCCTAAGAAGAAGCAATGAGAAATTCTGGAATGTTCCCAAACCTGGGTCTGATACAGACCTGCAACATACTTTCCAATGGTTCAGAAAAAAAAAAAAAAGACAGAGAAAGAGAATAAACAATTACAGATAAAACAAAACAATAACAATGGTTGACTCTGGAGGACACCCACATGCATGCAAACATACATTTAATTTTTCTATGAAAAATTTTCAAAGTTAAAAAAACAAAGTTGGAAAAATAATAATGCATGTTTTCTGAAGGTAAAATAAGTAAAATTTGAAGAAATTTTACAGAAGTAAGAACTAAAACAAAGGATTTCTTGAAAATATAGGAAATATACAGGATCAATCTCAAAGCATAACATTTCCTTTTTAACATTTAAACGAGACACTTTAATATGTTTTATTTAAGCATCAATAGATGCTGCACTGTATTTGAAATAAAAATTTCCTGTAAGTCTAGCGACATACATGCACACAACAACTGAACTTGGAATTCTTCCAACCCAATTTCAGTTGAGCCATGGGTCTAATACATGCTACTACATTACAAAGTGAGTTGTGACAAATATTTAAGAAAATATTTAGAGACTGGAAAGCTTTTGGGTTTTGAGGAACAGTTGTTCGGAATGTCTTGTGAATTGCTTTGGAGGAGAGAAGGGAGTCAGCTTCCTGGGGTTTTATGGAAACTTGTTATATGTCGTTGCAGTCAGTGGACACAGTGCCCTGACATGTGAACACATGTAAGGAAACTAGGAAGATACGCTGGTTAAAAACATCAGGGCAGCATAAACAGAGAGGTCACTTAGAAGACGGCTACAGTCCTTGCTGCTGATGTGACAAATCTGTATAACTCGTCGTAGGAAAAGACACGGAACTCATGGAAGGACTTTTGGCCTGGGGTCATTTAAAAGCAAAGTGATTCTGATCAAGAAGATTCTGCAAGAGATTTTAGCAAATATTTAGCTTCATCTGAAGAAAACAGATAACTTAATATTAAATTAGTTTCAAATTATTATTTTTACATAATTTATTTTTTAAATTATTTTAATAATTTATTTCTGAGAGAGAAAGAGAGACATAGCATGAGCAGGGGAGGGTCAGAGAGAGAGGGAATCGCAGAATCTGAAACAGCTCCAGGATCTGAGCTGTCAGCACAGAGCCTGATGCGAGGCTTGAACCCACAAACCATGTGATCATGACCTGAGACGAAGTCGGACGCTTAACCGACTGAGCCACCCAGGAGACCCAGTTTCAAATTTTGATTATTACATTATGCTAGGCATCTTTCTTGAATTGGGACACTTTTACCTCTTAAAATGACCATAGAAATGTATATTATCTTAGAATGGGCAAAAGAATCAAGAGGCTCACACATGTTATCATTTAAGATGAAGGATACATTTGGCATTTAACATTTTAAAGGGCAATGGGAAGGTCAAATTTTTAATTATTACACCTTATGATTCTTGTTTCATTCAACAAGTCTTTTTCATAAACATATGAAAAGGATGAAAATTTTTATGGAGACTTTTTGCTTATTTCTCTAAATTTTGTGTACTTGATTTTCAAACATCTGTACATCTAGGACAATTTTTTAAAAACACTTTAAAAAAAGAAAGAGGGGCACCTGGGTGATTTAGTCAGTGAAGTATCGAGCCCTTGGTTTCAGCTCAGGTCATAATCTCATGGTCCATGAGCTCAAGCACCGTACTTGGCTCTACGTTGACAGTGCAAAGCCTGCTTTGGATTCTCTCTCTCCTTCCCTCTGTCCCTCCCCTGCTTGTGCTCTTTCTCTCTCTCAAAATAAATAAATAAACTAAAAAAAAGTAAAAATAAAAAATAAATAAGCAGTATTAAATATTTAATCTTGTTGGGGCGCCTGGGTGGCTTAGTCGGTTAAGCGTCCGACTTTCGCTTAGGTCATGATCTCGCGGTTCGTGGGTTCGAGCCCCGCGTCGGCTCTGTGCTGACTGCCAGCTCAGAGCCTGGAGCCTGTTTCAGTCTGTGACTCCCTCTCTCTCTGACCCTCCCCTGTTCACGCTTTCTCTCTCTCTCTCCTAGAAATAAATAAAACATAAAAAAAATATTTAATCTTGTTTTGGATTCATAGATAGATAGATAGATAACTAATGTGTATATATGACTATTTTTCTGAACTTGAATCATTAACATTTACCAATATTATGAACATTCATAGTTTCATTAATGATATTTTATCTAAATCTTTAGGGAAATTACCATTATTTTTTAATTTTTTTTTTTTTTTTTGAGAGGGAGAGAGCATGTGAACAGGGGAGGTACAGAGAGAGGAGAGAGGGAAAGAGAGAATCCCAAGCAGGCTCTGCACCACTGGTAGAAATCAACATGGAGCCCTTCATAAACCCTGAGATTATGACCTGAGGCGAAATCAAGTGTCTGAGGCTTAATCACCTAGCCATCCATGGGCCCCAGGAAAATTATTTTAATTGTAACAGCTTTCCTTTGGCAAAGTATAATTTACCTTTGAGATGGTACTTTGGATTCTAATTATGAAAGGAAGAGGCTGCCTGGTGCCTGTTTATCTAGAGAAGCTAGAGAAATTGACAAGGGTCATTTGCTTAGAAGGAAGCAATGGGGGAAGAAGAAGTAGGTTGGGGTAGCAAAGTGAGGCAAGTTTAATGCTCACTCAAGCACCTTTTTGCTTTTTTTTTTTTTATAAAGGAGTTAAAATTAAATCTTTACAATAAAGCAGACATGAAAACTCCTGGTTTATCTGTACACCTTAAAATCACCACCGTTTGGGAGAATCAGCTCCAGCTCTAATGCCAGTTAGGAGATAAGCTTGTCTTTGTTCTTTATGGAAAATTCTAACCAGGACTCTTCCCTTCAGATCAGAGACAGATTCTCCATTTGTTTCTCATTTCCCCCAAAGTGACACTGATTAGTGTTTGGATTAAAATGTTCACAGGCAAATATCACAGGACGGAATCCAAGTCTTAAGGCAGGCTTTGTCTCATGCCTCCTGTTAAACACACACACACACACACACACACACACACACACACACACACACACACAAACACACACACACATTTAGTAATCCTGCTGTATAAACTTGGGCAAGGCATTTAATATTGTCAGCCTCAATTTCCTTATGTATACAGTAGGAGTAACTACACTGCCTTTAAAATCTCTAATATATATACCATATGAGGTATTTTGATGAGAGTGCATTTAAATAATTAGAGCATTTCTATATAGGATTTTACTAGTAGTTATACTACAAATATTAAAAGAGCTTATCACTATAGCTTTCAATTACATTAATTTAAGAAATTATCTTAAATGGACTGAATTTTGGCCAAGTGTAACTTTTTTTTTTTTTTAATGGTGGTTGAATCCAGTTTAGGGCACATAGGAAATTTTATAGTACATTGTTTCAAATATTCTGCAGTAAAAGGAATGTAACAAACTGCAATGCTGAAATCACTATGGTAAAAGCATTTTAGGTGAATTAAGCTTTCTATGTGTATAAAAGGACAAAAAATGTTATTTAAAATCAAATAACATCTACCTATTTGAAGTCATAATGACTTCCCAGCATTGAACTATCACAACATTATAGCAGTTCACTGCAAAGGACTGATGAGTCTACAGTATACACTAAACATTCAGAGAAAATCGACTGATTTTTATCTCTACTTTTATAAATTTTGACCTCAGAAAACCTGAGATAAAAGGCTACTGTATCTTGAGGTTTTTTTGCTGTTCATTTTTGAAATGTAATTAAGCTTCAGCCCTATTATTCCCTGACAATGGAAAAGCCATCGATTGTGCTGCTTTTGAAATCCTGTATCACATTAGGCACTTTCTAATAATGACGCCCTTGGCTTAAGAAGAAGAGAAAATTGAGTTGACCTAATTAAAAACTCTGAAGATCCTGTCTATTATTTTTTCATAAAACTAATTTGGGCCATATGCCAATTAAAGAATGAACACGTAAAAAATTTTCTGTCAAACGGAGATAAAATAAAATGATATATGGTAAAGTAAATCAGATTGTAAGAAGTGAGATTTGTCAGACTATAAAATTTCTAAGGAGAATGCACATCAGTGAAGTTTCAAAATGGGAGCCCATTCATCTCTGTTAGTCTCAAGTGCCTTGGATCCAAGAAAAGAACAGGGCTTTGCCAAGAAAGGTGAGTTCGTAGTATAAAAGCATCTCTCTTCAAGCATAATTACTACAACCTTCAGTGAATAATGAAGAAGCTCTTATTATCTCAGTACCATCTTTCTATCTCCTTTCATTTTCTCTCACAATGAAATAGTTCACTTATTTCTGAGTGATTCCAGAGGCAGAAAGCCACAGACAGCTTGGAAGGGTTTTCAACTTGCAGTCTTCTTTCTAAGTCAGAACTAGTTGAATTCACCCAATGAGCAAGTCAAAATAAGAAATGAAGCTCAGTGTCCTGTTTTACCTTCAAAAACCTAACTATAGTCACTATTGTTTAACATATCAAAATCCATTTCATGAAATCTCCATCATCTATCTTTCTATCTTTTTATCTCTTACATATTTAGAATTGTCTATTTCTCCCCAGGGCTCTGTGGTTCCTCACCACATTGTATAAAACAGTCCAACAGCTGCTGTTTTCCTGTTTTTTATGAATAATATTTTATGACAATACATTTTTTTCTTTTGCTATTAATCTTGGCCATGCACATACATACCCATTGTTTCTGATATTTGTTTTGTTTCAGAATACTGCTTCATGTTTATTTATATTTGACTTCATACATATAATTATGTATTGAATACTTGATATTTTATCTCATTTTATGAAATGATATTTTAATATAAACTTACAAAAATACATATCATTGTACGATGTTTTATTAATGTGATTCAAAATGTGAACTGGCTTCCAATTGACCATGCAAAAAATTAAAATATTGCCAGCCTTGAATAAAAGGTTTTCTACAATATGCCCCAAACTAACCTGCTTGCTGATTTTCAATGGAAAATTTGGTCTTACTCTGGACTCCAGCCAAAATGAATTTTCCTCATACCTGAGAGCCCTATTCTGCATGTCTGCCTCAGTCTTTGTTGGTGGTATTCTCTTTTATCTGAGATACTCTGTATGCCAAATAGTCAACCTTCAAAATCCATTGTTAATAGTGTTTTCTAATTTAGTTTTCCCTATCTGTTTCCAGCAGGGAAAAATTATGATTTTTTAATCTTCCAAAATCCAATAACAATATGTTGGTGCCTCTTTTTGTGATTCAGCGCCAGCCTCCATAATTCCTTTTATATATATTAGGCCTGTATTAGCTGTCCTATGGACTTGTGTATTTTAAATGACGTGGAGAGATTGTTTTATACAAGACATCAATATGTTGCACTACTAATCTGCACATCTGTGAAAGGAAACTTAGCTTCTGGAAAGGGAAATACAACTGACTAATCTACTAGACTCAAGAGGCCTAGATACATGGAAAAACCTTCTAAGACGAACTTAATTAGTTTAGTAACAATTAAATCACAAGGTTGAGGTGGGTGAGATGGGGAATGGAGAGGCAATTATTATGAACAGAAGACTGGCCAGAGGATAATAATAATAGTAATAATAGTAATAATAATAATAATAATAATAATAATGCAACAAATGATCTTCTTATACATAAAAAACAAAAGAAACTACCTAAACACAAAATGATGGTTTATCCCCACTAAGGAAGATTATACAATTGAATTTAAACACACACATTCACACACAAAACTCTTTACTCACAACACTGAAAAAGAACTACATAGATGAAATATTTAAGTTGCTGACAATTTTCAGGTTTTTGGGTCAATGCAATACCAAATCAATTTAGGAAGATTTTCAGCAATCCATAAATATAAGGGAATGAAGCAAATCAACTTAAAAACAAGCAATTAACAATAATGCATTGAAATAAACTAGATTATTATTGTTGTTATATCTAGAAAAGAATTATTGAATAGATACAATAAATTATTTAAATGTTGAATTGTGTGTGAACCTGTTTAAAATAATGAATAATAAATATAATACAAATAAAAGGAAGAGATACTACATGCAAACTTTGGAAATCATTAACTGCAAAGGAATTATGTAATGTTGAAAATACAATAGTTCATTCAAAGTTTATAGTTACATGACTACCAAAAAACACCCCAAAACATAATATGCTAAAAGAGCACTGTATATATCTTATCATATATATTTACATTTAAGAAATTCACTTATGCCTCTCTCTTCTACTAATCTTTAAGTGTCTAGTATCCAATGTAATACCTTCTCATTAAAAGTTTGATAAATCAATGAGTACAAGAATGAATCAAACACTCAGATATTGAATGGTATGCATCATATTCTTCAAGAGAGCACAAAAACCAAGAATAATAACCTTGAAACACATGCCAATTGAAATACCACTTTGGGAGGAAACTTTTTTCTTTTCACTTCTTTTCTTTTCTCTCCTTTTCTTTTCTCTTCTCTCTCTCTCTTTCTCTTTTGTCTCTCTCTCTCTCTTAAGTAGGTTTCATGCCCAGCACAGGCCCAATGCAGCGCTTTAACTTATGACCCTGAGATCAAGATCTTAGCTGAGATCAAGAGTCATCTACTTAACTGTTTGAGCTACCCAGACACCCAGGGAAAAACTTTTTAATGAGAATGTTAGACTGCATAAATAGTGGGTCTACAATCACTATGGTATAGGAACCCACCAATCTGAAATGATGCTAACTATAAACAACTCAACAACCAGAATGACAACTCGTATGTACCAGCAGATTATCAGTTCACTTGCATTCAGCAACGAAATGCTTGTAATCTCATTGCGTGCCCAAATTCAAAATGAACTTTTCACAAAATTCGTATACTTGGAGCCTTGTGCTAATAATGCCAGAGCAAAAGGTTAAACTCCAATGCAGTTAAGTTAGTTCTGCTAATCTCCACTATACCAGATTAAGTATCTTATTCCCTTGTTTATACTCTAAAAATATTCACTTTTGGAGTGCCTAAGTGGTTAAGCCTAGGACCTTTGATAAAATCTCATGTCATGATCTCACAGTCATGAGATGAACCCTGACTTGGCTCCACACTGGGCGTGGAACCTGCTTTAGATTCTCTCTCTTCCAGGAGTTCCCCTTTTTGGAGAGCATTTGGTAGAGGCCATATGGCCTCCTCACAGGCCAGGGTCCCAATGGACCCTGGAGAGTAGCCATGTTTGTTGGTATTGGACAAAGACACAAGACTACTTTGAAGCCTGGTGCTGGATGCGTGTTATGATTTTCCATAACCTCTGAACCTCTGCCACACCACAACCACATGAACATTTACTGGGGCAAGCTGGCACCAGCCATTGCTCATTCAGAACCTTTCCCAAAACTTGGTGCAAGTCTAAGCCTCAGTGATCTCTGGTGTAGGGTTTTGAAACATAACCCCATCTGAGACAAAACTCTGGAGGGAGGTGTTGACTGGAAGGTGAATAGTTTGGACATGAACAGGGTGGAAGTGGTGAGTGTATGGAGGCCTGAGATAAAGGAAGGGTGCTTGATCACAGGTCAGTGAGAACGTGAAGTTCCTGTGCCAGAGACTAGGGAGCTCAGTGAAGCCATTTCTACCTCTCTCACATAAGCACATGAACACCACACTAATCCACGCAGTAAGCTAATCAGTGCCACATAATGGAGAATGGAGCTAGTACATCAAGCCATGCCAAACTGTACCCTCCAATCACATCCCCTAGAAGATCAACACAAGTCACTCCACCTGCTTAGCGTAGGGACTATAGAGGAATCCATAGTTTGAGTTCTAAGGGAAACTGGATGTAACTTCCTTTGGTTTAATTGTTTGTTGATTCACTTATTAGTTCTTTTTTTTTTGCTTCTGTTCTTGTTTAAATTGTTTTTGTTGATTTTTTATTTCCTTTCCTTTCTTTTTCATGGATACAGAAAGAGACAAAATTATTTTTTTATTTAAAAAATTATTTTTTAATTTATTATTTTTTAAAATTGTTTATTCCATTTCATATTTTATTTTGTTGTATAGATTTTTTTGTTCTATAGATTTTTTAGTTTTTACTTTTTTACCTTTTTGTTCTTTTCTTTCCATTTTTGGTCTACTCTGTCAAGCTTCTTTCAAGAGGTGAACCTAAACACACCTAGGGTTTAGCTTCCTTTATTTCATATTTTTGTAGTTTTTAATTTTTAATATTAATTTTTTAATTTCATTAAGATTTTTTTTTCTTCTTCCAAAATGACAAAATGAAAGAATTCACCCTGAAAGAAAGAACAGGAAAAAACGGCAGCCAGGGGATTAATCAATAATCAGTAAGATATAAGCAAGGTGTCTGAACTAGAATTTAGAACTACAATAATAAGACTACTGGCTGAGGTTGCAAAAAGCATAGAAGCCCTTTCTGCAGAGACAGAAGAAATAAAATCTAGTCAGGATGAAATTTAAAATTCTATACCTGAGATGCAATCTCGAATAGTTGCCGCGGCGGCAAGGATGGATGAAGCAGAGCAGCAAATCAGTGATACAGAGGACAAAATTAAAGAGAATAATGAAGCAGAAAAAAAGACGAGGGAAACAAAGGCAAATGAGCATGATACAGGATTTAGAGAATTTAGTGACCTATTGAAAATGAATAACATTTGAGTCACAGGAGTCCCAGAAGAAAAAGAGAGAGAAAAGGGGCCTGAAGTTTTCTTTGAGCCAATTCTAGTAGAAAATTTTCCTAATCTGGGGAAGGACATAGATCTCAAAATCCAAGAAGCACAGAAACTCTCATTAGATTAAACAAAAACCGACCATCACCAAGACATATCATAATTAAATTCACAAAATCCGCAGACAAGGAAAGAATTATGAAAGCAGCAAGGGGAAAAAAAGTCCTTAATCAATAAGGGAAGATAGATCAGGTTTGCAGCAGATCTATCCACAGAAACTTGGCAGGCCAGAAAGGAGTGGCAAGATATATTTAGTGTGCTGAATTAGAAAAATATGCAGCCAAGAATTCTTTATCCAGCAAGGCTTTCATTCAAAATAGGAGAGATAAAGAGTTTCCTAGACAAATCTAAACTAAAGGCATTAATGACCACTAAACCAGTCCTAAAAAGAATTTTAAAGGGGGCCCTTTGAGTGGAGAAAAGAGGAAACAAAACAAAATAAAAGGCCAAAAGCAACAAAGACTAGCAAGGACCAGAGAATATCACCAAAACAACAACTCTACAGGCAACACAATGGCACCAAGTTAACATATATCAGTACTCATTCTAAATGTCAATGGACTGAATGCTCCAATCAAAAGACATAGCGTATCAGAATGGGTAAGAAAACAAGACCCATCTGTGTGCTACTTACAAGAGATCCATTTTAGATTTAAAGAACACCTGAACATTGAAAATAAGGTGATAGAGAACAATCTACTATGCTAGTACTTGTCAAAAGAAAGCTGGAATAGTAATACTTATATTAGACAAACTAGATTTTAAAATAAAGACTGTGGCAAGAGATGAAGAAGGGCATTATATCACAATTAAGGGGTCTATCCACCAAGAAGATCAAACAATTTTAAACATTTACATTCCAAACATGAAACACCCAAATATATAAATCAATTAATCATGAACATAATGAAACACACTGATAATAATAAAAATAATAGTAGGGGACTTCATCACCCCACTTACAGCAATGGACATATTATGTAAGCAAAAAGGAAACAGTGGCTTTGAATGACTCACTGGACTGGATGGACTTCACAGATATATTCAGAACATTTCATCATAAGTAGCATATTCTTCTTGACTGCACATAGAACGTTCTCCAGAATAGACCACATATTGGGACACAAATCAACCTTCAGCAAGTACAAAAGGATTGAGATCATACCTTGCATATTTTCAGAACACAACACTCTGAAACTTGAAATCAACTACAAGAAAAATTTGGAAAGACCATGAATACTTGGAGATTTAAGAACATCCTACTAGAAAATGGGTTAAACAATAAATTAAATAGGAAATTAAAAAATATATGGAAACCAATGAAATTTAAAATAACGACAGATCAAAACTTCTGGGATGCAGTAAACACAATTATAAAAGGAAAGTATATGGCAATTCTAGCCCTCCTGAAAAAGGAAGAAAGGTCTCAAATAAGCAACCTAATCTTACACCTAAAAGAGCTGGGAAAAGAACAGCAAATAAGGCCCAAAACAGCAGAAGAAGGGAAATAATAGAGATTAGAGTGGAAATCAATGACATAAAAATGAAAGTAGTTTTACAGATCAGTGAAACAAGGAACTGTTTTTTTTTAGAAGTAACAAAATTGAAAACCCCCTACCCAGACTGATGAAAAAGAAAAAGACCCAAATAAATAAAATCATGAATGAAAGAGATCACAACTAACACTGCAGAAATGCAAACAATAATAAGAGAATATTACGAGCAATTATATGAAAAAAAATTGGGTGATCTGGAAGAAACGACAACTTTCTAGAAATTTATAAACTATCAAACTGAAACAGGGAAAAATAGAAAACTTGAACAGATCCATCTTCTGAAACAGGAAAAAACAGAAAATTTGAACAGACCCATAACCAGTGAAGAAATTGAATAAGTAACCAAAAATATCCCAACAAACAAGAGTCCGGTGCCAGCAGCTTTCCAGAGGAATTCTACCAAACATTTAAAGAAGACTTAACACCTATTCTGAAGCTCCTCCAAAAATACAGAAATGGAAGGAAGGCTTCCAACCTCTTTCGACGAAGCCAGCATTACCTTGATTCCAAAGTCAGAGAAAGACCTCACTAAAAAGGAGAACCATAGACTGATTTCTCTGATGAACATGGATGCAAAAATCCTCAGTGAGATATTAGCCAACCAGATCCAACAATACATTAAAAAAATTATTCACCACGACCAAGTGGGATTTATACCTGGGATGCAGGGATGGTTCAATATCTGTAAATCAATCAATGTGGTACATGATATTAATAAATAATTAAGAACCAGATAATCCTCTCAATAGATTCATAGAAAGCATCTGACAAAATACAGCATTCTTTCTTCATAAAAACCCTCAAGAAGGTAGGGATAGAAGAATCATACCTCAAGATCATAAAAGCCCTATATGAAAGACCCATAGGTAATATCATCCTCAATGGGGAAAAGATGAGAGCTTTTGCATTAAGGTTAGGAACAAGAAAGGGATGTCCACTCTCACCACTGTTAATCAACATAGTGTTGGAAGTTCTAGCCTCAGCAATCAGAAAACACAAAACAGAACAGAAATAAAAGGGATCCACATTGGTAAAGAGGAAGTCAAATTTTCACTCTTTGCAGATGACATGGTACTCTATGTGGACAACTCAAAGACTCTATAGAAGAAAAAAAAAACCTATTAGAACTTATCCATGAATTCAGCAAAGTCACAAGATATAAAATCAGTGCACAGAAACTGGCTGCATTTCTACTCATCAATAATGAAGCAGCAGAAAGAGAAATGAAGGAATCAATCCCATTTATAATTGCACCAAAACCCATAAAATACCAGGAATAAACATAACCAAAGAGGTGAAAAATGTATACACTGAAAACTTATAGAAATAAATTGAAGAAGACACAAAAAATAGAAAAACACGTCATGCTCATGGATTTGAACAACAAATGTTAGAATGTCTACATTTTCACTGCAATCTCTATTAAAATAACACCAGCATTCTTCACAGGGCTAGAACAAACAGTCCTAAAACTTGTATGGAACCACAAAAGACCCCACAGAGCCAAAACAATCATGAAAAAGAAAATCAAACCTGGAGGTATCACAATTCTGTATTTCAAGCTGTAATGATCAAGACAGTATGATACTGGCACAAAAATAGACACATAAATAAGACAAATTGATCACATATATCAACAGATCAGAATAGAGAACCCAGAAATGGACCAATGAACATATAGCCAACTAATCTTTATCAAAGCTGTAAAGAACACCCAATGGAAAAAGACTGTCTTTTCAGCAAATGATGTTGGGAAAACTGGACAGCAACATGCAGAAAAACATTTTTACACCATATGGAAAAATAAACTCAAAATGGGTAAAAGATCAATTTTTAAGACAGGAAGCTATCAAAATCCTAGAGGAAAAAACAGGCAACAACCTCTTTGAGCTCAGCTGCAGTAACTTCTTACTAGATATGTTTCCAGAGGTAAGGGAAATACAAGCAAAAATTAACTATTGGGACCTCATTAAGATAAAAATCTTCTGCACCGTAAAAAAAACAATCAGCAAAATCAAAATGCAAACTGCAGAATGGGAGAAGATATTTGCAAATGACATATCAGATCAAGAGCTAGTATCCAAAAATCTATAAAGAACTTATCAAACTCAACACCCAAAAAGCAAATAATGCAGTGAAGAAATGGGCAAAAGACATGAATAGAAACTTTTTCAAAGAGGACATCCAGGTGGCTAAGAAACACATGAAAAAATGCTTACTATACTCATCATCTGGGAAATACAAATCAAAACACCACGAGGTAGTACCTCACACCTATCAGAATGGCTAAAATTAACAACTGAGGCAACAACAGATGTTGCTGAGGATGCGGAGAAAGAGAAACACTTTTCCACTGCTGATGGGAATGCAAACTGGTGCAGCCACTCAGCAAAAGCGTATGGAGGTTCCTCGAAAAACTAAAAATAGAACTACTCTACAACCCAGAAATTGCACTACTAGGTATTTATCCAAAGGATACAGGATACTTCGATACAGTGTTGTTTTGAAGGGACATATGCTCCCCAGTGTTTACAGCAGCACTACTGATAATAGCCAAAGTATGGAAAAAGCCCACATGTCCATTGACTGAAGAATGGATAAAGAAGATGTAATATATATAACGGAATATCACTTAGCAATTAAAAAGGATGAAATCTTGCCATTTGCTAACACATGGTTGGAACTAGAGGGTATTATGTTAAGTGAAATGTCAGACTGAAAGACAAATATCTTATGATTTCACTCATACATGGGATTTAAGATACAAAAAAGATGGGAACCAAAAATAATATTTAAACAGAGAGGGAGACAAATCATGAGACTCTTAAATAAAGAGAAAGAACTGAGGGTTGCTGGAGAAGTGTTGGGTGGGGGGAAGGTCTAGATGGGCAAAGGGCATTAAAGAGGACACTTGTTGGGATGAGCACTGGTTTTTACATATAAACAATGAATCACTAAACTATTCCTGAAACCATTATTACACTATATGTTAACCAACTTGGATTTAAATTTAAAAAGATAAATAAATAAAATGAAATGAATCTGAAAAAAAAGATTCAGTTCCAGTATTACAAGCTGGGCAAACAAGGATAGATTGAGAGACATGAAAAGGACAGATTTAAAAAAAAAAAAAAAGAAAAGAAAAAAAAAGAAAGAAAAAAACCCCACAAAAACGAAAAACAAAGATTCCTTCTCTTCCTCTCTGCCCCTCCCCCACTTTTCTCACAGGCATGTGCTCTCCCTCCCTCTTATCTCACTCTTAAGAAAAATAAGTAAATAAAAATTAAAAAAACTCATGTTTGACCACAGGGGTCAATAAGCAAAAGCTAGTGAATGATTCACCTTAAATCAATTAAAAATCTGAATGAAAGAATGAACTTAATTCAAATTCATTTTTCTCATGATCACTGATGAAAAGAGAGAATATTTGTGGTGTTTTACTGTTTTATGATTAAAAACACACTTATAATTTTGACTTTTCAGAAAATAAAAGTATGAAAACTGTATTTCATTAAAACTGTATTTGGGTATATTACACAAATGAACAGTATATATTAAGGTAGCAACATTGGGTGTTTGTTGCTTTGGGTAGATTATACAACTTATATTAAATAAGCAAAAAGTTGAAAACCAATAAAACACCTCAAAGTTGTTTTTCTTTAAATATTTAGACCTATAGAAATGCATATGTATGGCAACTCGCTATATTAAAATTGGTGGCAACAAGTATTATCTTTTGTTCAGGTTATCATAATTATTAATGTGCTTTGCTGAAGTATGTTAAAGGACGAAACATTATATAAAACCTTAAAAATTCTCTTAAAAGAGAATTCAGTTGTTAAACTTACAAGTTGAGAAGTATAGTATACAAAAAAATGTATTTTTGTGTTTCTGTTTTTCGATTACTCTGCCCTATAAGACTTGGCATATTATATTAAGTATGATAGCAAAACTATATGTTATGTTCCTAACCTGTGAAAATCAACCATATGTTTGATTGTTGTGTTTTTGTTTATGTTTTTCATTTTCTAATATATAAGTTTTTGTGTAAATGAACTACAATTTCTTGCAGAATCTCTCCCCATTTCCATTCGTAGTGCAGGCTTCCCAACTGAGATACAAGTGTAGTAAGTCAGTGATATAAATCATTACAAAAATAATTAAGTCCTAACTGAGGGAGTTAAAAACTTTAAAAATGTCTTCAGAAGACAATAAGTCAGAATCTGAAACATATTAAAGAGATTCAATCCTCCAATATTGCTTAACATGCACATTTAGAAATCAGAATAAGAAATTTCATACATGCAGATGAGCACTTGTGAACAACTCACAAAATAAATGGTAGTTAGTCTGAAAAGCCTTGTGATTTGGGAACCAATCTACTAGATAGATGCCAAATTAGCTGATAATTGCCCTAGGCTGAAACTAGCCATACTGTCTGGTACTGATAAGTACTTGAAAAATAACATTTTCATAATTGCGTGAATCTCTATTAAATGAAATAAACCTGTAAAAATCATAGAAACACCAAAAACCAAACATATTGCTAATGCAAATTACTCCTTTGTTAGAGAATAATATCTTTTTTTTAACATTGCTTAAAGCAATTCAATTGAAAAGCTAAATCCACAATTATACTGAATGTTATGCTTGGATAATGTCTCCATTCACATAGCCCATACTTTGGCCACACATGGATGCTAAATTGTGGCAGTGTGTGTGGGTAAAGGAGTTTATAAGATAAATTATTGTTAATTCTTGGCACCCAGAAAAATAATTGGTTTTGCTAAGCATCAGACTAAAATCATTTGTAGTGGCTTCTGTCCACACTCCTACTAAAGATTCAGTCTTCCTCAAGATACTTATAAAGTCAAATTTCAGACAGCCTTTCTATCATATATTTTGTTCTTATTACTATGAAAATGTGTACAGACATAATTCTATTGCCTTCAGATTCTGGGAAATTTCTCAGAAATACAAACTTGTCACTTTAGGTGATTATTAGTCACCTATAGAATATATTATGGATATATATTTGAAAAGGAGAGAAGGGAAAATGAATTGTAAGTTTTATAGTTTACAAAAGTGCTCATAATTTCTACTACTGTATAGCTATATTTTTCTCATGCGACTTCACGGTACAATGCCAGTGCCTCACTTTTTGTATAACCTTCTTTTAAGTCAAATAATTGATTTGAAATTAAAAGAATACATGTAAGCTAATTTATTTAAAAATAAAACCATGTAGCTATCAGCAGATAGATTACCTTATATACAGAAAGTACCATTTTTAAAATATCCATGAACATATAAATGTTTATGAACATACCATTGGGGTGTAGGGAAACAGCAACTTTCCTTGTTTGGGTGGGATCAGAGATACTACATAGCATGTTTCATTAACATAAGAAGTCAAGTTAGTTTGAAACTTTAACTTTGAAAACCAAAATAATATTAAGCTACATTATCTCTATGGCTGTAAAACGTTACGATGTAACAAAGATGGAATTATAGACAGTCTAACAGCAAAGTTGAGATTTAAGTTCAGTTATTGTCAGAGTCAAATAATGGTGCTCCCTTAGTGAGGTTCTTTGAACTTAAAAAAAAAAAAAACCTCACAATTTTTAATGATTACAAGTTTGTAAGATTGATAGCATCGGAAAATGCTTCTTGTTCTCAATATCACCACTCTTACTTTTCTACAAGGAAATCCTATTATCCCACATTTAATAACTCAATATATGGCACTGATTCTCCTCAGTAAATCATTAAAAATGAAAAGCATCCAATAACAGAATTAGATTCCTGTATTCAATCTTACTTCGGTTTCCAAGTTGTCCAGAAGTTAACCTCTGATTGTTTTCCAGTGCTATTATCTGCTGCTATCTATGAAAAAGATATTGATAGTCAAGATGGGGTATGAGGAAGATGAGATGGAACTTTAGTTTTTTAATTCGTTGTGAAGGTAAGAGATAAGAGATTAGGCATTTTGTTGTGACTTTAATAACAAGCTTTTTCACTCCAGTGATTCTTTCACAGTGGTAATTCTATGGGTAGGAATGAAAAAAGGAAGGGAGAAATATAGAATCACCTGTCAAGCTTTTAATGTATTCATGCCTATGTGTCTGCCAGATTACTAAATCCAGATCCTCTGTATACAAGAGACTATGCACTTCTATCTCCTATCATGATTATACATTAAGTCTCTCTAATCTCTTTTTAGTTATGTCAGTTTCTGCTTTTTATATCTTGAAGCTATATTATTAGACAAACACATTCTTATTAAATACTTCCAAATGATCACCCATTTATCATTAACTATATCCTTCTTTATTTCTTGCATTAAAATTTATCTTCTCTGATATGAGTGTATTTACATCAGCTTGCTTTTGGTTTAGAGTTTGTATGATGTATCTATTTCCAAAATTATAACTTCTAATTTTTAGCAGTTCTTTAGCCTATATTTAAGATGTTTCTTTTATAAACAACATTTATAGATTTAAAGAAAAAAATGTCTTTCAGTCAAGCCTGAGAATTCTTTGTCTCACAATTGGAATACTTAGTTCATTTACATTTAATTTGATTACTGATATTTGAGTTTATAATGACCACCTCATAAACTGTTTCCTATTTACCTGTTTTCTGTTAATTGTGTTCTATTTTGTCTTCTTTTTAAATAATCAAATGTTTGTCATTATTATATTTACCTTCAATAGCTGTAAATTACTTTATTATTATTTTAGTATATACCCAAGAATATACAATAAGCATATTTAAACTGTTACAGTTAAATATACATTAGTACTTTTAACAACTAATAGAAATATTAACATAATAGAACACTTTAACTCTAGTTACCTCTTTTTGTATACTGTTGTCATTTTTCCTCTACGTAGACTTGTATCATATAAGCTTAAGACCCATTTAGATTTACTTAAAAACATTTTCCATTACTTTTTATTCTGCCTTAAATTTTTGTTTTGTTGTTGGAAAGAATTTTCCTTCTCTCAAAAAATTTTCTTTTTTTTTTTTTTTTAAATTTATTGAGAGAGAGAGAGAGCGAGCACAGAGGAGGGGCAGAGAGCAAGGGAGAGAGAGAATCCCAAGCAGGCTCTGCACTGTGCAGAGCCTTACGTGGGGCCCAATCTCACAAACCATGAGATTGTGACCTGAGCCGAAATCAAGAGTCAGACACTTAATGGACTGAGCCATCATTTGGTTTTTGTACTGAGATATTGCTATGACAAACAGGTGAGGGAAAAAAATATCTTTACATCATATACACTTCTGAATTCTAGCTTAGGAGTTGCCTCGCCTGAAAGGGAAGGTTGTATTCTCCTTTTGCTAGGAAGTATTCTCAGGAAGAACACTTGAGAAGGAACAAATTAAAAACAGACTGGCAGAGGGAGAAGTTAAACTGCATTACAGTTGTTAGAACTACCTCAGTAAATCCAACAGTGGCTCTAGTCCTGAAATGGTGATTACAGTCATCACTAATTGAAGCAAGTGAAGTTAATACTTGCTTACCCATACCAACCAGTTATTGGATATGGGCTGTTCCTGGTAAGGTAGGATAAACTTGGAAATATATAGATTCTCCCAATTCAAACAAAGGAGAAACAAATATAAATAAATTAACCCTGTCCTGTGTGGGTTATTGAAATTTTAATCAATTCTCACAATACCTTTGTAGAAAACATTTTAATAGCCATAAAGAAGTGTTCTTTTTGGACCCTTAGATCAGGGTAGTGAAAACACTCCCAAATGCCATTAAGACATGAGTTCTTGAATCTTACTTAAACTCTTTTTTAGCTTGTTTCTCTCTTCAGCCATGCACCTGTGAACTGGCTGTCTTTACATTTAGCATTTTGTTCCAGTTAACTTTGTCAAAATAATGTCATTAAAAACAATAAAATATTTGTGGGTACAACAATGAAAGCATTTATTCTTACACAGCTGCAAGCCTGCTAGATTTTGTCTGTTGTAGGCCACATTTGGGTGCAAGACTTTCTTCTTGGGAAAGTTGATTGTTAGGCTAAGGTAGTTCTGCTTCCATGGCTCTTCTCTTTTCTGGACTAGTTGGCTGGCTGTCGGGGACATGTTATTTTCACAGTGACGGTGGAATTGTAAGAGAGCATACAGAAATGTACATGACATTTTAAATCTGATGTTCAGAACTGCCTACTGATGCAAGTCACATGGCCAGAACAAAGTCAAAGAGTGAGAAGTTAAGCCCCATCTTTTCAACGGGAAGAAGTGTAAAGTAATACCATGACAAAAGTTGTGGATTTGGGGAGGATTAAAGAATGGAGATCAATAGTAAATCTACATTTTCCTTCCATGCCTCTGCAGTTTTTATTTAGCTCATCTACTTGAAGAGGCTGGAGCTATTTCATTGCTCAGGCAACAAATGATATCTTGGGTCTCTTTATTTTTATATTTTCAGTGAATCAGAGAAATTTGTCATATAGTCCATATTCTATGAAACTTTCAGTGGCTTATTTTAATATAATATTTCTTTAGTTTGTCCAGCTGAATAAGGAAGATAACTCTGACAAAGAAGCTAAAAATATAAGAAAGATACAGTAAAATTTTATATTGGGTTTAAACTAGAAGTAATGCCATGTGTTTTTAATCTGTGACAAAGACACAGTAAGTTTTGAAAAGTAAAATTAACCCTATTTAAAATTAGGAATATTTTTCTTCTGCAGCTCCTTTTAAAGAGCAATCCAGTGTAAGTGCGTAATTTGTGATACTTTTAAATAATGATATTATGACATTTAACTAAAGTGCTTATTTCAAAAGTTTTATTGCTGAAATTATATTTGGAGATCAAGGTCTTCAAGGGGACCTTCGAGTCCTGTTTTATGGCCTTGTATTCCAACATAGATCTGCAGTAGCTAACATGACTTCCCACACACAGGAAAATCTCAGTATAGTTGTGGTGGTATGGAAGACAATAAAGAGAATATGCACACATATGTGCACCCACAATATTGATGCCCTGTTCAAGAATTTTAAGTGAATTAAGAGCATATTAGATACTATTCAGCATTTAAAATGAAAATCAACTGATATGCATGGAAAACATGCATTCTCATTTCAATAGCAGCACTTTTTAGAAACTAAATATATGATTAGGAAAGACCATGAAAGAGCATGATGAGAATTTATTCTTACTGGAGGAACAAAGAAAGGCAAATTATTAAGGAAGTTCATAGACAACATATTTTTTAAATATTCCCAGTACTTAGAAATAATTATCAATTAATATCATAAACATATAACTATAAGGAAATAAGAAAAATTTTACAAATCAGTTTAAATTATTAATGACTTTAGACTGTAAATAGTATGTTTCTACTAATTTTACCACACATAACCATCTTCTACCTATAAATATATTTTGAAAAAGAAACGCAAATCTGAAGGCATCACAATTCTGACTTCAAGCTGTATTACAAAGCTATAGTCATCAAAACAGTATGGTACTAGCATAAAAACAGACACACTGACCAAATTGGTAGTATTAACCTGGGTGACAGTCCCGACAAATTAATCCAGATCTAACTGGAACTGTTTTTTAATCTCTACCCAAGGAATGTACATTTTATGTGAGGGAAAAATAATCATTTGCCACCGCAAGTGATTCCATTTACTGTTTGGAATGCTATAGATATTACTTCTAACTTGAAAACAACAAAGAAAGAGTCTTAATACACACTGTCACATTTCTAAGTGAATAAATTGAATAAAACATTGAAGATTCTGAATTTAGAGCATATCTACAATATATCATTTTGCAATTTATACAAAATTTGTGATGTAATATTATTGTTTTTTTATAATGATGAAATCATTATCAGAGATGAAAACATTGAGAATCAAACTAAATATTCCAGATTCATACACCTGGTAAGAGTAACAGTCTGAGCTCTAACTCACATGTATTTTAAGCCTGATTCCATGGTCTGAATAATGTACTCCATAACATCCATAAAAGGATACATGTTTGGATAGGGGAAAAAAATCTTAATTAAATGCTTGTATAGTAAGCCTTTTAAATTGATTTCATTTTCACAACAAACCTTCCAGGACTGGTCCTTATTTCTTCTTCTAGATTCAGGAATCTGGAAGATATTAAGGACTTTGTCCAGCTAGGCTCATAGCACAGCCATGTAATGAACACAGGTTTCCTAGCCACAAGGGGTCTGTATTTTCCATTATCATGTGCTTCTTATCATTTTTTTATTTATAACATGGAAACTACATATCTTCTTCAAATTAGAGACAAATATGGTAGCTGGCACTTTCAAGGAAGATATTTTTTTTTAAAGCAACATTCCTAACCTCCAGAAAGTTGGAATCAGAGTGTATAATGGAAAAGTCTTTGGGATGCAAGAGGTATGATTTAGCGGATATAATCATCCACTTCTTCTTCTTCTTTTTTTTTTTTTTTTAATGTTTTATTTATTTCTAGGAGAGAGAGAGATAGACAGCGTGAACAGGGGAGGGTCAGAGAGAGAGGGAGTCACAGACTGAAACAGGCTCCAGGCTCCGAGCTGGCAGTCAGCACAGAGCCCGATGCGGGGCTCGAACCCAAAAACCGTGAGATCATGACCTAAGCGAAAGTCGGACGCTTAACCGACTAAGCCACCCAGGCGCCCCAATATAATCATCCATTTCTTGTAGGACACTTTGTTTCCAGTTCAGTGCTCTCATAAATAAATCTGCTACCCTGAACATTAGGCACAGGTTTTTTTTTAATGGACACAGGACTTCATTTCTGTGACATAAATGTCCAGGATTATAATATCTGGGTCATATGGTAAATTATATATTTACTTTTTAAGAAACTGCCAAACATTTTTTTAGAGTGACCATACTATTTTATCTGTCTCACCAACAATGTATGAGTGGTTGGCTTCTCCACATTGTCAGCAGCATTTGGTACTGTCACTATTTTTTATTTCAAGGTGTTCTAAAACATATGAAGTGGTCTTAATTTGTATTTTCTGAATGGTTAGTGATGTTGAACATTTTTCATATGGTGATTTGCTTTCTTGTATCCTAATTAGTGAAATATCTGTTTGTACCTTTGACCTATTTTCTAAATGATTTTTTTTTACTAGGTTAGAAGAATTTCTTATTCTAGATATGTGTCTGTTGTCACATATATGGTTTGCAAGTGTTTTTCTCCAAGTCTGTATCATGACAGGGTCTTTCACAGAGCAAAATTTTTAATTTTAATAAAGTCCAACTTACAGATTTTTATATATGAATTACATTTTAAGTCTAAAAATTCCTTATCTAGCCCGAGGTCCAAAAATGTTCTCTGTTTTCTTCTAAAAGCTTTATAGTTTTATATTTTACATTTAAATCTATGATTTATTTGCCATTTTCTGTACATGGTGCGAGACGTCATTGAAGGTCCATGAAGGTCCAATTGCTTTATCTGTTTATTATTTTCAGGCTTTTTTTTTTTTACCCTCAATGTGTTTGTTTTTCAATAATTTTTATTAATACTTCTTTCAGTTTACTAATCTTTTCATCTGTAATATCTATTTTAATAGGTAACTCATCCAGGTGCTTTTTAAAAATTTTTTGATATTTATTTTTTTTTTTTCGAGAGAGAGATTGCGAGCTGGAGAAGGCCAGAGAGAGAGGGAGACATAGAATCCTAAGTGGGCTGTCAGCACAGAGCCCGATGTGGGGCTCTAACCCATGAACACTAAGATCATGGCCTGAGCCGAAGTCAGATGCTTAATTGATTGAACCCAGGCAAACCTAGCATGTTTTTATCTATGCTTTGTAGTTTTCATCTCTAGAAGTTTGATTTGAGTCATTGGCACATCTTTCATGTCACTACTTGACATGCTCAATCTCTCTTCTAGCTTCTTGAACATATGGGATCATTAGAATAACTGTTTTGATGTTCTTGTCTTATAATTATATACTATCTACTTCAGTTCTAGATTTTTAAGATTGGTTGATTTGTCTCTTCATTTTCATTGATGATTTACTGCTTCTTGCATGACTGGTATGGTTAAAATGGCTTATTCTAGATATGGAAATAGCCTGAGCTGTTTAAAGAGATTTATTGGCCTGATAGAAATTCTTGGACAATGCTTTAAATGAATTGATTAATGATGCTGTTTTATAATCGGGTTTCAAAGTGTGTTTTTGTTTATTTGTTCATTTGTTTGTCTTTTAACCAGCTTAGCAAGAATGTTTTTGATAAAATAATGATTGGTGGTTTGTACCTTGTTTTGGCAAATCCTCAGAGGGTTGAAGCTGCTCACATAGGAAGAATATGGCCAGCTGGGTATACAAGGTCCAGATTTACATTCCATTCTGGATTCCCTGAATATGATGTGTCCTGTGTACATGATGGTGGTTCCTACAGAGAGAGAAAACATATTCTATAAACCCCTGTAGAGGGTGGACAATTGGATTCTGCTTCTGCAAAACCCTGCTGGGTCCCAGCTCTTAGCTGTGATGCATATTCTTACTTCAATGCTGTTGTATTCTATACATTTCTTGCAACAAACTTGAAATGCATAAGCATTGCTATTTTAGGTCTTATGACTCTTCTTTCACAATTGAAGTCTGATTTACTGCCACAGTTAGTGCACCTGGTAATTTTTTTTTTTTTTTAATCAGATGTCAGACATTAAATTTTTACCTTGCAGGGTATGGGATATTTTTGTTTCTATACATATTCATGAGCATTGTTCAAAAACGTAGTCATGTTACTTAAAACAATTTGATCCTTTTGTTTCTTGCTATCAGCCTTGTAAGCCAAGACTAGAGCACCATTTATTCTGGGGCTAAATTTGCCCCATCACTGAAACAAAACCATTCAGAATACTCTACCTGATGGCCTACAAATTGATATTTTGCACTTCAGCTATTCTAAAGACACACTCTACCTTACCTGGTATGAGACTTGAAGATTGTTTCTATAATCCTTTCAGGTGTTTCTTTCCCCAGGCTCAGGTGTTTTCTTCATGTGTATATCATGATCAGTAGTTATCTGAAGGCCTGAAGGCTTGAGAGAGACTCCCCTCAGATGTTTAGATCCCTCTCTCTCTCTCTCTCTCTCTCCATCCATTTCTTTCACTCTCTCTCTCTCCAGCTATCTCCTCCCCAGTATTTTGGATTGACTACCATAGCCACCTTGATCTCCTTGGATTCCCAGGTTTATCCCCTCAATTCAGGCAGCATATGCTCTCCTCATTCCACAGGCTAAAACTTCTTCGCAGGCAATAAGATGGGACAGTCACAGGGTACTTTTTATCTGTTTCACATCTTTCAGGGATCACTGTTCTTTGTTGCCAGATATCCAATGAAATCTCCAATATTTTTGTGTAATTTTTTGTTCTTTTTAAATTTTATTTTAGACAAAGGAATAAGTCTGGTCCTGTTACTCCATCTTTACTGGAAGTAGAAGTCCCTGAAGACAATTTCTTTTTATTTAATGAAACATCATTAGGAATGCATTAAGTCACTTATACTTTTAAAGTTTTTGAGTAATGGGCTATAAGCTAAATTTCTTTGAGAATTCCATGAGAGGAAAATACTATTTATGATAAACTATTTTGCTTTTCTTGCTTCCCTTTCTTTAAAAGTGTCTTTATTTATTTTGAGAGAAAGAGAGAATGTGAGCAGAGGAGGGGAAGACAGAGAGAGGAAGAGGAAAAGAGAGAATCCCAAGCAGGCTCCGTGCTATTTGCGAGGAGCCTAATGCAGGGCTTGAACCCACGAATCATGAGATCATAACCTTACTGAAATCAAAAGTTGGATGCTGAACTGATTGAGCCACTCAGGTGTCCTCTGCTTTTCTCAGTTCCATAACAATAAATTCAGCAAGTAATACTTTTCTCCCCTTTCTGCCTGGGAGGCAAAAAACAAGATGTAAATTTTATGATGAAATTCCAAGGCTGTAACTTAGAGCCTTATTTCAGCTCTATGTATCTCTGATTGTTCCCTATTTGTTAGTTTGTCTTATGGATAATAACTTTGCTTCAATAGCTCTGCTGTATCTACTGTCTTTATTAAGACACTTAGGGGGCTCAGGCAGTTAGATAATTTTAAGTAGTATCTGCATAGAATTCAACTAATGTCTTAGCTCTGTTTCTTTCAGTGTATACCACAGTTCCTATGTCTCATCCGGGTTACCTGGGTATCTGAATAGCTCTGCATACTATTATGTACTACCCTCCTAGACCAATCTTCTCATTACAGCTTCTAATTTGGGGGGAAATATTGACATACGATAGTTTCTGAATAAATATCTGTTGGATTGATGAATAAACTAATTCCTTTAATTGGAGATTTTAGCCTCATATAGGAATCACAGGATATGGCACATCCCATTATATACAAGTATGGCAAATTCTATTCTTGTAATAGACTTTAACACCAAAGATATCCTCACAAAGAGCAATCCTTTCCTGATTTTCCTTGCAAAGAGGAAGAGACTATAGAAAGTTGATCTGTGGGCTTGC
Organism: Proteles cristata cristata; assembly: GCA_017311185.1. Classification (NCBI taxonomy): domain Eukaryota; kingdom Metazoa; phylum Chordata; class Mammalia; order Carnivora; family Hyaenidae; genus Proteles; species Proteles cristata. Next base: position 3,450,507 of record JAESUZ010001194.1, read on the forward strand.
ACACCACAGAATCCTCCAGTTACATTTATAAAACAAAGTATTTACAGTTTTATCAAGAATACCAGGGAACTCACAATCCTTGTGTGTGTGTGGGGGAGGGGGTGTATGGGTGTGGGTGTGGGTGTGGGTGTGGACAGAGAGAAAGACCGGGGCACAGAGAGAGGTAGAAAGGAAAATAGAAGAAGACATTATAGCTGGTCAGGAGGTTGGCTAATTCCTTAGAGCTCTTTATTAGGAAAAAAAGAACTACCAGTGGGCCTCTCAGCATGTCAGACCATTGGGTTGCTTCCAAAGCAATTAATTCTCAGTGGGGTGCAAGTGAATTCATTAAAATAGAGAATTGTATTGCCTCTGAGGATTTGTGGGAAGGTTTGGATCTTTTAGAGGAGTAACAGCTGAATGTGCAAGTAAAGCCAATTGTAACTTTTCCAGTTTCTCAGTTATAATTCAGGTTGATTTGGAGTGAGATACAATTATGGTAAAGAGTAACAATTGTTTTATCTTTACAGCTGAGTAGAATCACTGTACCTTATATGTATATTAGTACCAATCTTTCATTTGATTGATGTCATAGATTAAATCAGAGAGACAAATGGAATAGATCAATTTTTTAATAAGGTGAGTCTGAAGCAGGAAATTAGTTTATGGCAAGTTGCCTCCGAATCCTAGTATTTTTGCGATTAGCTCTAAATAGGAGTTAGTCTATATATGCAGGACTGAATGTGTGAGTACCTGAGGAAGTATATGCATTTGCACTGGGAGAGAGGTGGTGTAAAAGTGGCACGATTAGCATTCAAGAAAGCTAAAACATGTTTACTCTGCTGTCTAACATCAATTCTAAAGTTTCATGACAAAGATGAACATGAAAAGATAGCTGTCATTGAGGATTTGATTCTAATGACTTATTGATTTCCCTTTTAAAATCATTAAGACATTACCAGAAATCACCCACATTATTTTATATGTTATTTGACTTCATATTAATTTCTGAGTTAAATATAACTAATCTTATTTTATAAATAAAATCTCAACTGTTATGTGATGGTGAAATACATTTAAACCAGAAGTTATTTATATTTTAACTCTATTAACATCATCAGCACTATGAAATATTGAAGTTTTATCTTACATATTTACTTATACCTACACAGATACAATAAAAATAAGAAAAAAGACATCTTATTCAGGGTTTTAAAGAATATATGACAAAGGAGTATATGAAAATACTGCATTTCTCCATTTTATGTATTAATATATGACTCAGAGAATCTGTGCGTGTGTGTATTCCAAGAGACACAGATATGGTTCTAGATTAAGTTACTGTAAGACCTACCAGTGATATTGTTCCCATTAAAAAATGTCTGGATAAATGTATATTGGGCAGGTCTTGCCTCAGTGTTCTAGGTGGAGATAGGTTAACCTTGCTGTCACTTTCACTACAATAATCATTTGATGCTAACGGGCCTGCTAGTCCACCTAGCTAGCTCAAGGCAAAGTTGCTAAGTGAGTGTAGAATTTTTCAGTCTTTACTTACACTTTCTTTTTCATTCAGTTATCTCCTATAGGCACCCAGTGGCTTTTCTTAAAAAATGTTTTTATTTCTTTATTTGGAGAGAGAAAGGGAGACAGAGAGAGAGAGCACAGAGCACATGCATGTGTGCAAGAGAGAGTTGGAGAGGGGCAGAGAGAGAAGGAGAGGGAGAATTCCAAGCATGTTCTGCATTGTCTTAGCAAAGCCCAGCATGGGGCTCAATCTCAGGAACCATGAGATCATAACCTGAGCCAAAATCAAGAGTTGGGGTCCTTAAGTGACTGAGCTACCCAGGCACCCCAAGCACCCAGTGATCTTAAGCTGCTGTTCTCACCTGTCTTCTGAAGGAAAAGTGACAATTCACCTTCCTTAAGGAAAATCCTTGGGGATTTAATGCACTTAAGCGTCTACCTCCTCCCAGATATATTTGTCTTCCAAAGAAGGATGGCCAGGGTGCGTTTGCTTCATTCTTTGAATGATCTCTATGAAATCTCTCCACTCTTCCTCTAATGATGGCATACTTTTTAAGAAAACCAATCTGATGTCTAACTGCAAATATTTTAAGTTTTACTAGGTTTTGGAAAGAGATCAACATATTAACATAAAGCACAGTTTTTTATTTTGAAACTCACTGTTAAATTGTCCCCCATTCCACCTAACTTTTATACGGATGCATACTTGTTTCCAGTAATTTGCAAATAGCTGTTTTCTCCTCTGTTTAAGTGGTAATCTTCCCACTACCTAGCACAGTAGGGGTTTGATAAATACTTGTTGATGAATCTAACCTGCACCACAATATCTGACCTAAGTTGTCACTTATGGTTCCCCAGACACTGCTGTTTAATTGCTTTCAATTACCTTAGCCCGTGTCTACCCAAGCAAAATGAAGTGGTGAGTCAAGCAATTGTCTTGTGAATGTGATCAATATAGAAATTCAATACGGATAATTAAGGCACCCCCAACTCACTTTTTTCTTACTAACAAGCTTTCTTTTCACCAGAATTGTTCAGATAATTGCCTCAACTGTCCATTTTACTTTGCGTCATAGACACAGGTCTGTAACTAGCTTCACGGACCATGGAAAAACTGAATGGTCAGTGCAGTTCACAGATAGACCATCACCTAGTTCATTCATCTTTGTTGCTTCTGTATAAATCAGGATGACTGGTCTTAGAAAACTGCATTGATTAGATCTGTCTCTTAACAGCTTAGGTCTATAGGACACAGATATGTTCCTGGCTTCCATGTTTCTGAGCGGTTCCATATTCACCACTGTTCCCATATCTAGCAAATGACAACCTATACTAAAGGAATTTATGACAACCAGAGGATTAATTTGGATCATGCATGTGGCCAGCAGAAACATTTTAGACCTCAAATGGGTACTGTTTGACAGAATGAACACAAAAGTAAACTTAATGTCATCAGATTGCTGAAAAACAAGTTCCGTTTCATTAAGGAAAAATACATCCTTTTCCACAAACATTTCATCTTAATTAGTGAAGTAACCTTCTGGACATAGCACAAGCTTCTGATTTTTAAAAAGAAATTAATGTTTACTTATTTTTAAGACAGAGACAAAACATGAGCAGGTAGGGACAGAGATAGTGGGAAACACAGAATCTGAAACAGGCTCCAGGCTCTGAACTGTCAGCTCAGAGCCCTACGTGGGGCTCGAACTCACGAACTGTGAGATCATGATCTGAGCTGAAGTCAGATACTTAATGGACTAAGCCATCCCAGCACCCCATAGCACAAACTTCTAAAAATACTCACTGAGTGGCTTAGACTTCAAATATTTGACAAATGCCCACATTTTTAATGTTTAGTTGTTTCCATATTTTCTTTATAACATTATGACTTAAATATACATTAAGTTCTGTGGACCATGTGATTGCGAATTTTGTTTTTTTCTATAGCCTTCTGCTTTTCTTAACCAAGTTAGTTACATGGCATATTGTTTTAGAAAAGATTGAAAAGAGGCAGTTGCTTTTCTAAACAGCAGTTTAAGGAGTGCTTAAAGAATAAATACAGGGAAAGTTAAAAATAGCAGGAAAGGACAAAGTATAATTTAAAATATACAATAAAAATTCTGAGCAGCTGAATGAACTTCTTTTGTTTTCTTTTTGTAGCCCTCAAAATATTTTAGAATCAAATTTTTTATATTCGATCCCCAAAACCTTTTTGTTTCTATGGGGAAAAGAGTTTATGCATTTTTTTGGCTATCCACTGGTCTTTGCAATGGTATATTTTAATGGTATGTTTATAGAAGAATTAGAAACACATGCAAGAATTTTCCTCTTAAAATACAGATGGGCTTAGATTTTAGGGAAAACATCCTTAGAAAACCAGATTCATTTTAAATGAATTCAAACACATTAAGCTTACTGTTTTTGTTTGTTCGGTTATTTGTTGTTTTTGAGAGTGCCTACACGTGCTGGGATGCAAATCAGGGAGGAGCAGAGGATAAGGGAGAGAGACAATCTTACGCAGTTCCATGTCTGCTTATGAGAAAAGGGGGCTTGATCTCACAACTGTAAGGACTGACCTGACCTGAGAAGGAATCAAGAGTCAGATGCTTAGCAGACTGAACCACTGAAGTACTCTCCCTTTTTTTTTTTTTTTGAAAGAGAGTAAGTATTTCTATTTTAAATAATCATTGAACTTTCTCAAATAATCATTGAACCTGGCAACATTGTTCTTACATGCTCAAGGCAAAGTTTTATAAAGGAAGGGAAAGGAGGGAGGAGTAAGTTTATCATAGTAAATGGCCAAACTTTGGACTTCTAAAATATTGATTCCCCATATCAAATTTTTGAATTTTAAATAAGTCCTATCCTCATCCCACATCACCTCAAAAGCCCTAAGTTTACATTTTTATTTCCATATGGATAAGTGGATATATCTGGTGTTAACAAATACCCATTAAATGAAAACAAAAAATGAACTCCTTATAACGCAGTCCTAAAAGTGAATTGTTTTCTATTTACCAATTAATTTGCCTGAAAATTCCCAGAGTCACTTCAACATGCATTTTATTTTGCCTGCACATGCCTAGCCAGAATTGGATTTCCTGTGAGGTAGATGACTATCAGAGTGCAATGTAATACAAGACAAAGACCAGACTGGCACAAGCGAGATCATTCCTATCGTAAATAGAAATGCCTTCCTTACTGACTGCTTTAAACAGAAGTTAGTATGTAAACAAACCTTTGTCAAAATGATATCATTAAAAAAACCACTTTACTGTTGCATTACTCTGGCAGCTCACTACTGTCAGACTATATTCCAAATCATTAATGAATGATGACATTCAGGACAGTAAATGTTCCATAGTATGCTAAAAAATTAAAAAGAAATGCTAGTGATTATTTATATTTAACAAAGTTTCAGTTATTGTAAACATGTAAATCCGCTAATTTTTACTGGCCTAACTCTTTGGTTTGATGTGCATAGTAACCAGCTGTGTTTTTGAAGAGATCAGCCCATTAAAAACAATTATGGGCCTAAGCAACCCACACACCCTGAATATCAAAATCTACTTATTTTGTCATTCTAGGAAACCCACAGAGAGCAGGTGTGTAGGATTACCACCTGTAGCAAAACTCTGCAAATAGTATGCTAAAGGTTGAAAAATTCAGAATACACTAATAACAAGTTTTATCAGTATGCTGTAAGGAAAAATTTCAAGTGTTGCCAAATCTATGAAACAAAGTCTGTAATCGTTAGGCAAGATTTTAAAAATGGGACTTTGATGATACAATGGATAACCTAACATGTGTATTCTATCTGTAAAGTGGAAATATTTGTTCAGTAATTTCATACTTTTATCTTGAAATTGGACACACTGAGTGGATTTTGTGATGGAAATAAAATATGTTTTAGATCAAGATTTCATTCATTGTTATTTGAATGTCCAAGCCTAAGACAGAGATTGAGAAAATGTTAATAATGCAGACTGAACATAAATGTTTGCTAAACATATAGCTCTTACATTGTAAATAACACAATAAATTGAGAGAATATTCTTCCAGTTCAAAAATCATTCTCTGATTCAGAAAAAAATATTTTATGTTACTGAAGAATAAGATAATTTCCTACATATATCATAATTGTTTCATTTTCTTCTTACATATTAATGCAAGCAAAATATCAGCCACTATTCATGTTAGAACTACACTCATTAATCATTGTAATTATATGCTTTATGTTTACAAAAATTGAAAAAAAAACTCAGTGAAAGCATTCTGTGAGAATCAATTGGCTATATGGAATTTATATTAAAGAGCATATTTTTATAATTATTTCATATCATGTGCTAGCTATACATACATTATATTAGAAAAAAGTCCCAATAAACTTAGTTACATACTTGTATAACAGGCCATTAAACATTTGCTAGCATACTATTGCATAAATAATCAAACAAAAAATGTAATCTTAAGTTTGGTATTCAAAAGTATGAGACTGCCCTTGGAATCATTAGAATCGGAGAGAAAGCCATCGGCAGCACTCGCTCCCCATCCAAATCCCAGTCCCTAGTACAGAAAAGGATGATAGATATAGCAGAATTAGAAGAACTGGACCACATATACATACATATGTTTGCATGTTTTAAAATACTCAGTACTTTCATATATAGCTGGCTACATTATTTTTCAAGCTACAGTGCAGTATCATTAAATGGTATAATTCAGCTATTTTTTTTTTCCTGTGGAACCTGAATTGATTGCTGGTACAAATGTGAGGGTTTAAGGTCATTATTCCTAGGGTTACTCAAAGGCAATGATTGAGACAACACACAGGGGAGCCAACTCTTACTCAGGCATGGGGTAGGAAGTGGGAAGTTAACCACTGCTCGAAAGCCCATTTTTGCAAAGTGCAAATGTAATTGCATGATCAAATCTTTAACATTTACTTTGACTTTATTGTGTAAAAGGTCTGTCTATATATAAATTTCAGAAGGTGTTCTAGTGGATTTGTATAATTATTTTGATGAAATAATTTAAAACTATAAAACAGAATGAAATGAATTCTTTACACAGTTTTGAGTATAGAGATGGGCATATTGAAAGTATTCAAAAATATTTTTTTTTATTGATTTTGATGTCTGGTATATAGGCACATATCCCTTGCTTTTGTTTTTTTAACAACAATCTTAAAATGGCCACAAAATCCTATATAGAAGTATTATTGGCATTTACCTCAGTGGGTAGAAGAATGAATTTTCTTATAGAATGTCTTAAATAAATCATAAATGATAATTTCCATACCATTTTTGAATAATAAAAGTCTATAATTAGAAAACAATTAGAAATTCTTAAATTAAAAAAAAAAACTCTTATTGTTGCTTCTGATTATTTATTCTGTTTTAAATTTAAATGTTCCTGCTATTCACAAAGTTCAAACACATGATAAAAATATGTGACCTGGAGTTATTACCAAATATTGATAACACCATTCGATGGAAATACATTGCATAAAATTTCTGATGATATCCATATACCATTTCTACCAGTAATATTAAAATCCCGTAAATAAATAATAGTTGTCTATAAAAATAATTTATACGTGCCAGAATTATAATTAAGGACAAAGAACAAAGCTGTTATAAAATAATAAACACAGAAGCAGACAAAAAATGAGTGATTGAAGAGTGAAAACAAGGTCTAACTCAAGTAATTGTCAGCTAGTTGGTGTGGATATAAGGGTTTGGAGAAGATTATAATAACTGGTCTAGGGAGTTTACCTAGAAAACGAGAGAAAATATATTCTTTAAAAGTTATTGAGGCTGGAGAGCCAGCAGATCAAATCTGAGCAGAGTCTGGGGATAGTAGAATGGCATTTATTTATTCAACATTCCACAAATATTTATTAATTACCTTGCATGAGTCTTACACTGTCTTTGGACCTTGAAATACATCAGTGAGCTATATAGCAATGTTTTCTGCCCAAGAGAACTTACATTTTAGTATCTGGAGGCAAACAGTGAGTAATAAACAAACATACATAATAACTAAGCAAATTACATAATATTTTAGAGGATGTTAGGTACTACACAAAAGTAGTTTGGTGGTGAGTAACATTAAGGATATATATCACCTTGAAATAGTGTGATCAAAGGAATTCATTAGAAGATGAGATCTGACCAAAGATTACCAAGAAAGAGAAAATTAGCCATACCTAAAGCAAAGGGTATAAGGTGATAGAGCTACAAAGAAGCCAGTGTGGCTGGAAAAAGGTACAAGACGAGAGAAGAGCAGGTGAGATGATCACAGAGGTTACTGGACACAGAGAGATAATGCATAGCTATACAGATCAGCTTACACACTTTGGTATATTTCTCCAAGTGAAGCTAGGAGTCTTCAGAAACGGATGCAGAGGACTGACATGATGTTACATAATTTCACATTGTTGAGCAACTATTACTACCTTCCATCTCTGGAACTTTAGTCATCTTCCCAAACTGAAACTCTGTGTCCATTAATCAAGAACTGCCCATTCTCTTCTTCCTTCCAGCCCCTGACAATCACCATTCTACTTCTTGTCTCCACAAATTTGACTATTATATGTATGCCATGTAAGGGAAATCACACAATATTTGTGCTTTGTGACTGGTTAATTTCACTCAGTATAAGTCTTCAAGGTGCATCTGTATTGCAGCATGTGTTAGAATTTCCTTATTTTAAAGCTGAATTGGGGCGCCTGGGTGGCTTAGTCGGTTAAGCGTCCGACTTTCGCTTGGGTCATGATCTCGCGGTTCGTGGGTTCCAGCCCCGCGTCGGGCTCTGTGCTGACTGCCAGCTCAAAGCCTGGAGCCTGTTTCAGTCTGTGACTCCCTCTCTCTCTGACCCTCCCCTGCTCACGCTGTCTCTCTCTCTCCTAAAAATAAATAAAAATTAAAAAAAAAATTAAAAAAAAAAAGCTGAATAATAATGTTGCTTAGCATTTTAAAAGAATCTCTCAGTCTAAACTGTTGAGGTACAAGTAAGAAGTGAGGGGACTTATTTGTTATAAATACATTACCATGATGCAAGAAAGTGATAATGTTGGCTTAGATTCTAGCAGTGAAGATAGAGAAAAATGACCAGATGTTGGTATGTTTTGATGATAAGAAAAAGAGGATGTTGGTTTGAAAGAAGGGTGGGTAGAGCCATGGACGGTCTGGTTAGTGAGCTGTGGGCATGTGTCATTTCTTGACTCAAGCATTTAATAGCTCTTTTCTCAAATAGTAGTTGCCTCATCTGCCTCGGTTTCCAAGTAACGAATGGCCTGGTGCAGAGGCAACCTGAAAGTAGTTGATATTGTTGACACATCAGAAATATTTTGGACAGAAGACTCTTTAGAATGGATACATGCATATGTTGTTAAGAGGGGTTGGGGAGAAAGGAATGGGAAATATTTGCATTAACAACTCTTCAAAAAAGTATGTTGAGAAGGATAGCCAAGAAACAGGGCAGTAACTGGCAATGGAAGCGGGATCAATGCACAGTTTTGTTTTCAGATAGAAAAAAAATGGCATTCGTGATGCACTAGATGAGAATGATTCAGTAAAGTGGAAACACTAAATGATATATGAAAGAAGGCACAGAATTGTGTAGAGATGGCTTCAAGTTGTCAAAAGTGGTAAGGAAAAGATATAAATACTGACAGTGCTGTCTTGGACACCAGCATGGCTAGGAGTATGTGGCTGCGGGTGCTAGTGGATGAGTGGATGTGTGGGGACTTCTCTATTGCTTTAAATTTCTTAGTAAAGTAAAAATCAAGGTCATTAGCTTGGTGATGTTAGGGGACTGAGGAGGTAAGAAAATACACTTAACAGTCATGCAAGCCATTAAGAAACCATGAGTTCAGCAATTCAGGCTAATACAAATTTGAAACCTGTATTTTCCAGCAAGGTTGCTTAAGACTTAAAGGCATTTCTCAAGAATATCTTGAAAGAAATGGAATAAGCTTCAGTTAAATTTTTTTATCAAGGCACAAGATACGATGTTATCACATGTGTTAATGACTGAAAGAAAATATTCATAGTATGTTATAAAGAGGCATGATCTAGGAGCCACAAGATCTATAGTCCAGAATATTATACATCTCTGACAGGCCTATGACGTTGGTCAAATCACTGGGACCTTTCTTCTTCATTCTGAAAATTCAGAGGTTTCAAATAGTTTTTTCAAGTAGTTTTATTTATATAATTTCTGGAAACAAAATGCCTGGAATTGGATGATACTATAGATCCATTTCAGTGTTACCATTAATGACGATTAAAGAATATGAGTCATAAGTCTCTTTTTAAAATGAAATGCTATTTATATTAAGTTTATAAAGATTATGTGTATGTAATGATTAAATTCCAAGGCTGTTGTTCTCCTATTTCTCTAATTCATAGTCATTTTAAGATCATATTTGTGCTCTGGACTTACTAAATAAATGTAATGGTGCTATTAAGTTGTCATAGTTCCTTTAAATTTCAGCCAGTAACTTCTTAGAAGTTACTGCTGAGCATTTTGGTTTGCAATGAAAGTCAATAACATCATAAGACACCACTGGAAACTTTCCTGGTGGGACAGAGGAAGAACTACATTATAGCTATGGATTTGCTAGTAACTTATTTTGGAATTTAAGATACTCCCTATCTTTTGTTGAATAACTCTGCTTTCCATAGAGTAAACAACACCTATTCTATATGACACTCAGAAGTTGACTGGAGAATCCATTTGTCTACAATTTCCTCTGAGGAAGTGTGTGTAACAAAATACATTATTATCTGGTTGATTTTACAAAAGCCCTAAATTAAGGGTACTTTTTTACTTTGGGTTAAAGCATTTTTTAAATTGCATTTAAAAGACAATTTCAAGAAACCAAGAAAGAGAAGTAGATCATAGTGCTCACATTCACTTTAAATTTATATTAGAATAAATGTTAATGACATGCCTAGCTAGCATCTGGCTAAAGGTTAAAATACTGAGCACCAATTGGTTCTGAACCCCATCAGGCACTGCCCATTCATGTAGGTTAGTGTCTGCAAATTCTAGGCAAACTTCATCTAATCTAGTAAGGGGGGGAGGTTCCTGATTCAGATGAATGTCATTTCTGAGAACTGAGAAGGCAGCATTGTGAAATGATGGGAAAATCCAGTCATAATCCCACTACCCACCCTGCCTCAATCCCAGTAAACTTCCTTCCTCCTCCCCTTTCTTACTTTCCTCCTCCTTGCTTCCTTCCTTCGCCCCCTCCCTTCTTCCTTCCCTCCCTCTCCTCTTTTCTTTCCTTCTTTATTCTTTTTCATTTCTTTTCTTCTGTTGTTTAATATTTAAAATTACAGAGTAAAGACCTCTGCAAATTATTATATTTTAAACCTCATTAAAAAAATCTTCCAAAAGACCTTAAAAGTAATACTAAGTCACTTAAATATTCAAAAAATGAAAGAAATCTTACTGAAGTAGATATTCTATAAATATTTACCTCATTTTTTTTGATGCTAGACAACCAGATCAAAATATTTTTGTGCTTTCTGCATATAAATAGGCAAAAATAAAATTCATATATACTTCATCTATCTTTTACTGTGAATTGATTTAAAAAAAAAGAAAAAAGAAACAACACACTTTAATTTCAAGTCTCTTTTCTTTCTTCAACTTCTTTTTATATAGTTCCCTTCATATTTCTGGTTTTGTCTTTTTGTTTGTTTGTTTTATATTATTTTGTTTTGCTCAGCTTCCCATTCTCTTTCTCTTTCCTTTTTTCCTTTTCTCATTCATTGTCCCTATTGCATAACTGGTCTGTGTGTAAAACAGACATTTTAAATTATAGCTTTTTAACTATAATTTAGTTAAAATGAAAGTTATGATCTATTAATTTCAATTGCAAAATTTTAGTATTTGCATTCTCTCAATTTATATTAACTTGGTTGGGTCTATATATGCCTATGCCCCTCTCTAATTCCATAGCTGTGTTGGTAGGAAGGTAAATGCTCAGGTAAGATGGGCAATGTTTTGCTTCACCTGAGTGAAGTCCTAACTAGACAATCATTTCAGTTCCTAGGAAGGGATAACCCCTCCTGAAAGTGATAAAGGAGATAACCATTTCTGTGCAACCACAGCAAATGGTTATTATCATACATACACTGTGATTTAGAGTATAATATATTATGAATGCACAGAGATATGCCCTTGAATGGTTTTATAACTATTACTTGCAATATTTCATTTGAAAATATTTGTTTCCTCCATTTTTCTCTGGTTTTCAGTAACTTTCTACAAAAAGACTTGTCATTTTCGCTAAAAATAAATACTTTAGGGGCACCTGGGTGGCTCAATTGGTTAAGTGACTGACTTTGGCTCAGGTCATGATATCATGGTTCTTGGGTTTTAGACCTATGTTGGGCTCTGTGGTAACAGCTCAGAGCCTGGAGTCTGCTTCAGATTCTGTGTGTGTCTCTCTCTCTTTCTACCCCTGCCCTGCTCTCCCTCTTGCTCTCTCTCTCCCTCTCTTTCTCTGTCTCTCTCTCTCTCTCTGCCTCTCTCTCTCTCTCACACACACACACACACAAATAAACATTTAATAAATTAAAAAAATAAATACTATCTTTTCACAACTTAGTATTTTCTAATATGAAGCCACACTATGTTTCCTATACTATGTTCCAAAATAGATTTAATAAACTGGAAAGGTATAAAGCATAAATATTTTCAAGTTTTAACTTCTGTGTTGAACCATAAAACTATCACTACTATCAAGATAAGAAACAGAACATTACCCATAAAAGTTTTCTTGACCCCTTTTATAATGTCTTTTTTTCAATTAATCCTCATACAGCTCCAGCCCCAGGTAACCAATGATCTATTATTGTCATGATATATTAGTTGTCATTTTCTAGAAATATAAATATATGGGATCATATAAATGTATATATATATATTTTTCTTTTCCCACATAGTATAATTATTTGAGATTTTTATGTTGTGTACATTAATATTTCAGTTTTTTATTTCCATATAGTATTCTTTTGTGTGGATATACCATGATTTCTTTATCCATTTATCTGTTTCTGAACCATAGATGTTTCTGGTTTTGCTGATTCAAACAGAATGTCTAAAAACTTGTGAATACAATTTTGTATTAACATATGTTTTCATTTCCTCTCAGTAAATTCCTAACAGGAATTTAATGTAAATTGAATGTAAATGGTTACTTTACACAATATGTGTACATTGAATATCTTAAAAAAAAAAAAAACAGCTAAACTGAAGTCCAAAAAGGCTGCATATTTTTTACATTTTCAGTGTCTTAAGAATTTCTTTGTCCACATTCGCAGTAACACTTCAGCTATTTAACATAAGATATTCCCTTGATCACTTTCCCAAACAGTTACAATTTGCCAGTTCTGGAAAAATGGGGTTAGAGGAAGCATGTTAGCCCATTAAAAGACAAAAAAACACTGTTTCTAACATCACAGGTTGCAAGATTCAACAAGATCAGCGAGATCTGAAAGATGACTGCAGAAAGAAGTGGGGAGAGTGGAGCAAACTCATGTAAGGACATAAACTTGAGGTTCTTACAGTAATAATTGCACTACTACAGGAAATGATAGGATGAGCTTTTCTAGAATAAGGAATTTCATCCAAATGAGAAAAGGGAGAAAACGTTGGCTAAACAGATTTTACAAAAACTTTTTTGAAAAGATACAGAACAAGTGGATACTGGAAATTTTAGGTCTGGAGGTTGCTCTGAGGAGTAGAGGAACTTGGCTAGCCAAGGAGACAATCTACAAGCCTGGGATGACCAGAAAACATGAGTACCAAGAACTAAAGACAATTTTGTCTCCAGAGAAACATAGAACTACATCAATTGGTTTCTTAGAAGAAGAAAAATACTCCCTAAAAATACAGGTTATGTTGAAAGTTACAGTAATGAGACTAGCAGTTCAAATTCAATGGATTGAGAATTTTAGGGTTTACTTGTATCTGTGTCATTAAGATTAAGTCAGGATTAGTAGAAGCTCATTACTCCATACCCAGAGTACTGAGTGAAAACACTAAAAGAAAGTCTCTGTCTTTTTATTAATAAACTTAAGAAATCCAAATCAGCCAAGCATAACAAAAACAAAACAAAAACACAAAAAACAAATAAGCAAAACAAAACCACACACACAAAAAACAAAAAACCCAAAACAAAACAAACAAAAATACCAAAAACCGAACCAAAACAAAACCAAAAAAACCTGTTTTGAATATGTAAGTGGTAAAAGAACACCTAGAAAGTAATTGACACTGAGCAAAAAATTGGCTCAGTGGGATTTAGGCTGCTGTTTATTCACTTATTCATTCATTTTTCCAGCTACCTGATAGAAAGTGGGAAGTCAGTGACACTGCAACAAAGGGTCATTTTTTCTATCCAGAGAACCTCCTCATTAAGTTTCAATTATTTTGCCATTTTGTGAAAACAGCACAGTTTTTCCATGTTTCTTACATTCCTAACACATATAGGTGGTTAATGTCTCTTCACATATGTTTCACAGCGGGATCTGAACTATGAGAACACTTTCAGCTAAAGTTCTTTTCCAATAGAGCATGTAAATGTGACCCCTGATGGGTGGTGTTTCTTCAGACATGATAAGAATCACTGACTCAACCACTACACCATGCATGAATAGTAGTGGGGACTTTCTTATTAAAGTTTCATTGGCAGTGGATAATAACAAATAGACCACACATGATGTTCCATGATGGATGTTATGTTTACATGAATAACTGAGAGACAGAGAGAGAGAGAGAGAAAGAGAGAGAGAGATAGAAAATGGAAGGAAGGAAGGGAAGGATAGAGGGGGAATATAGGGAGAGAAGAGGGAGAGAAAGAGAATAAAAATGGCTTCTAGATGTTTAGCACCATGAAACAATCTGTGAGCAGCCATAAATCGTATCTGGGTGACTTGTATATTTACTCATGGGAATAATCTGGGTTTGGCAAAACATGATGTTTCAGAAATTAAATGTGTTACATGAAATCAGTTAAGAAACTTTGTAGTTTATTGGATTTTTCCTTTACCTCAAATACACTAATATATCTGGAATTTCATCCTAATTTTTAAATGGGAAATAAGAAATATATATATATATATATAGGGACTCAACTAGTACAAGCTTATAACTCTTATACATTTTGGTTTAATTGGGTCCTAATCACATAAAAATAGAATATTCCCAAATATTTAACAAAAATTGGTTTTTACAATTTTATAGTTTTCTATGTATCTTTACTTGCAATTAATTTGATTCTCTCAACAACCTGCTGAAGATGAACAATTAGTAGTCAAATGACTTGTTTCGAAATGGGGAATTGAGGCTCAAGTTACCAATAAAATTATACAGTAATAATACAATAAAATGCAATTATACTTCCATTTTATCCACTGTAACCTAGATATCATGTCATATTGTGCCACAAAGTTTGTTTTCTCTACCATGGGTCACCAGACGGTGATGTGCGTACTTAGTTTCTATTTCCTCCATCAAACTGTCTTACCAATAGCCAGGCAGTTAAAAAGTCTGTTTAATAACAAAGGAAAATTTTGAAGACTGTGATTAGAGAGTTTGCCTGCTAGTGTCCCCACAGAAAAGAGAGGGAAAATTAAGTACAAGATAATTATAAATCTGTGGGGTGCCTGTGTGGCTCAGTTGGTTAAGCAATGTACTCTTGATTTTGGTTCAGGCCATGATTTCAGGATTAAGAGATCATGCCCTGCATGGAGACTTCTACCTCTTCCTCTGTCCCTCCTCCCTCACACAGGGACACTCATGATCTCTCTTTCTCTCTAAAATATAAACAAATAAATAAATAATTCTAGGAGGTTTTATCTACAATGATTTGCAAGGGATGGTGCAGTACATCCTAATAAACCAGGATTTATCCCAATGCCCTAAAGGAATGTAGGTAAATGGTGCAAAGGAACCTGGAATCAGAAAAAGGTTAAGAATAAGGCCTTCTGTCTTGAGAGAAAAGTGAACATGGCAACACAAGAAAATCTCACAGGGAGGGTGAGGGGGATAAGTATCCTGATTTTTTATCTTCTTTATGATCTCCTGCCAGGGTTACTATGTCAGTTGAACACATAAAGGAACTAGATATATAAATGAAGTTAGCACAGAATGGCCCATGGTTGTAGAGAGAAACGTGGAGAAGGATGGAGAATGGATTTAGGAGAGGAAAAGGAAAAACAGAAAAGACTTCAATGAGAGTTTTATTAGGTTGAAGAGACCACTTAGAATACTTCAACCTAATGGGAAGTTCTCTCCCTTCTCTATCTCCCCACCCTCTCTGCCTTTTGGTCGAGGTTCAGTACATACTTACTTGTAAAACTGAGCCTTACTTGTACCTGTACAGATGTTTATAGCATCTGATTTCAGGGCTGTATGAAGTAGAAAGCTGTATTTCAACTTGACAATAAACTATGAAAGATAAAAGAAAGAAGTAGAAAGCTCTAGGCAATTATCCTACTACTTCATCTGTCATGCAAATGTAAGTGATTTTATATATAAATGCACATGGTGGACATTCTGTGACAGTTCCCAGGTATATAATAAATGAGTTCAGATGTCTTTAAGATCTAAGCAATTATAATGAATGACTGAATTATGTTATGCTTAAGAAAATACACATTCATCCAGTATTTAAAATGGTGAGTTCTACTTTCTCTTTATTATTTCTTCAAGTTTGATAGGGATGTGACTCTAATTTTATTTTCTTCTTTCATTTCTATTGACAAAGAAGACAATAAAAATAACAACAGACAACAATAAAAGCAAACAAAACCTCAGCAATACAGCAGTAATTAGTTCATGCTCAAAGGAATTAGTAATATCTCTTGGCCAACTGCTAATTTCAGGAAGAATCCTGAAAGCATTTGACAGGCAAGAGAAAAAGGTCTCAGGTGTGCTGCAGCTTTGGGAAGGATGAAAAAATAGTTTTTCCTTGATCAAGCTATCCTGAGGAAGTTAAAAAAGAGTACCTTTGGAGGCTGTAAAAATGGTTATATCTTTTTTTTTTAACACATTTTTTTAAAATTTATTTCTAGGAGAGAGAGAGAGAGAGACAGCGTGAGCAGGGGAGGGTCAGAGAGAGAGGGAGACACAGACTGAAACAGGCTCCAGGCTCTGAGCTGGCAGTCAGCACAAAGCCCGACGCGGGGCTCGAACCCATGAACTGCGAGATCATGACCTAAGCGAAAGTCGGATGCTTAACCGACTAAGCCACCCAGGCGCCCCAAAAATGGTTATATCATTGGTCATAAGATGAGTTAACAGTTATTTGTGAATGCTCATCTACTGATATGGTAGCATTGCCTGACATACCACCCACAACTCAGAGGCATACAACAATAAACATTGAAGTCTGGCATGTCTATGCCTTTGTGGATCTAGACATGACTTGGCTGTTATCACTCATGCCTCTGTGTAGTAGTTTCCTCTTTAAAGTTCCTTCTGGGGTGCCGGGGTAGCTCAGTCAGTTAAGTGTCTCGCTTCAGCTCAGGGTAATGATCTCAAGGTCCATGGGTTTGAGCCCCACATTTGATTCTGTGCTGGTATATCAGAGCCTGGAGCCTGCTTCACATTCTGTGTCTCCCTCTCTTTCTGCCCCTCTCCCTACTCATGCTCTGTACCTCTCTCTCTCTCAAAAATAAATACACATTTAAAAAAAAGTGTTTGCCAGTTGACCCTGCTAATCTTGACAGGGCTTACTCACATACTTGGGGCGTGACTGTTTATCTGCGCATCTAAGATGGTCTTAGTTGGATTAATTGGGGCAAGTCAGATCAGCTTCACATCTCTTATATTCCAAAAAATTACAATAGGCAGATTCTCTTGGTAAAAGGAGAAGAAAGAGTAAGAACCAGACTCTCTGCACATACTTTTCATCTTTCTACTTGTGTTACATTTATTATCATCATGTGGGCCAAAGCAGCACTGATTTTTCCTTTTTTTAAACTCTTTTTGGACTTGGTAACAATCTTTTTTTTTAAAAATAAAGCATTCTAGTTAATGATATATTTTCTGGATTACTAAGGGAAGTCAGGCAAAGGAATGAAGTAAGTATTTCTAAAATACCTGGAGCAATCCATCTAGCCAGCTGTGGAAGGAAGAATAAATTTGAGAGAAGCAAGAATTTTTTTTTTCTTTTTGATCAAGAAAACACTTTTATGTTGTACAACTTCCCATCCATTTTAGAGGGATGATAGAATACCATTCCAAAAAGCCAGCCTGAAGCAGCAGTTACACATTCTCAACATTTACCTTACAGAGAAACATTGGGTCTGTCCATCTTGATAGCTTGAGATTTATTTGACTGACTTCATGATCTGAATCTGGAGCATGACTGCTCTTCTGAATTTCCTCTACTTTCTTAAATCCTACTCATTCTTTAATGTTCACTTCATTTCCTTCTCTTATGCACTCATTTGTTTTTCCAGACTTCTCTAGCTTTTTTGATTTCTCCATTTCTGAAAACTCCATGTATATTTTAAAATCTAAACCCTAAAATTTATTTCTGAAAAACTATTTCTAGAATCTGAATAGATATTTAATATGTGTTATGTGCTTGGATCATATTTGCTTTATAAAGAGGAGTATTCTATAGTGTTGTTTTATTTGTTGTTCCAAAGATTATTTCAAAGATAAAGATTAAATGAAACCAAATCATTTTTATAGCTGGACAGAAAATGAATAGTTTTTCTACTATTGAAATTATTTAATGGTGGCAAAGAACTGAATCTAGAGAATATAAATATACTGGACCCTAGAAGTGACTTCAACTTGGAGATTCTGAGAATGTTTTCTTATCAGAGGGAAGATGTATATCAGTTTTGGCAATAGCAAATAGAAATTTTTGTGAATTTCTTTAGAACTCTTATTTGCCTCCTTCCAAATTTAAACTCACAAGAATTAAATAGCCTTGAGAAAGAGCATATACATTATATTTTACATTTTAAATTTTTTTTGAGAAAAATCCATTCTTGATTGGAGGAAATGAAGTGGGATAAAATTTGAGGAAAACCAATAATGTCTGGGAACATGGTTATTTCTGCAATTACTTGTTTTGGGTTCAGAATATGGAGAGGAGAGAAGTTGCCAAAAGAGATGGATCTAAGCCTGGTGCTGTATGGAGGACAGATCAGACATCCAAAGGGTTTCTCTTCACCAAAGTTTTCTTGAGCAGTGAAGTATCAAAAAGGAACAGGTGAAATTCATGAATGTTTTACAGAGGGATAAAGGAATTCTGAAAGACATGTGAGAAGAAAAGTATTTTCGTTTGGGGTGTTACTGAAAACAGAGACAATTATTTAAATTTGCAGCTGCTTGAGTTCGTAGATAATAGGTGAAGCAGAAAATAGGCTAACTAAAAACCTTCAAATAAAAGCTTGAGGAATGAGATGTCCATAAAGGCTTTGAAAAGCTCTGATATGAACCTGAGGGCCTGAAAGACCACACGCATATATATGGTTGTGCACACACCCAGGGTTATGTATATATGCTCAAGAAAGACCTGAAGACCTGAGAAGGCCCTATGCCTTTACCTCTGGCTACTCTTGATGCTTTCACGGGCAGGAAATGAAAGCAAAGTTTAAGATGTCAACTGACTAAGTGAGGTTAAAGGTGTGCCTCCAATGTGAACAAAGAACTTCTTAGCAAATACAGAGAGATGTATGTTTTCCATGATTTTAGGAAGTCTTTGTCCAGTCATTAGCTAACTAATAAGCTGACTAAAGAAAGACTCTAGAGTTACAAATGACAAAGAATACAAACTTTACAGAATACAGAATCAGTTTATAAAACTCATTAAACAAACAAACAACAAAAACAGAACAACAAGAAGCATCCACAATCAGCCTCCGTGGGAGTATGGGTAGAGAGAGGTGGGAAAATCTGATATCCAGAATTGTCATATGGTATTATTTACAGTGTTCAGTTTTCAACAAAAAGTTATACGGCATGCAAAGAATCTACAAAGTTTGGCTCAAACAAAGGGGGAAAACTGGGGAGCTTTGCTGTCTCAGTCAGTTAAGTGTCTGAATCTTGATTTCAGCTCAGGTCACGATCTCATAGTTTGTGAGATAGAGCCCCGCATGGGTCTCTGTGCTTAGTGTGGAGCCTGCTTGGAATTCTTAAATCTCTCTCTCTCTCTCTGTCTCTCTCTGCATCCACCCCCCACTCACATGTGCATGTGCACTCTTTGTCATTCAAAATAAATAAATAAAAATTTACAAAAGGGGGGATCACAAAACAAACTGTCCCTGAGGAACCCCAAATGTTAAACTTACTAGAGATTTTTAGTCAGCTATTTTAAATATGTTCATTTAAGTAGAAGGAATCATGTTTTAAAAACTGAAGGATAGTATGAGTATAAATGCCTAACCAAATGGAGAGTAAACAGCCAAAATTATAAATAAAAGAATCAAGTTAAAAAATTGTTCAGTTGAAAACTACAATAATTTTAATGAAAAATTCACTGGAGGAACACAACATCAGATTTGAGAAGACAGAGGAAAGAATCAGAAAACTTGAAAATAGAGTTAATTGAGAATATCACATCTGAGGAACAGAAAGAAAGGAGAATGAAAAAAGAACAGATACTCAGAAGTTTTGGTACACCATCAAGCACATCAAGTAAGAAGTCCTGGAAATTGATGCATGAAAAATAAGGAAAACTGTTTGGTGAAATAATGTCCCCAAACATCCTAAATTTACCAAAATACATAGATTAACATACCAGAGAACCTCAACAAATTTCAAGTAAGATAAACTCAAAGAGATCCACACCAAGACATAAAATCAAACTGTCAAAATTCAAGACAAAAAATTGTAAAAGGAACAAGAGTAATGCATAAAAGATCCTTAATAATAGGGCGCCTGGGTGGCTCAGTCAGTTAAGCGTCCAACTTTGGCTCAGGTCATGATCACACGATTTGTTGGTTGGATCCCCATGTCGGGCTCTGTGCTGATAGCTAGCTCAGAGCTTGGAGTCTGCTTCTGATTCTCTGTCTCCCTCTCTCTCTGACCCTCCCCTGCTCATGTTGTCTGTCTCTCTCTCTCAAAAAAAATAAATAAAACGTTAAGCAAATTTTTAAAAAAATATCCTTAATAAGATTAACTTGATTTCTTAACCTTGGCCAAGAGTCCATAGGATGACATATTCAAAGTGCTGAATTAAAAGACTGTCATCCAATAATTCTATTGGGGTTAAGTTGGAATTAATTGGAACTACATTGTTATACATTAAGGGGTTAATTGTAATCAACAGGGCAACCATTAATAAAGTATGTCCCAATAAATTTTAAATGATTGAAATAATACAAGATATCTTCTCTGACCACAGTAGAATTAAATCAGAAGTCAAAAACATTTGGGCTTTCTCCATAGTTTGGCTATTGTTGATGAGAACAAACTGAAGGTTGATGGAGGGAGGTGGGTGGGAGATGACTAGATGGGTGATGGGTATTAAGTAGGGCACTTGTGATGATCACTGGGTGTTATACGTAAGTGATGATTCAATGAATTCTATTCCTGAAACCAATATTGGACTGTATGATAACTAAATGAAATCTAAATTGAAAAAAAACTTAAAAAGTCAGTAACAAAATGAAATTTGGGAAATTTATAAATATATGGACATTAAATAGCAAATTCATAAATTTAGCAATGAACACAAACAAGAAATCACAGTGGAAATTAGAAATAATTTGAGATAAACAAAACAAAAATAAAATAGTACAAAATTTATAGGATGAAGCTATTGCTGTGTACACAGGAAAATATATATCAATAAATGCCTGTATTAAAAAGGATTAAATAAATAACCTAACTTTCCAACTAAAGAAATAAGAAAAGATGAGCAAAGTAAACCAGATTCAAAGGAGCAGAAAAAAATGATAGAAAATTAAAAAGTAGTAGAGAAAATCAACAAAACTAAAATTGTGTTCTTTGAGAAGTTCAAAACATTGACACACTGTTAGCTTGACAGCACCAAAAAACAAGATTCAAAATACTAACATTAGAACTGAAAGAACTGAAAGAACTACTACAGAATTTATAGTTAGAAACAATTATAAGGAAATACTAAGAACTGTAAGGCAAAAAAATAGATAACTTACATGACATTGACAAATTGGTAACAGACCTGTAACAATTAAATGGACTGAGTTAGTAACCAAAAACTTTCTACTCACAAATAAAAGTACACGATTGGATTTTAGTCAGTTAAAAAATGGCAAAAGAATTTGAAGTCATTTCATCCTATGAAGATATACCAATGGTACATATAAATCATAAATGGTACATATAAAAATTGGTATATCCTATGATGATATACCAATCAGCACATAAAAAGATGCTCAATATCATTAATCATTAGGAAAATGAAAAGCAAAACTATGAGATACCACTTCACACCTGCTAGGAAGGAAGTAATAAAAAGAAGATCATAGCAGATTTTGAAGAGAAAAAACTTAAGAACAGCACTCTCATACATTGCTGGTGGGACTATAGAATGGTAACAGCCATTGTGGAAACAGTGTGACAGTTCTTAAAAACTTAAACCTACCCACTGTGTTATTTGGCATGTAGCCCTAAGAACTGAAAACATATGTTCACAACAAAACTTAGGGTGGCTTTGTTGGTTCAGCATCAGACTCGGTTTCAGCTCAAATTATGAACTCATGGTTTCATCAGTTGAAGCCCCACAACTGCTTGGAATTCTCTCTCTCCGTCTTTCTCTGTCCCTCCCCACTCATGCTGTCTCTGTCTCTCTCAAAATAAATATTAAAAAAAAAACCTGTACGCAAATGTTCATAATACCTATTTTTAATGGCCAAAGAGTAGAAAGAACTCAAATGTTCATCAGCTGATGAATAGAATAATATTCCCCTATGAAAGGACTAAAATATATGCTGAAACATAGATGAATATAGAAAATATTGTGCTAACGGAAAGTAGCCAGACACAAAAGCTCATATGATTCCATGTATATCAATGTCCAGAATAGGCAAATCTCTGGAGACAGAAAGTTAGATATTTGTTGCCAGTATTTAGAGGGAGGGAAGGATGGGGGTGATTGCTAACAGGCTGTGATTTCATTTTAGGATGATGAAAGTATTCTTGAATTAGAAAATCATGATAGTTTCACAACATTGCTTATTATACCAAAACCCTTGGTTTGCACCTGAAAAAGATAATGTTTAAAGTGTATAAATTATATGTCAATAAAAATAAACTTTATTGAGGTATAATTAATTACATTTACTCAGATTTCAGTCTTTGCAGAATATGCAAATACAGCCTTCCCATTTATTTAGTTCTTCAATCTTTCAGCAAAGGTATGATTTTTCACTAGGTAGATCTTTGCACACCTATTATTCAATTTACCCCTAATTATTCCATATTTTGAAGGCAATATTGTACTTACAATACTACTTTCTGTTCAATGCTAATATATGAAAATATAGTATTTTTGTATATGTTATAGTGTTCTGTGGCCTTGTTATCAATTACCAGTTCTTGCAGCTTGTTTGTAAAGGAGTGGATTCCCTTGGATACTCTATATATATGATCATATAATATCTAAGTAAAGAGAGTTTTATTTTCTTTATAATCCAGATGAATTTTATTTATTTTAAATCTATGGAGACATGCTGGTTTTTGTTCTGTTTGGTTTTTGTCCCAGAATAATGTGTGGGTGAAGTTTTCTATAAATAAATAAATAAATAAATAAATAAATAAATAAATAAATAAATGATTAAATGCCAATTAGTTCTGTGTGTTTCATAGATTTTTTTCAAGCTGCTTTTTTAAAAATTATTCTATCACTTCTTAAGAGAGAAGGTATTGAAATTTCTAACAATAATTGTGGATTTGTCTATTTTGCCTTTTAGCTTTCTTTATTGTTTGCTTCATGTATTTTGAAGTTCTCTTATTAAGTTTATTAGAAATATGGTAGCTCTCTTAATAGATTATTATGGCCTCTTGACAAATTAACCTCTGTATCATTATGAAATAACTATCTTCTTTTCTGATATTTCTTGCTTTAAATTCTACTTGTCAATATAGCCACTTCGGCTGTTTTTATTAGTACGAGCATGGTATTTTTTTTCTTTCTAACCTATATGTGGCTTTATTTTTAATTTTTGTAGATAGCATAGAGTTGGATATAGTGGTTTTTTAATACGGTCATAGACTATTTGTTATTCCTTCCTTCAACAGTTGAAGTATCTTTCTCTTCCCTTTCAGTGAATGTTAGACGCAAAGATTCACTTTCAGCAAATTAAATAAAGCAGACACAGTAATGTAAGACTTCAAAAACAAGGTCCTAAAAGGCACTGCAGTTTCTTCCTGGCTCTCTCCTTTAAATAACGCTTTCTGGAGAAGCTACTTGTTTTATCACAAAGACAGTCAGCATTGTGAAAAGGTCCAAGTAGTGAGGAACTGAGTGTTCCTGCCAACAAATGGATCTTCCAGACCCCATGAAGCCTTTTAGGCACTGGAAAATCACATGACTGTCATCCCATAAAAGACCATATGAGCTGCAACCTCTTAGTAAAGCTGTTTTCAGATTTATGACCCTCTGTCTTATTATTTGTCCAACCATATTGTCTTTGCCTTTAATTGGTTTGTTTGGGCCACTGACATTTAATGTGACTATCGATGTGATTGGGCTTAAATCAATCATGTTCTTTATTTTTTCTTCCTTCCTTTTGTTCCAATTCATAAACATGATACGCTTCTTTATTCTTTCCTTCTTTCCTTCCTTCCTTTGTCCCTCCTTCCTTCTTTTCTTTCTCTCTCTCTCTCTCTCTTTCTTTCTTTCTCTTTCTTTCCCTCTCTCTCTTTTTCTTCCTTCCTTCCTGCCTGCCTTCCTTCCTTCCTTCCTGCCTTCCTTCCTTCCTTCCTTCCTTCCTTCCTTCTTTCCTTCCTTCCTTCCTTTCTCTCTCTATCTCTCCTCTCTCTCTCTCTCTCTCTCTGTCTCTCTCTCTCTCTTTCTCTCTCTCTTTTGGTAAGCTCTATACCCAACACAGAGCTTGAACTCACAACCCTGAGTTCAAGAGTCACATTGTCTTCTGACTGAGCTAGCCAGGTCCCTGGCTGAAATTTTCTTTCATTCTCTTGACAATATTTTGCAGTTGTCTATTTAGAAATATCAGCATGTGCAAAAAATTTATTCACAATATTATGTTTTTATGACATTGTAAACATCATTCTAAAATAGCATTTTTAATTATTCGTTGGTAGTATATAAAAATACAATTGAGTTTTGTATATCGAACACATATACTGTTATCAAAGTAATACTATGGGAAGGAAAATAAGTTAGAATTTCTTTTATGTAACATATATATGTATATATATATATACATAAATTTCTTTTATGCAACATATATATGTATATATATACATATATATATAAATGGTCTATATTTTAACATAAAATCAGGTTAAATTGAATGTTTCAGTCCCTTGTCCAGATAGCATATAATAGTTTTCAATAAGGACCTTCTGAAACAATTATTCCACTTTGTATCATTACAATTCAAAGTGAACAGACAATGGGAGAGGGAAAAAACAAACAAACAAATGAACAACAACAACAACAAAAAACCCCAAAGTGACAGACCAGACCAATGGTGGGATTTCAGGTTACAAGGTGACAGTTTCATATTTAGTAAATTATAGTCTTCTAATATTTCCCAAATTAAGCCATGAAAGTAACCACACAATCTGCCAATTTATAGACATGATACAGTCTCCATTCTCTTTGGAGAAGCACTGATCACCTGCACTATGAATGTATGGCAAACATGGATTAAAAATAGATATGTAAGTATATGGAGAATTTTTCTCTAGATACATATCTGTTATTTATTTTATTGCCAAAGAGGTACAAAATAGATGTAGTTTCTTCTCACATCCCTAATCCTTGCAGTTTTGAAAATCCATCTGCAGGATCTTTATTTGTCTAGGAATCAAAAGGACAGGGGCTTTCTCAAAAAGGAGATTTCTATCCATGTACTTCAGATTATATAGCTACTTTTTCCTATACAATGTTTATTCTTTCTAAAGACCTAGCAAGCTTTGATTTCTTATAAAGTTGGAAATATGTTTTTGTGATAAGAGCAATAGTTCACTGCATCTGGGAGTAGGTAGGAGTTTGGAGGAATGTTTCTTTGTTGATCTCACATGTATAAAAAATGCATAATCTTTTCGTTGTTTAAATGATTCCTGTGTAACTGGTCTAAACTGTCTAATATTTTTTTTTTCTGGTTTAAAGGATATGGAGTTCATGACGATATTTTTGTAAACTTCGGCATTATTTGAATAGTTCAAGATTCATTCTACAAGCAGTAAGTGCTAAACTTCCCATATGTATGAATATCTGAAATAAATAGGCCTCAAAACCCATAATTATTAAAAATAAAGACATACAAATCTCTAGTAGGATTTACATAAAGTACAAAGTAAATAATTTCAAGGGGATAGTTTCAGGCACCCAAATTCAAGCGACTAAATATCCAAATTATTGCTCAGATAAATAAATGGATGGATAGAGAGACAATTTAAGAATTATTTAAAATAACCATTTATTTTCAAAATAGCAAGCTCATAAAACAGAGAATATTATTTTCTATTCCTTTTCTACCATCCCTAGTCCTTCACATGTTGCCAGGTATGGAGAAAAATTCAGGATTTATGTAGACAGTAACTGAACATAATTGGATCAAAGATGGACCTGATTGGGACGCCTGGATGCCTCAGTAGGTTGAGCATCTGACATCGGCTCAGGTCATGATCTCATGTTTCTTGGGTTCAAGCCCTGCGTCGGGCTCTGTGCTGACAGCCAGCTCAGAGCCTGGAGCCTGCTTCAGATTCTGCGTCTCCCTCTCTCTCTGACCCTTCCCTGCTCACACTGTCTGTCTCTGTCTCTCTCTCAGAAATAAATAAAAAACATTTAAACAATAAAATACTTCAGCCATAAAAAAGTAATGAAATCTTGCCATTTGTAACAAAAATTGATGTTGAGGGCATTATGCTAAGTAAAATAAATTTACAGAAAGACAAATCCCAAGACCCTCCCCTGCTCATGCTGTCTCTCTCTCTCTCTCTCAGAAATAAATAAAACATTAAAAGAAAAAATTAAAAACAAAACAAAACAAAATATGGACCTGATTATCGAATTC
The DNA here is from genome assembly GCA_017311185.1 of Proteles cristata cristata. Classification (NCBI taxonomy): domain Eukaryota; kingdom Metazoa; phylum Chordata; class Mammalia; order Carnivora; family Hyaenidae; genus Proteles; species Proteles cristata. The sequence continues at coordinate 3,477,254 of JAESUZ010001194.1, forward strand.
CACCATTTCTTTTGCCTTCAGTTTAAATTTAGAAATTTGTCCCTCTTGTTTTAAATTCTCCACTAAAGCAAGGACAATTCAGAGATACAGACCTGAAAAACATCAATTTTTCCACTCATTCATATGCAATAGGCTTTTGTTTAATGTTTTTAGTGCACTAAGATACATGCTAATATTAAGGACAGATGGATGAATTATCTGACTCCAGGGACCACAATCTTGTCTTATTACTTTTAAATAATCTCTATGCTCAACAATAGGCTCGAACTAACAACACTGATCTCAAGACTAGCAAGCTCTACCCTGAGCCAGGTACCCCTACAATGTTGTCCTAATTTGATGAATCATGGCAATGAAGATTATAGGGACTTTTATTTTAAGCAATTTATTTTTTTCTAAATTTATACAGAAAGCTATGAGATTCAGAACTATTCTATGACATAAAATTTGACTCATACCAGAAAATATTATTTTTCAATATCAGTAACAGGGAAAATACTTAAATTTTTATTGTGAGATTTAAGACTTTCTTAAAAGCTTAGTGATCATTAAAATTCAACTCCTTGGAGCTATAAAATAAAATTATTGCTTTTGCTCCATGTGAATTGGTGCATATATTATTTAAAATATTGTTAATTTGAATGCCACATTGAAATAATTGCTCTTGAGTCCATAATATCATTTGTTGAGGAATAAAGATACCATTACTTGATTAGATTTACATTTAATCTTAAAAATTAACCTGAAAATTTCTTCATTTGATTAGACACGTCTAAATTATAACTAGGATATGCAAATAATATTTCCATATATTTACTGATAGACTAGAATTCTAAGTTATTACAACACTGAAACAGGTTTTTTAGAGTATATATTTTCACTTCTAGTCAAAATATCTGTTGTAAACATAAAACAGAGCAAGTATAGTTAAAATATTAGAGGACAGAAATGAATTTAAAAATAATATTTAAAGAAATGCCATTCATTTATTCATTACAAATTACAGAAGCAGAGAATTTTATTTCAAGGTAGCATTATAATATATACCTTATTGAAAAATACCTGGTTATTGAAAGTACCATTAAAAGATAATGAGTTAGAAAATATAATGAAATTTGTGGTTATTAATTAATACTGACTGTGTTATATGAAGACAAGTATAATTGCATTTTATACTAAAAACGTTTTATAATAAAAATCAAAACACATTTGACAAAACTTGCTTGTATATATATGTGATATTCTATCTATATAAAATTTATATTATTTTGGAATAGTCAGTAATAAATGATGTTATAAAGATATTTAATGATACACAGGCACTTTCCCCTCAATCTTTACTGCAGTGGTTGAATGAATGCAGTTTTGATTGTATTAAAACCGTACGCAAACATGTTGCTGTCTCCCATGGTACTTTCTATATTGCTAGGAACAGAGGAAGACTGAGGATTTACCTGGAATGTATATGAATATTATTAGCTCAAGAGACAGATCTGATGTTCCAATTATAAAATGTTAATAATAATCTTACTGTATCCCAATCACTTGTTCTAAACACAGGAAACTTATAAGGGACATAATATTGTCATACCTATTTTACAGTTGGAAAATCCACAGCCATATGAAGGTAGGGTTTGTTTGTTTTTGTTTTTGTTGTTTTGTCTTGTTTCTTTAGGCCACATACTCTAAACATATATTCTTACCCTTGTCTCAGAAGCAACCTCTAATATGAGTTTTGTGTATATTCATCTAGTCCATTTTTATTTTTACATTCATATGTCTAGCCATAAACAATATATAATGATGTGTTCTGTGTTTTAAATGTATATAAATAGTTGAGACACTATGTGCTGTTCTTAATGTTTTTCAATATTTAGACATGTTAATATATGTTTTGTTTATTCCTTTTAATTTTACATTTTAGTCCAGCCATGTTAATTTCATAACTATAAAGTACAAGGTGATCTAGGTTATTTTATTTAATAAGGTTAACTTAGTAGATTAAAGTTCAGTTCCCTTTACTGTCAAGCCAGTAGCTTTTCCACATAGCAGCCACTACTATGTATAGCCTGTGTGATCATGTGTAACACACCATTATAGATTTCTGCATTCTTATTAGATGTGGCAAAGATGATACAACTGAATCAGATGATCTCTACTTTCAAACATCTAAAAGCTCAACTCTGAAAACCTGTTTTTCATATGGACTATATTACATACTTTTCTCATGCATATACTGACTTTTTGATATTACATTTTGTGTGTTCTCCTGAAATCTTTTATAGTTCCTGTACATAAATAGTTAGAGAGGAATCAGGATTTGAGGAACTTATCTGACTACCTCTGTACACTTATCTATCAAAATATTCTCTGAATAGCCTTTCTGGAAGAGTACCTCCATTACTCTGCTATTCTCTTTATTTTGCCTGCAGGACCAACTTAGTGATATCAAAAGAAATAATAGTGCTAAAATCTTTTAAATCATCTTTCCTTTTGCCATAGCTATTAAAACTGTCTTTTGTACTTAATCTTGTGTATTTGTGTGTATGCGTGTGCAGTTTCTCGAGCTTTAAAAAAACATTTAAAGGGAAATCCACTAAGTGATAGCTTTCTGTAATCTGTTTAATATCAATGATGAGGGTTCACACTTCCATTTTCAGTCCAAATATATACTTTCCAAATGATTCCGTGTAATATGAAAACCCTTAAGTTCAAGAAGTACTGGGATTTACTTTATTCTCTTAGTACAATATTTCTAGTCTCCAATGTCCTTACAGTCTCCAGTCTCTGATAAATAGCCAGAGGATTAATGTTTTAGTGAAAGCTAGCTTGTCACCTTCAAAAGGAAACCTCTTCAAATCAAAGTATCTTATGTGCCTTGACTACAAAGTGAATTTTAAATAAACACTGTAAAAAGAAAGAGAAATTGTCTTTCCAACCACTTTTCTGCTTGTACCAATTTGTACCTATGTTATCAACACACACAATTATATACATATTATATATATATAATACATACATTTATATTTATATAAACGTATATATTATATGCAGAGATCTATATATATGTAGAATTCATAGGAATTCTTTCTCTCTTAAATGACAACTACAATGCTGTCACTTATGTTGATACCTATGTTATCAACACACACAATTATATATATATATATATATATATATATAACATACATACATTTATATTTATACAACTGTATATACTATATGCAGAGATCTTTATATATATATACATATATATATGAATACACATAGGAATTCTTTCTCTCTTAAGTAACCACTACAATGTCAAGGAAGGTAAATGACTACATATTGCTTTATTTAAGTAATTTAATGATCTATCATAGCTCATACTATCTTAAGGTAACATGATTGTAAAAATATATTTTTAGAGATAAAAAATCATTCTCCAATTCTTTTCAGGTTCATAGATACTAACGTTAAAATTTGATTTCTCTAGCACAGTACGTTGGTATAACCAAAAATTTTATTAGATCTCCCATATGCTGGAACATAGAGAAATCCAAATAGCAAATAAACCTGACAAAATTGTTTCATGTCAATAAAGCACTGGAATGATGTGGAAAGATGTTACCATCTACTAATTCTTCTTTTCTCCCTGTTACTGACTCATTACCTTTTACCAAGTTCTAATGTGAAAGTAAGATGAATCAGTAAGCAGATGCTGAAAGGAGGAATGTCTAAAAGAACAAATAAATCAAAACATTAAAAAATATCTATCCTGATTCTACTTACCTGACCTGATTTATTAGAGGAAATTGTGGTATTTTTATAACATTAGTTTTATATTTTTTGCCATTGTATTATTCTGAGACCATCTTTGTTCACTCTTAGCTGTAAGGTAGGTTAATGATGATTCAGTTTACTTTTTCTAAGAAACCTTACTGATCTAGAAATCATCAGTTTATCAGTTTTCCCAACAGCTTTAATAGCTTGGAGACTGTTGCATTTGTCATCAAAAAATCATGTTACATAATTTAAGTGTTATTTAATAACACATTTGACAAAGTAATTTTTTTTTTTTAAATACTGGTTCATTTTAATTTGACTACTTCAATAACAGCATCCAGGGAGGCAACTTGAATATTTCTAAATCCATTTTAGGCAAGCTTCTTCTGGGAGGTTTTCATGCTGTTAGCTAATCTCATTCCTAGTGATTTAATTATTATTTAACCAAAGAAAGTATTATTTTTGTGAGATTTGCCCGTTTCACCTTCTTCTCTAATTCTTAGTGCCAATCCTTACAACGATCCTACTGGGAGATATAAAGTCTTCTGTTGAATAAACTCACGTGTAACATGGGGTACTTTTACATATTTGACTTAAAAAATCATAACCAAATAATTTATGGAACAGATAGTGTTCAATACTTTTTTACCACTTCTTTTATATATCTGATTTAAATCCTTCACACTTTAGAGTACCAGATTAAGTCTTTTCTAAATTATACTGAAAATATTATTATTTCAATATATATTTATACTGTCATATTTTCAAGAACCATTCTCAAAACCAATGACATGTTATAATTTTAGCTTCATAGCTTAATAATCATGTGTAATGAATAAGGGTATACTAAAATATGATTGATCTAAAACACAAAGTGGGAAGCTCATAAAAACTGTCTCAATAATGAATTCCACAAAAATGTGTAAAAAAAGAATAATATATGTTATGACAATATGTGAATAATTAACAAATGCCAATTCTGTTCATTTCTGTCCCAACTTCCATATTACCTTTATGTTATTTCCTTATTTTGGTTTATGGGATATGAGTCCAGCATTGCCCAGGGAGGGGAGTGGTCTTGGGGCACCTGTTGGATCAAAATGTCTAATTCACAACTTAAGGTTTGAAAAATAAACATTCCCCGGAAAAGATACAGTTCTAGCAAAAGAAAATAAAATGGAATATGCAGAAGAAGACAAGATCAGGCAAGACCATTAAATATTTTTAATATTAAAAGACCTAAAATGTTTGTGTTTCATTAATATTTCAATGTGTAGAATAGTGACTTTTTTTCCAGGCATGGCAGATTAAAATTCAGCTTTAGCTCAGTTTTATTAAAATATTCCAGATTGCTTGAAGTTTTCTTTTTTCTAGATATCTTGATTTCTAAACTTTAATAGTGGTTAACTCTGAGGGCTATTACTTTAATACAAAAGTAGTGACAGATTCATTGGTTACATGCAACAAATTAAGCTCAGATACGCAAGGGCAATAGTCTAGTTCACTTGAAGGATGTAGGTACATATGAATTGCTGATGAGCATGGAAGATACTTTTGGCACTTGGAGAGCCTGAATGTCCATATGAACTCTGAGAGATCAAAATTATGGACCTTCAGTTCTGTCACACAACCTTTATCCTTCTAGGTTTGTCAGATGTAGGTATAGTTAACAAGTTTACCAACTTCATCTGAATGCATTAAATTTAACATAGTTAACTATATGTATAGGCTACACCTAATACATGCAACTTAAATTTTACTTGTAGAGATCAGACTTGGAGTTAGATGTCCAAAATTACTGTTTATGTGTCTCTACAATTAACAGCCTTTTTTTTTTTTTTTTTCTTTTAAATGGGCTTCACACTCAGTGTAGAGGCCAATGTGGGGCTTGAACTCACGACCCTGTGATCAAGACCTGAGCTGGGATCAAGAGTCAGATGCTTAACTGACTGAGCCACCTGGGCACTGCTACAATGAACACTTTTAAGACATAGTGGGAGGGTAATTATTTTAAATGGGTATCAGGGGGTATTTTGTTTTTAATTTCCATTATTTTGTTTAATTGATTTTTAACAAATATATCCTTTTGTAACTAAAGTAAATAAGGAAAGGAAAATGTGTTTCTTAGAGCGGTCTTTGCTTGAAATTAAGAAGACAAAATTATTTTCTACTTCTTTATATAGATATCAATTATTCCAATTGAAGCAAATATAACATTTATGTTCAAAACAAAAATTAAAAGATTCCTTAAGCTAATGACATAAAAAGAAGAAAGGGTTCAACTTTTGTTTTAGATTCTTTTCCTAATACTTGCAAACTTCCCTTAGGATTATTCAGTGAATGTATGACTTCTCCATCTCTAGAGAGACTTGATTCACTATTTCTACGGTTTACCGAGGTTTATTTTATATACAACAAAACTCACTATCTATTAGTGTGTACGGTTTACTTTGATACGTTTATACAGTGCTGTAATCACCACCCCAATAGAAATAGGAAACATTTTCATCATCCCAAATATTCCTTAAGGCAGTTTGCACTCAACTCCCCATCATTGACAAAGCCAGTCAATTACTGGCAATCACCGACCTGATTTCTGTCCCTGTAATATCCCTTATCCAAAAAGTCATGTAGGTTTGTAGTGTGTAGACATTTTTGCCTAACGTATTTCACTTACATGTTTTTTGATATTTAGTCCTGTTGTTGCTTATGCAGGTAATTTATTGTTATTTGTTTCTGAGTTGTAATAAGCATGCATAGACTGTGATATATCTTTAAATAATACCAAACTGACAACTATTTGAGTTATTTTCAGCCTGGGATTATTGTGAAAGAAGCTGTTATAAACATTTACATACAAGCCTTTATGTGAACATGTGTTTTCCTTTCTCTTGGGTAAATGATTAGAAGATGATTTCTGATAAGTCCAAGTTGATAAGACACTGCCAAGTTCTTTCCCAGAATAGTGGTATGGCATATTTTGAATTCCCACCAGCAATGTACAATATTTCTTGTTGATCTTATTCCTTGTCAGTTTTGTAAACTTTTTGCATTTTGGATATTTGCCATCCTAGTTAGTATGTCCCATATCTCATAGTGGTTTAGTCTGCATTTCCCAAATTACTAATGACGTGAACAGCCTTTTATGATCTTATTTGCCATTTATCTCTTCTTTGCTGAGACATTGTTCCAATCTATTACTTCACTTTAACTAGATTACTTTTTAATTAATTTATACATTTTCTGCATATATTCTGGATACAAGTTCTTTACCAAAAATGTGTTTGGCAATTATTCTCTCCCAGTCTGTGACTTGCCTTTTTCTTTCTTTTCTTTTTTTTTTAATTAATGTATTTATTTTGAGAGAGAGAGAAACAGAACCAGTGGGGGTGGGGCAGAGAAAGGGAACAGAGGATCTGAAGCAGGCTCTGTGCTGACAGCAGTGAGCCCATTGCAGGGCTCGAACTCAAACCGTGATTTCATGACCTAAGTTGAAGTCAGACTCCACCAACTGAGGCACCCAGAAGACCCTTGCCTTTCCATTTTCTTAATGACGTTTTTAGAAGAGCATAAGTATTAAATTTTAACAGATTCCAAGTGGTTAGGTTTTTTACATATTTATTGTCTCATATGGATTAAACCATTTCCTAATCCAATGTCACAAAGATTTTCTCCCATGTTTTCTTAAAGAAACTTTATAGTTTTAGGTCTTACAGTTAGGTTATTATCCACCTAATATTGAATTTTATATATGGTATAAAGTATGAGTCAAAGTTCATTTTTATATGAGTATGTAATTTATCTAGTACCATTTCCAAAAAGATTATTATTTTCCCAATGAATTACACAGGCACCTTTCTCTTTGTAAAAATCTATTGAATACTTTTGTATGGATCTATTCTTGGACACTATATTCTGTTTTATTGATCTGTATGTCTATCTCCTTGCCATCCTGTACTAACTTGATTACTTCATAACATATTTGTTTTGAAGCTGTTTGGTTAATGTAGGTCATACACATTTCCATACAAAATTTCAAATTGGCTTATCAATGTCTACTAAAAACCCTGCTGATATTTCAATTGCACTGAATCTATATGTTTAATTGGGAAAATTGTTAACTTAACAATATTGAATTTCCTGTCCATTAACTCAGTAGATACCTTTCTACTCATTTGGGTCTAGTTTAATCAGCTTCATCAATATTTTGTAGTCAATATTTTGTAGTTCTAAGAATACAGTTCTTTTCTATATTTTCTATAGAGTTATAGCTGAGTATATTTTATTAATATTTAATAAAATATTAATATAAATATATTCATATTTTAGATTTTAATATTAATATAAAATATATTTGTTAATATTTTATTAAAAGCCATTATTAATGGTATTTTTCTACCACTTTTAAATCATATTTTGCTTATATCTAGATACACATTTAAGTTTTTATTGATCTTTTGTCTTGAAACCTGCAAAAATTCACTTATTAGCATACGTGAGTTGGGGTTTTCCCCTAGATTATTTAGAGTTTTCCATGTAATCGTTCATGTTATCCCCACCACAACCTCTGGCCAGTATTATTTCTTGTTTTCAACCTTTATGACTTTCATTTGTTTTTCTTATATTATTTCACTGGCTAGGACTTTTAGTGCAACGTTAAATAGAAGTTATGAAAGTGAACATCATTGTCTTGTGATTTTAGGGGAGAACTATTCAGTATCTCAGCATTAAGTACAAGGTAAAGGTGTTTGTTATAGAAGAACTTTATTATGTTGAAAAATTCCTTCTATTCCTAGATGCTGAAAGTTTGTATAATGTACATGTGTTGAAATTTGTCAAACATTTGTCTGAATGTATCAAGATAATCATTTATATTTTATTCTGTTGATAGGGTGATTTACACTAATTGTTTCTTATTTTTTTATGTTTTTAATGTTTTATTTATTTCTGAAAGAAAGAGAGACAGCATGAGCAGGGGAGGGCCAGAGAGAGAGGGAAACACAGAATTTGAAGACTGGCTCCAGGCTCTGAGCTAGCCGTCAGCACAGAGCCCGACGCGGGGCTCGAACCGACTACCATGTGATCATGACCTGAGCCGAAGTCGGATGCTTAACCGACTGAGCCACCCAGGAGGCCCACACTAATTGGTTATTAAATGTTGAACCAATTTTGCATTTCTAGAGTAAATCCCATATTGTCGAGATTTATTATCTTTTAATACACTGCTGAATTTTACTTAATAGTATTGATAGAGGATTCGTGTGCTAAAATTTGTGAGGAATACTGGTCTATAATTTTTTTTCTTGTAATCTCTGACTGGCATTAAGCTAATGGTGGCCTCATAAAATGAGGTGCAAAATGTTCCAGAAGAGATTGTCTACAATTAATATCATTTCCTCAAATATTCTGTAGAATTCACAGTTAAATCATCAGATCTATGGTTTCTTGATGGGAAGTTATTTAATAATACATTTAATTTAGTTAATATATACAGTGTTGTTAATTTTCTTTAATGAATTCCTGTTATTTTAAGTGTTTCACAGATGGTCCGTTTCATCCGATTTAGTGAATTAATTGAGGTCAAATTATTCATAATGAATTTCCCTTTAGTGTCTGTAGAATCTGTAGTGAGGTACCCTCCTTCACTCTTGGTATTTGTAATTTGTGTTAATCCCACATTAATGTAATTTGTGTTTCCTCATATAAATGTGTGTATATGTATAATTGATAAATATATAAGCCATTTACATATAGGCTAGAGGTTTTGCTTATATATTTATTAGTTTTACTGATTTTTTTTTCAAAAGCAAACATCAGTTCTTTGGGTTTTCCCTTTTTTGTTTTCAATTTCTTTGAAATTGAATTTAAAATTGAATCAATTTCTTTGATACCTGCTTTTATGATTATTGTTTTCTACTTTCTACTTGCTATAGATTTACTCAGTTCTTTTTCTAGTTCCTTAAGGTGGGGAAGGAGTTTAGAATATTGATTTGAGGTAAGTCTTCATTTTTAATATCTGAATTAATGCCATAAATTTTCCTGTTTACATTGCTTTCTGCTGCATCTCAGAAATTTTCATATGTTGTGTTTTCATTTTCACTTAATTTAAAAGACAATAAAACCTTGGATTGTGAGTAATTTGTTCTACGAGTGTTCTTCAAGACAAACAAATATTTCTAATAAATTTTAACTTGATAAACAAGTGATGTCTTGCAATATGAGTAGTACATGATGCCAAATGTGACATAATCACAACTGAGCCAAAGGTTCTTCTCTCTCTGACTTGCAGGATTGTGAGTGATCATCTCCCATGCTCAGATGTTTGGTCTTAGGCTCTAGCATTTGGCAGAAATCAGTGATTTTTCAGAACCTTGGAAGGTGCCCACAACTGGCACTAGTATATTTTTTGTCACTTCAAAGCACCTATGGATAGTCTCACTTTTCCTTACAAGAGTAAGCATAGGAATCCTTTGCTTCATTCTAGGTTGGGCTGCCCTTTCCTCTGCTTCCTTATTGCCAGTTACACTAAATACAGTATATGACAAGTTTGTTAATACTGCACTATAGTCAACATCCATTAGTGATAGTGAAAGTTGTCCTATACAGTAACCCTCCTCTCTCATGTCCTTCACATCAGTCACAAAGATTTTCAAAGGTAAGTGCAGGTTAATTTGTTTACTTTCCTTTATATTTTGTATTTTATCATTTTGTTTATATTACAGTATTATAATAATTTTATATGAACATTTTTGGGTTGTGGAACAAATCTTCTGAGTTTCCATTATTTCTTATGGGGAAATTCACTTTGATATACAAGTGCCTTGGATTATAAACATGCTCCTGGAACGAATTATGGTTGCAAACCAAGGTCTTACACAGCATCTTGAAATCTCCTATGTAATTTTTTTTTTTTTTAACCGAGAGTTAGTAAGAAGTGCATTTTTTTGTTGCCACACTGTATTAGTTTCTTATTGCTATTAACCAATCACCACCAACTTAGTAGCTTAAAATAATATAAAATTATCATATTTCAGTTAAGGAGGTCAGAAGCTTAATATGAATCTCATGGGCCTAAAATTAAAGTGTTTGCAGAGTCAGATTCATTCTGGAGGCTCCAGGTGAGAATCTGTTTCCTTGCCTCAGCTGACTCCTAGAGGCCACCTTCATTCCTTCAGCCTTTCTTTCTTTGTCAGAGTACATGACATCAACCTCTGCTTCCATGGTCATAACTCTTTTTCTCCCTTTAACCCTCCTGCCTCTCTCATAAAGACACTGTCCTCTGCCCTTCTGCCTTGTTCCCTCTTTCTGTTTCTAATGCAAAACAACAACAACAAAATGGGCATCTGGATGGGTCAGTTCGTTGGGCCTTTGACTATTGATTTTGGCTTTCCTCTTAGGTCATGATCCCAAGAGGGTGGGATCAGGCCCAACATCAGGCTCCAAGCTGAGTATAGAGCCTACTTGGGAATCTCTCCCTTCAGCTCCCTCTGCCCCCTCCTTGTTTGCACTTGTGAGCATGCCCGCTCCCCACCCTGCCCTCTCAAAAAAATTTAAAGATCCCTGTAATTATATTAGGCCAACCTGCATCATCTAGAATAATCTTGCTATCTCGAGATCCTTATTTTAATTACACCCCCAAGTCCTTTTTCCTATGTAAAGTAACATATTCATAGTTTTAGGACATCTTTTGGATGCCATTAGTATGTCTACCAAAAATAGTTTGGGAATTTTTCTAGATATATTTATATTAATAATTTTTAGTTAAATTATGCTCTGGTCAGGAAAATGCATTTTGTATAATTTGAATTATTTTTTATATTTGTTTTAAGGTCCATAATATAGTCTGTTAGTGAATTGTTTACATGTGTTAACATGTATGTATGGTTTGTATATATATATATGTATATTATATTTTTATTAGGTGAATCAATTGGTCAGTTTGGTTGACAGTGTTATTCAGGTATTTTATATCCTTACTGACTGTGTATTCGTCCTACCAGTTACTGACAGAGGAGTGTGGAAGTCTCCAACGATGCCTCCTTTCAATTATATAAGTATTTTCTTCATATAATTGAAACTATAGAATTACTTGCAGAGTTTTTTTTGTCTGATCAGGCTGCTATAATAGAAATACAGTAAACTGGGCAGCTTAAACAACAATTGATTTCTCATACCTCTGAAGGCTAGGAAGTCCAAGATCAGAGTGCTGCCAGATTTAGCATCTGGTGGGGGCCTGCTTTCAGCCCTTAGAGGGCTGTCTTCTTACTGTGTCCTCACATGGCAGAAGGAGCAAGGGAGCTCACTGGAGTCTCTATTATAAGGACACTGATCTATTCATGAGGGCTCTACCCTCATAATCTAATCACTCCACAAAGGCCTTAATAAGACCTTATATCAATAAATTCTTATTTACTTTATCCTATCTTGTGTGGTATTGTTCTATATATTTGTCTTCTATATATGTTATAAATTCCACATGTGGGCCTCAGGGTTGGTGCCATTTCAACACTTTCTGTTCCTACGTTCCTAACATGACATATAAACTCTACATTCTCTGGCAGATTTTAGGCAGAAAAGGATTTCTTGCCCTGCACATAGGTATAGAAGTCCTCTGTTCTTCTTTCATGGAGTGTGCTTAGTAGGAAAGGTTTTCCTACCCCACCAGTAGAGACAAGAGTATTCTATTCTTCCTCCAGAAGCACTGGATCTTTGCTTGTGTCCTGCAGACAGGAAAAAAGCGTTCCTACCTCCTTCTATCTCTTCCTTAGCTGTTCTGGGGTAGAGTGGTGGGGGAGAGGGTTTGTTGTTTCTCCTACAGTGGCTTAAAGCTATTTCTTCATCTGAGAGTTAAGTCTGACAACATCAACAGTGTTTCTTGTCTGTCATCAATAGCAGTTGATTATTTCCTATAGGCTTTGACACAACTGAGGGTGGCTTTCTCTGGTTTCCTGACCTCCTCTCCAATCTTTCTCATGAACAACCAGTGAAGGTCCTTGGAGAAAAAATTATGTGTGTGTGTGTGTGTGTGTACACATAGGGGCACAATACCTTTGCATCTGGGGTTTCCGGATATTCTAAATCAATGATTCTCAACATAGGACAATTTTTCTCTTATTCCAGGTGCATTTAGGCAATGTCTGGAAACATTCTTGGTTGTCAAAAGGTATGAGTTATTATTGGCATCTAACAGGTAGAGGCCAAGGAAGCTGATAATACACTACAATGTAAAAACAGTCCTTCAAAACCCAGAATTGTCCAGTGAAAAATGTCAATAGTACTTAGTTGAGAAACAGTGTTCTAAACTCATATGCTATTCAAAATCTGGCCTATAGTCATTCGTTACAATTTTAGTTGATTTCTTGTGGTTAGCTTTTAGGGCAGCCACCTCTTTCTCCTATGCTGTGCTAAAAGTGAAACAATCCATATACACCATCTCTCTTCAGAGACGCTTGTCACTCTTTGGATATCAGTTTCCTTGGTTGCTTTGCAATTTCAGCTCTTTGACAGGAAAATTTATGATTTTGTAGGTTATTTCATTTTTCTCATTATTAAGATAAGAGAGACATTCTCCTGCAGGTTTCTACAAGCTAAGTAGAGACAGAATTCCATTTACTCTTTTTTTTTTTCTTTCTTTTCTTTGCTACTTTGTAATCCTTCTGGGAGTAAAATACCTATAAGTGAAGAGAATGAAAATTTCTCCAATCTATAAGCTTCTGCATTCTATTTTAGATATATAATCTCTTATATATGAAAGCATGTTTCACAAAGGTATTAAATACACATTCAGATTTCTCTTAGTTTATGCATAATCATCAATTGATCCCTGAAATATTTGTAAAGTTATAAAATCATGAAATGCACCTCTGCATCAAATATTTCAATGTGCTTATCCGTCAGCTTCTACAAGTAACTCATTGAAAGGAACATGCTGTATGCAACAGAAACACAGAATCTGAATTACTACTACAAGTAAGATGAAGTTCCTGCTGCTAGAGCAGTGTTGCGATGCCTTGGCTGTTAATACTAGAGGAATGTTGTTGCCTATGTGTGTATGGGGATGGTAGTGTACATTTGGAGCAGAGAGGAAAAAAAAGAACAATGTACTGAATTTAACAGGGTACTAGCCTAGTCACTATCTAAGTCTATAGGACTGCCAAGCTAAACTAGTTGAAATGATTTTTTTTTTACCTTAAACATCTTAAAATTAAGGGATTTGACTAGACTACTGGTTTTCAAATTGGCTGTTTGTTCAATGAGTAGATCTGTTTGAAATAATTCCTTGTTCAGAATTTCACAATTTGAACTTGGTGTGATCCTGTAGCTCCGAGAAGTTAATGACTCACAAACTGTTTAATAAGCACTTACTGGCATTGCTGGAACTAAAAGATTTCTTCAGAAACAACACAGCTCAGGAAATATTTCTGAAATATCTGTGATGCTCAAAGAATAATCTATACATCACAAGTAAATATTTGTATGAGCATTATATTCCCTAAAGAACAAAAGAACCTATATGCACTGCTTAAATTCTTCAATAATCTGAGACATTTTTATGATGCAATATTGTTTTGGATTTTAAAATCTTGCTTAAAATATATCCTACCATTTATATTATTATTAAAATTGTTAATCAAAAGTAAAATATACCTATCTTTCAAAAATACATTAAATATGCATATACTGCACATTAATGCTGACTTAGCACACTGACGTGTTATTATATTATATTAATAGCATTAAAATAATATGTGGTTAATTTTAATTGTCTAGAATATATGGCTCTCATTTGTTCTCACTGGTTTAAAAAACATTCTCACTGCTAAATATTTCCAAAGAGTAAATAATAAAAATTTAAGATTATGAGAGTACATAAAACTATTTTTCCAAAATGCCTAACATTTTTAGTCAACTTTAGATAGAAGTATAGTCTTTAACTAGCCTCTATTAATAAATAAGTAAATATATTTATTTATATTACTTTCCAATTCTTAAAACTTTTCAAACAGAATGCAGAATGGGATAGTTTCTATTTTGATGTTATTAACTCAAACAATCCAGGTATGGAATGAGTATACTGAAACTTTTACCTTGATCTAATATCTCTATTTTACTCCCTTTGTCACCTCCCTAAAAAAGAAGAATTGAACATAAAGAAAGTTTTAATTTATAGTGACCAAAGTGAGTTTCTTTTTTTTATTATTTGAATTTATTTTTCACCTTCTTGATCTTTTTGTAAGCTGACTTGACAGTAAGACTTTTGAATCAACTTCCATTTCATTGAGCTGCAAATTCAGTAGAGCATGTTTCTAAGTTATATTGTTAAATTTATCTACTTAAAACATTTAGAAGTTGTTTTGGTTTTCTATATTTGTTTTTCATCAAAGTTGATTCATGCAGCTTACTCTTTTGAAATTAACTCCTTAAAGTTCCTTGCTGTGTAAACAAGGATAAGGTAAACATCTTTCATAAAATGCACCTTTTAAGCTGTGTCATATTTGACTTGTCGAATCAATGTACCCTTGTGATCAAGTGATTAAGCTATTTACTGCTTTTCACAGAAAGCTATTAAATAGATCATAAACACACATTATGGATGGGTGTCAGGATCTTTAAATGCTACTAATCAGTTAGTTGTGTGACCTTGAACAAGTCCCTTAATCTTTTTGACCTCAACTTTTTTTACATACATAGCAAGGACAGCAATTATTGCTATGGGACTTTTTGCTTGTAAATCTTTATGATTTTATTCTACAATTATCTTTGAAATGGATTTAGCATGAGGGAGGAAAGCTTCATTGCAATGGTTATGCAAATAATCTCATATGACTTATGTAGTTAACTTAATAAGCCTCTTAGCTTTTTGGGGTAATTTTCAGAAAAAAACAAATATTCATTTAAGAAGACATTACTAAAGACTACTTTTAGCAGAAAAGTTGTAAAATATTCCCTCTTATAACAGTATTTTAGGAAGGTCCTTATCACTCATGAGTTTCAGTTTGTAACTGTGACTCAGAAAGATCCACGTTACTGGTACTAACAGCTAAGAAGTTTAGCAAAACAATTTAGAGTATTGTATTATCAACTTGTTTCACTTACTGAAATATTCTTTAAGTAATTTCTTGATAATAATAATTTATCAATATAGCTAAAATATAGGAAACATAGGAAAAAGTACATTTTTTAATATATAAATGTTTTTGTGCAAGTTACGAAAAAGAGAGTAACAGTGCTTGTAGTCTTGCTCTTATTTGACCACTCTTGACTTGCTGGGTGGCCCTAAGTCAAGCTGATCAAGTTACTATTTTCCAAAGCTTGCCAAATATTGTCAGGGCTTTGGAAAAGGTAATGAAACCATAAGTGCAAAATGCTCTACAAATAGAAAGGTCAAAGAACAGCATATGTGAAACACATTTTCATTCTTAATGAGCAGTTGGACACTTAGTAGGGAAGGCTAAAACATCTAATTTTAAAGAGCCACCTCATTTTGGAGCAATGAAAAGCAGCAATATTTATTGAGGTTCTTGCATCATTATTTGAAACATCTGTATTTACAAGCCTACCATAACAATAATAATATTCAGATTAATATTAATCTAATAGCTAACAATAAATGTTATTAATGGTGTATTAGAAAAAGCAGAGACTGAGTTGTTCAATAGAGCTAGGTTCAAATTACAAAGTTACTACTTATTGGCTCTATGGGTCAGGGTTTTCTGCCCTTCCTATCCATTTGACAGTGTGGTGAAGTTGTTTTAAAATAATTTTCTAAGAGGAAACATGGCCTTGCCAGCACTTCAGTTCAGGGCAGACTGAGAAGTAGTTCTCTTCAAGCACAAGTCATCATTAGCCTCTGAACCTCCTCAAAAAGACCTTCACTCTTCTCCCACTGTGACTGGAGTACATCTGTATCTGTGAGTCTCTTCTCAACCGGCAATGTGCAATATTGGCAAATGAGGCATTTGACAGAGTAAAATCTCATGCTTAGTATAGTTCAAGAGTTACCTAAAATCCAGTTGAATGAATTTTCACTTATTCTAAAATACTCCCCTGGACAATAACATTGAATTCTACTATACTTTCTTCTCTCACCCTCCATTTTTCTCTCAGAATTTCTGTACTTGTATATGAATTACACTTGTATGTATATTATGCATCTTATATTCCTACTATTGTTATAAACAGAGTGAAGCACCTACCTAAAACAAAACAATACTCTAACAAAACAAAACTCATATTAAGTTTGTAATTATATAAAACAATTTGTGATATCTGTTACCCAATATTACAAATATTTTAATGAAGATCTTAGAGAGAAATTATCTATTGACTTCTTGTTCTATGAGCAGTTGAATTTCTTCAAACAACTTTCTTTCCATTTAGACACAATGAACTGCAATGGATAAAACTTTTCCTTTTCATAATTTTTTGGATTTGTGACTCCTCAAAATTGTGAAGGTAAAGCTCATCATGAAATCCACTTCAGCTTAACTCTATCCCACATTACTTTTCCCTTATTCTAATTTTAATCTCTTCTTTCATCCTACTTTTCTACATTCTGTCATTCTGCAATTTTTAAATGTTTCTCAAGTAAGTAATCTGATAATTCTGGGGGAAAAAGTAGAGTATAAATCAATCAATTTGTTATAAGTGTTATATGATATTGAAGGAGTAAAGATCTTTTGTAATCATCTTATATAATGCCAATGTTTTGTAAACTTACACTCTAAAAGCTGTAAGAATAACAAAGCAGTCTACTTCCACTGGCACTGCTAAGAGTTTCTTAGTTCTTGTCAGCATTTAGTAAGAACAAACTAAATCCAGAGGGCAAGAGAACTTAAAGACTTCCATACAGGTCAGCCTTAAAGAACGAAGAGTAGAGAAAAGAAGAGTAAGAAGTAGATCTGGGAGGTCAAATGGAAGGTATGTAGGACAGAGGTCATTTAAAAAAGCAAGGTCATCACTCATTCTTTCTTATTAAAGTACTGATAACATACCACAGAGTCTCTTTGGGAATGCAATCAGAATTTATTGGCATAATTTACAATCCTACTTTAGCTGTATACAGTGTATTGAGTGATATATCATTCAATCAACAAATGTTTCAATTAGATCTCAAATGATTAATCATCTACCATCTGCAAATACTGAAAGATAAGTTTTAACTGGATGGATTGGATTCAGCCACTTCCTAAAGGCAACACAAATGAATGCAGTCACTGCTTTCAAACATCTTGTCTAATAGAAGAGGTATACAAATTAATAATGCCAGAAGATATAATTCATCTATTTAGTTGTCAGTCTCCTCAACAAACTATGTGCTCTTCAGCATTAGGTATGTCAAAATATTATTTTCAAAAACAAATGGAAAGATATTATTTATATACAAGCATAGAAAACACATGGGCCAAAATGTTACTCATCACATTAGTAAAAGAAAAGGCAAGGGGCGCCTGGCCGTATCAGTCAGTTAAGCATCTGACCCTTGATTTTGGCTCAGGTCATCATTTCATGGCCAATCACGGACTGATTCCGTGTTGGACTCTGGGCTGACAGCATGGAACCTGCTTGGGATTCTCTCTCTCTCTCTCTCTCTCTCTTTCTCTCTCTCTCTCTCTCTCTCCATCTCTCTCTGCCCTCCCTTGCTCCTATGTGCTCTCTGTCTCTTTCTCTCAAAATAAATAAACATTAAAAAAGAAAAGGCAAGACAAAGTTGTTTCAAAGAACTTCAGAGAGTGTGTATGGATGGGCTTTGAAAGAAACAATGATGTTACAGAATGTCTACGTCAAATATAAAACTCCTACAGGGCATTAATGACACAGAATTTAGGATTATCTTTTTTATAAGACAGGAATTATTTTTATCTCCATAACAAATAATCTACAAGTTAACATAACATTTCATAGGTTCTAAGTTCTGTTCAAGTATACATAAAAAGTCAAACAAAGGTACTTTTATATAAAGAATTAAATAACCCTTGGGTATGCCTATTAAATAATATTCCTATACGGCACCAAAATGATAGCCAATGATACATTTGTCTAAATTCTAAGTGTTAGAAATTTTTCTACTATGTTGGACATCACTTTTTATATAAGTGAAAATATTGGTGGGTATGGATGTGACTTTTATACAGATGTGTAGCATGTATATAAGAACAAACCTGGCCCACGGTTGATATATAAGCAGAGTAAAGTATTAGTGATTCATCAACAATTACTTTAACAAAATTGAAAGAGTGATGCATTGAGTAAAACTGATATATGTATATATATATTCTCCTGAGCTTACTCACAGGATCAAATTGTCAACAAAGACTTATGAATCGGAGTTGTTACCCCATATCAAGCTTACCAATGATGTTAAAAATACAGGTATTGGGGTGCCTGGGAGGCTCAGTCAGGTAAGCATCCGACTTCGGCTTGGGTCATCTCAAGGTTCGTGGGTTCAAGCCCTGCATCGGGCTCTGTGCTGAAAGCTAGCTTAGAGCCTGGAGCCTGTCTGGATTCTGTGACTTCCTCTCTCTCTGACCCTCCCCTGCTCATACTGTCTCTATCTCTCTCTCAAAAATAAATAAAACATTAAAAAATTTTAAAAAATAGAGGTATTTCAGAGGCAAGGACACAGAGACAATAAATGCTAAATGCCTAGGATATTCCAACTGTATTCTAGATTAGGGTTTTCACATAAAATATGGGATGCCCAGTTAAATTTAAATCACAGAGACACATTTTTTTCTACTATAAGTAAATCCCAAATATTGCATAGGACATACTGTTATAAATTTTACTGTTTACTAATTCAAATTTAACTGGGCATCTGTACTTGTATTTGCTAAATCTGGCAACCCTACAAGAGCCTTCCTTTCAGTAGCAGTCACACACTCTCCTGCCCAGAATAATAGAGGAGATTTCCAAAGGAGGTTTTGTGGCTTTACCTAACACAAGAGAGGCATTTAAGTTATATAACATCTCTATTTTATACCCACATTGCTGTATGGCTTACATGACATTCTCCAGGGAGTGATGCCTCATAAATCCAGTGACTGCAATTTTATTTACTATAAGTAATCCTTTGGCCAGGGACATCTTGCTAAGGAGTTCTATTGATAAGCTCTCTTCCTCCTGGAAAATATCATTAGTCTATGTACCCAGAGACCCAGTTGACATGAAGATTAGGCCAGGACACTTGCCCTCCTTCCTTTCTCCTGGGTTTGTATCCCAGTAGCTAGAATGAATGGTTCATGGGCCAGATACATTTAACTTTATTCTTGCCAACTACATTCATGACTTTAATATTCAAGTAAAAACATATGTCCATTTATACCAGAAATAAAATAAAGGCAGATAAAAAGAAATGTAAACCTTCCATATTTATGTATAGACACATAATAGATGGGTCTCAAGTTGGGACTAGTTTTTTCTTTTTTTTCTTTTCTTTTTTTAGCCGTAAACTTGAGCTTTGGTAAAAAATTCTGTTGTTATTTCATACATAAAACTTTGAGTACCAAGTGAAGAAGTCAGAGTAGTTATTTGAGAGGAAACATTTAACAGCAGTCTCTTAGTTCCATCAAATAGCTTTTCTATTTCTCCAAAATTGTGTTTAATCATATATATGACATCTAGTAAGTATTTCAGAAGATATATGACAGAAATGTAAAAGAACAATTTGATGACTAGCAGGCCATGGAGACCAAGATATTATACTCAAACCAGTGAATTTAGATATATTAGATTTTTAAAATTCTGATAGAGTAAAAAACTAAGAGTTAATTTGGGCTACATAATTTTTGTACACAAAAGTCAAACAGAAGTCTGTCATATGCACATTTAGAAATACGAAAATTCAATCAGTGATTCAAAGTCTTTAAAAAAGAAAGACAATTACATGATTTACATGAGAGACCCTAAATCTTTATCATAACATATCCTTTACATTTGAAAGGAAAATTTTGTGGTTAGTATTACTACTACGGAGGATCCTACAGCTCTTAAAAAGAGTATAGTGGCAGATTCATGGAGAGAGAAAGAAAAGCAATGTCACAGGCAGGCTGACATATTGTACCTACAGGTATGCAAAATGAAATGGATTAACCTCAGATCTTTGAAAATTGTTAAATGACAAGATTTTTATACATTAGTAATAAGGAAAGAATGGTGACATTTGAATAAAGTGGCGAAAGAACAGCATTTGTCCTCTTCTTCTGCATTAACATAAAACAAAACATAAAACCTCTCCTTTCCCACTCATTCCAAACCAGTGCTGTGTTGAAAATCAAAGGAGAATGATCAAAAATCTGAACTTGGAGAGAGAGAGAAACAAAGTTTTCTCTTTTTTTGAGGGGAAGGACATCTTATTAACATATGAAACAGAATTTAATATGACCATAAACACATATTCCCATAGAGAGATTTGAAAAGCACTTGGATAATAAAATGAGAGAGGGTAATGCCTGGGTCTAGAAAATATCAAATGAAAATTAAAAGACACAGTTATGTCCAAATATTTCCAAGCCTATGGATTTTTGTCACCATTTATTTTGGTAGATCCATCTTTACCAAAAGTATTTGATGTCATTTTCTCTAAAATGTCTTGAAATGTATTCACTTTAAAGAGCTTGAAAACCATTTTAAAAGTCAAAATACAATTTTTTTCATAAGGCATACTTTTAGCTTATAAAAGTGTTAGCTTGAATATCAAGATACTAGAGCCCCTTCTATTCTAGTATAAAAGTATAATAACAGAATTCATTACACTTTCTCAACTATTTTAACTACTTTGAATCTCTGATGTTTTATATTTAAGACAGATTACAGTTGCTAAATGAGCATTCTGACTAATTTCTAGGACTTCCACCTACAAGAAAATACGAGGATTCGTTATGACCTGATAACATTGATCCTATTCTTATAGGAGTTTTACATTTTCTATATTAAAATGAAATATTGAATTCTATTTTCAGTACACTTAAATAAGCACATTGTATTACATATTATGGTTTCCTATTACATGTTATTAATTATATCGAGTAGTTTTATTTTTCTTACTTTAGCATAAACAGATGAAATAAATCCTTACACTTTCATATAGCTTCTACTGATTTTGAAAATATGTTCTCATATTTAAACACATTTTAATCTTACAGGTGTTTATGGAGATTAAAAGATATTTTCTGATTTCATATATGAAGAAAGTCAGGAACACATAGGCCATTGATTGTCCAAGATAACACCTCTAAAAAGACCCAGGACTTTGTGATAGAACCTTGGCCACAGTGTTTAGTTCTTTCCATCGTACAAAACTAAGTTTCCTTTAATAGCCAGCGCTGTTATTTTTTTATTGTTTGTTTGTTTTTGTGTTTTTTTTTGTTTATCAGCCAAAGACTAATATCAAATGATAGTCCCTTCTCTTTAGTGACCCTAACTTGAAAAAAAAAAAAAGTAGTATCTGAAGGAATTTACTTGAACCTATATATTTTTCAATTTCTCTCTTTGAATCTTTATACAGTAGGAGTGGGGAGGAAACTCCAAGTAATTTAATACACTCAGCATTTCTGTATTCCTTTTCTTTAATGTTTATTTATTTTTGAGAGACAGAGACACAGAGGGAACATGGGGAAGGGAGGCAGAGAGGGTGACACAGAATCCAAAGCAGGCTCCAAATCACTGACTGATGTCAACACAGAGTCCAATGCGGGGTTTGAAACCACAAACTGTGAGGTCATGACCTGAGCTGAAGTCAGATGCTTAACTGACTTAGTCACCCGTGCACCCCCAACATTTCTGTATTCTTACCTTCTAACTATCACTTAATGCACTCTTATCAATTACCATCCTGCTGAATTCACTAAAATGGATCGAATGAATTTTGCCAATTACTAACACATGTCAAATACAGTAGACATCTCTTTGTCATAGGAGTCATTGCCACAACAGCATATTAACAACTACCTTTTGCTGTCTTCTATAACACAGTTTCTGACTGTTTAAGCTTCTTCCATACTAGTATTTTTTTTCTCTTCCTTGAATACTTTTGTTTTGTCATCTCATTTTTTTTCCCTTTACTCTTCATTGATAGATTACCTCCAGGTCTCTGTTTCATTGGCTGAGAGCCTTCCCTTAAATATGTCCATCCCCACCCCTATATCCATATATGTCCTTTTTCTTACTGTATGTAATTGCTTCCTAGTTCATATGACGATTAAATCAGAAACTCTGAATGATCTGAGATTTTTACTTTATTTGCTAACTAACTAGTTAGCCAGTCAGAGTGCTACAATGCATACATACACTCACACACACAAAGAAGGATACATGTAGATAAATATATTTATGTAGACTATAGATGGAGATATATCAGTAAAAGACTGAGATTGCTGAGTCAAAAACAGACCACAGGAAAAGATCTGTGTCAGTCTCCCATACCCCAGTTCTCAGAGAGCAGCTTGAGGAGGGCCTGATATTTACCTACATGCTCAGTGACTTGCCCCACAGATGAAGAAAAGACTTGACTTACATGGGGCAGCTGGCAAATCTACCCACCCTCCTCTCTGAAGAGAGAGATTTCTCATTTCTCTTGAATATAGAAAAATCTCCTGGACAGTAAAAGAAAATTCTCTAGACTTCCTATTTTGTAATTTAAGAAAATATTAGTAGAAAGTGGACAGAAGGGGTTTTACTGCCATAGACAAATCCAGGCAAATACACCTCTAAATCTGTCCAGAGGGGAAACATTCTCACTAGCTTCCAAAGCTGTTTGCTCTCACAACCTATCTTCTGCTCAGAAACCCAACCTGTACAGAAAGCTGAGAAATCCATGGAGAAATTTCTCCCAACAATGATCCTTTATAAATATCTTGTTCATTTATTTATTTTCTTCTTATCCTTATAAATTTTGTCACATAAATGCCCAGATTCTATGGTTCTTGATCACTGTTGCAGGTTTAGCACTAAAAATATTTACTGATATGTAGTAGATAGTACATGGTAGGTACACAAAAAAACACCATCAAATAAATTACATATATATATATATATATACATATATACACATATATATCTTTAATATACATATTCAATATACATATATCTTGAATAAATTACATCTATCTGAAAATATGTATACATTTGAAAAAATTAACGAATGAATGTGTGAAAAATAATTGGTTAATAAACTTCTAAAATGCTAGATAATTTTGTTTTTATTTGTTGCTATTTTTAAGCATTTCTTACCTCTTTGGATATATTTTGAAAGGTTTTAGTGACTTGTCCCTATTGATAAAGTTATTCTTAGTGACTGAGGGATGTGTGACTGTATATAAATAACTCAATATATGTCTTGAACTTATTTTTTATGTGTGAATTCTGAAAACATTTAAAGAAAAATATATGAGAAAATGTTAAGCACATATTTTCTTCTTATTTCATACATTAAAAAAATATCGGGGAACCTGGGTGGCTCAGTCGATTAAGCGTCCAACTTCGGATCAGGTCATGATCTCACAGTTAGTGAGTTTGGGCCCTGTGTGGGTCTCTGTGCTGACAGCTCAGAGCCTGGAGCCTGCTTTGGATTCTGTGTCTTCCTCTCTCCCTGCCCCTCCCCTGCTCACATTCAGTCTCTCTCTCAAAAATAAACATAAAAAAATATCAACAGAAGTACTTATGGTGTCAGAAATAGTGGTCAGAGCTCTCAAGTGATGGAAGAAATTGGTGTCACAGTAACAAGGAAGATGAAATAATTGTTTGATCATGTTCAAATTAGGGTAAACAACAAAGAGAATTATTTGACAAAAACGTCTTCATATTACAGCACCAAGATGGTGATAATCACACTATTTTTGTATAAATAAGAAAAATAATCAAAATATACCACCAATTACTTGGTAGAATCTGAGAAGACATATGAAGTGAAATTTTTAAATTTTCATTCTTCTAAATGTGTACTTTGGGAGGGAAAAACAAATTTCATATAAACTCCACAAGAAGCAGTTAGTCTAATTGAAGGCAAGAGAGGTATAGGGAGATTAGAAAACAGGGCTGGTAGTCACAGTGTGAACTCTGTAATCTAACTATGTAAATCCAAAATCCTACCTCTGCTTCTCATGGACAGTAGCATGGGACAAAACCCTTCTTGCCTCAGGCATCCTACTGTGCAAAAGAGGAAATTTTTAAAAATATAAGATAATATTGGTAAAAAAAAAAAAAAGATAATATTGGTAAGCATCTCATACATAGGACTTTTGTTAGCATTAACTTAATTGATAGAGGTAATGTATTACAACAGTGTCTAGAAGTGTATGTGCTCTAAAATGAGCACTGCAATTTAAAAAGTGGAAATGGATCTAATTAAAAAAATGCGCAGAAGACATGAATAGACATTTCCCCAAAGAAGAGATACAGATGGCCAACAAACATATGAAAAGATGCACATTATTAATCATCATGAAAATGCAAATCAAAACCACAATGAGATATCACCTCACAACTGTCAGAATGGCTAAAATCAAAAACACAAGAAACAAGTGTTAGCAAAGATGTGAAGAAAAGAAAACCCTGATGCACTATTGGTGGGAAAGCAAACCAGTGCAGTCCCTGTGGGATACAATATGGGGTTTCCTTAAAGAATTTAAAAAATAGATTTATCATATGATTCCGTAATCCCATTACTGCATATTTACCCAAATAATATGAAAACACTAATTTGAAAAAAATACACCCACCCCTATGTTTATTGCAGCATTATTTATTATAGCCAAAGTATGAAAGAAGCCCTAGCCCAAGTGCCCAAGTATGGATAAAGAAGTAGTATGTATAGGAGCACCTGGATGGTTTAGTTAGTTGAGTCCAACTTCAGCTCAGGCCATGATCCCACGGTTCATGGGTTTGAGCCCTATGCTAGGCTCTGTGCTGGTAGCTCAGAGCCTAGAGCCTGCCTTGGATTCTGTGTCTCCCTTTGTCTGCACCCCTCCCCCACATGAACTTTCTCTCTCTCTCTCTCTCTCTCTCTCTCTCTCTCAAAAATAAATATTTTTTAAAAATTAAAAAAAGAAATGGTATGTATATACAACGGAATATTACTCAGACATTTTATAAAAGAATGAAATTGGGTACCTAGGTGGCTCAGTCGGTTAAGTGTCTGACTTTGGGCTCGGGTCATGATCTCATGGTTCATAAGTTCAAGCCCCACATCAGTTCTAAGCTGTCAGCTCAGAGCCTGAAGCCTACTTCAGATTCTGTCTGTCTGTGTGTCTGTCTCTCTCTCTCTGTCCCTTTCCCACTCATGCTCATTCTCTCTCTCTCTCTCAAAAATAAATAAACATTATAAAATAGTTTGAAAAAAAGAAAGAAAAGAATGAAATCTTGTCATTTGCAACAGCATGGATGGATCTAAAAGGTATAATGCTAAGAGTAATGTACAGAATTGTTGAATCACTGTATTTTATAACGGAAACTGATATAAAACTGTTAAGTTAATTATACTGGGATTTAAAAAGAAATTTTTTAAAAGTAGAAATGCAATGTGTTTTATGCTGAAAAAGATGGGTACTTTTTCTATCCCCAAATACAAACACACACACAAACACACACACACACACCCCGTATATCTATTATCTGTCTATCTATCTATCATCTATCATTCATCTATCTATCTATCTACATAGAGAGAGAAATAGAGAGAGAGACAGAGAGAGGAAGAGGGGAAGAGGAGGAGAAAAAGAAGGAGAAGGAGCAAACAGATTTCCAGAGACAGAAGGAGAAATCCACAGGTTCTAGAAATAAAATGTTTCTAAAATCAGTGAGGTACCAACCAGTTCAAAACTGTCACCTAGCAACATCTTCATAGTCCAGAGCACATTGGACTTCAACAGAGAGGAAATGTAATAAAGCACTAGCAATCCAACAAAAGTGTTACTTTGATGGAGAGTCAACAGATTTAACGAAAAGGTTAATTGATATACTGCATACTGAAAAAATAGATCTTGAAAGTACATATTTTAATTATTTAAGACATAAAATCAGAAAGATAAACCATACTGAAGAAACAGAGTTGTATAATTAAAACAACAAGCATCTAGCATAAAGACCCAATTAAAATTTCTACCAAAAAATAGCCATGAGCATAGATTTGCATGTAATTTTGTGCTCCTTGAGAATTTTTAATATATAAAACTTGATTTAAAACTATTTTTGTATCTATATGCATATTAGTGTTTGAAAAGTACTTTTATTTTTTGGGAGCTTCTTTATAAATATGGAATCAAGGTTATTCTTGCACCAAAAAAGCAAACTGGAAAATATTCCATTCTTTTATATTTGAAAGAGTTTAAGATGGATGTTATTTTTTACTATATGTTAGGAAGCTTTCCCTAGGAATGCTGTGCATTTAGATTTTTCTTTATAAAACATTTTGTTTGTTTGTTTTTAGTGATACAGATGGTTCCTGGTCCAAGATGGTTAGATTTAAAAATTTTTGACTTTATGATTGTGTGAAATATGCATTCAGTAGAAACCATACTTTGAATTTTTAATTTTGATCAGATCCCAGGTTACTGCTTAGGTGGTATGATTCTCTCTTGTGATGCTGGGTGGGGGCAGCCTGGTGCAGCCCCAGTCAGCCATGGGATCACAAGAGTAAACACCAATAGTACACTTACAACTATTCCATGTCCATATAGCCATTCTGTTTTTCAAGTTCAGTATACTACTCAATTAATTACATGAGACAGCACTTTATTATAAAACAGGCTTTGTGTTAGATAATTTTGTCCAACTGTAGGCTAATGTAGGTGTTCTGGGCATGCTCCAGGTAGTCTAGGCTAAGCTATGAGGTTACCTGTTAGGTGTATTAAATGCATTCTAGACTTATGGTATTTTCAACTTGGGATGGGTTTATCAGGGCATAACCCCACTGTAAAGTGAAGGGATACTATAAATATATTTCCTTTAATAGATTCAGGACTATGTAGCTCTTGAACTTCTTTTCATAGCTTCAGTTTGTTCTATGTTTCAAAAATTTGTCAATTTTATATAAAACCTATTTTAAATAGAATATTGGATGAATGAATAAATATTGATGTATAAGTGTGTATATATTTAAGTGCATATGTATTTACTAGATAATAGAAGCACTGATATGTAAAAAGAAATAGGCATACCTAGCATTCAGAATTTAGTTTTAAGTATCTTTGTTCACGTAAAGGAACTAAGACCCCTTTCATAAATGGTTTCTTTTGGCTTTGGCAAGGAAAGTGCAAGACTGGAGTGTATTTTTGTGACAGTAAGTAAATGTTAAAAAAATGATTAGGCAAATCAAAGGACACACACTTTGATGGGATCTTACACTATACATTGATGAATAAGTAATAATAAGTAGTTTTAACCCTTAGACTAAATGAGAACCAGTGGAATCATGCAGGCATAAATTTATAAATATGGGAAAAAAGAGAGCTTTTTCTTGCCATATGCCTCTAACTCTTAAATGTAAAATGAATTATTGTATTAGAAAATAACTATATGGCAACCACCACAGTAATAGTAGTCTTAGGCAAGATTCATCAATAGATGCTAAAACTAGTGGGTGGAAGTTCAATGAGAAATGGGGAATCTCACTGTATCTCTCCATAGGAAAGTTATTAAAACAAGGAAAAATTATAATTCTATAATAGATACATCTGTTAGGCCCCACATTAACCGAGTAAAACCCTCAAAACTACAGTTTGTTTGGTTTAGTGTAAGGAACACTGGTAGTCCAAGTGAAAAATTTTTGAACAAATCTGTAAATGCTTAGATAGTAATATTATAGAAATGCTCATATCCTTATTTTGATAAATGTACTAAGGTAATTAATAAGATGTTTCTGTCTTAGAGAAACACATATTGAATTATTTGGAGGTGAATGGTACCATTTTGTAATATTTCAGTAAATTCTACTCAAAAGGTTCAGAAAACAAGTATAAAGAGAAAAATGGCATAACAAACATTACTTGGTAAGATGTTTATATTTGGGGAATCTAGGTGAAGGGCTAATAGGAATGATTTTTATTATTTTTGTAACTTTTCTATAAGTCTGCAAGTATTTCAAAAAATGTTTAAAAATAATTCTTACTACACAATGCCATAGTCTCTCCTTTGAAGCATCAGAATTATTTTCACTTTCTCTGTGCATGTAAGAGTATACGGGGTATGGGGAAGGTTTGAAATCAGCCTTCTGAATGGCCACCTAAATTAGCAAGTATTTCACAATATTATGGACATTACATGTTTGCTATATTTCTCGTAAATTTCCTGCAGGAGTTGGGAGTATACAATTTCTGGACTGTCAAAGACCTTATTCAGGCAGAAGAATCAGAGAAGCCTAGAGGCAAGATAGAAAGAAAAAAGAAAACATATATAAGTTCTGCCATCTTCAAATTTTGCACCAGAAATATTTTGGTTTCAAAAGTAAAATGAGCAAAGGGGTTTGAACCAACAAAAGTGAAAGACTTAAGGAGTCAGGGAAGTGACTGGAATCCTTCCATGAAGATTAGAAGTTAAAACGATCAATTGAGATAATGAAATACAATGTGTGTTCTTTGATGTGTGTAGAGAAAGAATTGTGTTCAGGCAAGTTTAAAGAACCCATGAATTGTAAAAATCAATCAGAATGCCTATAGGACATGGAAAACAGTTATCAGTTGAAGCCAGTTTAGTACAGCTATTATTCAGAACAGAGCTATAGCTAGCAAATACACACACATCTATTCAATTCAGTAAAAAAGAAAAAGAAAGGACAATGTCCAGTTTAAATTTTAAAAAAGATAAGTTCTTACTAAATTGCCATTTAGATAAAACATCTAACTGAATAATCAACAATAGAGTTATGCAGTCAAAACTCTCTTACTGAGTGATTACTAAAGCACTCTACCTAATTCTAAATTAAAACGAAAACAAACAGGTCATTGCCTATACACACTTGCTTTCTCAATTGAGAATGTAGGCATATTTAGGAATACTACTCAGTGTGAGGGCTGAAAACTGAGGATATGTTAGGGTACAGTGCTAATGCATACAAGGGAATGACTACAATGACTAGGAAGTGATACAAAAGGCCTCCACGAGGTAATACTTTTGAGCTGGTTTCCAGGTTTCATTCATTCATGGAACTAATTAGAGATAAAGAGGGTCTCTAGTGCTGCCTTCTCTAGCATCTAGCATACATTTTTCAGTTTCAAATGTTATTTCATTAACATAAATGTTGAACAAAATATGTATTTTGACTCTTATTAATCTCATTTATCTGAAACATATGTTTACATAGAAAATAAATAGATACAGAATTTTAAGCAATTCATGGTAGAATCCATTGTTCTATACAGTGGACTGAGCTAATCTTGGAAAGCTATTCACCATGCTGGCTGCTGAAGCTACAGGTGTCTCTCAGAAACTGCCTTACAGGGCACAAAAAACACTGGAGCCAAAGACCTAAATTCCCTCACTGCCTAAGGTTGAGGAAAGAAAATCTATTTCAAAGAGAACTAAAGTTTAAATACCTTGAACAGTATTACTTTACGCTATTCCATCCTACATTAGTAGTTTCATGCTCACTTCTCTTGGCTGATTAAAATATAACCAAATCCCAACTAACTTTGTAAGCCTTCCTAGAAACCTTAAGCAGCAGTTATCTCTGATTTTCAAGATTTCCATGTAATTATTATTAGGTTACTTTTTTGTCAATTAGTCATATATGTCTTGTGAAATCTACTGCAGTAATACTTGGAGGTTTATTTAAAAAATAACATTATTCATTTATATCCAGGTTCACCAACTGTATATCAAGCTCTGAGAGAGTAGAAATGGTAGTTTGATCTTCTTCATTATGTTTTTTAGTTGGGATTCAATAAATGCTCAGATTGGTTAGCTTAAATAAATTGTTCATGTAAAAGTGACAAGGGTCTATTAAGTCAATGGCCATGTAAAATTAAAGTAGGGGTTTAAGAGGAGTATAAAGTAGGATTGGACAGACTTGATAACTGACTGCTTGATGGAGGATCAAGAGGAGGCTAACAAGACCAGTATTCTGAGCTTGTGTAAGTGGATAGAGAAGGCCATGTTTAACATACACAGGGGAATCAGAAGAAGAATGTCTTGTTTTGGAAAGGAAGTACACATTTTCTCAGTGTATATTAAAAGCTAGACATAGTCAAGGATTTTGCAGCCTTATAATAAATCTAATAGTATTCACTCTGGAAACATGCCAAAAATGAGACTCAGAATCTAAAATCAGTGATTAAATGACTGAGATTCCAATCCAGACATTTTGCCTAAAAAGTCTCAGCTCTTCACCCTCACTTTCTCATAGATGTTTTGTTAGTTTCATGCAAATTTAATATGATTCCATATAGTCATTTTCTATATATTAATTTTCATACTAGTGAGTAAGAATTAAGAAAAACTAGTTTAAAAAGATTTTTGAAGAACTACTTAATGCACTATGACACCTGGGCCTTTTTCAGTTTACTAAACACATTCATTTCCTTTTCACTTCAGGAAAAACATCTGCATGATTCAGACCTAAATGCCCAACACTGACCATAATGGTAGACACTTAGGAAATACTCTAATAATTTTTATTGAAAAAATGTTGAATGAATGAAAAAATGGAATAAAAATGAGTGCATAGAAAGGATTATTACTACTTTATGTTTAAGTTCTCTCTTAAAAATGGAAATAACATGTATAAGAGATACTTGTTAGAAGAATTAAATAAAATGGTTTATATGATTAATGGTCTGCTAATAATTATCTATACATGTATGGGTTTATGTAGTTATTTTAATAATGGAGGTAAAGCTAGTGAATGCTTTAAGTATATTTGATTACAAGGTAGAAGGTATAAAAACATTGGATTAAACATGAGTGATTTCCCCATGAAATGTTTTATTTTAGTGTTATGATTTTACCATTAACTATAGGAGAGCTGTGAATCATAATACATGATACAATTATTATATGCTAATTTTAACCTGAGCACTTGTCACTGTATCAACGCTATTTGCATAAAGGAAGAATTTGCAATAAACTGCTTTTCTGTACAGTAAAATCCCTAAAGTAAATTCTAAATATATTGCTATATTTAATATAGTAAAAATAAGATTTTGTTATTTCACAGTTCAAAGAAAAATGCATAACAAAAATAAAATTAATTTCTTATCAAATAGTATGTGTGACAGTATTTCTTATCAAATATTGAGAATCGTTATGGCCTTTAAAGACTAAAAAAATTGAATGTACAGGCAAATAATCAAAAACTTAAAAAATTAAATTCAGAATAACTTTGAAATGAAATGGATACACAGTGATAAGTTTAATGTCTCATTAATTAAGAGAAACATCATGGTGACAGTGATGTTTGGATCTTTGCTTTCACTGACTCCTATTGTTCTTTTTGATAACTGGAGCCTCAGCAAAGACCACTGCATGGTAATGATGATGAGGGAGGTAATCACTTTTAACAAACAAATGCTCTTTATTGTGGGTATAGTTAAGAGATCACCACTATAACAAAAGAAACATAGAGGGGTAAATGTTTATTTTACATTCAGAATTGCCATTTGATATTTGGAAGTCCTGAAGGACAATCCTTTGAGCCTCTCTCACTTTTTATTTTATTTTATTATTTTATTTTATTTTTGCTTCAATTGGTGAGCATTAAATGTATCTATTATGTATTTAAAAATATACTGATTTTAAAAACTCATATAAATTTCCACATTCAACTTTTTTGTATTCTTCTTTAAAGTTGGCAGTGGAAGTTGAAAATCCAACTGTTTTGCCAACTCCAGAGAGTAACTTATTTTTATGTTCATGCCAGTAGACGTCTAATGAGTCATTTTGTGCATTTTTTAAGGTACAGCCTCTATAACTATATGGTGAATGATGACATCTGAGCTTTGACCTAAAAGAAATACATTTGAGTCACTTACAGAAGATGAAAATGACAGGTCATGTCTGTTCTATTTGACTCTTTCTTCCAATTTTTAAGCCTAAACCAGATTTTCATGAAAAGAATATTAACAGAGAGTTTCAAGCAAAGAATTCTTGCTTGAATTGCAATGTACAATATAAAACCCATTCTCAAATTGGAATAAGTTAGGCCAAAGTTCACATATCTTTTGAATAAACTTACTTCAGCTTACAATAGAACCTGAAAATTCTTCAATACTGTTTTGTCGTTAGGTGTGAAAAACTGGATCTTTGTGGTTTGGATTGGAATCATAATAAAATCAAATTATTGTCATAAGAAATAAGAAAGATTTTTACATTTCATTTGGCACCAAACTTAAGGAAATTTTGTTATGCAAATCAATAGAAATATAAAATTTTAAAAGCTGCTTTTTATTTTTTTATTATTATTTTTTAATATTTTTTTTTTCTAGGAGAGAGAGAGACAGCGTGAGCAGGGGAGGGTCAGAGAGAGAGGGAGTCACAGACTGAAACAGGCTCCAGGCTCTGAGCTGGCAGTCAGCACAGAGCCCGAAGAGGGGCTCGAACCCACGAACTGTGAGATCATGACCTAAGCGAAAGTCGGACGCTTAACCGACTAAGCCACCCAGGCGCCCCTAAAAGCTGCTTTTTAATCATAGTAGGTAAATTATAGCTAGGATGCTAAAGTTTATGTTAAATATTAGTCTTTGTATAATTAAAATCCACACATCTAATTTTGATATATCCAAAATAGATTGTTATCTAGTTTCTTAACTTCTTACTTTTAATATACTGGCACATTTTGTTGATTCTTCACCAAATATAGGTGTTAAATTATCCATCTTCTACTTATTTCATTAATATATATTATAATAAACTTCATAATCACTTTAAAATTTGGTATCTTTCCTTTAAATTTAGTAGATATTTTGTGATAATATTTTATGATAATAAAGGTTCAGTGTATGGTTTTTCAATTCATTAACACGCTAGCATGATCAAACATATCTGATACTAAATGTGAACTCTATATCTTAAGTTGTATAAACTGCATGAAATTACCCACTTACTTTACCTTTTTTGTCTCCAAAACAGTTTCCAAATCCCCGAAAAAGAAGTTATTTTCACATTTTTCCCCTAAACTATGTCTCCTGGCCTCCTCCAGAACTGTACCCAGAATTCTCCATAAGTTTCAAATTATTCTCACTCATTTATTAAGTCCAATGTAATCATAATTTGATTTGTTTTTCTAATTGGATCTGCATCTCAATATGCAAATAATAGCAATCACAAAATGTATAAAGAGCATTGATTGATGTCTGTATTGATCCAGGGCAGTGCGTTTGTTATGAATGATTATGAAATTGATTTGTTACAGTATTACATATTTCATTCAGCATTTTTATATTGCAATATAAAATAATATGATTTTAGCTCTATAAACACTGTTATATTTAGTATTATGGATAGAAAATTTATTTTTTTTTAATATTTGGACAAATATATGAAATTAGTTTAAACCACATATAATTGACCATCTAAATATAATATATATATTTTTTACTTTAGTTGGTTCATAAGTTAGCTAGAGATGCTACAAATGGGTGACTTAAAACAATAGAAATTTATTGTCTCATAGTTCCAGATGCTAGATGTCCAAGATCAATGTGTTATCATGGTAAAATTATTTTTAGGCAATCTCTACCTAACTAATCTATTAGTTTATCCAGGCCCTACACACACACCACCCTATCATTTCCCGTTTCCTATCCATTTTCAGAATTGGCAATATCTTTGCATCAATTAAAGTATATTTATAGCTTTAAAGTCCCTGTGATTTGAACAAATGTCAAAAATATCGTATTTATAAGTCATATTTATAAGCATTAAAATATAATAATCAAAATAAAAAACACATTACACATTTCTAAATAATAATTATTCATGATAAGCAATGTCTTAATCAGAGAAGTAAATTCTTAATGAGATTTAAGTGGCTTTTTAAAAATGAATTTATGTATCCATGGGTAAAAATTACTTTTTCAAATGAGACAGGATGTGTTAAGTAGGATTAAACCAAAGTAACAGATACAACAGACAATACATATTAAGAGATTAAATGCAAGAGTTTGATTTACACAATTGTGAAGGCTGGTAAGTGGGGCTCCTGCAGGTCTGGCTCTCAGGAAGAGCCATCTGGGACTTTTAAGCACAAGGGTGGAGTTGCTATCACTGAGCAAAAATTCTTCTTCAGGGAAACCCTCAGCTCTGCTCTTAAAGCTTTCCAATTTTTTAAATGAGGTTGATGCAAATTATCTAGATAATCTTTCATTCTTTAAACACCCTCATAGCAGCATCCAAATTAGCTGCTGAACAACTGCAGACTGACTAGTAAACAGCGTTTGCCATCACCATTTAATAAGTCTTTTTTTGATCCTCCTTTTTTTATGTGACACATAAATTCTAAAATGTCTTGCCTAAAATTTTGGGATGGAAATTACAGCTTCCTGGATTTTTTTTTTTTAAGCACTGTCACTAAACTCTGTAAAGTCAGTCGATGTTATAAGCCAAAATTCAGAGAGTGACCTATCTGACCAAAAAATAGTTTCAAGTCTACAGTGAGATCATAACTTGAGGCTAAGTTGAAGGTTGGATGCTTAACCAACAGGAGCCCCTAGATTAAACATTGTTTAGATTAAACTTTTAAAAAAGGATATAAAGTACTAGAAAGCAAAGTCAAGAAAAGCAAAGGTGAGGTGTTTGTTTGGCTCAATTGGTTAAGAGCCTGACTTTGGCTCAGGTCAAGAACTCATGGTTCATCAGTTTGAGCCCCACATTGGGCTCTGTGATGACAGCTCAGAGCCTGCAGCATTCTTCAGATTCTGTTTTTCCCTGTCTCTCTGCCCTTCCCAAATCGTCTCTGTTTCTCTCTCTGTCTCAAAAAATGGATAAATATGTAAAAAAGAACAAAAGGAACGAAAGTATAGAATTTAATGTAGTAACAATTGACAAAATTTAGTTTGATAAATAAAATGTAGTGTTAGTTCCTAAGGAAAGAATTCAATGTTCTGGAAAGTCTTATTAAGAAAAAAATTAGAGGGCACCTGTGTGGCTCAGTTGGTTGAACATCTGACTTTGGCTTAGGTCATGATCTCATGATTCCTAAGCTTGAGCCCTGCATTGGACTCTGTGCTAACAATTCAGAGCTTGGAGCCTCCTTTGGATTCTGTGTCTCTTTCTCTCTCTGTCCCTCAACCTGCTCACACTCTATATGTATTTCTCTCTCTCAAAAATAAATAAACATTAAAAAATTTTTAAAAAGGAGAGATTATACAATTACATAAACTCAGAATAATAACAGAAGTAGAGGAAATTATAAAGCTAATTGAGATAAATATTTTAAAAATACAAAGTATTTAGGAATGAATATGATGAAATACAAAAACAATCTCTACCTTTGAAACTATAAAATATTAAAATATTGTTGAGAGACATTACAAATAAATAAATAAATTCAAATAAAGAGAATTATTAAATTCAAATAAATAAAGAAAATTATTATGCTCATAGATCAGATACAATGCAACTTCAACATAAATCCCAGGAGGCTCTTTTTTATAAAATTGATGAACTGCTTCTAATATTTTTATGATAAAACAAAGGATCTCAGAGTTCCAAAACAACTTTGAAAAGGAACGAAGATAGATGATTCAAACTATCTGATTCCAAGAATTACTACAAAGCTACAAAAATTTAGAAAGTGTATTATTGTGTAAGATAAATGGATTTTAGGATTAGGATGTCTGAAATAGACCAATATATACATGGTTAATTGATTTTCCATGAAATTCCCAAGAGAATTCAATGGGTAAAATAAAGTCTTTTACAATAAATTGTACTAGAACAAATGGATATAAATATATAAACAAACAAACAAAAATGTGAGCTTCTCAACTTTTAACTGAAATAAAAGATTAACTGGAAGTGCATCATAAACCTTAATGTAAGCATTGCATATAGAAGATATAAAACTGTATAGCTGGATATATAAAATATACATGAGAACTTCTTTGTGATCTTTATATAGAGATAGTTTTCATAAATAAGTCTTAATAAGAATAAAATAAGTTTTATTGCTTTAGAGTAAGAAATGCTTTTCAAAATATGCTGTTACAAAAATACAAAGCAAGGGACTGAAAGGAATATTTGAAACATCTGTATCTGATAAAGAACATGTATATAAGATTTTTAAGAACTCTTTTTTTACTGTTTATTAATTAATTAATTTATTTATTAAGAGATAAAGAGAGCACAAGTAGGGAAAGGGCAGAAGAAGAGGGAGAAAGAGAGAATTCTAAGCAGGCTCCACATTGCCAGTGCAGAGCCTGATGTGGGGCTTCAACCCATGAACCATGAGATCATGACCTGAGAAGAAACCAAGAAAGCGACACTTAATCGACTGAACCACTCAGGTGCCCCAAAAGAACTCTAATAATATAACAATAACAATAATAATGATAACCAGATAAGATATGCTAATTGAGCAAAATATTTGAATAAATATCAGCAAAAAAGATACAAGTACAGAAATGGTAAATAAGCACCAAAAGGTACTCAACATCATTATCATTAGGAAAGCAGAGATCAGAGCAAGTCCCAAGCTTCTTTAGGCATAGCTACAGACACTTATGAAATTTCCCAGTCTCCATCTTAAGTAGGGAAAGAGGAAAGGAGTCATTTGGACTTTGTCCTCTAATGAACACCTGAGACTTAATACGAATTGAGAAGAGAAATATAGTAAATTTATTAAAATCCAGCTTCTGATAATTTATTATATTTAAATAAGTCCAACCCTATGCCTCATCCAATGTAGTGAAAAATTTTTAAAGAAAAAACTAAATTTAATATTTCTACACCTTTAGAAATATTACTTGGACTTGTTTTGCTCCATTTGAAGAAAACACTGGGGAATGGTCTATTATATTTCTTAAAGATAAAGAAAGCTTTGTTCTCATTAATGAAAAAGTATTGTACATTTTGATGAATTTTAAACAAAAATGTAGATATGTAGGTTAGCTAATAAATGTTTATTCCAATTTACTAACAATGTCCAGATTCCAAATTATCTACTTTATCCTTTTATGGAAGTAAAATAAATTCACCTGTGTAGTTTAATTCTGCAGCTGTTTAGGAAATCATCCTGGAATGATGAAAAAGTAACTGGTCCCCTTCACTATATTTAGTGTACACATGTGGTACTATGTATTCTCCTCCTTGATTTCACCATTAAATACACAATTTATGAAAAATTCAGCATCTAATCTCCTTATTTTATGGTTCATGTGGTATTTTAAAGTGTCCATAATATAAACTGTCTCTGCAAACAGTTTTACTTTTCTTAAGGAACTATACTTGATTTAGTAAAAATCAGGACCTTGTGTGTGTGTGTGTGTGTGTGTGTGTGTGTGTGTGTGTGTGTGTGTGTGTGTTTGAACAGCAGCTGTTTCATGAATGCTATGGTGATATGAAAAAGTTAAGGTATAGTTAAAATTTACTTTTTTTCTAGAGAAGCAGATCACAAAGATGGATATATTACTATGAATTGTACCAGATATCCTAATTTTTTTAAATAGCTGAAATGTGTTTCTTCTTGAAGATCTCAGTTTTATTTAACATGAATTAACAAAAATGTATTATTTTAACTGGGCTAATTGGGCAGTAAGAATGTGCTAGTTAAGCACATTCCTAAACTGTAAAGGGCACATAACACATAAGATTTATATCCTCATATTCTAGTGAAAAAAAAAAATTCTAAAATTCGAATACAAATGGTTTGATTCATAAATCAAAAATACACATATGCATGTAACCACATTTTCTTTTAGGCATCTATCTTTAAAGTATTAATAAGGACATACAAAGATAAAATATTCCATAAGATGTTTGGTACAGAGTAGAACATTAGAATATTTTTTTGGTTTTGGTTTCTCTTTTAATAAAGGTATAGGAAGAAATGACAAATGTCTTTACTTTGAGCCAGTTTGAATTAGACAACTTAGCTGCTTAGAGTCTGGTGCTAATGAGGTCAAGGCTAAGAGCCTAATCCCCACACAGCTAATTAGTATTATTTTGCTTCCAGATCTCACACTAGGTATCTTGCAAAGTGCCCTACTTACAAAAGGGAAGGCAGGTGATAAAAAGTTGGTAGAATAGTAAAACTGAGAAATCTTGGTTAGCTTCTCAGGCAATATCACTATCCCACTGTGGCACTACAATGTTCCAGCTAAACTCTTAGTTCTAAAATTATATTTTGTGATTTTTGGTCTTTATGTACTTTATTCTTTAATCATATATGTCATTCAGCTTTTGGGGAATTAAAATTCTTCTCCCTCAAATTCTAGGATACTTGGCACCTCTTCCACAAATTGTTATCACTTCATTCTCTCAAATTACAAGAATCCTCTTTATAGCAATCATATGATACTGGTCTGATAATTTATATATATGGCACAAATGGTTTAAGAAAATAAATCCTTGAATTAGATATACAATGTTGCTCATCTTTATAACTCAGTGTGTCTTGACCATCATCTATTTCCATAAATATTAGCTGAAAGAATGAATTTTTTTTTTTTTAAAAAAAAGGTAGTGAATAAGTGAGAGAATGAATGTAGTTCCTGAGTTGCAGTTAATTACCTGGCCACTAATCCAGAGCATGTACTGTACCTCATGGCATAAGGTCTTATTATGAAAGAAGAGTTGCTATTCCCAACTATGCTATATCTCTAATATTAATAAATAAAGTTAGGGACGTCTGAGGGACTCAGTCAGTTAAGCACTCACTTCTTGGTTTTGGCTCAGGTCATGATCTCACAGTGTGGAGTTGAGCCTTTTTGGAATTTTCACTCTCTCCTGTCTCTGCACCTCCCATCCTCTCTCTCTGTTTCTCTGTTTCTCTCAAAATTAATAATAACCTTAAAAATATTTAAATAAATTAATAAACATCGGTATCAGCCATGGTTAGTTTTTCTTCACTTTTCTCCATAATATTTATTACATATTGATTAGGAATACGTCAGCTTCAAATAATATTATTGGATTTTGTCTTTCTCATAAAATGTAATTAATATATTGTTTGGAAGGATATCAGACTCAGAGAAGCTATGAAAAGGGGAAAATCCAGATATGAATTTTCTATGCGGAAAAGTCTAGCCAGAAAGCCAGCATATTATAAGAATCACCACAGTTCATACTTTAATATACTTTGCTAGCTACTTTTCTCTGTGTTTACTCACTCAAGACTCAAAGTCCCAAGCAGCAGAGTCCTACTGAATAGGCTTGGTTGCCAGGAAGTAGAAAGAGGAAAGATCTAGGTCTGTACTTTCAATATGGTAGGCACTAAGCATGGACGTCTACTGGGCCGTTGAAATTAGGATGGTCCTAATCGAGATGTGCTGTGAGTGTAAAACACACTGGGGTTTGAAGACATAGTAAAACTTACAAGAATATAAAAATTTCAATATTTTATATTATTTACATGTTGGTTGAGATTCATTAAATAAAACTCATTAAAATTAATTTTCATTGTTAAAACATCATCATACATTAGAAAACTTAAAGTTACATAGTACACTTTAGATTTATAATTTCGATTGGATAATGTTGCTGATCTAGATGTTTTTAGTATTTTTAGCGAGAAATGGGATGGTGCCTACCATTTCTCCTGTCACCCAGTGTCTCCGCCAAGCCTTAAAACAATAACCTACGAGAATGGGGATAATCATATAGAGTGTATTTGTGTCTCACATGGTTTGTGAGAATGCATACTTTGTGGGTGACTAATGATTTAAGAGCAAAACTTTGATAGTGCTGGGAGCATTAATGAAATGGGTGCCATAGAGTCACAAAAGGGCTTTAAATATTGGCTTCTGACTTTTGGTTCAGCTGAGGTAATATACAGCAACAGAGAGATACACTCTTAAGACAGAAATATGAAGATATTCATGAACTTTTAATGTTCACTTCTATCAGAAGTTAGTGCCTATATAAAAGAAATTGTGGATGTAGAAATTACATTGCATTATATCTATATGTGTATATATATTTTTTATATTTTTATTTCTTTCTAGGAGAGAGAGAGAGAGAGACAGCATGAGCAGGGGAGGGTCAGAGGGAGAGGGAGATACAGACTCTGAAATAGGCTCCAGGCTCTGAGCTGGCAGTCAGCACAGAGCCCGACGCGGGGCCCGAACCCACGAACCGCGAGATCATGACCTAAGCGAAAGTCGGACACTTAACCGATTAAGCCACCCAGGCGCCCCATATCTATATGTGTATATTAAACTGTATATTAATTTGCTCAGTGTATGTAGTTCATTTAGTAAGAGACATATATTCAATTCTGGGAAGTTATAACTGTAACTGTCAGGGTTTCAGGTGGAAAAACAAATCCATACTGTAAAAGTTCAATATTTCATGTTAAAATTAGATGAGTTCAGGGTAACTGGGTGGCTCAGTCAGTTAAGCGTCTGACTCATCATTTCACTCAGGTCATTATCTCATAGTGCTGAGATCAAGCCCTGTATCAAGATCTGTGCTGGGTGTGGAGCCTGCTTGAGATTCTCTCTCTCCCTCTGCCTCTCCTCAGCTTACATGGAAGTGCACGTGCTATGTCTCTCTCTCTCTCTCTCTCTCTTTCTCTCTCTCTAAAAAAAAAATTTAGATGAATTCAAATTCTCCCTATGTCCCTATCTTCTCCTTTTTCCCATTAGTATTTATTCGTGTTCCAAATAATTCTTTAATTGCTTCTTTACTATATAATGCCACTGATAATAATAGCACGAATATAAATATCCTTTTCCAAATATTTTATGAGCTTTCTGATGTTACTAAAATAATTCATGTCTTAGTTTTATCCCCCATCTCTGCTGGGTGCATAAAATATTCTCAGGTAACATGCAATGCATTGGACAATCCTCAAAAAAGGAAATGTGCAAGCTGCTAGAAAAAAAGAAAAGGAAAAATAAAAGAAGAAAAGCTAAGAATTGCATTCTAAACCATTTTTAGGCATGAAGGCTGATTTCTTACTTAGGATTTGAAGGATGTAGGAAAAGACTCTGCCAATTTTGTTTTAACAAACCCGTCTCAAAATTATGTTGCTTCATTGAGGTGAAATTTCGATGTGAGATTTGCATAAGTGTTAATGTGTCACCTGTTTCGTGGAATGTTGACTATTCACTACTAAATATATTGAAATCTCTTTATTAAGTGCACTTTTGGAAATGAGATTAACCCATACTTCAGGTTAAATATAACATAAAGATTTATATATATGGACTTATTTTGAAATAAACATAAAATTTTTGAATATATTTTTGAGTTTGGAGTTTCAAAGGAAATATTCTTATCTTTATTAATTCTTATTAAAATAATAAGATGAGGGTCACCTGGGCAGCTCAGTCAGTTAGCATCCAGTTTCGGCTCAGGTCATGATCTCACAGCTCATGAGTTCGAGCCCCATGTCAGCCTTCACACTGACAGCTTGGAGCCTGTAGCCTGCTTTCAATTCTATGCCTCTCTCTCTCTAACCCTCCCCCTCTTGTGTGCTCTCTCTCTCTCTTTCTCAAATACAAATAAACATTAATTTAAAAAATATTTAGATGATTGTATTTCAATGAATGAAACATAAAATTGAATCTCCTTTGCATTTTTATTTATTTTCTTTTCTTATTTGGAGAGTCTGCTGGTATTACAGTTATATTATTATGTGCTTCCAATTTATGAATAAAAATAATTCCATAGGGCATTTCTTAGAGAAAAGGGTGAATATGTGTTTGATCTGTTAAGATCAAATGGGGATATTTACAATATGCTCCAGATGTATTCCCAAGACAAGAGATATTTAAAGGAGATAGCTAGAAATAAAAGACGTTAAATTTATCATGTTGAAGAAGTTATCATTTCAATATACTTCTAGGCATCTTAGTTAAAAGACAAATTTAGCATTTTTGTGTCATTGCAAGCCAGGGAATCTAATGAAAATTATAAATTTAATTATATGATAAAATAGAAGTAGAGAAAATTTAAATTTGTATTTTT
Organism: Proteles cristata cristata; assembly: GCA_017311185.1. Taxonomy (NCBI): domain Eukaryota; kingdom Metazoa; phylum Chordata; class Mammalia; order Carnivora; family Hyaenidae; genus Proteles; species Proteles cristata. The sequence goes on from JAESUZ010001194.1 coordinate 3,520,076, forward strand.
GTGTCCTTAAGGAACTCAGAAATATCTCTATTTTAATAGAAAAATAAAGTATTTGTATTTTAAAAATCCAAAGAATATTTTAAGTTAGGAAAAAAAGAGTTAAAATCTATCACAAAGAATTAACAGTTGTTATCACTTTTGTTTCCATATTTTTAACTTTTTGGTACATATATTTATACACGTATATATAATATTTATATGTATATATATAAAGAATTCTACTTTCTGAATTAACCTATTACGGATAAGTTGTTACACTACACGTTACAAAAGTATTATGCTATATAAAGTTATATGTAAATATAAAATAGGCGATATCATATTAAGTATATCACTTCTATTTTATAAAAATATAAATTTTACCATTATTTATAATATAATATATAAAATTAATCTTATATCTTGTATATTATTATATTTTGAAATATATGTAACAAAATTTTATACAATCTTTCTCTCACCCTCTACAATCTTATATCTGTATATTTGATGTCATCAGTCTGGTTGCATCCCTCAACAATTTTCTCTATATTTGTACAGAATAGTTTGTTTATATAACAACCTTATTAAAATAATTCATATTGCCACATTTATTCTTTAGTTCATATCTTACTAGACCTTCACATTTAGATATAAGTGATCTTTTAAATAAAAATATTTCATAGAATTGATATTTTATTCAATTATTTGTATATATTCATATGTTGTATTGTCCCCACAAAGTGTTTTCTACCAATATTTTTTACTATTATTGGCAAGTCTCTCCAGAGAGGAATTTTTAAGTCAAATGTATGACTGATTTTAATTATTAAAATTAGAATACTTAAGAAGTCAGAATTTTTCCTTAGGAGGTTTTACAATATCAAACTCTCAGGTCAGTGACAGAATCTCCTCTAACTGTAATAAGCTGCATATCATGGTTTACTTTCTTAATTCTTAACTCTAAAGTCAAATAATGTACATCTTTATTTTTTCAATTTACAGTACTCTAACTTCCAGAAAAGTTGCCCATTTTAAGTTTGAATAATTAACACCTCTTTATTTAGTTGACACTATTAAAAACTAATTATATTAGTAACTCAAAGGGAATCTTTGCATGAGTTTCAAGTCATATACAGCTACTCCAAATAGTAAGTGAAACTGTGTAAGCAATAATATTAAAATGTTAAATTTTCTATTGTGATTACCATATTTTAGTCTCTTAACAAATTTTATTTCACAAACAGGATAAATATTACATATTCATTCTATCTTCAGGAATGTAAAAACTTTAATTATTTTACATTTTATTATAATAGCTAAACCCTGATACTATCTGTATAAGTAAGGATTTAATTTATTTCTTTTTTTGTATCAGTAACTTAATAAGAACTAGAAAATACAAAATTTTGCTTAATATTGAGCATCTATGCACATGTGTATTGGCTATGTGGATTTTCTTTTCTGACTATTGTCTTTCCAAATTCTTTTCCCATATTCTGTTCTTTTTCTCCTTGTTTTGCTTTTAATGTATTTAAAAGTATTATTCATAATCAAAATGTTATTACTATCTTAAACATATAAGCTATAATTAATTTGCAACTGACACTTTGTTCTCAGACATAACATCTAACAAAAGTTCAAACTTAAAAAGCAATCTGAGATATACATGACTTGTACTTTGGAAATGAATATAGATTTTGTCAAAAGGTTGTCACTTTCTCAGAGTCAAAAACAAACAAATTTTATAAATGTTAATAAATTGCAGTAATGGAAAAGAAGTGACAGGTTTTTAAGGTTATATTTTATAGAAATTCTAATATTGCTTTTACAAACCTTGACTAATTGTCAGAAACATAGATATTTTAATATAGTTATTGCTTCCCTGCAATACCTCTGTATCAGTATTTACAAACTAATTTACATGTAATTTACTAGTATTAGTATTTAAAATCTAATTTACATGACTTTTAAAAAATTTTAGAAATATTTGCTTATATTTGAGAGAGAGAGAGATAGAGAGAGAGACTGTGTGAGTAGGGGAGGGGCAGAAAGAGAGACAAAGATAGAATATGAAGCAGGCTCCAAGCTCTGAGCTGTCAGCACAGACCCCAAAGTGGGGCTCAAACTCACAAACTTTAAGATCATGATCTGAGCTGAAATCAGGCACTCAACTGACTGATCCACCCAGATGCCCCTAATTTACATGATTTTTAAGTGACCCTTGCTGCTGCCTGGCTATAGTTGTGAGGCGAATACTTGTCTAATTGAAATTTGAAGAAACATATTACTACAGATCTATATGTGGAGTGGAGATGGTGTCTTTGAACTCTTGGTCTGACCTCAGTTCCCTTCCTCCTTGCAAAATGGTACACTAGAGCTCATCACACAGGAGGGATGTGGTGCTTGCGTGACAGTGGTTAATTGGTGGATACTCAATGGTCGGTATGGGATTCTCAGTACATATCGAATTGATAGAGAGAAGAGTCAAGGCTGTGTGTACAAAGAATTGGGCACATCTGATCTGTCCCTGCAAATAGAAAAGTTCTAATGACCTGATGGAGACTATATGTCCTAAGTGGTTTCATTTTCAGGGAAGTCACTGTGTCCAGATAGGTTATGGGCTGACCAGTCCATCTGGTCATTGGTGCCAGAGCCAGTAAGAGTAAAGTTCAAATGAAATGTTATTTTTTTTTAAATAAGTGAAAGACTTACACAAGGAATGTAAACCAGTTGCACAAGAATTAATTCTTTAGCTATAAGGATGCATGGCTAAACTGAACCAATATGGCAGAACAGAGAATACTAGGAAAACATCACAGTGTGGTCATATACTTCAGTATATTATTTATTCATACTATGTTAGACACACACATATATACTTTATCCTTTGCTATGTTTATTTAAACCAAGTATTTAAAGAAATAATTGAAAACTTAACCAAACACAACAGTGTTATGATACTTTTCCCTGCTTCTTTTTTATATATACCCATTCATCCTATGTTTGGGCATATAAATATGTATTCCTTACTAGTTAAATAAAATTACTAATTTGTGTCCCCTGTATTAAATTAAATACAAATTTTATAGTTTTTGGCTATTGAGTCTAGTATTTTTCTTTTTTATTATGCCTTCATTGTGCTTACATTTCGCCAACTTTTTGAATTGTATTTAAAATTGAACAGATACTGAGGCTTATTTATTTCACTCTTTTCTTTTGTCTTGAGAGTACAAGACAAAGTTAATAAACACACAAACACACACATAAACATAAAAAGAGTTATTTAGATAACCTGTGTGATGTCTAGAAGTTATAGAGAAGGACAGGATTTTGGAGGTCATCTCTCATCTTAATTCAACAAATTATTTTCTTTTGTGGGTTAAGTAAAAGTGAAAAAGGAACAGAACAGTCCTAAATTCTACTTTCAGCTCCCCAACCAACTTGCAATATGATTGTGAGGCAGATCTTAAATGCATTGTGTTTCTGTGTCTTGCCAAATAAACTCTTTACCAGATATGCTCTGAAGAATGTATCAAAAACAATATTTGTATTCAAAACTTCAAGATTTCCGCTTGGAAATCAGAAAAGGCTAGAAGATCTGTGTGAAAAGCCACAGGGATGATAATCAAGACCTGAAGTAATTTGGAATGAACAAGTGGAAAGAAATATCATTCTAAGGTTAAACTAAACCAATCAAACACTTAAGGAAAATTTCAGTCCTGATGGTGTTTCAACAAAGAGAATTTTGATGCTGTTTACAATAAGCATAACTGCACTCAGTAATTGGAAATAAAATAAGGCCCATTAGGGAAATAAATCTGCATTGTGTTTTGGTGCAACTGGATGGGGAAAATATTTATAACAGTAAGATGCTGTTCACAAAAACAAAACAATTAAATTTATCCACTTGCAGAGCAAAATATTATCTATCCAGAAGTGGCAAGAGGGTTTTGCTGAGCCATCTACATATTCTTGTCTTAATGTAAAATTTGTGGCTTTAGTGTGTCTGTGGACAAAGCAAAGAACTGAAATTTAGCTATTTTTGAAGACTGTAGAAAAATTCTAAAATTTATTTGTGAATCTGTGAGTAATCACCTATTTCTCTATATATTTATTTATAAGCTATAATTAATGAAAGAAGTTGAAGCTTATAAAGTGAATTTCTATAGCAAAAGAATAATGCTCATATAAAAATAAGATTAGAACCAAGAATAATACAAAATAAGATATATTTCCAAATTAAAGATATTGAAAGACAGGTACGTAGATAATAATACTTCAGAGTTATTATTCATGACCTAAAAATGCAGCTCTAAGTTTCTTAAAAGCTGGAAGAAAATATATCGCACTGTTTTAAACCAAGTTTATATTACTGTTGAATGTAATTTACCAGAGAACAAGAACCGATTCACAGATATATATCCCAAATGAGATATCACCACACATCTGTCAGAATGGCTAAAATCAACAGCATAAGAAACAAGGAGTGTTTGGCAAGGATATGGAGAAAAAGGAATATTGCTATACTGTTGGTGGGAGTGCAAACTGGTGCAGCGACTGTGGAAAACATTATGGAGCCTTCTCAAAAAGTTAAAAATAGAACTACCCTTTGATCTACTAATGGTACTTTGGGATACTTACCCAAAGGACACATTAAAAAATACTAATTCAAAGGGATAAATGCACCCCTATGTTTATAGCAGCATTATTTACAATAGCCAAGATGGAAGCAGGCCAAATGTCCATCAACTGATGAGTAGATAAAGAAGATGTGGTATATATACACAAGGGAATATTATTCAGCCATAAGAAATAGTGAAACCTTGCTGTTTGCAACAATGTAGATGGAACTAGAAGACTATAATGCTAAGTAAAATAAGTCAGTTAGAGAAAGAGAAATACCACATGATTTCACTCATATGTGGAATCTAAGAAACAAAACAAATGAGTTAAGGGAAAAGAGAGAGAGAAACCAAACAACTCTTAACCATAGAGAACAAACTGATGGATACCAGAGAGGAGGTAAGTAGGGGAGGGGATTGCATGAAATGGGTGATGGGGATTAAAAAGTGTACTTGTCATGACGAGCACTGGGTGATGTATAGAATTGTTGAATCACTACTTTGTACACCTGAAACTAATATAACACTGTTAACTAACTGAAATTAAAATAAAAGCTTAAATAACTTAAATTAAAAACAAACAAACCAAAAAACAAACAAAAAACAAAAAATCCAAAGAGGGGCACCTGGTAGTTCAGTTGGTTATCCATCTGAGTCTTCATTTTGGCCCAGGCCATGATCTCATGGTTCCTGAGCGTGAGCCCTAATCAAGCTCTGCACTGATGGTGCAGAGCCTTATTGTGATTCTCTCTCTCCCTTTCTCTGTGCCCCTTCAGCATTGTCTCTCTCACTCTCTCAAAATAAATAAATAAACTTAAAAAATAAAAACAAAGACATATAGGTAAATTCCTCCAGTTGTCCCCTTCAGTCTTGAAAACTCCAATAGCCCTTATGTAAAACCTAAGTGAAAACTTATTATTAGTATGTGACTGGAAGAGAAAGTAGTCCAAACTAATGTGCACATTTTTGTTTTTGTTTTTACCTTATTAGATTTTATATTTTCTATTTTTAAGGTATAGAATTTAGTAATTTATCACTTACATATAACACCCAGTGCTCATCCCAAGAAGCATCTTCCTTAGTACCCCTCACACTTTTAGCCCTCCCCCCACCATACAACACCCCACCACTAATCCTGTCTGTTCTCTATATTTAAGACTCTCTTGACGGTTTGTCTCCCACTCTGTTTTTATATTATCTTTGATTCCCTTTCCTTATGTTCATCTGTTTTGTATCTTAAATTCCATATATGAGTGAAATCAGATATTTGTCTTTCTCTGACTGACTTATTTTGCTGAACATAATACCCTCTAGTTCCATCCACATATTTGGAAATGACAAGATTTCATTCCTTTTGATCACCAAGTAATATTTCATCTTTATCATAGGTAGATGGTCACTTGTGCTTTTTTCCATATTTGTCTATTGTTGATAGTGCTGCTATAAACATTGGGGTGCATGTGCCCCTTCAAATTAGTACTCCTCTATCCTTTGGATAAATCATAGTAGTGCAATTTCTGGGTCATAGGGTAGTTATATTTTTAATTTTTTAAGGAACCTGCATACAGTTTTCCAGAGTAGCTGCACCAGTTGGCACTCCCACCAACAGTGCAAAAGGGTTCTGCTGTCTCTGCATCCTCACCAACATCTGTTGTTGCCTGAGTTGTTAATTTTAGCCATTCTGACAGGTGTGACGTGGTATCTCATTGTGGTTTTGATTTAGACTTCCTGGATGATGAGTGATGTTGAGCATGTTTTCATATGTGTTAGCCATCTGGATGTCTTCTTTGAAAATATGTCTATTCATGTCTTTTGCCCATTTCTTCACTGGGTTATTTGCTTTTTAGGGGGTTGAGTTTAATAAGTTCTTTATAGACTTTGGATACTAACCCTTTATCTGATAACGTCCTTTGCAAATATCTTCTCCCATTTCGTTGGTTGCCTCTTAGTTTTGATGATTGTTTCCTTGACTGTGCAGAAGGTTTTTATCTTAATGAGGCCCCAATCATTGATTTCTGCTTTTGTTTCCCTTGCCTCTGGAGACATGTCAAGTAAGAAGTTCTTGTGGCTGAGGTCAAAGAGGTTGTTGTCTGTTTTCTGCTCTAGGATTTTGATGGCTACCAGTCTTATGCTCAGGTCTTTCATCCATTTTGAGTTTGTTTTTGTGTATGGTATAAGAAAGTGGTCCAGGTTCATTCTTCTGTGTGTCACTCTCCAGTTTTGCCAACACTGTTTGCTGAAGAGAGTATCTTTTTTTCCATTGGATAGTCTTCCTTACTATGTCAAAGATTAGTTGGCCGTATGTTCGTGGGTCCATTTCAGGGTTCTCTAGTATGTTCCATTGATTTATGTATCTGTTCTTGTGGGAGTACCGTACTGTCTTGATGATTACAGCTTTCTAATACAGCTTGAAATACAGAATTGTGATGCCTCCATCTTTGTTTGTTTGTTTTCAGGATTTCTTTGGCTATTCTGGGTCTTTTCTGGTTCCAAAATTTTTTAGTATTGTTTGTTCTATGAACTTGAACATATGTAAAAAAAGTATTTTTTAGTATTGTTTGTGAACAATGATGGTGTTTAACAGAGATTACTATTTTTTAATCCAAAGTCAATACAGATAGAAAACCTTGTGACTTTATCTAGAAAAGAAAGTTGCTTAGTCATGGAATGCTCATGTCTGACATAGATGCTGTCTTCCATGAAGATATCAGCATCTAGTTTAGCACTGAGTAAACTTAAAACATCAGAAATGTGTTTGATTGATTCACAAGCCACTACAATGCACCCTAAATCAAAAGCAAATGCAAAGCCATGCTTACTAGTGCTAAGTCACTTTCTCCTTTAATGCCCCTTGATCATTCCTTTTCAGTCTGCCTTGACCTCAGCTGTTTAAAGGAGAATAATGACCAGTAGTGCAGCTGAATCCCCTGATCTCTGAGGGGAACCAAAAGGCCATACACATCTAGGTGTGTATACTAAGGAACTTTGGAGAAGGGTGGAACTCAAACTGTATAGTTTTGTTGAATACAGACATCTGAGTCACTACTCTGAGTGCCTGCTCTTGTTGGGGAGGAAGAACTCATATCTACCTGATGGATTTGGAGTGAGATTCAGCAAGGAAGGGACACTGAAGTTATCTTGTGGGTAGGTCCCTTGGGAATTATTTGATGTACTGTTGTAACTTCTGTTGCCTAATTTAGATTAGTGTTCTACATGCTTGTAATATAAATGTTCATAAAGTTCTGAGGGGTTTCTCCTGATTGGGAATAGCTACATGAAGAGAAGTACCAATGAGGGGTATAAATCACTTTCAAACTGCTTCCCTGTCTCTGCTCTGTTTGTCCAAAAGAGACAATGTAGAATTCGAGTGGCAGAAAGGGAAAACACAGCCTTGATTAGGACTTAAAAGCAGCAGGAATAAAAAGAGATAAAATATTTCAATACAAAAGCCATGAATGAAAGTAAAAAAGGCTCATAGGATCTCAAGACTTAGAATGGATTACTGTCAACTGAATTTAGTTGTTGCTCCCATAGCCCCAACTGTACAAAAATTGTGACTGCAATTGAATCCATTGTCCACACTGATGACACTGGGTAAGGTGTCTTAGCTTTTTTTTTTTTTTTTTTGCTAACAACCTTTTTTATATCCTACTGTCATCTGAGAACCAAGACCCATTCCCATTCATGTAGTAAGTCTTCTAATAATGTTTGCGGTAGTTTTCAAGTTATGTAAAAACTCCTTGCTTCCAATTAGCAGTCAGATCATGATTTAATGTGACTGTCTTTACTCTATGAGATTTAAAAAAAAAAAAAAAAGCTTTCATTGTATACAGGATGTCTGGGTGTCTTGTTGGCTGAAAGGTCAGAAGTTTTAGATTCAACAGACCTGAGCGCAGTGTTATCATATGTATGCAGATAGTTAAAAACGTATTCAGGCGCCTATTTGGCAAGAAAAGTTACTTGAACTATCTAGGGAGATTTACAGTGCTCAATTCCATCCATAGTGAAGAAAAATCTTGACTTTTATCTTCTTTCCTAACATCACACAAAAAAAGAAAAGATACAGGACCTTATTGAGTCCCTTGTGTAGTCCTTTGAAGGTCAAATGTGACTCCCTTGTTTATTATAGTTGATTGTTTATATCAGCTAGTACACAAATCAGCATACTGTGATTGGGACCCAAACCAGTAGTCTGTGTTGGAAAATATTTAGCAAGTGGAGTCATATTCTCTACCTTCCAGGCAAATAACCTAATGATTTAAGCTACGAGTCTGTGGCTGATGATCTTCCTTATCAGAGCCTCAGGCAAAGGGAAGCATATGTTGATGTTCTAAATACAACATCTCTTTGTCATGGACATGTATCTATTTAGAAAAATAGTTATTTCTTTTCTTTGAGGCTCTTGTCAAAACTGAATTTTTATACTATGGAAGTCTAGTAACTCTGTAGTCTGATTTTGCCATTCTGAGGTAAGCTGACTTGGATACAGTGACTGACGGTGTGAAGGACCTGATGATATGCATTGCTTGTCAAAAAGAAATGCTATGCTCAAAAATGATGGCCTCAACTTTGGTTGAGGTATCTCAACTTTGCCCAAAGGAATTGGAGCTATTCCTTTTGGGGAAACACAATCCCACATAATGCCACTCCAATTAAAGCTTCTAACTTAAAGGTAATCTTGATTTATCATTTTAAGGAAATTTCAGCAACAGATTGATTATATATCTCTCACATCATTTGGTGATCCCTCCAAAATTAGGCTACCCTCAGTTCCTTGAGGGAAATTCTTGTAGGGATAACTGAAATACTATTTCTATATTATCAGTGGTCAGTTATTCCCCAAACTGGAGTTATCCAATTAGAAAAATGACAAATGCTAAAATTAGCCCAGAGTTCCTCCTTTCAAGCCACGATATAGTCTAAAATCACTAATGTACCTTTCTCTGCCTAATTTAAGCAGTGGACCACGTAGAAAGACTTGGGCCTTGCAAGTTTATGGAATTGTTCAGCTGGCTAAATCCAGATGCTTGCTGGACATGGTTGAGTTTAGTATTGAAAGTTTGCCTTGAATGATTCTTGGAGTCTAGTTTGTAGTAGTCTTAACTGCATGCTGAATTAGATGAATTGAATGGATGTGGTCAGCTTCTGCGAGTCAGATTAATCAGAGTGACCAATGTCATACTTGAGGGAAAATTTTCCAGAAAGCAAAAAAGGTTAGAAAAGATATATGAACATTGTTGGGAGGTAATTCTCTATGGTGATAATCTGACTACAGTTATATCTGTGAATATTAAAGTCTTTTATCTTTGACCAAGCAGTTTCATGTCTTCTACTAGCATTCATAAAATTGGTTGGCTTGGCTTACAAATATGGTAAAATTCAGACTCTACACAGTACTTGATATAAAGGCATGTTTATGATGTGTGTGTATAAATTTCATTAGAATATTTATATAGATATTTATAAGTTTCATACATTTTTTAGTCATGTAAAAGTTGAGATTTTTAGAGGACTGTAAGAATGAATAAACATTACAAATTTAGTCAACATATTTCCTCATCTTAGTAGATAAAAATAGGCAATCACCCAATAATCCTGTGACAGCATTCAACATTATTTATGACTACAAAAGTTATCAAGTCTAAAAGAGAATCTTCTTTAGTTGATAAAAGTAATTTATCTCAGCCAGTAGTAAATTGTACTTTGTTATAAAACACTGAAATCAAAATTATAGTCACAGAAATAGACCATCTAAATGAATACATAAAATAAATACATAAATAAATGAGTCAATGTATGAATAAATAAATGCATAGATAAATGATCTAGTGTTTTTTGCATTAAGACTTTAATTTTGGAACAATTTTAGGTTCAGAGCAAAATGAAGGGAGGCACAGAAATTTCCCATACTCTACCTGCCTCTACACATACACATTTTTCCCTATTATCAACATCACTCACCACAGTACTACATTTGTTACACTGATGAACCTACATTGACAGCGTAATCACCCATGGTTTATAGTTTACCTTAGAGTTCATTGTATATCCTATGGGTTTAGAGAAATGTATAATTACATGTATTCATCATTATAATATCATGAAGAGTTTTTTTTACTGACCTAAAATTCCTACACTTTGCCTATTTATCCATTCTCCCTACCAAACTCCGGTAATCTCTAATCTTTCTACTATCTCCATACTTTGGCCCTTCCAAGAATGTCATATGTTTGGATCACATAACATGTATCCATGTCTTTTCATGGCTTGAATGGCTCATTTCTTTTTAGCTCTGAATAATATCCTACTGCCAGGCTGTACCATACTATATTTTCATTCACCTACTTGGTTGCTTACACATTTTGAAACACGAATTATGAATTAAGCTGCTGTAAACATCTACGTGCAAGTTTTTGCATGAACAAGTTTTCAAATCCTTAGGGTGCAGTTTCTGGGTCCTATGGTAAGAGTATGCTTAGTTTTGTAAGAAAGTACCAAACTCTTTTTAAAAATGGCTGTATGGTTTTGAATTAACATCGGCAATGAATGTGAGTTCTTGTTGCTGCACATCTTTGACAGCATTTGGTATTTTCAGTGAAGATTTTGGTCATTCTAACAGGTGCAAAATGGTATCTCATTATTGTTTTAATGTATACTTCCTGATGACAAATGAAGTGGAGCACTTTTTCGTCTGCATATTTGCTATCTGAATGTTTACTTCATTGAATTGACTGTTAAAGTCTTTAGCCCATTTTTCATCAGGTTGTTTATTTTCTTTTTGTTGAGATTTAAGAGTTCTTTGTATATTTTGGATAGCACTACTTCATTAGAAATGTCTTTTGCAAATATTTTGTTTGTAGTTTGGCTTCTGCTTTGCTTGACACTGTCTTGTGCAAACCAAAAGTTTTTAACTTTAATGGTTTAGACTATTAATTATTTCTTTCAGGCATGTTGACTTTGGTGTTGAATCTAAAAAGGCATCTCCGTAAGTAAGGTCATCTAGGTTTTCTCCTAGGTTATCTAGTAGGAGTTTTATAGTTTTCTGTATTATATTTAGGTCTATGGTCCATTTTGAGGTAAGTTTTGTGAAGGGTTAGTGTCTGTGTCAGATTCCTTATTTTTTTTTTTTTAAGATACCAATTTGTTAAAAAGCATCTTTACATCATTGTATTACCTTTGCTCCTTTGTTCAAAATCAGTGAACTATATTTATGGACATCTATTTTTGTGCTCTTTTTCTGTTCCATTGATCTATATGTTTATTTTTTCACCAGTACCACATTGTTTTGATTATTGTAGTAAGTCGTGAAGTCAAGTAATGTGAGTCCTCCAACTTTGTTCTCCTTCAATATTGTGATAGGCATTCTGGGTCTTTTGCTTCTCCAAATAGACCTCCTCAATATCGATTTGTCATTAAGCACAAAATAATTCACTGGTATTTTGATTTGGATTGCACTGAATCTACAGATCACACTGGGAAGAACTGAGGCTTTTAAAATATTGAGTCTTTCTGTCTGTGAATGTGGAATGTCTCTTGATTTATCTAGTTCTTTGATTTAATTCATAAGAATTTTGTAGTTGTCCTCATGTAGATAGATCTAGTACTTATTTTATTTGATTTATACCCAAGTATTTTATATTAGTGGGAACTAATGTAAATAATATTGTATTTTTAATTTCAAATTCCACTTGCTTATTGATGATATATTAAAAAACATTGAATATTGTATATTAATTTTGTATCCAGCAATCTTACTATATAATTCCTAATTAGATCTAGGTTTGTTTAATGGTTGACTCTTTCAGATTTTCTAAATATATGATCATGTCACCTATAAACAATGACACCTTTATTTCTTCCCTCTCAATTTGTATACCTTTAATTTCATCTTCTTGTCTTATTGCATTAACTTGGGCTTCTTTCATGATATTGAAAAGTAATGGTGAAGGGGCCATCTCTGCCTTGTACCTGATCTTTATGAGAAAACTTTAAACTTCTCAGAATGTTCATAATTAATACAGTTGACTGTATTTTTTATAGGTAATCTTTAACAAGTTAAGGAGTTCCCCCTCTATATCTAGGTTACTATAAATTTTTATCAGAAATGGGTTCTCGAGTTTGTCAAATGCTTTTTCTGCATCTATCAATATGATCATGTAATTTTATTTTTTAGTCTGTTGATGTGATTGATTACATTAATTGATTTTCAAAAGTTGAATCAGCCTTCTGTACCTGGGATAAATCCTATATGTTTATGGTATATAATTCTTCTTATATTGTTAGATTGTAATTGGCAATAATTTTGTTGAGAATTTTTCATCTATGTTCATGAGTTATATTTATCTCTTGCTTTCATTTCTTGTGATGACTTTACCTGGTTTTGATATTAGGGTAATGCTGGTCTATAGAATGTTAGAAAGTAGTCCCTATGCTTCTATCCTCCGAAAGGTATTGTATACAATTCATATAACTTCTTTAAATATTTGATAGAATTCACCAGTGAACACATCTGGGTCTGATAGTGTTGATTCAATTTCTTCAGTAGATGTAGGCTTAGGCAGATTGTCTATTTCTTTTTTGTGTGAGATTTGGCAGATTGTGTCTTTCAAAAAATGTATCCATTTCATCTAGGTTACCAATCTGTGGGCACAGAATTGCTCATAGTGTTCCTTACTGTCTTTTTAACATCCATGGAGTCTGTAGTGATATCTTCTCTCTCACTTCTGATATCGATATTTTGTGCCCCTTCTCTTTTTTATTTGTTAAGCTGGCTACAGATTTATTGATTTTATTAATATATGCAAAGAAGCAGCTTTCGGTTTCACTGATTTTTTTCTATGGATTTCTTATTTTCAGGCTTATCAATTTATGTTCTAATTCTTATTATTTATATTCTTTTGCTTATTTTAGATTTAATTTGCTATTTGCAGTTGCCTAAGGAGGAAACTTTGATTTTTCACAAGTTTTTTCAAATATCTATTTATTTTTGGGAGAGGGAGAGAGCGAGAGAGTGAGAGACAGATAGTGCAGGAGCGGGGGAGGGTCAGAGAGAGTGATACAAAGAATCTGAGCACTCTCTAGGCTCTGAGCTGTCAGCACAGAGCTTGAGGAGAGGGTCGAACCCACAAACCTTAAGATCACGACCTGAGCCAAAGCCAGATGCTTTACTGACTGAGCCACCAAGGTGCTCCACAATTCACAAATTTTTATAAGTTGTATTTTTATGTTCATTTAATTCAAAGTACTTTTAAATTTTATCTTGAGATTTCTTCTTTGATCCGTATGCTATTTGAAGCATGTTGTTAATCTCCGTGTATTCTGTTATTTTCAAGTTAGCTTTCTGTTATTGATTTCTGGTAGTTTCATTCCATTGTGGTTTGAGAGAAGAAACCATATTATTTGTATTCTTTTAAATTTGTTATGATGTGTTTTATGGCCCTGACTGCAATCTGTCTTGGTGAGTGTTCCATGTGAGTTTAAAAAGGTGTATTCTGTTGTTTTGGATGAAAGAGTCTCTAGATGTCAAATTGTACACTATTGATTGATATTATTGAGTTCAACACGTCCACACAAAGTTTCTGCCTCCTGTATATATCCTTTTTTTGATAGAGGGATATAGAAATCTCCAATTATGATAGTGGATCTCTCTCTCTCTCTCTCTCTTACTGTCACTCTCCCTCTCAATCTCTGCAACTCTTTTAGTTTTTGCTTGACATAGTTTGACACTCTTTTTAGGTGCATACAAATTGAGGATTGTTTTGTCTTCTTGGAATTGACGTCCTTATTATTAGGCAATGCTCTTCTTTATCCCCAATAACTTCCCTTGCTTTGAAGTCTGCTCTATCTGAAATTAATATAGCTACTGCTGCTTTCTTTTGATTAGTGTTAGCATAGTATACATTTCACCATCCAATCACTTTTAATCTACATTTGTCTTCATATTTAAAGTGGTTTTCCTATAGACAAAATATATCCAGATCATGTTTTTGATCCACCCTGATAATCAGTCTGTTAACTGATGTGACCACTGACATTTAAAGTGATTCATGACAGATTTGGATTAATATCTATCATATCTATTAGTATTTTCTACTTGTTGCCCTTGTTCTCTGTCTTTTGTCATTTTCATTGAGCATTTTACATGATTCCATTTTATTTCCTTTCTAAGTGAAACAATTATACCTTTTTTTTTTTACTTTTTAAAATTGGTTTCTCTTCAATTTGCAATATACATTTACAACTAATCCAATTCCACTTTGAAATAACACTATACGCTTCACAGGTATGTGAGTACCTTGTAGTAATGAAATAATCCTAATTCTTCTCTCCTCCCTTGTATCTTAGTCCTTTAGTTAGTGTATAGTTCTAGACTATGAACTTCACAAGCATTTCTCTGTTCTGTTTGTTTGTTTGTTTTTCTTTTCTTTTTTTCCCCTCTGCCCCTTGGATGGAACAAGATGGTAGTGTGGGCTGGTCTTTTGTATTTCCCTTCTCCCAGGTCAGTCAGTCTCTCATAATACCTTGGCAGGTTAGGTTCTGGTTTACTAGTTTCCCCAAAGGCAAGCCTTGTTAAGAAGAACTGTGTGCTCTGGCCTATTGCAAAATGATTCCTTTTGTGTTTCCTTCTGCTAGAAGTATGAAGTGATTTTTTTTTGATATTTACTGTGAGAACCTGGTTGAGGTCTGAATGTACATCTCACAATATTGAGGTCTCCATGAGTTTTTAACTCTCAGACTTGCCAACACTGCATCTCCAATCATTTGTCAGTTCAGGTTTTCCTACCCTTACACTGGTTTCCAGGTTAATTCCCTTCAATAACCTGTGACTTCTTGTATTTGCCTATTTGTCTCTCTAATCTTAGGGTCAGAAGTCTGCCCTGTGTCTTCCCCTCTCTTATAGATGCAAGAAGGGTTTTTGACTTTTTAGTCTGTTCAAGTTTTTATGTCTTATTAGGATGGAGTGGTGAATTCCAAGCTCCTTACATGAGAAACCATAAATGATTTTTGAGGGTAATTATAATGATTATTATTTGCACATGATATGATTGCCTATACAATACTCCATACATTTAAACAGAAATTATATCCACTTTAGAAAAACTATTGCATAATATATTTCAAGTATTTATAAAGGAAAGGTTTCTTGCCTAAGAAGTAAAACTCTTGAATTTAAAAAATATATATAAACTAGGCTACACTAAAATTAATAGTTTTAATATATCTAAAAGGAGCATAAATAAAGTCAAGAAACTTAGCCCAATGCTGGAATAATATAACAGACACATATAAGGCCAATAAGGACTTGGTATCTAGAATATAAAAAGAATATCTAAAAGTCATAAATACATAAGTATCTAAAGTAAAATATGGATGCAAGTAAACATGAAAATGCAATTAACACAGAAGAAAAACATGAAAAATAACCATATTAAAGATGCTTAAATTCACATATCTTAGGAAAATTCAAAGTAAAGTCACAATTACTTGTTACTTAAGAATGCAAAACTTAAAAAAGTATGACCATGATAAGGATTAACAATACTCCTTCTATGCTGTTAGAGCATAAAACTAGGATCATGACTCTGTAGAAAAAATTAACACACTCTGGTGAATACACAGACAAGACTTTCTTGGTAATTACTGTCAGATTTTCACAAACTAATAGTAACATGTGCTACTGTATATAATTCAGTTGCTTGAGCCTCCAAGTCTTGATTTCAGCTTAGATCATCGTCTGATGGTTGGTGAGTTCGAGCCCCATGTCAGGCTCTGTGCAAACTTCATGGAGCCTGCTTAGGATTCTCTTTTCCTCTCTCTCTGCCCCTCCTTTGCTTGTATTCTCCTTCTCCCTTTCCCTCCTTCTCTCTCTCTCTCTCTCTCTCTCTCAAAATAAATAAGTAAACTTAAGAAAAAAACAAACCCAAAAAACCTAAGTAGCTTTGTTTGTAAAAGATAAATCAGAAAAAAAAAAAAAACTGAAGACAATGAAACACATATTAATTGAAGAATGGACAAGTAGAATAACTTACAGCAATAAAAATGATTGAAAACCATAGGCATCAATATGATAAAGTCAGATATAATAACTGAGCTAAAAATTAAGTTTTAGAAAAATAATGTGACATCATTTGAGTATATATTAAAAAGAAAAATAGTACTTTATCATTAAAGGAGAGAGAAAACTGTGTACACTACTTCTGATTGTATGACTGCTCATATGCATCTGTAAGACATATAGATGCATATCTCTGTCCTTAAAATTATGAAAAAAGTGCATTTGAAAAGGAATCACCAAATTCTATTTAGTAAATACCAGCTGAAAGGGAGGAGATAAAATCATGGTGGAGCTCTCCTACGGACTAAATTTTTGTGCCTTCCCAATTCATATTGAAACCTAATCTCCAATGTGATAATATCAGGAGGTTCATCCTTTGAGAGATCAAGAGGATAGAGCCCTAGTGCATGGAATTAGCGCTTTTATGAAAGATTTCCCAGAGAGCTCCCGCATCCCTCCCACCATGTGAAGAAACAGTGAAAAAATCTCTGTCTTATGAACCAGGAATTGGTTTCTCATCAGACACGGAGTCTGCAGGCACCTTGCTCTTTGTCTTACCTCCAGAACTGTGAGAAATAAATGTTTGTTGTTTAAAGCCACCCAGTGTGTATTTTGTTATAGCAGCCTGAAAAGACTAAGACAGTTTCATATATTCTTCAACTGTGAAGAATTTCACAGTTTGTTTTTAAAGGAAGTGGAAAGGAGCAGGTGCTTGTTGTATCATTCACTATATTTTTCAATACTGGAAAGCAAGGGTTGAGGAATGTTTAAATGGGGTTAGGAGACACACTAGCAGTAAACCAAGAATTTCTCATTGAAAGCTTGTAAGGAATTGAAATGGGAATAACTTTTTCAGTATGTGATTTACTGCTATCTAATACTGTTGTCATGTAACAGCTAAAATCACCTTGAGAACTGTAACTCATCCAATATCCCCATAATCTGGGAAACAACAGTGTGGATATAAGACTCAAAAGACCTAGGTCCTCTCCGCAATTCCATCATTACTAGATGTGTGATTTTGAGGCAAATCCTTTCTCTCCTCTCTCTCATTTTTTCCATCTATAAAATGAACTCATATAGGCCCTTTATACTCTACAATAATAGAACTTGCTGATATTAAATTTAAGTCACTTACAGACTTCAGAAATTACCCTTTCAGGAAAGTGCTTTTAATGGCAAGAAAGTACAGATTATTGGGTGAGGAAGGTCTAGCCTTCAGGCCCGGATTCTCAGTCTTTTGTCCTCTCTGGTGGGGCTTATTCTGCTTCTCTTGTTCAGGATATGAGAGAGAGTGAAGAGAAACACAGTGAGGTCTTACAGAAGATGGGCAGAGAACTATAGCAAAGAGAAGTCCAGCAGGACAGAGTGGGTACTGTGAGGATAGGTAGTGGAGGACAAGTTCTGGAATCAGCAAAGTTGGCTTTGAATCCTAGATTCTATACACATAAGCACATCGTCTTCTGCAAGCTACCCCATCCTCAGTGCCTCCATTTTCTCATATAGTCAGTTGAGATGCTAATATTTAATGTACGATACTGCTGTGAAGATTAAGTAAATCAAAAGATAAGCTAGGTTAAAAGAAGTCTTCTTTGGTCCCTTTATGGGGGATATATACTGGTATGCTCCCAATGGAGGTATTTTGACCTCTTTTATACTGTCAGTTCTAACAACTTGATTCTTTCTTCTCATTGTTGTGTGCACCAGGCTTAGAGCAGGTACTGAAGAAGACATTGTTCTTATTAATAATGTTGTTTTTAGTAACCCAAAATATACTACTGATACCAAGTAATAAGGTTGAGCAGAAAAATAAATCCTAGAATGTGGTGAATTGTGTGGGGTGAAATAAATGTTGAAAGAAAACAAATTAGGCTTTCAAGTTTACATGAAAATTGAGAAGATAAACAACAAAAATAAGAGGGTAAAATTGGACTGGTGCTTAAGACTGATAATAAAAGATTATTAAATAAATTAGAGTGAGGTATTAACTCACCTCATTCTGTTTTGGTTATTTTTGAGAATAATAATAATTGTTACACGGTAAATTATAGAACTAATATTGAAAATAAAGCATGGTGCTTGACATGGGGCTTGATCACACAAGCCTGGGATGGTAAATGGAGCCAAAATCAAGAGTCAGATGCTCAACACACTGAGCCACCCAGGTGCCCTGTCTCTTTTGATATTTAAATGAAATAGTATATGTCAAGTTTTGAAAGAGTTTTAACATTCATGTTAGTTCCAATCAAAACAGAGAACCTAGAATTCTCCCCAAATCCCAGAAATCACAAGGAATTTATCCATAAAAGTTAGGATAACTGTAGTATTCACTTTATGAGGTTCCAGTGAGAATAAAGGTTATATGTGAAGTATTGGGAATATAACTGACATAATAATAACTTACTTGGTATTATTATTTTCTAGTACTTTTAAATACAGCTCATGAACCTATAATATCTGAGGAATCATGAAGAATGAGGTGAAGTATTTTTAGGTCAGAATGTGGGTTCACCTTGTCACTTTTAAGAGGAAATGTTAAATTTGTGAAATATATACCAAATAATCTCACATTAATATACAGACCAAATTATGGAAATGTTTAGGTAAATGATGATTTGTGGACTTTTTGTATAGTTGGCATTATAAAAGTAATGCAACTCTTAATTTTCACATAAGTAGGTTTTCATTAGCCTGTGTAAGACATGACATAGTTGTTCTTTTGAGTACCAGTTAGTGTTCAAGTTCAGTCTCTGAAGTCAGACTATGTGAGTCAAGTCCTTGTTTCACTGCATTCTAAAAGCATTACCTCTGTTTATACCTCAGTTTCATCATTTGCAATATGAAAATAATAAAGGTACTATCTATATTTTTGGGGTGAGATTTAGTATATAGGGTCTGATATATCATAAGAGTCCAGTAGGTATTAGTTTGTATTATTACTTTTCAGAATTATTCGAAAGTATTTTGATAAAGTTCCTCTAAATTCTGAGTAGAGAGTGGGTATGACACTTTTTACTTTGGTATTCTTAATTCTTTTTTGCTTCTAGGTAATTACACATTATTCTGAGGTGTAGAGCTTACTTTCCTTCCTGTTCCTTTTGTGTGTTCATCACAAACATATATGAATAGATTTCAAAACCCTGGTTTTAAACAGAGATGGTCAGGTGCTCAGCAAATGTGACTGGACAAATCTGATGCTAAAGACAAATATCATTTCATTCATTGTCTGCTTAAGTTTATGATTGGATGGTAACTAATCATTCAACTATAATCACAGAACTTCAAAGTCCTAAATACCATTTGGAAACCTGTTTTTACAAAATTCAAATGTGATTTTATAGGATTTAAATTCAATGCTGTTTCCTAGCAGTTCACCACTGGGGGGGAAAAAAAACACCTTTAAATAAAGAAGGATAGTTTATCCAGCAAGTATTTGAGGCTGGTCTGGATTGCAGCTAAGACTGCAGTTCCTAACATATTAGATGACAACATAAATAATCATCTACCTGGATAATTCAGAAACTGGGAAAATTACACTGGGGTAACATATGTACACTAAGGCAATTTCCAGAAAAGCAGGAGGTATGCTAACACTAATATTGTGTATTCTGCCAAAACAACAACAACTAGAGTTTATGACATCATTGTTTAAGAAGCCCAGAGGTAGCGACTGCTTTCAATTTTTTTTGATACAATTAAGATAACCTCCCAAACAGAATACTTTTATATTTTTCCTACTTTTATATTTACCTTTTGGTAGCCTGCTGGGTGACTAAATCAAGAATTTTTCCTCAGAAACAAATCAAAATTGCTACGTGTGAATTTTTAATTTTCCAGTTCCAAAGCTTAGAAGGACCAATAAGCATACAATCAATTTTAATTTAAATTGACACCCACTGCAGTATTTACTGTAGATGGTCTTTCAGGGAACTGAATCTAATATAATTTCTTCACTTATCTAATCATATTGAAGGGATGTTTTGGCCAGCCTGTTACAAGGAGAATACATAATGAAGTAGGAAGAGATGATGTTATGTTTTACGATGTTTCGTATTGTTCTGCTATTCTTCAATTGTGAGAAGTAGTGAGTCATTTGGATTAAACATGTCAGAGTGTGTAATGACTACTGATAACAGTAGAAAAAGAAAACCAACATCTGACATTGTGGCTATGAATGAAGGCATAGAGAATTGTGGAAGAGCTGTTACATACCCCACACTCAGTGTACTTCCTGCCGGGCTCTCAGAGGCATTATCACATAAAGTGTAATGTGAAGCCCCTGCCCTGCCATGAAGTATGTATGTGATGCAGTATCTCTATATCCAGGCTCTAACTGTTTCAATAGGAAGACAGAAAAAATGATACCCTTTTCTACTTGAGTTTATCCTAGAGCCTTTCAGGAATAAAGTACTATGCTTTATAATACTTAAAGTACTATAAAGAGGGGATCAGTCTCAAAACTTCAAAAACTTTGAAACCTTTCTAATGAAATGAATGGGTAACCTATCATTTAGAAAGAAATGATAGATCAATCAATAGATAGAGACCTAGAATAAATGATGGTGTTTCTCAGCGTTTACCATCAATGCTCACTAGACAGAGAGTAGGATTGGAAGTGCATACCTCAGTGACTAAATATAAAATCACAGACTCATAATTCTGTGTCCTCCCTGATTTGTTATGTAATTGTTCAAAATACATACAGTCTGTAAATTTTGATCACTTTCTCACTGGGATTAACTGGTAATACATATAAAATGACAAAGCTATATTTATAAAAAATACTTCATTAATTTGAACATTTACTTTATCTGTGCACTTTGTACTTTTATACAAGAACAAAATTCTATGGAAACAATTAACTTCCTTGAAAAATAAAATTTAATTCAAAAACAAAAACGGGATAGGGGCACCTGGTTGGCTCAGTCACTTAAGCATCTGACTCTTGATGATGGCTCAGGTAATGATCTTACAGTGGTTAAGACCAAGCTCACATTGGGCTCTGTGCTGAGTGTGGGGCCTGCTTGGGATTCTCTCTCTCCCTCTGCCCCTTCCCTCACTTGAGTTCCTTCTCTCTGTCTCTTCCCCCTGCCCCCTGCCTCAGAAAAGAAAAAATAAATTTTAAAAAGTAAGACCAGGGATATTGGGTTTAAATTAGCAACAGACAGAACTCTAAAGCTACACATTGAGCTAGATATTAGGCTAATTGTTTTACTCTTCTTAAAAATAATTTGGGTCACAAACAAGCTTGATTCAGGATTCTGTATGGAGCCAATCTCAGGGTTTTCTACTCCATCTCTGAAATTTATCCAGAAATTCTCTGGCATTCCCATTTAACTCTGCCACAGTTTTAACATTCCTTATCAGAGTTTCCCTCACCAAACATCTAAGGAAACAAGGTCTTGGAGAATGCACCAAAGAAAAGGGATTTGGGAAGGGAAACAAAGACAGGGAGGGCAGGGTAGATGTGGGCTTTTTGTGTCTTTTGAATAATTTTCCTGTAATTATATTGTATTGTGGGTACCCTTTCTCTTGTGTTTGATATATTATTCTGGATGTTTTATTTTCAGGCAGGGCTTGTCTTAAGACAAATATTTCAAGGAATCTCTCTGTACTCTATTCCCTTCTCCAAGTCCCTTTAGGGAACTGGTTTCCAGATGCAAGGAGTTTTGAAGTGGAAGCTGGGGATGTTTTTTCCCCCATAAAGTGTGTGAGGTGAGAGAAAATAGATGTTATAATTCAGCTTCTGTTATATTACTTTTGTAGATATTGATAAAAAATGCTTTGCAGCAAACACAACTTCCTTTTCTCTCTATGCTGTACAGTGGTGGGAAGGATGTGAGAATGAATTGGAAGGTGCTCTAAAAGAGTTTCTGAATAAATGTTACAATGTGAATGAAGCTCCAAATAATTAACTGAATTTTAAAAACAGTTACAAAATATACATGCTGTGTGATTCTATTGATATAAAATTATATGCGATGCCATATAAAATACAGTATCAGAAAGCAGAACTGTGGTTTCCTGGGGCCAAAGAGGAGTATTAAGGAAAGGGGGGGGATTACAAAGGGGCAGGTTATTTTTGAGGGATG
Source organism: Proteles cristata cristata (assembly GCA_017311185.1). Taxonomy (NCBI): domain Eukaryota; kingdom Metazoa; phylum Chordata; class Mammalia; order Carnivora; family Hyaenidae; genus Proteles; species Proteles cristata. The sequence goes on from JAESUZ010001194.1 coordinate 3,542,827, forward strand.
GTAAGTATGTTAATTATAGTGATTGTTTTGCCAATTTCACAGGCTTATTCATGTATCAAAACTAATCAAATTGTACATTTTAAATATATCTGGTTTATTGTATGTCAATTTTATTTGAGTTTAGATAAAATAAAAATATTAGATTGGAAGGGATTGAAAGTAATTTAAAGGATAGTAGAAATAATTACAACAAATACTTTGTATGCCTGTCTTTTGAAATGTATAAAACAATCCAAACCAGAAAAATGATGCTTTACTGATATTCAAACACTATTTCAAGACCTTCCAGGTCATTTCCCAACACCAGCAAGATCTTGCTTCTCATATTAACATGAGAATACAGGTATTTAAAACTAAAATCATACGGTAAATAATATTATGAATACAGTGGTTGTAACTCTGCTTTTAAAATAGTTTTTATATTTATCTTTAACATTTAATGGCCTGTTTAACTAGTTTAAATTTCTTACATATAATTATAATTGTGGATCTCTTATTATTCTACAAATTTGTCTCTACTCTGTCTTTATCCTCCAAAATACACTCATATAGAATACATATCTTTAAAAAAATCTTTTTTACATTTATTTACTTTTGAGAGACAGAGTACGAGTTGAGGAGAGGCTGAGAGAGAAGGAGACACAGAATCTGAAGGAAGCTCCAGGCTCTGAGCAAACATTCAGCACAGAGCCTAATGTGGGGCTCGAACCCAGGAACCAGAACATCATGACCTGAGCTGAAGTCAGATGCTCAACCGACTGAGCCACCCAGGCACCCCTAGAATACTTGTCTTTTTATTTACCTCTCTGTTGTAGAACTTTTCTGTCAGACTTTCCCTAGTCAGATCTGAAAAGTGTTTATAACTGGATTATGGGTCAAATTTTGGTAACTTGAAAACTAAAAGTAGCTGAGTAGAAAATCGAACTTGGCTCAGTGTCATTTCAGGCTATTAGCTTAAAGTTCTCTTCTATTGTTGTTCATTTGCTTTTTTCCATATGGTTTTTAAAGTAATGTTTTGGAGCACAGTAGAAAAGTCTTTTGTCATTTAAATGCATCAGAAATAAATGTTTAACTCAAATCATCTAAATACCTTAGCTTTTCACAGAAAAAGAATGTGTGTGCTTGTGTCTATGTGGATATAATTAAAATTTCTGCACTCTTGAATTTTAAATTTATGAGTAATTTATGGCTTGGTTGCCATCAAGTGTAAAGGGGCATTCAAATATTCTAAAAGAAATATGAGAGGTATTGACTTAGAAACTTACGTCCCATTAAATCAAATGCTTTATTGCTTAGAGCAATTTGGTCCCCTGACCAGCAAAGTTAGCATTACCTGGAAATTTGTTCGAAATGCAAATTCTTGAGTTCCACCCTAGACTACAAAACCTCTGTGCTTTAATTAGCGACCCAATGATTTTGATTCGCAAACTTAGAGTCATTTTCTTAGAGGAACACCTTTGCTGGCAAATTTTTTTTTTCTTTTGGGAAAAAAATAGACATGAAAATGGTAGCAATCTGTAGCAAAAATTAAGACTCTGGACTCAATGGAGAACTAATACCCACATGCATGTGTGCACACACCCACACAGATCTTCACAGTTACTGAATACAAAGTAAGAATCTTCTTAACAAGGGCAGGGACAATTACTTTCTCATTCAGGATTTGAACTTAATCATTGTTTGCCTTTGACATTTTTATAGATTAAACTAGAATGAGAATCTCGAAGAAGCAATTCCAAGAGTTCAGCCTAAAAGAATTCATCTCATTGGGAAGATATCTATACAACACAAGGGTTGTCTCAGGTGAAATACACACAAAAAAGAAAATTTCTACTGCTTAAGTTTCGACAATTCTTTTTCAACAATGCATGGTAAAAATGCAGAACACGGAGGTGAAACAATTGGAACTCATATCAGAATAGATCAGCATGTTGCAGAGACTGAGAAAATACTACAAGCTCCCAGCTGGGAAAACTTGTAATTGCAACCAGCCAGAACATTGATATAGAGATAGCAAAATTACTAACAAGGGAAAAAGAAAATTTAGGAGACAAATAGAGGAAGCGTTTTCCTATGTATGACAAGAACCCTAGTAAATATGACAAAGTGCTCGTCAAGAGCAGAATGTTGAACTGGCGTGAAGAAAATATAAAATTGATTACTACAATGACAAGCCACATAAAATGCCATAATAACAGCACAGGAACTCATTTCAAATAAAAGTGAAATAAAAACACTTCCCAAATTAAGGGGGAAAATGTGAACAAAACTAAACTTCTTGCTTTGGGCAATTCTGTAACCATTGTCAAAAGCAATCAAGACTAATGGTAACATTATCATAACAGAAGAATGCTTATGGCTCTAGGGATTTCTTCAATACATATGTCTATAGATCCAGCTCTGGTAATGTTGGGAAAGCAGCAATCTAGGAGCTAATACCCCATTACAGTAGAATTTGAACAAAGCTTGTCATGAATTCTTTTCTAAGCCAAGAAGGACCTCTGCCTTGATTCAGGCATACCGAAACACAGGGAGACAGAAATAAACTTTGGCTAACATATTCAGGACATTATATATATTGATGTCAACTCAAAAATTTATCAGTGTATTTGGTTATTATCCATGAAGTTTTGTTCTGAAGTCTGAGAATTAAAGGGACCAGGAGAATTCTAGATCTCATTTGCAATGGTTATCCCAGAAAAATTGTTCAGCTGCAAAAAATCCCAGCAAACACTGTAAGTGACGCTAAACAAATAAATAAAAGTCTGGTAAATATGATGACTCATGTGATACTTAGAACTGCTTACTCTAACCAGTCAGACTCTATTGGACAAAATACCCATATTAGAAGAAAACCTTGGTACAGTTTCCAAGCAAAGAATATATAAAGCACTTTCAAAGTTATAACAGTAGATGCACAGAATAATACTCATCCATAATACATGAGACAGTTCTAGTTGCTAAAGGTGCTGCTGGGTGTCAAAATTCTCTATGATTCAAGAACCAACAAATTGAGCAGTAGCTAAGACATGAACGAGTACAACTGTGTGGGATCCTGGCAGCTCTGGAGAGAGAAGGCCTCTGAGAATTAAACTATGTTCTCCACTCCCTTAGCTTTTACACTATTATTTATGCTACCTTCCACCCATATTTCTCTCTCACATTTGGTGCCTCCTTGTTTTTGTTTGGTTTGGTTTTGTTTTTGTTTTGTTTTGTTTTGTTTTCCAATTTTGTACTGTTTTGGTGAGGCTATTTCTTCCACTTTCCATAAGCATAAGAAAACAATCCAACACAATGGTTAGGTTTGTTGATATTTAAAGATACAAAATTCTAAATACAGGCTTATGTACAGGCTGTTAGGTTTTGTGAGGTCTCAGAAAGCCATTCTGTTATTGTTCGCAATGTATTATTTTCTACCAGTTAATTTTTTTAAACCATGCCCCTATGTTTGCAGCTGAAATGAAATATTTTAAGGTCACAGTAGCATTCAATATTCATTCTCAACTTTATGAATCCATGTGATCTAAAAAAAAAATCCCCATTGTAAATACTACTCAAAAATAATTTTTTGACAAAAAAAGGTCAGATAAAAACAAAAGAAGTACAAAGTAAAAAAAAATCCTTATCAAAATAATTTTGTTAAAACATAATACATATATTTGTAATAAGGTGGGTGTTCAGTATGATTAAACCTATTTTTATTCCTTAATGTAACTTTTGACTATCCATCTTTGCCTCTGAAATGAAGATACTTAGATAGTTTACAAGATAATTTTATGTCACAGATCTTTTCCCCCCAGTGTTCAATGTCTTTTTGTTTTTCTGGATTATAATTTACTCCTTCCATATGTCATCATTTTCCTAAACACAGAGGAAGGAGAATACATATGAAAAACCAAGGGTCTCTATTCGGTTTTCTTCTGTCCCACAATTTCACATATTTGGAAGAGGTCCGTTCTTTCCCTGTTGATATTCATATGGATATAGTACCAATGTTTTGGAATACTTTAGTTTCTGTCATACATCTTGATACCCTACTAAATGATATTCCTCCCTAATCCATCCACTTTAACTAATTTGTGTATTGTCAGCTCCGGGTTTCTCCAAAAAAAAACAACTCTATAGATTTGCCATGACAGCAGAGCTTTGGAGTCAGGCAGGAGATCTTCTTACAGTTATTTCAAACATAACCAACGTTCACTTCAAAAAATTCAAACTACGTAGGTCTCAGTTACTCATTCACACACTAGAGTCAATAATAAAAATTTGTGAGAATTAGAGGTGTTTCACTCCATACAGAGAAAAGAGAAATCATCATTTAAAAATATCTGGGGAATGTTAAAAAACTGATAGTGTATAAAGTACAATGATATTTAAATATATTAGGAAGAAAGACTGGGAGAAATTGGTAAAGTGGTATACATTTATAAAAAACTAAAAAAATAAAACTTTTTAAAAAAAGTATTAAGACACATGATATTATCTGACCACAATGAATTACATTAGATGTTAATATAAAGTGATAAAACAGACTAAGGGAAACTTTTGATAACAACTCATTTAGCTGCTTTGGTCAAGGGAATAAAATCAAATGGTAGCTAAAAATTATTTAGGAAGTGATGAAAATAAGAATATCAAATATAAAATTAATAAAAGAGGAAAAATGTATAACTGCCAAGAAATTTATAACTAAGGTACTTTCATTGAATAAGTCATGTTAAAAAGATAATCTATCAGAGAAAAAGCTATAAAAATAGTAGTAGTAAAATAAATCCAAAATAAGCAAGATGTAGGAAACCATGAGGATGAATTTAGGAAGTGCTACATTAAATGATTAAACATTAACACTTAAAGACAGTTTTTCCAAATGACTACAGAGAAAGATACTTAATGGAATGACTCACCAAAGACTCACCAAGTTTCCCAAAGGGTATAGAATTTTAAACAGTAAAGTTAAGGAGAAACAATATTCTGATCCATCAGCTTCTGATTCTTGGAGAAAATATAGCCTGATCCAAGAAAATTCCTAAGGTCCCTCTCTGTAAAACCAGAATAGCAATTAGTATCTGACATATCACCAGGAGAATATCATCAAGTACACTAATGGACTATAGAGTTTATCCCACAAAATATACAGTTTATGTATTAAAAATATATTATTTAAAAAGTTGACATACTCAAACAAGAGGAAAGACAGAAAATCACAAAAGTAAGAAAGATAAAAACAGAAATCCAAAAATACAGAGGAAAACATTTTTGTTCAAACTGTGTTTAAAAATTACTGAAAGATTGGGGCACCTGTGTGGCCCAGTCAGTTAAGTAACTGGCTCTTGGTTTTGGCTCAGGTCATGATCTCACGGTTCATGAGTTTGAGTCTGGAGTTGGGACCACAGCTGACAAGCACAGAGCCTGCTTAAGTTTCTATCCCTGGCCCCTCCCATCCACCACCTCAAAAAGAAATTACAGAAGGCATTATGTAATAAAATCATAAATTTAAACTGTGAGATATATAGAATAAAAATCAATGCAAACATACCCCTTAAATGACCCTCTATCCACATCCCTACTCCAAATCTAAGAAATGTATTCCAATGAAATAATTATGAGAATGTGCAAAAAAAATTAAAAAACATTAATGCTAAAAAAGAACCATAGTTCTATATATAGCCAAAACCATAAAATTTTACTACATGGTTTTATATACAAATATATATATATTTGTATATATATAAATATTTATATATATATATATATCTGTATATATATATTTATATATATATAAAGCTATAGAACCATATATATCTGTAGGTATATGAATATAACTTCATGAAGATAATCATATAAGGTAAGATACTCGATATCCCTGACCTCCTTGGAGGGAAGAAAACTTCCTTATCTTTCAAGGTGTCAAGAGATGTTCTTCTGCAGCTGACACCTTTTTTTCAGATCCTTTCAAGAAGCATAGGTAGTGTGTGGAATCCCAAGGAGTAGTGGGAAATTGTTAATATTCACCAGAATACTTTGGAGTCTCTGGATATGTCTGTGGCAGCCCATTGCCCCTTAAAGCAAGGAGTATCAAAACCAACACATTCTTAACCTTATTTGAGGATAATGTAAAGGTAGGTCACATAGGGTAAATCTTCCTGGTGTTCTAGTCCCTAAGAACTTGGACATCAGACTAAAAGTATATTCCTGCATATGTTAAATGTCAAATATCTAGGAATTGGTAAACAATGATGAAGAATTCATACAGTAAAAATCTACACAGATTTAAATGATATATTACAAAGTAATCTATAAATCAATTTATAAAAAAGATGGTTATAAAATAGTTTTTGAAAATCAAGAGACATCATATTGTTTCCTCTAGGTCTTAAATAATACCTGCCTTGATCACTGTTATGTAAGGTAAACCTATCATCTCTAATCCCAGTTCCATTGAAATGCAGCTTTCAACTATGCTAAGAAATGATTAATGAGTTCCAGATTTGGTAATTTAGTCAGATTTTGGATTAGTGGTTTATTTCTCACCAAAGCATTTTAGTTTCATTTTATTTCCAAGGAGCATGATAAAAATTAAATGTTAATTTTTGTGATTTACTTTACATAATAATAATAATACTTCTATATCAGTGAAGGATGTGTATTTTGCCAACAGGGAATTGCACTATTTGGTGCTTCACATACATACTTTCATTTAACTGATCAGGCAGATTTCTAAGGAAAAATTTCTGCAATTTTAACCAGTTTACACATATGACTTAGCTACAAGTTAAGAGGTCCAATTTTCTAAAGAAAGTGTTCTTAAATATGAAAACTGGACTGGAACAATGCTTTTTTGATACAGTTTTCAGTAGATCATTAACCTAGCTAATTATGACAATCTTATATAATCACCTACTAAGTTTAAGGTACCGTGTTTAATATTAGGAACAAAGAATGAATGCAATGTGATCTTTATCATCAAAGAGCTTAGAGGCTAGTAAAATTGAGGAGAGGTACAAACCTATCTATATAATAAAAACAGAATGTGCTAAGTATTTTGAGAGCTTTACAAATTGCTGTTACAGCACAGACTGTGCCCTTTGCCAATTATTTCCAGCTGGGAGGATTAGGGATTGCTTTAAGGAAAAAGGAGTATGAATCATGAAAGTTGAGCATGCTTTGGGCAAGTGAAAAAAACGGAAAGGGACTCTAGTTTGAGCAGAAAGTTTAAAGTGGGTTCAGAGGCAGAAATCATTTATATGCTATTAAAGAGCAGGTGATAGAAGACGTATTTCTGGGAGACAGGGTTGAAAATGTAAGTTGAGACAAGATTAAAAGGAAGCTCTCTTGCATTTAGTCTTGCAAAATTGCTTCAGAAAACACTTCGTATCTCATTCTTTTCTTTTATTACTTGAAGTGAGTTGCATTTACAGAAAACATTTCCAGGCATGGGTTTCATTGATATTGTTAGGTTTGCACAGTCCTGTTCTGTACTGCTAAACATATCCCGACTAAAAAATATTAAAATAGGATTCTCAAGTACAGACTGAAGATTTATGATTCATAACATAGCGGCTAATTTTAAAATTACTTTCTTCAGACTAGTTCTGATAATTTGCCAGCTTTCTTCAGACTAGCTCTGATAAAAAAATTTTACTTGTGCAGAATTCTGATTTTGATGTCACTCAGTATTTTATTTACTATTCTGTTTCTGAAAACAAATTTGTGGAACTGAACTACTAATTTAGTCAACTCATCACTACTGTTACCTAAGGTGTTTCGTATGATACACAAGCTGCTTCTAAGCTTTCAGTCATGGAGACCAACATTTCCAACCTAGTAACTCTTCAGCAATTCTGATGCAACGGGATTTTCCCTGTGAAGTACTGGAAATGTTTCAGGTCTTATTACCTCATCAAGTGTTCTCCTAACTCCATAAAATAATGAAAAACAAAACAGTTTTTCATAGGCCTTCATTGTAATTGATTCTCCAGGGTATCTTTGCATTCGTCCATTGTTCCATTGCTAGTACCGCACCATTTAAATGATATTGTGGCTATGATGATATTTCTCAGCAGGGATATTCTAAGTAACTGATTAATATGTAAATCAGTAAAACTGTAATTTTTGCTGTTAAATTAGCCAGTGCATGGGACCTCAAAGTAGCTCAAAGCTACTGTAACAAAAGAGAACAAAATAAAATGTTGAAGCTATTCTTTCTGACAGAATATCATCTAAGATGCTCACAAGCTAGGTAGCCAAAATGTATTCATAGAATTATATGGTATAACTTATGACTACATAAATCACTGTTAAATTCTTTATGTTGCTTTTAATTGTAGGGTATACCAAAGTGCTTTAGAATTTAGGACAATATCCTAAATTCTGTGTTACCTCTTCTTTAAAATGAGAGTTAAACAATATTTATAATAAATCTTATTTTACTAATGTTTTTATTTGTAGAACCCTTTTTAATCTTGCTAGACCTATAAAACATTATTACAGTCTATTTTCAAATTTCTTCTTAATGTCTTATTTATACTTTAAAAAGAAAAAAATAAAAGTTGAGACCAGATGGTTTTGTTATTGTCCTGACCCACAAAACAAAACCAAACATAACTACTGAGACAGAAAAAGGAAAAAGCACATAATATCAACCTTCCCAACCCATATGTTCTAGATATCCTAGTTTTGCCAGAGGTTTCTACAACATAGCATATGCTGAGAAAATACTTTCAGAGGAGAAGCCAACGTGATCCCCCCCTCCTGACGTCCCCAGTGGCTTCAGCACATGCACACAGGCCCTTTCGTGAATTCTTCACATATGCTTTCTGGTTTGCTCACTGAACAAGCACCAAATCACTGGAGATTTTACGCCCAGTGACTTCTCACCAGGCAGATTCTAATTTGGCAACAAGTTTAGGGTCCTCCTGGTGAGAAATCTGCTTCTGGCAGAAGCGCCCTCACTGATGTAGGGAGGTGTTTCCGCCCATGGCTCTGTTCTCTTTAGACTAGGCATGAGATCACATCTGTTCCTAGGGCTCTAAACCCAAGGGACCTCTGAGTGAAGAATTACCACAGAGAACTCTGCATTTTCTGGTTAAATGCAACCTTTTCCTTGTGTCAGAATGAATGCTCCTCATTGCCTAATGACCCTGACATTATTTTCTCCTAGCATGAAATTTTACCTGAGATGTATAAAATGATATTGTGTGTAGGAGAAAACAGTATAAATTAGACTGTGGCACTTCATGTCATGTAAAAAAGTATGTAGCCGACTTCTCCTGGGGTAACATGACTCCAAAATCAGCAAGATTTAGTATTTTGGAAGTGAAGACAATATCCAGAAAAAAATTGAAGAATGAATAAAATAAGTTTGCCTTGTCTATGAAACTTTTTTCTCTGTATAATGATGTTAATCATAAAAGTATTATTTTTAATGTTTATTTATTTTTGAGAAATACAGACAGAACAGGAGCAGGTGAGGGCCCCAGATAGAAAGGAAGATACAGAATCTGACAGCACAGAGCCCAATGGGGGGGTCGAATTCACGAACTGTGAGATCATGACCTGAGCCGAAGTCAGACAGTTAACCCACTGAGCCACCCGGGTGCCCCAATAATAAAAATATTCTTGAGTCAACTTTGAAACTTGGAATGTGTGATGTTATTTTTTTTTAAATTTTTTTTTATTCATTATTTCTAGGAGAGAGAGAGAGAGACAGCATGAGCAGGGGAGGGTCAGAGAGAGGGAGTCACAGACCGAAAAATGCTCCAGGCTCTGAGCTGGCTGTCAGCACAGAGCCCGACGCGGGGCTCGAACCCACGAACCGTGAGATCATGACCTAAGCGAAAGTCGGACGCTTAACCGACTAAGCCACCCAGGCACCCCAAATTTTTTTTTTAATGTTTTCTATTTATTTCTAGGAGAGAGAGAGACAGTGTGAGCAGGGGAGGGTCAGAGAGAGGAGTCACAGACTGAAACAGGCTCCAGGCTCCGAGCTGGCAGTCAGCACAGAGCCCGACGCGGGGCTCGAACCCACGAACCGCGAGATCATGACCTAAGTGAAAGTCCGACGCTTCACCGACTAAGCCACCCAGGCGCCCCTGTGTGATGTTATTTCTTAAGAGTGGTGCAAATTCCTCTGATACTCTCCCTACCAAAGAACCCTGTATTTTGACCTGTGTATGCTGAACACTCAGTAGAAATTTCTGGCTGCATTTGAACAAAAAGATTTAGAAAGTAACATCTTTGTTTTAAGTTAAGTCAGCCTATAATTTTTAGGAATGTTCCAAAAAGAAAAATTTAAAAGAAGAAACCCATTTCTTTTCAAACTGTTAGGATAAATAGAATCTTCAACAGCTGGTACCACATAGTGTTCCTAATCAAATCATTGCAAATATTTCCAATTCTCCATTTATTGTTGTACATGAGGCAGGTGAATAATCCTTCCATTTCATTCCATTAAAGATACTTTGAATTTCCACAATACCACGTATTGGGCGAAGCCTTTCCTTCAAGACCTCTTTATGAATTAGTAACCACTTGAAACATACCCTTCTCAAAGACGGAGACAATAGTTTATGTCATTTCTTTGTATGCTTCATTTAAATAGTTTTGTATGTGTGTGAAAGAAAGATAGAAATATTTCTGAGAAAAATGGCAGACAAAGACTCCACTGTGTAGTATGTGCGTGCAGCCTGTGGCTATTTTACAAGGAAATCTACCAGCTCTCAATAATGTGAAAGTCTTCTTGAGAGGCGCCGTGGCACAGCAAGTCACTGAACCAGAGAAATTCAATTTGCCTACTGTAAAGTATGTTTTGTCTGTCTCAGAAAGCTCTAATTCAATCCAAAATTACTTTCTAGAAGCAGTCACTCTGGCCAAGGAAGGGTGCTCAGGGTCTGGAATAGGACAGAATACAGTGGGCTAAAACTGTCAGAAAGCATTCAGTGTTGCTTCTCACTCTTGGGATGTGAACCACAGACCTACCTGGGGGTCAATGATCTCTCTCTGTGTCAGATCTATGTATATTTGTGATTGAATAACCTTTAGGTAACTTTTATCCTTGATCTAATTTTACTTTAAATGTGCCAAAGCAAAAATGGGAAACAGGGAAGATGGTTAGATTAATAATACGTGGATGGGTAAGGAAATATATTTCTGCTTGAATTCTATGAATCATATATTACTTACATGTAGCTTTGAACATGCCTAGAGAATTTTGAAATAGCATTCTAATGCATAACTTTGTGGTTTATCCTTGGGGAAAGGAACTAATGGTTCATATAAATTCATTCAAAATGTAAATTTTCCCATAAATTTCATAGTTAAATTTATGTTACCAAAACTTGGGGGATTGCATCAAATATTACAAATCATTGTCTAGAAATCATGACACTAAATTGTCTATGATAATATTATTAATTTACCCACCCTGTCATGAGATATTCCTAATTCTTGAATCATTAAGTAAATATCTGTCACATTCCTGAAAAACTAAAGTAATATAATTTTTTCAGTTCCATATCAAAATTCATCAGTCATAAAGAATCTTAGATAATTTAGCTTTTCTGGAATCTCATAAGGCACTATAAAATGAGTTGAGTTTGAGGGCATTAATACCTTTAAGATTTTAAAAAGAATAGTCCATTAAATAAGGGGTTAAGAACTGAAAGGATATGATAAAAACGTACTCACTATTCAAGGCTTTTTGCCAAGGAACAAAATAATCTGCCAAATAGAACTGTATAAGAATATAAAGATGGGGGTTGGCAAATATCTTTAGGACTCTGGTAAAGTACTTTTTAATAAATAAAGGTAATTTCACTTTTTAATATGTATAGCCAATGTAAGAAACTCAAATAATTATTTAAGTGTTTACTAACAAAATGCAATAAGATAATAGTTCTTATGATGGTTCATAAACTTTGGTATACAAAAATATCCCTGGACATCTTACTTTTTTTAAATGTAGATATATGGGACTGACTCCCAGTGATTCCAGTTCACTGGGCTGGAAGCAGATCTTGGCCCTGAAAGCTAGCAATCTAGTAATTATGATGCAGGTGATTATTTGAGTACATTTGAAGGAAAAGAATATCCTGACATACAAATATCTAAAAACTATCTAGGAACTTTTAATGCCTAAAATATATACACGATGACCATTTCATCATATAGATATCTTTTAAAGTGATGTGAAATATTTTTTAATTCACTTTTGGAGAGGTGAAACTAGTCAATGAAGACAGAGACTGTATCTTAAAAATTAATCTCTCCTTCAAACATGGGATTTAGTTTTTTAACAGTAGTGAATTTCTTTGCTTTTTAATAGGGAACTTTTGTATTTGTAGCACTAGAGACATTCTTGTTACAGAGAGACCTGATTGCATGATTCATTTCTCTACAATCAAATCTCAACAGGGGTGCAGGCTGGCTCAGATAGTACAGCACATGACTCATGATCTCAGGGTCGTGAGTTTGAGCCCCACTATGGAGATGGAGATTACTTTAAAAAAAATTTCAACATAATCAATAATTCTGATCCATCTTCAGTGAATAATACATTTCAGTACTCAGAGGAAAATCCTTCATCATACTTTCAGGTTTGAGCAGCATGAAGCTGTCAAGTGTTCCAGATTTCTATTTTAAACAAAAACAGGCATTCTTTATTTTGTTCAGCCAACAACTGTGAGATGAGATATGTATATCTAAGGAAAAAAATAATTTTTAAGTTTCTAGTTATTCTAAAAATGAAAAGGAAGTATATGTGTTGGAATATTATTAGCACAATTGTGTATACTTTCCTACAAAAATCTAACAAAAGAAGTACATTAGCATGTCTTCATTACTTTAAAAATTAAAACTTTTAATTTTGAGAGAGAACGTGAGTGAGGGCTGGGCAGGAGAGAATCCCAGGCAGGCTCCAAGCTGTCAGTGCATAGCTCACCATGTGGCTTGATCTCACCAACCACAATCAAGATCTTACCTAAGCCAAAATCAAGAGCTGGACACTTAACCAACTGAGCCACCCAAGCGTCCAGGTATTTCCTCATGTTTTATTGAAATTATTTACTACTCTAAGTATTTTCTATAGCAAAAAACATATGAGAGTTAATAAGCTATGTAGGTTCTCCTGGTATCTCATAGGGCTATTACAAAATGAATAAATTTGAGAACACTAAAAACTTTATAATTTAAAATAAAAAGAATACTTCCATTAAATACGGGGTTCAGAATTAAGAAACAACATGATAAAATATACTCATTATTTGTGGCACTTTGCAAAGGGACCAAATAATCAACCAAACAGAAGTAGGTTTACTAGGAAGCTCATGAAATTAACTTTGTGCCTTCTTTCACGAGCTATTTCTAAGGCTTCCTTTTATACATTCTATATAAATGTCATACTTTAATTTTTGCCTTTGCTACAGGAGGGTTGCCAAATATTATAATTTTTCAGGATCCAAGATTGAGTCCACCCTTGAATTGAAAGATACATTCTTAGGGTTGAAAGAAAAGAACAAAGTACATTCCTCTCTGTCTCCATTCTGATAGCTCTTATTCTAGGGAATCCATTAAAATTTTCCTTCTTCAAAATGGAAAACAGTATTTTTTAAATGCATACAATCAAACCAGAATAAGAGGAAGGCAAGTTCTTTCAGAAAGGGATGAATTTCTCATTATTTTAATCGTGTGCCATCATTTCAGCCCTGCAAAGCTGAGGTTATAACAACACCAGTGAGAGTTACAAGGGAAGCGTCAGATGGGCTGAGGTCGTGTAACCAACCTGCGGTGAGACGCTCATCTCGGAGGGAATTCTGCCTTTGTGCTTCTGTAAATTCCACTGCAGCCTGCCTGAGGCGACATGTCATATGCATTTGTCAACCTGTTTCTAAAGGCTAGATTAGTAACTGTAAAAAGATATTACATGCCATTAGGGTCTCTGTTATAACAGTATGACTTGGGAATGCTGAAGGTTTTAGCTGCATCCTGGGTAAGTCTCACCAACCCTCCATTCTAGCAAATTTCTATTATGCTCTGGCCCTGACCACTCTCCTTATTTTCAATCCTAGGAGAACATGCATATTTAAATACAGTAAAAATCTACCTTAGAAAGAGAGTTGCAGTGGAGCTAGGTGAAGTAGAGATGACCCACCTGGAAAGTAAAAACAAACAAAAAACTACTGCTGAAAATACAAATATGTAAAAGCTTAAGTTTAGCCTTTTAGTTTTTTTTTAAACAGGAAAGCAGTCACTATAATAAACATTTCTCTAAAAGGAAGGTATACAAGAAGATGATTAGCTTTGGGATTCGAATTTTAAATTGTCTAAAACATAACATTGATCGGGTTCAGTAAATGTTTCCATCTTAATCCATATTATAATCTATGTGATTAGTGAAAAAGAACTGCTTGCAGCTCAAAAAGAAACAAGTTACCAGGTCATATGAATAATTCACTTCTACAATTCCAAATGGTTTAAAATGTGATTTCAATCATTTAGCTATTTGCATTTTTATGCATGGCCATATACATAAAAACTTATACACTTAAATAAATGTTTAGTTAGCAGAATTTGAGTATTCCTTCTGATGGTCTGTTCTAGACTTGCCATCTGCTACCTGCTTTCCTGCCTCCTACATCCTCTTTAATAAAGGGGCTTGATTTCTACAACTGAACTTTTGAAGCACTGGGACTCACTTTGACAATGAGAAAGTCATTTACATTTTAGGAGCTTCTCTTTTCTCATCTATAAAATGAAAGACTTATGTTACTTATGAGAATATGTACTTCTGTGATTTTACGAACTATCAGTAAAAAAGAAATTTTCAACTTTAGCTAATGTAGTACAGCAACTATTTAGTATTTGTGGAAAAGATGATCTCTGTAAGAGCAATTTTAGGTCATCTACCTTGTCCTCCAATATTTCACCCCTTTGTCCCTTTTGTGTGTGTTTTGCTACTTCTGAGGGAAAGAAAGAGAAGAAGAAAGTAGAAGAGGAAGAAGAAAGAAGGAAAAAAGTGAAGATAGTGGAGGTAAAAGAGGGAGAAATGACCTTGCCACTTTAGTATTATTAAATACTATATAGTTTAAAAATATGATATTACTATTCAACTCAATCTGGGCATAAGACAATCATGAGAAAAAAGATCCTGAGTTGAGAAATCAAACTGAAACATAAATTTGATAGGACCTTAAAAAGCCAATGAAAAAATATACAAAATCATTTAATTGTAATGAAGATTCTTTTGAGAAATAGTTTCTAGAACTAATTTTAATAATAGATGGCCTTATTTATATATTTTTCCTCCTCTTCTTGCTGAAACTCCAGTTTGGATGAGAAAATTGGCATTCAGTCAAATTGACATGAAGTAATCCCTTTGATTTTAGATCACACACACACACACACACACACACACACACACACAAACACACAGAAACTTGTTTATTTCTGTTTATTCTCGTATGTCCTCTCTTTCTTGTATAAATACATGACTATAATTACCATAGTAATTATCAACTCAAAATATAGTTTTCTGTCTCTCCCACTAGTTGATAAATTTTTGAAAATAAGAGATTATTTTACCTAGTTGTCTGTGCTAGTAAATATAATTTGTTTTTAATGGTTCTTGAGTAAATGAATTAATAGACTACTAGCCATTTTGAAATAACAATATAAATTGCTAGCATTAAATTTAGATTATCAGGTTAGTGAGATTAATAAAAGTACATGTTTGGTAATATATTGTCTCCATTGAAGTTATTTTACATCTCCACAAATTTGTGGGTGGAAGTAAAAGTATATTTGAAGTGCCATATTTTGTTAGAGTTATTTTTAAAATGAAACTATGTATCTTCATTCTTACTAATAATTTTAAGGTGTTATCCCTAACTTTACAGAGAAAACTAATATCTTAAGAAAATGTATACAAATAGAACGTGGTATGTTTTCCTTATAGTTTTGTAATGAATTCTTAAATAAAAAAGTACCAAAAATATTCTTTGAGAAAAAAATTCTTTTCTCAAGAAAAAGAGACAATAGATATAATTTACAATATGTATAAAACTTTGCAGTATTATAAAATCAGAATTCACACATGTAATTACCCGAAAGTTTTCTTCTGCATTACAGAAACATTACATTATCCTGTATATGCCTCTTATTGTTTCAGTGTACTGAAGACAGCTCTTTTACATACACTACAGAGAGTGAGAGATGTGTAGAAAATAGCGAAGCTAATGGCTCAAATGGAAATCGAATTATTAAGAAATTTGTTCTATTAGTCTCTTGCTCTTTCAAGAGGATACATGCAATGATTACAGAAAACAAAGGCTCTTCAAGTTGTGATATAGAGTGTTATTTATGGATCCTTGCTTCATCACTGACATGGAATTCCAGAGTCTAATTTTTGAAATATTAAGGGATGTTTTCCCCCAGTTAATTAAATTCATCTTATTTTCTTACTTTTATCTCCCATTCACTTATTTTCCTTTGTAAATTCTTTAAGAGAAAAATAAAAATATCTGCTTACAGTTTCCTTGAAATGAAATTACAACCTCAGATTATAAATGTGCATACTGCCTGCTAACTTTTACAAGATCTTCAATAGAAATAGGTCTGTTAGATTTCAAGGAAGATATTTGGCCGTGCATTTCCATTAAGTAAGTTTGAGTCCAGAACACTAATTTTCTTTTTGAATCATTCATTCTCAAAAAGTAGACTAGTAAAAGCAATGTTATTTTAGCTTTCAAATGCAAGTCAGTCTCACTCTGCTATTCTCCTACTACTTCTCTTCTGCAATAATAAAAAAAATCCTTTTAAAAGGCACCTCACTTCCAAAAGCAAACTAAAATTGCAATATTAAAGATCTGAAGACTTCTTTTAAAGGCTTTACTTATAGTAAGTTACTTTTCTTTTGGTGGATATTAGAGGCCTACGGAAACTCTAAACTACTTGCCATTAATTTTCTTTAAAGAAAAAATGATCACTAAACTTTTTGGTCATTTGGGTTTTAAAAAAGTGCACAAGTATTTATAGACATTTTGGTCTTTTTGATTTTTTTTTAAATATATTTTATTTATTTCTAGGAGAGAGAGAGAGAGAGACAGCGTGGGCAGGGAAGGGTCAGAGAGAGAGGGAGATACAGACTCTGAAATAGGCTCCAGGCTCTGAGCCAGCTGTCAGCACAGAGCCCGACGCGGGGCTCGAACCCACGAACCGCGAGATCATGACCTAAGCGAAAGTCAGACGCTTAACCGACTAAGCCACCCAGGCGCCCCTAGTCTTTTTGATTTTTTGAAAGTGGAACAAAGCATAGAATCCAGCTCCTAGCCAGTAACTGGCCCCTCAAAGAAGATTAATATTGTAATTGAATAAATAAAATATCAAGTAAACATCTCACTACGCTTATCTTCACACCAAGACTGTTGGCTTTATATATTTATTTATTTGCTTATTTATTTTTAGTTTTCTATCTTTATTGAGTTATAATTGACATATGACAATGTTTAAGATTAAGATGTATAACAAGTGGATGTGATACACGTATCTCCTGCAAAATGAAATCTGCCATAGTGCCAGCTCACACCCCCATCACTTATGTAATTACTATTTCTTTCTTCTGGTGATATTTCATATATATTTTCTTAACTTTCAAGTATATATTCTTAACTTTCAATTATATAATACAGTAGTATGATGTGTAATCACCATATGTACATTATTTGTTCTTTTTAAAAGTTTTTACTTAAATTCCAGTTAGTTTACACTGTAGTATTAGGTATTTCAGGTGTTTCAGGTGTACACTATAATGATGTACACTATAATGATTCAACACTTCGATACAAACCCTGGTGTTCATCTCAAGTATATTCCGTACGTCCCATTATCTATTTTATCTATCCTCCACCAACCTCCATTCTGGTAACCAACAGTTTGTTGGCTTTAATATACCTTCTTTTCAGAAAATATACTCTAAATTTGGAACTCTTATAGCAAATGGTGTTATTTGGTTTCTAATGTGCCATTTCTTTTGCCTACTTCTTTCTGCCTACTCCTTCAGTTAGTAGGTGTACAAAGATCAATAAGGGGAAAGAAAAAACCCATTTATATTCTGTCTATAAAAAATAGCTATTCTTATGTCTCTAGAAGGATCTAGAGGAAAGTTTTCTAGTAATAAGTCAGGTCAATATAGTATGTATGCAATTTTTATCATTAAATTGATATTTGTGATATTTAATGATAGTGATGTTTTATGGCAATTGTAACACACACTTTTCCTTAGTGTTCATCAGTGGGAAAGGAAGGTTTAGAAAGACATGAAGCAAGAATACTTAATTGCTTGAAATACTGAGGTACTTCAGGAAAGATGGGAGTTCCATTTATTACTATCAATGACACTATCTTTGTAGTTTGCTCCTTATTGCTTTATGTTGATTTGCATCACATAGAAATCCCCCTTTCAGACAGAATCTGTTCTCTGCCTCACCACCTGTCAAGAAGATTTCCACTGCATTTGCCTTCTGAAAGGACCAAGGAGTCTCTTTCCTCAGAGAGGACTTGTTATTTATTAGAGTATGGTTGGTCGTTGCCTTGTCATTTGAAGCCTGGATGTTAGAAGTTATTTTTGTCCAAGAATACATTCACATAAGTTCAAGGGAAAAATATCTTTCAGAGGAAGAAACATCTAACCCTTCACAAAGATTTAGATACATTATCTAAGACTATTCTTTCCTCTCTTTCAATGATCCTCAAGACATATTACTTTCCAACCTCTATTCCTGGGGTTGCACTCAATAAGTTCATGAGGTCTTTTTTTCCCCTATTTGTTTTGTGAGGCATGGCATAGGTCTTTTCAAAAAAAAAAAAAAAAAAGTCCTCTATTGGAATATTTCCTCTTTCCAATTTCTTTTGCTAGATATATTCCTTCTATTCTCTCATTGTGAAAATAGTGTGGTAAATACTGAATTCTGTAAATTGACCCTGTCTTTCCATTTATCTCTTAGTTTGTGAAAATTTTATTTTACTTTATCTTCTAAAATTTCATTTCACCAAATTTAACTATATTATTTTAAATTTCCATGAGCTTATCATATTCTAGTTGTTCCTTGTTAAAAATAATATTTATACTTCCATGGCTACAGGATCTTTTTTATCTCTATGAGAACATTATAGTTTTTGAGCTTTTATTGAATTTGATCTCCTTTCTTAATGTGTGTTTGCATTAAATCCTTATTCAAATGACTAGAGATTCTTGGGGACCTATTCTTTTCCAATGAATAAGATTTATTTTCAGAGCAATTTTAGATTAACAGCAAAACTGAACAGGAAGTAGAGAGTTTATTGTCCTCACACATGCACAGCACCCCCAGTATCAACATACAGCGCCAGAGTGGCACTTGTGTTACATCAATGTGCCTATGTACATACAAAACACAGTTCTAAATTATTAGAAGCTCTGTGTGGGTATAGACTGGTGGGCTTAATGCATAATAACTGAACAGCTGTGGTTTTCATTGGAGATAGCAAAATGCTAGTTCTATATGTCTTTTCTACAGCACAGTTCTGTTTTTCTAGAAAAGTATCTTTCTCGGCTATCAATACAAGCAGTTGTGTTTTGTGACTGTGTGGGAAAGGGGTCTGCCAGAGGTTCTCACCATTTGTTATGTAGACAAAGGGAGCATACCTGAAGGCAATAACTCCAGTGTCATCTTAATCTAGCTGAATCCAGATGGAGTTAGCTGAAACACAGTAGCTGAGCTTTTGGTTCTGGTTTGTTTTGTAGCATTTTTACTGTAATAACTGATGATTCTGCTTGTATGCAGTGAGATTAATGACTCCCCAAGATATAAGCTCTTAATCCCTGGAATCTGTAAATGTTACTTTATATTGAAAAAGGGTCTAGGTGGATAGAATTAAGTTAAAAATCTTGAAATTTTTGTAAATCTCAAGAATCTTGAGATTTTATACTTATACTGGGTAGGTATAAATGCCATTACATGTGTGCTTATGAGAGAGGGGCAAAGGAATATTATATACAAAAGAAAAGGATAGGGTCATTTAATGCGGAGGCAGAGATTTTAATGATAAGACCACAAGCCAAGGAATGTTAGCAGTTACCAAACACTGGAACAATCAAGAAACAGATTCTGCCCTAGACCCTCTGGAGAAAGCCTGGTTCTACTAAACCCTGATTTCAGCCTAGTGATGCTTACTGATTTTAGACCTCTAGCTTTCAGAAATATTGAATAAATTAATGTTTTGGTAAGCCATCAAACCCGTGATAATTTACAAGAGAAGCCATAGTTGAGTGAAATTTGATTAATTTTTCTTTGGATTTCTGTATCCTATTTGCCTTGATTTCTCTTCCATTTCCACTATGCTTGGTAAGGACTTGTGATATCTTAACGTAATATTCTACATTGGATATGCTCTGGTTGTTCTGAATAATTTTTAAACTTCTTTAGTTCCATCCTTCCCTCAAAAATGAAGTCTTCTGGGGTGCTTGGGTGGCTCAGTTGTGTAAGCGTCCGACTTCGACTCAGGTCACAATCTCACTGTTTCTGAGTTTGAGTCCCACATCAGGTTCTGTGCTGACAGCTCAGAGCCTGGAGCCTGTTTCAGATTGTGTGTCTCCTTTCCCCACTCGTACCTTGTCTCTCTCTCTCTCTCAAAAATAAGTAAAAAATTTAAAAAAATGATGTCTTTTTATGTTATATTCTTTCAGGTCCTGGTGTTAGTGGATGGCTAATGTTTTTACAAAACTTCCATATTAATTATAGTTGCTAAGTTCTCTGCACGTGACCGTATTGTTCCCTTTAATTTATTACTATACTATAAAATCCCTCCAAAATATATGGGTTTAAAACTATATTTTCTTTCATTTTATCTCTCACACATTTTATTTCATTTTGTCTCTCACCACTTGTGAAGACAGAAGAATGAATATTCCAGTGAGTAAGGTAAAAGATGCTCCTTTGCTTTTTTATGACTCTGTCTATGAAGTCATGGAGCCTCATTTCAGCAGAATTCTGTTGGTTATAAGCAGGGTCTGAAATTTGGAAGAGTTTGTTGGGAGATAGTTCGCCATGTCTCTTGCATTTCTGTCCATCCTCTGAACAAGAAGCAGTGACATCTTTGTTTCAATGATTTTTTTCAAGAATGTTTGTATAGCAGTGAGCTTTGGATGAAAGATGCAGTGTCTCCCTTTGAGACAGAGGGCACATATGTTTCCTGTTAATGGCAATAAAGATAATGTCTAGGCAGATTAGTTAGGTTTGTTAGTAGTGTCCTCATTAGACTAGGGAGGCGGAGAGTGTTCCTAAGTTTGGGTTATTCCCATGTGAATTAAAACCACAGTGTGTGCAGTGTCTATCTAGACCACTCAGTATCATTCATTTACATTTTGAATAAATAAGATGAACCGATACCACCATGAATTTCATGCTTCTACTGCTTACAGTGCCACGGGTAATAAAGTCCTTGGTCTCTTTCTTAGAAATGTTTTCTGTGGTGCCTGGGTGGCTCAGTCAGTTAAGCATCTGACTTCGGCTCAGGTTGTGATCTCACAGTTTGTGGGTTTGAGCCCCACATCGAGCCTGTGTTGACAGCCAGCTCAGAGCCTGGAGCCTGTTTCAGATTCTATGTCTCCCTCTCTCCCTGACCCTCCCCTGGTCACGTTGCCTCTCTCTCAGAAATAAATAAAAGACATAAAAAAAAAAAAAAAAAAAAGAAATGTTGTTTTCTTCCAGCATCTATGAAATTGCAACAGAGACTAACCTGTTAGCTTGAAAGTTGGTAAAATCTCAGACTCTTCATAGCCCTTGATAGAATTCATGGCGTGGTTCTGGCTCAAGACATCTCAACTATTTGTAGTCACATAGTGACTTAAAACTTAGGGGTGATGCTGGAGATCTTACTCTACCTTCATACTATCCTAAGGTTTCTCTATGTGCATCTCACAACTGATAGTTGAGCTTATTCACAGCATAACAGCACCGGGGCAGTCAGACTGATTACATGGCAGCTGAAGACACAAGAATGAATATTCCAGTGAGTAAGGTAAAAGATGCTCCATTGCTTTTTTATGAATCTGTCTATGAAGTCATGGAGTCTCATTTCAGCAGAATTCTTTTGGTTATAAGCAGATCACAGGCCCATCTGGATTCAAAGTGAGAGGAAAGAAAATCTGTCTCTTTATGGGAAAGTGGCACAATGCATGAAAAACATGTGGGACCAGAGCTACTATTATGGTTATTTTTTGGAAAATACAATCTATTATAGTGGGATAAGCATGGATGGAACCTAGAAACATCACAAACGTTGTATTATTTTTTATACGAGTTACATAAGCTCTGTATATCTTAGTTCCATAAATACTATCATACTATTCACCATGAATTCAAGAAGTCAGCTAATATTATAATTATTTTAAAAATAATTTATTATACTTTGAGTGTTTTTCTATGTGGAGCTCCCTTTTTGGTTTTTTTTCCTTCAAAAACTGGTTGTTTTAATCTTCCTAGACTCTAAGCTCTGTCTCCTTCTCTTGAAATACTATCTAACTTAAATTCATTGCTATATTTACCTAAATCACTTGAAAAATGCACTAAAATGCACTATCTATATTTCGAACTACTTCTAAAACCTTAAAACTTTTTTAAAGAGAATTTTAAAAATATGATCGAATTTATAGTAAGGGCTCATTGTTAAAGAAATGGTGCAGTAACTGTCCTTCTGGACCTCTCTATCTCCTAAAGACCCTCCAGAAATGGCTATGGCTTCATAAGGAATGGTGAGATGGTTCTTATGTGTCAATTAGGGTTGGCCATAGCACACAGTTACTGAATCAAATACCAATCTAAGTGCTGCTGTGAAGGTATGTTATAGATGTGGTTAACAATCACAATCAGTTGTTTAAGTAAAAGAGATTAGCCTTTTCTAATGTCTGGGCCAATCAGATGAATCCAATTAGTTTGGTCTTAAGGATAAAAACTGAGGTTTCCTGGAAAGGAAGAAATTTTTTCTCAAGACTACCAAAAATACCACTTGAATTTCCATCCTGCCAGTCTTCCATAAGGATTTCAGATTTTACTGGCTAGTTCTCACAATCAAGTGAACAATTCCTCCTCTCTCATTCTCTCTCTCTCTCTTCCTCTTGCTGTGTAACAACCAATTGTATAGATATAATAGGTATATAAATATATATTCACATATATACATATATATTCACATATATACATAATATTCACATATATATGTACAATTCATTGTTTTTCTCTGAAAACTCTGATACAGAGATCTAAAAATATTGATTCAAGTAAATGACAGAGACAATTTGGACCCTTTAATCACAACATCTACTATCTATTGAGAATTTCTCTGAATTGTATGTTTGATATATTACATTAGTTCACACCACAAAGAGAATCTAGACATTTTATCTCAATGTACAAATGAGAAAGCAGTGGTTGAGTAGAGCTAAGCAACTTGCTGTGGTCACTTAGGAAATGAAAGCCAGGGCTGCGACTTGATATCCTGCCTTTCAACGCCAGAGTACATTGCTGTCACTCAGTCATGTAACAAGTAGCTTTAGTATTTTTCCTAAAACATCACTAGATTATTTGTTTCATATCTGAAGAATTGGCTCGGTTCTTGGTAACCCAAATAATGAAGCACTTTTCAGTGAAGACTGGAAAACTAGCTGCCAATTTGTTCTGGGTACTTTAACTACTTTCCTACTTTTAGGACAACTTTATTTATCTATCTATCTATCTATCTATCTATCTATCTATTTATTTATTTATGAGAGAGACAGAGAGAGAGTGAATGAGCGAGTGAGGAGCAGAGAGAAAGGGAGAGAGAGAATCCCACAGGGGAGACAGAGAGAATCCTGAAGGAAGGCTAGAGTTCACCCAATGGGGGGGCACAAGCTCATGAACTGTGAGACCATGACCTGAGCTGAGGTCAGAAGTTTAAATGACTGAGGCACCCAAGTACCCTTAGGGCAACTTTTTATATTGATAAAACATAAATTATTAGAGTAAAAGAATTTTAATGACATATCCCTGGGTAGAAATTTATTATCAAATCAAACATGATGTCAGAATACTTGCACCAAAAACACTGATGCTCTTCTATTTTTTTAAGGTAAAACATTGACATAAAATTTAACTTCCAGTTCCTCATTACAGAAATAAAATATATATGAATTACTGAAATATTGCAAAATAGAGTATATAATGAAAGAAAAATAAACGAACCATAATTTGACTATTCAGATATAATCACACAATAATTTTTTATGTAACTTCCAAAAACTCTAGGTATATAATGACAATTTATACTGTATTTAACATTTGTAAGTTGTTTTTCACTTTCTACATAAGCCAAAATTCCATGTTATTAAATATAATTTTAAAAATTTCTTTGTTTTTGAGAGAGAGGGAGAGAAAAAGGGCAGAGAGAGTGGGACAGAGGATTTGAATCAGGCTGTGTGTTAACAGCAGAGAGCCAGATGTGGGGCTCGAACTCATGAACTGCAAGATCATGACCTGAGCTAAAGTCAGATGCTGAACCAACTGAGCCACACAGGTGCCCCTGAATATTATTTTTAATGGCTAAAGTTTATAAATCATAATTTATTTACATAGATGCTTACGTTGGGCACTTAGTTGAATGTAGAAGCACTATACTGCAAATAAAAACACTTGATATCTTTTACCCATATATATCTTTATTCATTTCTAATGACTTCTTTGGGAAAGTATCCTGAAATGAACATTTATTGTTCAACAATTATGAACTTAATTTTAAGCTCATATATTTATTGCCCTCCAGTTGTTTTATAAAATTTACTAGCCTTCTAGCATAGTTTTTAAAAAATACTACTTTTTTGAGAATATCAGATGTTTAAATTATTATCATCATTCTCAAAATTCTTAGTCCTGGGGGCACCTGGATAGCTCAGTTGGTTAAGGGTCTGACTCTGATTTCAGCTCAGGTCATAAACTCATGGTTCATGAGATCAAGCCCTGTGTCAGGCTCTGCGCTGACATTGTGGAGCCTCCTTGGGATTGTCTCTCTCCCTTTCTCTCTGTCCTCCCCCACTGCTTGCAGGCTCGGTCTCCCTCAAAAATAAACTAATTAATTAAAACATTCTTAATTCTGAATTTTGCTTTATTAAATTATGTACAAGGAAATAGCAAAACTTTCTATAAATTCCTGATATAATTAAGTAATAAAATCAAGTACTGAGCCTATATTTTATGCTATGCCCTCTGTAACACAGATTTAATATATAATATTCTTGTTTGCACTGTTTCATAATAGCGGTGAAACAGAAACTTTTATTATCCTGAGAGAGGGAATATGACTTACACAAAGTCACACAGGTATTAAGAAGTGAAGAAGGACTTCTGCTTCAATAAATGGAACACAAGGACTGGGCTCGTTTTCCCTCTGCAACAACCAGAAAATAGACAAAATATATGAAAAGATGGTTTTCAGGACACTGGACATCAGGAAAATATTGTGATCTCTGAAAGAAGGAAAGTAAAGGATGTGACCACTAAAACTGCCCCAGATTATGGCTTTCATTGACTACACCAAACGTGATGCAGGGAGGGGCCCCAGGGAGAGCACAGAATTCCAGAAAGAGAAAGAGAAAGACAAAAACTGAGTCCAGGGATACCAAGGCAACTAGTGTATGAAGGACAGATCCAGAAAGAAGACAGCTGCACATAGAGATAACTAACCCTAAAGATTTGTAAAAGGTGTCCAAAAAGTACTAATCAGTGTGTATGTATGAAGAAATAAGACAGGGAAAGACCCTCAAATAGATTAGAGGGAATTATACCTGATGTTTTCCAGTAAGAATAGAATACTCATAATTCAAAGAATTTTACTCAGAAGTATTTTGCATAAGTAGGGAGAAAAATTTCTGCTTGACTCCATTAACCAAATCTTAAAAATCCACATCCAAGTGTATCACTATTTCTAAGTAATTTAACTGTGTCCCTTAAGAAATCTCAAAAATTTTACAGGAATACAAAGGTATCCAGGGCCCAGAGAGGTTAAATTCATAATGCCTCACAGTCAATAAATTATTACAGGACATATGAAAAAAACAGAAAAAAAATGACCCATTATGAGGAGGAAATTCAATCAATGTAGTGGCTCAGAACTAGGACAAATATAACAATTAGAAAATATAGACATAAAATGCTATGATAACTGTTTTAAACATGTTTACACATGTAAGTAGAGATAAGCAAGATATAAAAAGATCCAAACTGACTTTAGATACTAAAAATACAGGGGCAACTGGGTGGCTCAGTTGGTTAAACATTTGACTGTTGATTTCAGCTCAGGTCATGATCTCAAGGTTTATGAGATTGAGTCCTGAGATGGGCACAGCAGAGTCTAAATGGATTCTCCCTCTCCCTCTCTCTTTGTCCTTCTCTAACTTGTGTGCATACGTTCACTCTCTCTCTCTCCCTCTCTCAAAATAAATAAATAAACTTATAAAAAAGAAATGAAAAGTACAATGTCTGAGATGAAATATACACTGAATATAACTAGTAGCAGATTAGACATGACATGATAAAGGAACTTAAACACCTAGTAGGATAAATATCAAATATGGAACAAAAAGAGGAAAAAAAGAAGTTTTAAAAAGCAAACAGAGTATAACATGCATGTAATTGGAGTTCCCAAGAGAGAAGAGAAAGTGGTGAGAAAGAAAACTACTGAAAGAGTAACCGCTGAAATTTGCTAAATTTGCTGACAAAAATAAACCTCAGGTTCGAGAAGATAAATGAAACCAAACAAGGAAATATAAAATCACTAAACCAAAGCATACCATATGCAAACTGCTTGGAATCAGAAATAAGGACATAATCTTAGTAGTATCCAAAGAGGGAGAAAAGTTGCATACACAGTAACAAAGAAAATGATTCCACCAGATTTCTCATTAGAAATAACACAAACGAAAAGATTGTAGGGCAACATCTTCAAATTACTGAAAACAAACAACAGCAAAGCAAAACAAAACCTCTCAACACAGAATTCTATACAAATATTAAATATTTCTCAAAAAAATAAGAAAGCCAGTGGCGCCTGGGTGGCTCAGTCAGTTAAGCGTCTGATTTCAGCTCAGGTCATGATGTCCTGGTTCGAAGGTTCAAGCCCCGTGTGGGGCTCTGTGCTGACAGCTAGCTCAGAGCCTAGAGCCTGTTTCAGATTCTCTGTCTCCCTCTCTCTCCAACCCTCCCCTGCTCACGTTCTCTCTCTCTTTCTCTCTTTCTCTATCAGAAATAAACATTAAAAAAATTTAAAAAAAAAATGAAAGCCAGACAAATACAGCAGAAGGAAAAAAAAAAAAAAAAAAAAGAAAGAAAACAAAAGCCCTAGAGACTAATATCTCTCATGAACGTAGATACAAAAATCCTCAACAGAAATTTAGTAAATCCACGAATATATAAAAATACTTAACTTCACAACAAGGATGAGTAGAATTTACTCTATTAATGAAAGACTGGTTCAGCATTCAGCAATCTGACATATCAGTGTAATCCACAATAGCAAGGGCTTAAAAAAGAAACTGATCAATTGACATAATATGGTAAATTAAGACATAAAAAGGATTTTACAAAATCCAATACCATTTATGACAAAAAAGAATCTCAGCACACTAGGAAGAGAGAACCTCCTTAATCTAATAAAGAATGTCTCCAAAAAATCTCCAGTCAATATTATATTTAATAGTGAAAGTCTAATGTTTTCACTTAAGGTTGGATACAAGCAAAGATATTCTTTCTTACCACTCTTTCTAACAAGTCTATTGGAATTTCTAACATGAACAGTTAGACAAAAAGAAGAAATAAAGGGCATTCAGGTAGGAAAAAAAAGATGATGTAATTTGCAGTTGTGTATATAGAAAATCATCAAAATTTATTTATATATTTGTATTTATATATTCCAAGAAATAATATGTGAGCTAAGCAAGGTCACAGGATATAAGAGTATCAGAGAAAAACAAATTGTTTTAATGCATACTAATGAGAATCATATGGATACTGAGGTTTAAAACACAATATCATCTAAAATTTCTTCAAAGAAAATAGTCTTGGGAGTACTACACATGCCTGAAAGTATTCACTACAAGTAGATATGCCCTATAAGAAAATTTAAAAGGAGCCCCTCAGATAGAAGGAAAATAATACCGACTTGAAATTTGAGTATACATAGAGTAACGAAGAATACTGGAATCAAAAACATATTATAAATATATGACTTTTAAAAATCACATCTTTAAAAAAATTTTTTTAATGTTTTATTTATTTCTGAGAGAGAGACAGTGTGAGCAGGGGAGGGTCAGAGAGGGAGACATAGAATCCGAAATAGGCTCTAGGCTCTGAGCTGGCTGTCAGCTCAGAGTCTGATGCAGGGCTCGAGCCCACAAACTGTGAGATCATGACCTGAGCTGAACCAACAGAGCCACCCAGGCAACCAAAAAATCACATCTTTTAAACATAACTATTTAAATAAAAATAACATTGTTTCGTAAGCATTTACAACATGTAATTAGATATATAAGAGTGACACTTGAAAGACAGCTAGTGGAGAAAGTAGCATTTATTTTAAGATATTTATACTTTATATGAAGTGGTATATATCATTTGAAGGTAAAAAGTGATTTTTAGAATATATACTGCAAGCCCTAAAGTACTCACTAAAATAAAAAAAAGCAACAAATAGTTATATAGTTAGTATGGCATAAGAAAAGAAAACCATGCTCAACATATAAAAAGGTAGGAAAAGAGGGGAACAAAATGGAGGGGATAAATAAAAAACCAATAACAAGTTGGTAGATCAAGACCACCCAGCTTAATTAAAAACAAAATTAAATGGTCAAAACATTCCAATGAAAAGGAAAGCTGTGCAGATTAGAAAATAAAAACAAGACTCAGCTATATACTACTTACAAGAAATCTATTTTAAAATAAAAAATATACAAGTAATTTTAAAGGAAAAGGACAGAAAAGATAAACAACACAAGACAAAGGAAAGCTGGAAAGGTTCTATTAATACCTAAACACAAATACGAAATAAATACTATACAGAGTACATTTCAGAGTAACGAACATGATGAGGAATAAAGAAGGTCATGTCGTAATGGCAAAGGGATCCATTTATCAATAGAAGTCACAATTTTAAATAATTATATACATAAAAACAGAGTTTCAAAATACATGAAGCAAAAACTGACATAATTGCAAGAAGAGAGAAATCTCTAATGTACCTAAGAAATGCAAAACCCTCATCTCACCAGTGATAGAACAAGTAACCAGATTATCATTAAGGATATAGATTTTGAGCAACCCTATCAACAACTTAAGCTAACAGTCATTTTAGAACATTCCACACAACAGCAGAATAAATATTCTTTCAAGTGTGCACTGACGAAGGTAGATTGTATTCCACAGTATAGTGCTTAGGAAGAATACTATATCAATAAATGTCTTCATTAGAAATAAATTCAGCTGCTACATTAACTAGAAAAGTAATAAAACATTAAAATGAAAATAATTGTAAAAGGAAAACATGAAAGATCAGAATTGATTATCAGTGGACTATAAAAGAGAGAAAAATAAGGAGAAATCAATGAACTAAAGGAATGCTTTGAGAAATCAACAAATTAATAAAACTTTAGTCCACCAACTGACAAATACTGGCCAAAATTTCCCCTCAGCCCATTTTTGAATGGCCTGTGTGCTTTGAAAAAAACAAATAATGGTTGTTAGAAAACAAACAAGAATTCTTTCCTTTAGGGCCAAATAATATTCCTTTGTATGTACGTACCAAAATTAAGTGTTTCAACTCTCCATACCCTGGAGAGCATTGTTATTTTCTATTTTTTTTATAATGGCCATCTTAACAGTAGTAAAGTGGTATCAGGATTTTGATCTTCATTTCTCTGATAATTAGTGATATTAAGCCTCTTTTCTTATACTTGTTAGCCATTTGTATGTCTTCTTTGTTGTAGTGTCTATTCAAGTCCTGTGCCCATTTTTTAATTGAGTTCTTATTTTCTTTGTTAATCAGTTCCTGCTGTATACTACAGCATGGATGAGTCACCAGAACATCATGCTAAGTGAAGTAAACTATCACAGGGGTGCCTGGGTGGCTTCAGCGGTTAAGCGTCCGACTTTCGCTTGGGTCATGATCTCGCGGTTTGTGAGTTCGAGCCCCGCGTCGGGTTCTGTGCTGACTGCCAGCTCAGAGCCTGGAGCCTGTTTCAGAGTCTGTGTCTCCCTCTCTCTCTGACCCTCCCCTGCTCACACTGTCTCTCTCTCTCTCTCTCCTAGAAATAAATAAAAATATTAAAAAAAAAAAAAAAGAAAGAAAGAAACCATCACAGAAAGACTAACACTTCTGAGTCCACATATATAAATAGCTAATTTAGTCAATCTTATAGAAGCAGAAAATAAAATAGTGGTTTCCAGGGGTCAGAGGGAGTGGAAACAGATAGCTGCTATTCAATGTACACAGAGTTTTAGTTATGAAAGAAAAAAAAAGTACTAGATATCTGCTGAATAAAAATGGGCATATGTTAATACTACTGCTTTGCACACTTAAAAGTTATTTAAAAGGGAGATTTTGAAAAAAATATTTGTTTTTGAGAGTGAGTGAGCATGTACAGGGAAGGTTCAGAGAGAGAGGGGGACAGAGGATCTGATGCAGATTCTGCCCTGACAGCAGGGAGCCTGATATGGGGCTTGAACTCACTAACTAGCCTTGAGATCATGACCTGAGCTGAAATTGGATGCTCAACCGAATGAGCCACCCAGATGCCCCTAAAAGGGCAGACTTTATGTTAGGCACTTTTTATCATGATAAAAAAAAAGAAAAGAAAAGAAAAGAAGAGAAAAGAAAAGAGAAACATCACAGAGATTTGATGCGGGCCTCAGCCTAATAGATTTACTCTCCAATTTTATACAGAAAATATTTGGCAATCCTTGATTGACTCTAATTAGACTCATCAGGAAAAAGTGAGAGAAAACAAATATTAACAAAACCAGGAATGAGTGTTGAAATCACTATACCCATGCATATTAAAAGAATAACAAGAGACTATTATGAGTAACTTGACGCTAGTATATAAATTGGACAACTTAGATGAAATGGTCACATGCCATTTCATAAATTACCAATAAACTATCAAAGCTCATTCAATAATACATAGATAACCTGAATACCATTATTTAATTTAAGGTAATTAAATTTGTCGTTAGAAACCATCCTACAAAAAGAATCTCAGGTTCCAACAGATTCACTGGTAAGTGCTAACAAATATTTAAGATAAAATAGTAATACTATTTCTGCTGTAGCCATTTGAGAAAATTAAAGAATTTTATTAGCCAACATTATCCTGATATTAAAATCATGCAAACACACTGAAGATGAAAAAATATTACAAACCAATATCCTTCATTAACTTAGATGCAGAAATCCTAAATAAATGTTAGTACCTTAAATCTGACAGTATATGACAAGGGTGAAGTATCATCACCTAATGTAATTTATCCCAGAAATTTAAACTTAGTTTAACATTAGAACAATAAATTCACTTTATTAGCAGACTAAGATATAAAAAAACAGGTCATCTTAATATACCTAAAAAATCATTTCGAAAACTCAAATAATCATTCCTGATAAAACTCTCAGCAAACGAGGAATAGAAGGGAACTTTGTTAATCTGATAAAGATATTTAAAAAGAAAGTACACCTAATATTATACTTAATTGTAGAAAAATGAATATTTTCTCTCTAAAATCAGGAATGTGGAATGAGTGCCCACTTCCACCACTTCTATTTAACATTGTTGTAGGAATTCAAGACAGTGCAAATCATTTTTAAAGCAAAAAAAGTAATTAAAAGCCATATGTATTAGAAAGGAAAAAGTGAAATTATGCACAGATAATATAATCATTTATGCAGAAAACTGAGGGAGTCTCCAAAAAAAGTTAACAGAACTAATATGTGAGTTTAGCAAGATATCTGAATACAAAATTTTATTTCTACATACTAGTAAGAAAAAGCAGATATATATATATATTTTTAAAAATCAATATTATTTTTAATAGCAACAAAAGTCAAAATACTAAGGGATGGATCTGACAAAGGATATATAAAATCATTCATAGAAAACTATAAATCATTGCTGAGGAATCAGAGATCTAAATAAATGGAAAGATATATTCAGTTAATGAATCTGAAGATCAATATCTTTAAGATATTAATTCTTCCAGAAATGATTCATAGATTCCATACAGTATCAATCATACACTCAGCATTTTTTTAAGGAAATTCATATAGAAATCCAAAGTACCTAAAAAGTTAAAACATTAAAAGATGGAACAAAAGGGGAGAACAAATAATAACTAACTTTAAAACTTAGTATGAAGCCACATTATAAGCTTTATTTACTATACACTTTATTCTAAAGTATTATATTTCATAAAGAGAGTCAGATTATATCAGTGTCCCTGAATGCAGATTTTCCAAAAAACCTACACACATAGGACATGTACTGACAATGGTTGGAATATGATTTTCATCCAAGTTGCTAAGGTAATTCCATGGAGGATGCATAATCTTTCAACAAATTATACTGAAATAATCAAATATCCATATGCAAAGAATTAACTTAAATGAATCCTGATGGCATATAAATTTGCTTAAAATAAACCAAAGACATAAATGTAAACTTATATGTGTATAATTGTAGAAGTTTGGTTGAGGCAAATTCTTCTTACATATGACTATAAAAGCAGGATCCATAAAAAAATGAATTGTAGTGTGTTTCCATCTCTCTTCTTTTTTCTTCCCTTCCCATATGTTCATCTGTTTTGTTTCTTAAATTCTACATATAAGGGAAATCATGTGGTATTTGCCTTTCTCTGATTGACTTATTTTGCTTACCATAATGTGTTCTAGCTCCATCCATGACATTGAAAATGACAAGGTTTCATTCTTTTTGATGGCTGAGTAATATTCCATTGTACATACATACTACATCTTCTTCATCAGTTCATCAGTTAATGGATATTTGGGCTCTTTCCATAGTTTGGTTATTGTTAATAATGCTGTTATAAATTTAAGAGTGCATGTATCTCTTGGAATCTGTATTTTTATATACTTTGAATAAATACATACCTAATACTGAAATTGCTGGATTGTAGAGTAGTTCTATTTTTAGTTTCTTGAGGAACAATTATACTATTCTCCAGAGTGGCTGCACCAGTTTACATTCCCACCAACAATGCAAAAGGGTTTCCCTTTCTCTGCTTCCTCACTAACACCTGTTGTTTGTCCTGTTGTTAATTTTAGCCATTCTGACAGGTGTGAGGTGGTATCTCATCATGGTTTTGACTTACATATTTCCCTGATGATGAGTGATGTTGAGCATTTTTTGCATGTCTGTTAGCCATCTAGATGTCTTCTTTGAAAAAGTGTCTATTCATGTCTTCTGCCCATATCTTAACTGGATTGTTTTTTGGGCGTTGAGTTTGATAAGTTCTTTATACATTTTGGATACTAACCCTTTATCCGATACGTCATTTACAAATATCTTCCCCCCTTCCTCCACTGTCCTTTAGTTTTATTATCTCCTTCACTCTGCTGAAGCTTTTTTATTGTTAAGTCCCAATAGTTCATGTTTGTTTTTGTTTCCCTTGACTTCAGTGAAGTATTTATCAAAAATTTAAAAATTCTCTTTAAAAGACACTCTTAAATATGACTCTAAAATTGGGATGCATAAAAATTATAAGTTGCTATATAATCAAAATATTAAAATTCTTTGAAACACAATGTTAAATAAATGAAAAGCCAAGACATAAGCTGGGAGAAAACATTTGCCAAGCATATATCTGATAATAGATTTACATCTAGAATCTCCAATGTTAAAACATAACATGAATGAACAGCAACAACATAATAAAAGTGGGCAAAATTTAGAACAGACATCACCAATATCCTAGGGAAATGTAGATTTCCTAAGGAATTTCATTTCACATGTTAACATGATTCAATTAAATAGCTCACAATATAAGTGTTGGCAAGGATGTGGAGAAACTGGAACTCTCAAACTTTCCTAATGGGAATGTAAAATATTATAATTACTTTGGAAAACAATTTAGCAGCTTCTAAAACAGTTAGGCCTACACCTACCATATAACTGAGCCACCCTAATCCTAGATATGTAACCAATATTAACAACAATAAAAGTATGGTGTCAGAAAAGTTTGTACAGGAATGTTCATACTAGCTTTATTAGTAATATAGCTAAAACCTTGAAACAACCCAAATGTTTAGCAACAGGGGAATAGAAAAACAAATCATGGTATAACCACAGAATGGAATCCTATTCAGCAAGGTAAGGAACAACATGAATAATTCTTGAAACAATTATGTTTAGTAAAAGAAGCCAGAGACCCTTCCACCCCCTCGCCAATATATACACTTCTCTTTTGTATATCTTTTGTTTTTTGAGTAACTCTACTTATATAAAATTTCAAAAAATAAAAACTAATCTATATTAACAAAAAACAGATTAATAGTTGCCTATGATAATTGGAGATCAGCAGAGAGTGGTAGGAAGAGGAATTACAAAGAAGCATAAGGAAATTTAGGGGGTGATGAATATGTTTACTATATTGGTTGTGATGGATTCCCTGGTGTCTAAATATGTCAAAGCATGAGAAATTGTATGCTTTAAATTATGTGCCGTTATTGTATGTCAGTTATATGAACACACACATTAAATTAGGGCTCAAGCTGCCCCTCCCCCAAGTCTCATGAGTATTAAGAAAAAAAAGTAAATGAGGATTTCACAATTTTGCATTCTTATTCTAGATCTTAACCTTTTAATCACTGAAGTATATCATTATATTCGCTAGAGTCACAGTAAAAAACAATAATGAGTACTTTTTGGCACCCTTTAAGCCATGGAGTCCTGGCAAATCTCTCTTGAAAGGTAGAAAGCTCAGATCTGAAGTGAACACTTGCTTTTTACAACCCTTTTCATTTATCACTGTCCACTCACACAGGGCAGTGTGGGGATGGGCACAGCATTATGTTGACGGCTACAAGTACTTTCTTCTTAAAACACATCCTTATGGTTTTGTGACGAGAACAAAATGAAAAGCCAATTGCTGTGACACTTATTTGTGTCTCTCAGGATATCCAGACAAGAAAACGGGTTCCGTCCATTTTGGAGAATGCCTAGACACTTGTACTGCAGCTCACTCCAAAGGTTAAAAAAATTAGAAGCTTCATGTTTATCATTGTTTCTGCTGCTTCCAAGATTTTAGTAGGTCAATTAGGCAGACTGCAAGCTTATGAGATTTATTTAAGTAAGGAGTACGTGGCATTATCTGTCCTTCGAACCTATAATGAGGGTATTTTAGCAGATGGAATCTAATTTATAACAAGGACCTATACCCTGGATAATGAAACATAGGCTATTAAGAGCTTACGTAAACAAGGGCTGTAATGCAATGCCAAAACAAATCATTTTGACATGTTTTAGAAATACAAGGGGCTTCTTCAAATATCATCAGGAATAAGTCATTTGGTGTTTCAGGTTCATACATCAATGCAGTTGCTGTCACTATGAAAAATTGGACTTTTTGTTTAC
Source organism: Proteles cristata cristata (assembly GCA_017311185.1). Taxonomy (NCBI): domain Eukaryota; kingdom Metazoa; phylum Chordata; class Mammalia; order Carnivora; family Hyaenidae; genus Proteles; species Proteles cristata. The sequence continues at coordinate 3,578,519 of JAESUZ010001194.1, forward strand.
TTAAAATTTGAAATGCCATGATTTGGTACTTGAAAAATGGTGTGGGAAAAATGAATGTCCTCCTGTTTGTGAAAAATGGGTATTTTATTAGAGCAAAGTAGGAAGGAGGAGAGAGTACTCATCTGTACTGGTAAAATAGTGTTTACACAGGAAGAAATATAACAATGGGCAGGTCACTGGGGACAAGGGGAGCAGAATCACTTAGGGAGCTGATGACAACAGGAGCCAAGAATATAGCTTGGGCCCAGAGCTGACCCACCTCTTGGTCCCTATACACACGTAATGAATAAATGCATCTTGAAGTTAAGACTCATATTTCATAGCTGCATGAGACTCCCCAGCTAGAATGCATCTGTTAATAATAAAAATTTCCCTTCTGGAATGAGAGTTTAATAGTTCTTGTTCATGCTTTAAATAGAAGATCACAGCAATAAATCAGCATTATGATTTTAGGAGGTAGTAATGTATGAAATATAATATATTGTTTCTGGCATTTACTTTGGTCAAAATTAACTTAAAATATTCACCCAAAGGGACAGATTGATAAAATAATAATTATAAACATACATCTTAGGAAATTGTGTACTTTGTGCATTCTAAAAGAACCATTAAATTTAACATATATATTATGTTTATTGTCTTGAGGAGAAAATATTGAATTATTTTATTCAACTTTAGAAGCCAAGTGTTTGTTTCAAATAAAAATTATCAAAACTAGTTGACACACTGTTTTACAACATGTTTTCATTATCCACCTAATAAATTTCGTTAGTTTAAACATATGAGGATAATTATTCAGTAAACTTTTTAAAGATAAACTACCTTTATGACTTCAGATGGGACATTTTAACTTACTTTAGATTTCTATGTCAATTCAGTTAAATTATTTCCATTCCCCATATTAATCAATATACACACATGCAAAGTATCAAAATTATTAGATAATTCTCTTGATAAAAATTCATATGAATATATATAACAGATATAAAGTTGTACTTATGAAACACAAATATATAGGTAATATAATTTTAAAAAGATATTAGAAAGAAAGTTCTATATCTGATTTGTTTTTTATCTGTACCCGTACTGAATGCAATATATTGCAAAAGGAGGTACTTAGTAAGTATTTTTTGAGCTAATGAGAATAAATTAGTAAAAGAATGAATAAATAACTGGGCAAATATAAGATAATGTTGGCAGAGAATCTTATGTGCTAGACTCATATCTGTCACTGATTCTTCCAGTCCAGCATATTTAGAACACCCTATTTTGAGAGAGGAATACAGTATTAAGACGTGAAACACAGATTAGGTCCTTTTGAACTCTAGGTTTCTAAGATGTACTTTTTTACGAGGTTGAGGAACTGTATTTATATTTTAATATTGTTGAAGTTTTTTCTCTAACATAATTGGCTGTGGAATTTTAACAATGCTTTCTAGAACATATACTGATGCTTCATGCTATTTTCCATTAATCAACTAATGAACTATATTAAGTTTTTATTATATTAAGTTTTAAGTATATTAAGTTATATATTTATATATAATATATACCAAGTTTATAATAAGTTTTAACTATAATAAATTATTACACATCATTACACTCTTTGATGTATAGTCCTTATTTACAGTATATTTTTTGTTTACTATATATATTTATTATGTTTCTAATTTGTTTTATGGTATTTGATTAATGATTATTTTATTTTCTAAGGAGAATATCTGATGAAACAAAATACATGTAGTTTTATGCAACTGTCCCAAGACCAATATTTAAAATAGTTCAAGCATACCACCAAACTAAATATTTTTTCATTGCTAAGAATATTATGCATAAAATTTTTGGTAAAAGAGTGAGTCATTCAATGTCTTTAGTGTTTTGTGCCAATCTAATTTACATGTTCTTAACTTCAGTAATATTAATATAGTTTCTTTTGATTATATAAATAAAGTAAATGCCACATTAGAATATACTGTGCTTCTATAATATGTCTTACTATGTGGTGGTGTAAGTCCTCCAGTTTTCTTCTTAAAGATTCTCTTGACTATTATGGAATCTCTTCATGGCTATGTGAACTTTATGATCTGATAAACAATTACTGCAAAAGAAAAAGAAAGATTATGTTGAAATTATATAGTATATATAACATTAATGTGAGGAGAATTGTCATCTTTATAATATGAGTCTGATAATTCATGAATATGACAGACTCATCCATTTATTTAGGTGTTTTTTTTTAATTTCCCTGAGCAATGCTTTTTTTAGTTTTGTGTGGAGGTCCTACCATTTTTATGATAGATTTATTCCAAGAAATTTGATATTTGCCAATACAATATTAAATGATATTGTCTATTAGCCTACCACTAAACAAAGAAGAGTTAGTGTAGATATATTAATATCAGACAAAGTAGACTTTAAGTCTAGAAGCATTATTAAAATGAAAGACATTTGATAATAATACAAATATTATTTTACAATAAGGTAAAATCAGAGTACCTTATACAAATCCTAAAGTTGTGAACACGTAACATATGCCTAAGTAATTAATAAAATAAAGAAGAGAGAGGGAAAGAGATGGAGAGGGAGAAAGACAGAGAAAGAGAGAGAGACAGAGAGAAACTAGTGTTTATTTGACTTCAGTGGTTAACCATAGAGCTAAAACTGGTATGAGTCTTTTCTTTCTTTCTTTGTCTTTTCCTTTCTTTCTCCCTTCCCCCCTCATTCTTTCTCTTCCTCTAACTCTCTTTTTCTATCTTTTCTTTTTTGTGAAATTTTATTTAAAATTTTTTAGTGTTTATTTATTTCTGAGAGAGAGACAGAGAAAGAGAGAGAGACAGAGCATGAGCATGGGAGAGGCAGAGAGAGAGAGGGAGACACAGAATCCATAGCAGGCTCCAGGCTCTGAGCTGTCAGGACAGAGACCGACCTGGGCCCGAACCCTTGAGCCATTAGATCATGACCTGAGTCAAAGTCGGTAGCCCAACCAACTGAGCTACTCAGGCACCCTGAAACTTTTTATTTAAATTAATAGTTAATATATAGTGTAATATTAGCTTCAGGGCTGTAATACAATGAGTCAACATTTCCACACAACAACCAGTGCTCATCACAAGGGCACTCCTTAGTTCCCACCACTTATTTCACCCATCCCCTCATTCTCCTCCCCTCTGGTAACCATCAGTTTGTTCTCTATAGTTAAGATCTGTTTCTTGGTTTGCCTCTCTCTATTTTTCTTGCCCTTTGCTCATTGGTTTGCTTCTTAAAGTCCACTTATGAGTGAAATCATATAGTATTCGTCTTTCTTTGACTTATTTTACTTAGCATAATAGTCTTTAACTCAATCTAAGTTGTTGCAAATAGCAAGATTTCATTCTTTTTATGACTCAGTTAATATTCCTACACACACACACACACACACACAATACTTCTTTATTCATTCCTCAGCAATGGACACTTGGGATGTTTCCATAATTTGGCTATTGTAAATAATGCTACAATAAACATTGGGATACACATATCCCTTTGAATTAGTATTTTGTATTCTTGGGGTAAATACCTAGTAGTGCCATTGCTGGATTGTACAGTAAGTTATTTTTAACATTCTGATGAAACTTCATACTATTTTCCTGAATGGTTGCACCAGTTCGCATTCCCACCAATAGTGCACTATTAACTGGAATTTAAGTAAAAAGTGAAACAAAAAAAGTGAAAAGAGGGTTCCTTTGGAAATTACATGGACTAAATACTCCAATCAAAGGACACAGGGTAGAGTGCAAGAATGGAAAAAAAAAAAGACTCATCTATATGCTACCTATAAGAGGCTCATTTCAGACTGAAAGACATCTACAGATTGAAAGTGAGGGGATGGAGAAACATTTATCATACAAATGGATGCCAAAGAAAGCCAGAGTAGCACTACTTATATCAGACAAACTAGACTTTAAAACAAAGAATGTAAATAGAGACAAAGAGGACATTATATAATCATAAAATGGACAATCCAATAAGAAGATATAACCATTGTAAATATTTATGTACCCAACATTAAAGCACTCAAATATATAAAATAATTAATAACAAACATAAAGGTACTAATTGATAGTATTATTCTACTAGCACAATAATAATAGGGCATCTTAACACTCCACTTACAGCAACAGACAGATCTAAACAAAAAAAATCAATAAGGAAACAATGCCTTTGAATGACATGCTGGACCAGGTGGATATAACAGATATATTCAGAACATTCCATCATAAAACAGCAGAATACACATTCCTTTCAAGTGTACATGGAACATTTTCCAGAACAGATCACATATAAAGTCACAAATCAAGCCTCAAGAAATGCAAAAAAAAACAGAAATCAAACCACACAACTTTCCTCATTGTAATGCTATGGAACTAGAAATCAACCACAACAAAAGATTTGGGAAGACCACAAATACACGGAGGGTAAACAGCATGTAACTAGGGGCACCTGGGTGGCTCAGTCAGTGAAGTATCAGATATTTGATCTTGGCTCAGGTCATGATCTCATGGTTCATGAGTCTGAGCCCAGTATCAGACTCCTCGCTGATAGTGTGAAGCCTGCTTGGGATTCTGTCTCTCCCTCTCTCTGCCGGTCCCCTACTCTTTCTTGCTCTCTCTCTCAAAATAAGTAAGTACATTTAAAAAACAAAACAAAAAGCAACATGTTACTAAAAAATGAATGGGTCAACCAGAAAATCAAAGAAGAAATAAAAATACATGGTAACAAATGAAAATGAAGACACAATAGTGCAGAACCTTTGGGATGCAGCAAAAGAGGTCTTAAGGGAGAAGTATATAGCAACATTTTTTAATGCTTATGTGTTTATTTTGAGAAAGAGAAATAGCAAGCACCAAGGGGGTAGAGTCAGAGAGAGGGAGACAGAGAATCCCAAACAGCCTCCACACTGACAGATCTCACCAATCCTGAGATCATGACCTGAGCCAAAATCAAGAACAGGACGCTTAACTGACTGAGCCACCCAGGCACTCCCATACAGACCTATCTTTTAACTTGTCAACCATTAATTGACTTTTGAGGTTTTCTTATGTTCTTGTCCAGTCAATAATTCATTTAAATTTATGTTTTCATTATTTTTATCCAATAATTTAATATTATAAGGAGTTTTCTCATGTATGTAACTGTCCATAATGACAGAAAACAAAAGTGGAGTTTTCTTCTACATTTCAGTAAAATATGAAATCAAAACTGGAAGAGTGTTGGTCATTTGCTTTTATGATATGGCAAAAAAAATTAGGGGAAGTGAGTTTCTGTTTTTTCCTCATGAATTTGCTACTTATAAGGTGAGATTTTTTTTGAGAAAATAGGAATGGCAATAATAGTAACAATTATAAACAATGTTCCAATAAATAAGTAAATAAATAAATGAATAATGTTCCTTCTAAGCCTACAATTTCAGATTGATTACAAATTGCCTAGTCATGAAAAACTACAGCTTAATGTTAACATAAAACTTTGTTACTTTAGCTTTTAATTGTTCATATTATAGATAAACTGGTTCATGCTTTGTCATTTAAAACCATTTATAAGCCCATTTCTAGGCCAAAATCTTATATGCAATTTTTCAGGCTAAGCTATAGGCAATACAACACAGGCCTCAAGAAGGGAAGTTGACTTGACCTCACTCACCTGGGATACAGTCAGTGTATGTGCTTTTCCAGATGGAGCTATAGCCAAAGACTTAATCATGCTAGCCTAACCTTACTCATATGAATTTCTATCCCAGTCACTCTCTTTAGGCATAATTGGCTAGTCTTTTCAGACACCTCTTTCTTGGGGGGCGTTCACTGAGACATTTTTCCCCCATCTGTACTACATGTTACAGAACAGTATTAATCGTTTTATTTAAATGACCTAATAAATTTTGATTACTTAATATATCATATTAAGCCACTGTTATTCAGGATGTTGATGAAAGAATGGATTTGGTCATAGGCACAAATAAAAATGTTGTTTATAATCAAAACATATTCTAAGATACAAATAAGTATTATTAAAATTGATAATATATCAGCTGCAGGGATGGGTGAAATAGTTGCAACGAATTAACAGGTAAAAATTCACAGCAATAAGATAAATAAGCTTAGAAAAGTTAATATACTGGGGCACGTGGGTGGCTCAGAACTCACAGTTCACGTGATTCATTGGGCTCCATGCTGATAGTATGGAGCCTGCTTTGGATTCTCAGTCTCCCTCTCTTTCTGCACCTTCCCTGCTCATACACATGCTCTCTGTGTCTCAAAAATAATAAACATTTTTAAAAGTAAATTTAAAAAGCTAATATAGTAATGTATTACTCTTAAAACTGCTAAACAAGGTCATTAAGCAATTACCGAGAAAAAAGGATGAAACAATTATTAATTTTTTCATCTCTTGTTGAGGAAGTGGTAGGGATACAATATAGGGTGATTATATTTTTATATTTGTATGGATCATTTACTAGTCTATAACTGTACCTTTGAGCACTCAATAAAACCTTTAATCAATCAAACATACTCCTTAGCAATATACCCAGTGCAAAATGGTTTATCATAACACTCCTGCAACTTAAGCACATATTTAAGGAGGCCCTCATGTTTTTAAAACAGATTTAAAAAGCTTGATTACTAGAAAAGTATCATGTCATTATTCTAATACTGATGTGATAGGATTCATTTCTCACTAATGAGAAATGTGATTGTGCTAGAGCTGGTAATTAGAAACAAATGCCCAATGGTTAGATTTTAGGTGTGAGAAATCACAGACCTAGGAGAAAATTCTCAAGCTCCTTTTATTCAAGTTGAAGCTCAGTAAATTATTAAAATGATGAACATCTTTGTTTTTCATATATGACAGGTGAAATATGTCAAATCTGATAAAATATATTTGTGTGAAGTGACAGGATTACTGTAAGTTAACATTTTCAAAGAAATATACTTTGCAGAGTAATTGCAGACTTCTTCCCTGGAATTATTATATAGTATTCTTTTGTTCCAGCAAGTACCAATACCCTAGGGCTTATGTCATTGGCTTCCTTGTTAACTTATTTTGTGTTGCAAATCTCCTGTTAGCTGTGAATTCAGGTACATTTTTTCCCCTAAGCACTATAAGCTTTATAAAATGAGTTATAATTCAGATTTCTTAACATATATTGAATGCTTTCAATTTGACTTTCAACAGATCCAGAAAGACATTTCATTTGTTTAAACTTGTTTATGAAAATAAATAAGCCTATAGCCTTTAAATAGCACACTCAAATTTAAATAATTTGTCATCAGAATTTGTATTATTATTGTCAGTACAATAGTGTTGTGTTTAGAAAAGATGGTTTTCTCAAATATCAGATAATACCCAATCTAAAGTATCTACTTCACCCCAGTTCTAAATAGACACACTGCCAGATTAAGCCAATAGTGTGATTCATTTGGGTTATATCCATGATTATTTTTTATTCCTTTAGCAAGTGAAAACTAAGCATTTGGCTACTTGCTAATACAGGAGCATACATCTGCTTGGATTTGTTGATCCGTTTCAACAAAGACAATTTGAAATCTTCGTCTTAAAATAAAACTTTAGGGGCGCCAGGGTAGCTCAGTAGGTTAAAGCATGCCACGTTGGCTCAGGTCATGATTTCACCGGTCTGTGGGTTTGGGCTCGCATTGGGCTCTATGCTGACAGCTCAGAGCCTGGAGCCTGCTTCAGATTCTGTGTCTCCTTCTCTCTATGCCCCTCCCCTGCTTGTGCTCTCTCTTTCTCTCAAAAATAAATAAACCTTAAACAAAATTAAATAAATTTTAAACCAAATTGGAGAAGAGAATCAAGTAAACAATATCATTTTCTGTAATCACTATTTTCTTTGAAGAGTTTACTTTGGAGTCTTTTGCTCTTTAAAATGTACACATAACCATTTGGTCCTAATTATCTTTAGTCTATTTCATATACTATTTAGTCAATAAAGTATTTCAAAGAATGTTTGGAAAGTGCATTAAACATGTCTCAAGTGAGGGGAAATCATGGAAAATCAAAAACAATTTAATAAATACAATTTTATCAGATTTTTAAAAATGTTTAGTTTTGAGAACGCCCACACATATGTGCGCATGCGTACGAGTGGGAGCTGAGCAGAAAGGGAGACAGAATTCCAAGCAGGTTCCACACTGTCAGTGAAGAGCGTTACATCGGGTTCAAACTCTCAAACTGTGAGATCATGACCTGAGCAGAAATTAAGAAAGATGCTTAATGCCTAATTGACTAGCCATCTAGGTATCCTGACAATTGTATCAGTTTTTAAGAATTATTACATTTTAGGGGCGCCTGGGTGGCTCGGTCGGTTAAGTGTCCGACTTTGGCTCAGGTCATGATCTCACGGTTCTTGGGTTCATTGGGCTTTGTGCTGACAGCCAGCTCAGAGCCTGGAGCCTGCTTCAGATTCTGAGTCTCCCTCTCTCTCTGACCCTCTGCTGCTCATGCTACCTCTCTTTCTTTCTCTCAGAAAGAAATAAAAACATTAAAATTTTTTTTAAAGAATTATTACGTTTTCTTTATATGGAATATTTTTAAGGTTATCAAATGATTTGAAGCTTGAAAAATTCTTACAGTGTTGATGTATTGGGCTGAATTAATCTAAAATAAATCTAAAATTGGAGCTCCTGGGTGGCTCAGGTGGTAAAGCGTCCAGATCTTGATTTTGGCTCAGGTCACGATCTCACTGTTGGTGAGGTCAAGCCCTGAATCATGCTCTGTGCTGATAGCATGAAGCCTGCTTGGGATTCTTTCTCTCCCTCTCTCTCTCTGCCCCACCCCTGTTTGTGTGTGCGCTCTCTCTCTCTCTCTCTCTCTCTCATAAACATTTAAAAAATAGAATAACCTAATATTTGAAAATAATTTAAAATTCAATGTAGACAAATTATTAGATTTAGTATTTTTGAAGTCAAATAAGCTTATGTTTTTAGTTTGCTTACATGAGTAGGGTATTCAACTACATGTTAGTGCAGTCATGGTTTAACTTGAAGATTCTCCAAAAATATAAATGAACTAGTAATGTCAATTAACATCGAGAAAGTCATTTATTTGTTCTGTCATATAGAGATTTGACCTGAATTTGTCATCTTTTTCCACAATCTGTTTGAAGACTTTTAAATAATCTAAAGTACTAACTAATAAGAAATTTAACAAGTTTAAATTCCTTTTTTGATTTTTAGAATTTCTCTGCACTAAAAGTAGCTTTAAAATTAGTGCTTTGTTTAATAGTGTGTTTTATCTTGACCTCTTGAGCTTTGAAATTATTTATCAGAAATCCTCATGGCCAGAGATATTCTTTTTAAGAGAAAAAAAGATGGTCCTCACTAAGATCTTAGAAAAAGTGACTCCAGCTAGAAAAATTTGATTTAAAATACTAGAAGACTATCACATAATTCTCTTACTTGTTTTTCATTTGCCCTCTATATTTTTTAGTTCCAAATACTATGAAGAAGAGGAAGGAAGCCCAGTTAGGTTCCCAAACTTAAATATAAATATTATATAAGACACAAATAATAAATGTATAAAATATGTGCATACAAAAATGAATGAGGCTATATATTATCACTATAGAGAAATTTAAAGAAAAAAGTTCTGGAGGAAGTCAAAGTAAAATAGAAATATTAATTATCATAAAGTCAATGATATGGCTTTGCCATTTTTGTATTTTTTTTTTTTTATTTCTAGGAGAGAGAGATAGAGACAGCGTGAGCAGGGGAGGGGCAGAGAGAGAGGGAGTCACAGACTGAAACAGGCTCCAGGCTCTGAGCTGGCAGTCAGCACAGAGCCCGACGCGGGGCTCGAACCCACAAACCGCGAGATCATGACCTAAGCGAAAGTCGGACGCTCAACCGACTAAGCCACCCACGCGCCCCATGGCTTTGCCATTTTTGAACAGTATATGAATAATTATTTGGCATGCAACATGAAAACTAAGAAGTTAATCTTTCTACTACATTCCTCACTATTTCTTTACTCTCATTTTCTATATAAAAATGACAATTGTCTCCAAAATAAACTTTATTTTAGATTTCAAAGCTACTCCTTATCCATAGATTCATCATTTTGAATAAAAGTGATTTTTTACCCTAGGAAATAAATAAAACTAATTTAATTTTCATGAAAGCAAAATTGAGAAATTTTATTCATTCAAAATTTTAAATTTTGAATGGTCTGTAATGAAAACTTATTGCTTGAATGGCTTATTATGAGAACTAATGTTCCTTTAATCATAAAATGCCAAGTAGCTCAGAAATATCTTATTAGTCAAGTATACAGTTATTCTTCAAGGTAGACCATTATCTCTGATAGTTAAACAGTAGCACCATAAAAAATAAAGTATATGTGCATACTTGTTTTTGAGGTTCACTCAGAAATTGTTACACGCATGGCTAGTGCTACACTTCTGCACAGGTGTATAGTACAGGTTAATGAACAACCCTATATAGTAAATTTTAATTCAAGCGTGAATAAAGAAGCCTGCTTTTGTTTTAAACACTTTTTGCACAGCACTTCAGTTTCTCTTGGCCTCACCTGTCTCCAGTTGGGGCCACTTTTTCTGTTTTAGTTAACCACTGTAAGGACCAACCATGCATGAGATTCTCATAACCTGAGGCAGGCACAACAGAGTCGTTCCTTGTCTGGGTGCCAAGATGTTGCTCTTCCACTGATTCTTGTCCCAAAGCTTTCTTTTTGCCCCAGAGGGTTGTGACTTCTCAGGACTTGTTTGTGCTTGTGAAGGAAAAAAAAAAATGTAAGTGCTATGGAGTCACAGACATTCTGCTGTTTAGATCAGGATGGTTGGTGGGTGAATGCCTTCTCTTCCATCCTCCTCTGCCTTACCATGGACTCCTTGGAACCAGGGATTTTGTAGCCTTTCAGGAGAGTCTACTGAGAACACACAATCATTTGCACTTGGTTTCCAGTAGTAGTAACTTAGTACCACATCCTCTTATTGACTCCCCACCTTGTTTCACTCTTTCTTACTTCTGCCTTGCAGGTATCATACTTCCTAATAAAGTAATAGCACCTAAGCTTATGCTTCAGTTCTAATTTCCAGTGGGGCCAAAAATTAGGTTCTCAAAGCCCTTTTTCTATTCAAACATTGTCTTTCTAGGAACAGTATTCCCAGAGTAGAAATTTAAAGTTCCAGGCTTGCCGTGATGCTACAGCAACATCAACACTATATAACTAATAGAACCAGTATCTTAGCATCAATTACTGCAGAAAATTATGACTTCAACTGCAAACAGGTTTCTGTTTCTATATATTTAGAATTTTGAGATGTATTCACTTTGGTATCATTTTAATGCTAGACATCTTATTATATATTTGGAGCAAAAAGTCTTCCCTCTACCTCATTAAAGAGACGACTTAAACATTTTCAACACAATAATTTCATGAAGTCTTCAAAAGAAATGAAAATTATTTGGAAATCATATTTTTGAAGTAACAGTGATATGAAATAAGTTTAAAGAAGCTTCTCAGGATTAAATTAGTAAGTACATTCAGCATTATAATACATAATGACATTAATCTTTAAAACTGCTAATACTTGGGCAAATAAACTTTAAAAAATAGCGTTAGTCAACATTGGTAAATTTTGTAATAAATCACTTGTATATAAAATATTCAGCATATGTTGGACTGTGCAAACTGGCAACTGCTCAAAGTAAAAATTGCCAAATGTTTTAGGTTATTTCCTTTAATTAATACCAATATTGGTATTGATGTTTATGTATGTCTACAAACCTGCAGAAATAAGTGCAAACTCATTTCATTTCAAAGAAATGTTCTATTGTGTCTGTAGAATTCTGGAATTTAAATGCAAACCTCGGTAGTTAAACAACTATGTTTCTGATTACAGAGCTTTCCCATGTCATGTGTGCATACATTAAAAAAAATCAATATAAAACTCTTTCTTTGTGGTCAAATAAGAAAGAGTAAATAAATTTTGCCTTTGAATTATGTTGAATTGAATTATACAAGAAAATCTTGGCAATGCTCCTTCTTTTAATTAATGTTTTGTCAGATCATCAATCTTACTTTCTCCCTGTGTGCTAATACTCAATTTGTTTAGTATTTACTTTAGCCCATATCTCTTTCCTAAAGAATTCTTATCTAGTTAGTTAAGATGTCTCTAAGCAGCAGACCAAAAGCAATGGGGATAATTTCCCATCATATTTAACTACAAAATGAAGTGCCTAGTTCTCCATCCTGAAATTCATAGTGCTTTTTTAATAAATCAGGTTGGAAGCCTAAACACAAATTTTGCAGGTAAATACAATCTGTGGCACAGTAAAGCCAGTTGTTTAGAAGAATAATAATCTTAATACAATAAAAATGGGTTTAACAGTAGCTTTACACCTCTGAGGCAATATTATTTTTCTTTCAGAAATACAGGCTGAGATGATTATTTCTCAATTTGATCACAAAAATGGAAAAAAAAAAAAAACCCAACCCCAGTGTATTTTATCCTCTCTGATCATTGGCTCTGCCCATTTCAGAAGCTTTATGCTGAAGATATCAGAAAGTGCAATTACCTCATAGATCAGTGACTACTAAGCTGATATGTCATTGATTTTCTAAACCATGGGGTGAGGCGAGCATAGCTGAAGTGGATCAAAATGTCTCAACCCTGTTACAAGGTCTTTTTCCCCATGTCTTTGTGGCATCTATTCAGGGAAGAATCAATCTGGTAGGAAGGATCTTGGTAATATTTAGTCTACACCAACTAGAGAGAAGAGATTTCATTTTAAGAATGAATTCTTATATACAATTGTATTGTAATTCTTTTTACTTCAATTGCATAGATAATTAGTAAATGATATTGACAAAGACTTAGGCATTAGTGGCTCCAAATAAAAATGAATGAATTGAGAAGAAAATATATTCTTGGTCTCTTAATTAAAAATCAGGAATTCAATGAATCAAACATCAAAAATTCCAAACTGATTTAGTATTTGGATACTCACACTTTGTACACTAATCTTTAGAAGAGATTTAACTCATCAATTTCATATATTAACACAGACACACAAAAAAGAACAGCAAAATGAGGATAATTCAGAAGAGAAACAAATTTAGACGGATTTTTAAATAGTTCAGAATAAAAGTTGGATTATGGCAAATACTGTGAAAAGGATCATCAAAGGGGCTCCATCCAAGAGCTGAAAGTAGTTTGTTTAGTATTTACTTAAGCCCATATCTCTTTCCTAAAGAATTCTTATCTAGTTAGTTTCAGATCTCTGCTTCTCTGGCTTTGAGAGTTCATTGGTAAACTATTCAGAATTATAAACCTGTCACACACACAAAAGCCTTTTTGGAGGCATCCAGCAGTAGTGAATGAATGATTATATCATTGACCCATTTTTATCTCTCCTATGTTAACATTATTTGCTCATTATCACAAGCATAGTTTAAAAGCAAAGCTTATCTGAAGAAGAAAGAAAAAGGAAGGAAGAAGAATGGAAAAAAGAGAGACAATATCCATATTTATCTCATGAAAATAGTTTTTTGGGGAAATTTTCCCTAACAAAGATTGTACCTATTGAATAAATACTTCATAATCAGCACAGCTAACCTTAAACTAACCATTTTAGCACTTCTGATAGAAGAAATATGATTAAGTTTAGGCCATCTTTCCTTAAGAAGAAAAATGGGTAACATTTTGTTGAGAAGATTTTATTTAAACATTTACTTATTAAACATTTATTTAAGAATTATTATTCACAGTGGAAAACAGAAAAGACTAGAACCAGACTATGTGAGTTTGAAACCCAGTTCAAACACTTGCTAATCATGTGAATTTTCCAAGTTACTCAATCCTTTTGTGTAAACTTCCTTACCACAAAACAGGGATGATATTTTTAATTTCGCACATAATTGCTGTGAGTGCTGAGTTGTAGCTGTCTCAGAACAGTGTTGCTATAGAACATGCACTATATAAGTTTTTATCAGTTGTTTTTATTATTTTTAATGAAATAGTAATAACTCAAATAGAAACTCTATAAACTCAGTATTGTCTGCTTGAAGAATTTTTCTTCCCTCAGATTCTGAGACACAAGCAAACCTCTTGTGTTTGTCTTCATTCTCATATGTACTGTTTCCACCTCTTGAGACTTCCCCAAACCTGCCAATAATCCTCCTCTTGGTTTTGGCCATTTCTGAGCTTACTTTCCCTCTGTCACAAAACCTTTACCTCCAAAGGCCCTCAGTGTATGTCCATCATGGCATGAGTGGGGTCTTCTGGTTTTTGTCCATCACGCCCTTTGGCATTGTCTGCTTAAGCTGGAAGCCTCACATGGATTAGCCTTTACTAAACACAAGTGTTTACTACCTGCCTCAATGCAGCCAGCAAAGGCATTCCCTCTGGCTGTGTTAAGCTTCTTGATAGACTGGTGTTGCTTAAAATCACTTTATTTTTTTTAAATTCAAAAACAATGTTTTTAATAGTGTACTTATTTTTGAGACAGAGAGAGAGACAGAACATGAGTGGGACATGGGCAGAGAGAGAGAGGAAGACACAGAATCTGAAACAGGCTCCAAGCCCTGAGCTGTCAAAACAGAACCTGATGTGGGGCTTAAACCCACAAACTGTAAGATCATGACCTGAGCCGAAGTCAGACGCTTAACCAACTGAGCCACCCAGGTGCCCCAGCTTCTGGTCACTTTAGAGGCATGTGTCTGGATTCCACATTTTGGTCTGGGAAAGTTCCCTGGTTGATCCCCAACCCTTCCAAAAACAGTACCTGCCAGAGAGTTGGTCCTTAATAAACACTTTTTAAAAAATTAGGAGGGATAATGTGGAGATAATGTTTTAGATTCTATCTCTGAATGCTAAATATTTAGATAAAACTATTATAGGAGGGTTTTAATTCAAAATAATACAAAAATCAATAAAATTTTAAATAACATATGTGTGTCTTAATTTGCAAAATTGTCTTCTTAAATAATTTTTCAAGGGTTTTAATAAACAAATATACTAAGTTAATATTACAACTTATATTATCATTGTTCTGACTTAGAAAAGTAATGATTTTTGTGTTTCTCTACACATGACTGAAACTAAATAAACTGAATTTTATAACATTTTCTTTCCCATTTGTGAGAATCTCAGGAACTTTTTAGTGTCAGAGTTGAATGACCAGTGAAGTATCCCTCTGTTATTTTATCAGTTTTAAAAGAATTAGCAATGGTATTTAAAACAGAGTACAGAGGTGCTTAAAACTCAGTTGGGTGAGGACCTGACTCTTGATTTCAGGTCAGGTCACAATCCTAGGGTTGTGGGATTGAGCCCTGCATGGACTCTGCACTGATCGTGGAGCCTGCTTGAGATTCTCTCTCTTCTTCTGTCCCTCTCCTTTGCACGCTCTCTCTCTCCCTCTCAAAAAAACCCAACAACCAAACAACAACATAAACAAATAAAAAACAAACAAACTCATATTTGAGTAAAAAAATAATGGAGGAAAATATCATCATACAAAACAGAAAATCTTTATTCTTATACCAGACATTAATTCCTGCCATCTTATCTTACATATCTGAGAATCTATGCCTTTCTCCCACTACATCAATTTTCTTGTTATATACCCTTCTTTGTGAGAAAACTACAATTTCAACCAAATACAAATATGGTTGAAAATTAGGTTTTCAAGCTAGCATATCAGAAAGTAAAATAAATGTGTAAAAGCACTGTCCATGTGGAGAATTTTCACTAATCTTTGTCTTGCCTAGAAAAGTCCCAATAACTATTCTTTTTTAGGAGCTGGTATAAAATTGACCTTTCATAACAAAATGTGCCAAAAATCAATAAAACATGTCAGTATCTATCTATATTGGTATATAATACTGAAATATGTGCATCTACTGCATTTGAAATTTAATACTGTCCATTCCTTGCATTTTCATTTACTCTGTAAAAATGTAATAGATTATTCACACACTTTCTAAGATAGCCTTTATAATGTAATGCTAATTCACTGCATTCAATATGGCTTAGTACTGCAATTATAATAATGGCAGTAATTTGTACATCTATTCTCTATTGTCCTTGAGAGTCTAGAGGTATGCTCATTTGTCCAGACTTTTCCATGGAATGAGCATTGCAGTTCACTTAAATTCTTCAGGGGCATATCTGCTCTCACTTGGTAGTTAATTTAACATGTGCAGAGGAATCATACAATGAGATACTTGAGGTCCATTTTCCTCTCGCTACTAGAAAATCTATAGGTGAGGGACTGTACTTATATCAAGATATGTAACACATAAGAATACAATTAGCTTTACATGACTGTAGCCTGAAATAGACTGCACTATTTGAAAACAGCGGAACAAATAACAGAAAAAAAAAACCACTTTTATTTTTCTACACATTTAATGAGAGCTTTCTGACTGTTTTGAACTCGTAATGCAAAAAGTAAATTAACTGCACCTACCTGATAAAATGTTCTATTAAAAGTGGTTAAAGGATGCATATGTTTGTTTCTCATTGGGATAAAGATTAAATTGCAAAACTGTTAAGTATATACTACAGTTGAACAAATAAGTACATCTTAGATAATGAGAGTCTGGTTTCTTAGAGAAAGAAGCGACCAGGAAAGGAGGAAGGCTAGATGAATGCAACAATGTTGCCTTTAATGGAGGTATCAATGTGAACTTATGGTTTTAAAATATATATCCAGATAGATTCAGAAATAGATATGCCTGTATATAAGAGTTAGTATACATACATATATTTCTAAGCCCTGTTGCTGACAGGGCCTATAAATAATAGCCAAATTTGAAAAACTATAACTGACAAAATAACAACAGTATTGGAATATAACCCATAGAATAAAATATAAATTCATGAGTCCATACTCATGTAAATAAATTACTGAACGAATAAAGAAAGGGGAGAAGAAAAACAGTTCTTCCTTAATTATTGCCGGCAAAACCCAGTGATGGAAACAAATTACTGAAAAAGCAAAAGGATATTTGTATAGTCTCAAAGTGTCTCCCCCAATACATTTATTAATGACACAGAAGGAAAATACTAATTTTACAATGGAGTTTCTAGCAGATACACCCTTTATCAAGGGAGGAAGGTTAACATTACCAGTAATAAGATACATTAACATCATGTATCCCCAGAAATGAGCCAATGAGAAAGGTACATCACTTCTGTGACAGTTTTGTCCAATAATGCATAATCTGATTCTAATCATAAAAAAAAATTAGACAATTCCACAATTCTCCCACTTGCAGCACCTCATAACCACCATTGTATTCTCTTTTCACAAGTACACCTTTTTTGGACTCTACATATAAGTAATTATCTTGCAGTATGTGTCTTTCTCTATTAAAAGATGACTAAGTTCTGAAGGTTTTTTTTTTTTTTAATTTTTAATGTTTTATTTATTTCCGAGAGAGAGAGACACAGCATGAACAGGGAAGGGCCCGAGAGAGAGGGAGACACAGAATCTGAAGCAGGCTCCAGGCTCCAAGCTAGCTGTCAGCATAGAGCCCGATGCGGGGCTCAAACGCACGAACCTGATATCATGACCTGAGCCGATCGGACGCTTAACTGACTGAGCCACCCAGGCGCCCCTTAAGTTCTGAAATTCTAATGCATAAAATTTTTATAATAGTCAACAATACTGTATTATATACCTCAAAGTTGCTAAGAGACCAGATATTAAGTGTTCTCACTACCAAAGAGAAATTAAGGAGGCACCTGGATGGCTCAGTTGGTTAAGCGTCTGACTCTTTATTTTGGCTCAGGACATAATCTCACAGTTGTGAGATTGAGCCCCGCCATCGGTCTATGCACTGAGCATGGAGCCCGCTTGGGCTTTTCTCTCTCTCCCTCTCTCTCTGCTCCTCCCCAGCTTACATGGATGCTCTCTCTATCAAAAGTAAATACATAAACTTTAAAAGAAAAAAAAAGTAAAGCCATTATAAATGATGTGATGTGATAGAGCTGTTAGCTATCTCTATGATGCTAATCATATTGTAATATATAGCTGTATAAAATCAACAAGTTGTATACTTTAAATGTATACAATATTATATGCCTGTTATATCTCAAAAAATAAAAAAACATATTAGACAACTTGAAATTGAGGGATATTCTAAAAAAGAATTGACCAATGCTTATCATAAGTGTCAAGGCTATTAAAGAGAAGGAAAGATCCCAAAACTATCACTGATTAGAGGAAACTAAAGACAGCAATTAAGTGTAATGTAGGTTCATGGAATGCTTTCTGGAACAAAAACAAAAGGACATTAATGATACATCTGGAGAAATCTTAATTACACCTTTAACCTAGATAACAGAATTATCTGAACATTAATTTCTTAGTTTGAATAATTGTACCATGGTTTTTCCACATGCTAGCATGAGAGAAATATGGTGAAGTGAATATGGGAATACTCTGTGCTATTTGTACATTTTTCTATAAGTATAAAATTATATTTTAAAAAATAGAGGGGTGCCTGGGTGGCTCACTCGGTTGAGTATCTAACCTTGGCTCAGGCCATGATCTCACATTCGTGGGTTCTGACCCCGCATTGGACTCAGAGCCTGGAGCCTACTTAATATTCTGTGTCTCCCTCTTTCTCTTCCCCTCCCTACTCACAGTCTGTCTCTCTCTGTCTCTCAGAAAAGAAAATAAAACGTCAAAAAAAAATCAGAAAAAAGAAAAGAAAATAGATAAAAGATAAGAAAGGAGATAAAAATAATGGAGCCTGATTTCAAGTCCAGTAAGTCTTACTTCAATATTTGTTCTCAAAATTGGCTGTACTAACCTACAAGAATAAATTGAGATCTCATTTGTATGGTTAATTTTCATTTAGGCAGTAGTTCAATTTTGGGATGTCACAGGTTAACTGTATACTAAAGGTAAACTGGGAAGAACAAAGGAGAGGAAATCAAAAGGAGAGGATTTTTTTTTAATATCCTACCACCCAAAACAAGGGAATGCTGACTATGTCACATGTAAACATATTTTATTTGTAGGGTTAGGAGCTTATTAGGTAGGGCATAACAAATAATGATATCTTTCTTACTATCAGAAACAAACTGAAAATCTGCTCTCTCTCTTGAATATATAATTTCATTTTTACTAGTTAAGTGAATTTATTATAAATTGTGACTGAAGTTTTTATAGCAAATCTCAACTATCTTTGATAACTTTCTTGAAAGTAAAGTAATATTACTTAGCATTTATAAATCTTATTTCACATATCTTTTCAAAACATTAAATGAATAACATTACATTTTTATATATTAGCCCCTAAAGAGCAAAAAATAAACACACTAAGGCAGAAATCTTAAAATATCTGTAGTCTCAGAAAAGATGGTGTTCTATTTCTAAAAGAGAATAAAATTTACTTTGCTCTTTAGCTTCTTCTATTTCTCCCTACCATGTTATTTTTCAATAGCGAGTCATGTGAAGACATATATTTCATTACTGTATTCCCATTATTTTGGAGTATTGATAATTAATAATAATTATTGCCACAAAGCAGACAATTCTTTAGTGATGATTCTAATGCAATATGTCTATGAAGTGTGGAATTACAACCAAATTATTTTCTTCAGGTATGTATTTTTAGATATGAAGGCACAAAGATTTCACTATGGAAAAATGAATGAGAAATATTTCATCCTCATAACAAAAACATCCAATTACTGTAGTTCTCTACTAAATGCCTTTTATTCATAATGAAAGAAAAAGTGGGTCAATATAATACTCAAGTAAGATTAATAGCTTGGTGATTTAAAAATACTTTGAACATATAAATATCTCTTCAAATATCAAATATTAAAACATATATTATACTTTTAGCCATGTATAATCTATAACAAATATATACCAATATTTAGGTAGAATAAGAGAAAACTGTTTCAATGTCAAGAGATCTTACAGTGAAGATTCTTAAAGAGGGAAGTGGATAATCAAATGATAACCGGCACACAAAATAATCCTAACTTAATATTAAAATTACATGATGACACAATGGCCGAATTCAATATTAAATTTACATTAAATTTCATGATGCTTAAAAAAATTCTGAAAATTATTTGGTCATAGCTGGGGGTGGGGGTGAAAGTTTCCATCATTCTCTTGATTTGTTACCTACTTCAGGAAATGTCACTCAATATCCATTTAACCCTATGTCCTGATGGTTTCTACCATAGAAGTTGGAAACAGGCTACCAGCATTTCCCAATCAACATTTCAGTTAGGAAATGTTCCACATAAGTGGAAATAAACTTGTGTTCTAGCCTCCTCCCACCTATCTGAGAAGTGGGTGTGATGCCTACATATTCAGCAGCTATCTTGTGAACATGAGGATGAAAACATTATCTGAAGAGAATACAACAGAATACAGGAAGTAGTTTAGTCTTTAAAATCATCATTATGTTGCCACAAACCCTAGGCTGTGACATTACTGATGTTTGTCAGAAAAAAATTCCTTGATTAAGTCAACAGAATATATTTTTTCATCCCTTACACCTGATCGTAATTCTCCCTGATGAACATGGCTTTGGGTGAGAGAAAGCCCATGTCTGATTCATCTCTGTTTCACCATCGTGGGCAGAGAGAAGCTATGCAAGCATTTCTAAATGACTGGCAATGAGGATGTTGGCCACAGAGAGACAATGAGATTTCATAGCATATGGATAGATGATCAACAACAACAAAAAAAACCCAGGGTAATTGGAGGAGAAAACTGTCAGTCAGGAAGCACACATTAGGAAAACTTGTTAACAAGTGAAAGTGCACCAAATACTTCTCTGAGACTCCAAACAAGACAACAGTCACTAGTGTAACAGAATATTATAGTACAGGGCTCTTCTAGGGGAACAGAAAACCAAGCTTTTTACCTATTGAGAATTTAAGCACAGGAATAAATTAGGAAACATGAATCATTCCACATTTATTTGGCACTATATTATTAGCACCATGCTATATCAAGGGTCACCAACCCAAGGCCACAAAGCCTGTTTCAGTAAGTAAAGTTTTATTGGGATATAACCATGTCCATTTCTTTACTTATTGCTTATGGCTGTTTCAAATCTACCACAGCAGGTCTGCGTAGTTATAATAGAGATCTTGTGGCCCATGAAGACTAAAATGCTGTGTACTATCTGTTCTTTTTATGTTTTTTTAAAATGCTTATTTTTGAGAGAGAGAGAGAGAGAGAGAGAGAGAGAACGAGCAGGGAAGGGGCAGAAAAAGAGGGCAGCACAGAATCCAAAGCAGATTTGAGGCTCTGAACTGTCAGCAGAGTCCAACATGGGGGTCGAACTCACAAAATGTGATATCATGACCTGAGCCTAAGTCAGACATTTAACCAACTGAGCCACCCAGGTGCCCTTGTCTTTTCCTTTAGAAACAGTTTGCCAACCACTGAGCTACAGAACAGGAGTGGGGGGAAAAATGGAGAAGGAATGATTCTATTTCTCAAGGAGTTTAAGTATAGAGTGGTAGGCAAAAACTCCAGCAATCAATTGCGATACAGTTAGCTATGCTAAGATACTAAGATGGATATATATTCATGAATGCTATAAGAACACAGGCAAAAAGTACTATGTCAATCAGGGATTTAACAAAGGATGCCCGGTACAGTAGTCTACTGACCTAACAGGAAAATAATAATCTTAGAAGAGGGGGAAAGTGAGTAACTTGGGGAGAGAGAACATGAGCAAAGAGGCATAAACAGAATAGACTGAAAGGGAAAGTATAAGCCTTTGTTATTTCTGCGTGGAAATTGTGAAGTGTCAAATATGAGATGACGACGGAGATGGAAACAGGGGCTGTGCCACTCTCGAGCCCTATATAGCTATGCCTAGAAACTAGAAATTCATCCTGAAAGTAATGTGAACCAGTGAAGGATTTGATAAAAATTTGTCTACAGAGTAAATTATTATTATTTTTTAGAGGGTGCATAGTCAAGTTAAAAGATAGGGAAAGGAACTGTGAAAGTGCGAGAGTTTATGGCTAAATTTCGTTTCTTACTATCTTCTTTTTTCACCTCCTTATTCATCTTTGCATCCCAAACACCCAACACTACATTGCACAAATTAGAAACACAATACTTTTTGCTTAATTAGATTGATAAAGAAACAAGATTAAATACTATGTAAACAGGAAGCACTGAGAAAAGTAGTTTTAAAAAGTTTTGTTTAGTTGAAAATAGTACAAATTGAAGAAATAACGTGGCACTCTGAATGTCAGAAAAAAAGCAAGTTTAAGTTTTTAAGTATTGTTCTTGGTAAAACAGTGGCTATGTGATTACTTGTAGGTGGTACTTTCCCACCAGGGCCTGAAATATAATGTGATAGTTGTTATGATCCCCCATTAAAAAGCTTATTATTCTCAATATCTATATTAGGAAATATTGATATAACATAAAGTGAGTTGTTTTTTTCCAAGTCACATTTGGAAGTGGAAACTAGGAATGTGAACTTATTTTGCTACTCTAAATATCTGAATCATACTTCTTAGTATTTAGTGAAACAAACTGGACTGTAAGGAAGAATTAGCTAAAATAACATCATATCCTTGGAAGATTTACATTCAACATAAAACAAATATAATGAAAGAAAAAGAAAAAAAAAAGCAGTGTTATTCAATATCAGTTGAGGAAACTGTCCTTTCTCCATTATGTGCTCTTGATAAATGTATAGCCATATACATATATTGACCATAAATGTATGGATTTGTTCTTATTCTATTCTGTTCCATTGATCTATGTGTTTGTTTTTATGTTACCTGTTTTGATTACTATAGCTTTGTAGTATATTTTGAAATCAGGTGGTATGATGTCTCCAACTTTGTGTGTTTCTCAGTGTTCCCTTGGGTATTTGAGGTCTTTTGTAGTTCCATATGTATTTTAGGATTTTTTTTTTCTATTTCTGTGAAAAACACAATGGGAATTTTGGTTAGGATTACACAGAATATGTAGATTGCTTTGGACAGTATGGACATTTTAAAATATTAATTCTCCCAATCCATGAACACAAGATACCTTTCCATCTATTCTGTCATCTTTAATTTCTTGCATCAGTGTTTTACAGTTTTCAAAAGTACAGATTTTTACATCCTTAGTGATATTTATTTCTAAGTATTTTATTTATTTTTAATGCTATTATAAATGCAGTTGTTTTCTTTTTCAGATTTTGCTATTAGTGTATAGAAATGTAACTGATTTTTGCATGTTGACACTGTATACTACACATTTACTGCATTTACTAGTTCTAACATTTTTTAAAAATATTTTTTATTTATTTCTAGGAGAGAGAGAGAGACAGCATGAACAGGGGAGGGCCAGAGACAGAGGGAGATACAGACTCTGAAATTGGCTCCAGGCTCTGAGCTGGCAGTCAGCACAGAGCCCGACGCGGGGCTCGAACCCACAAATCGTGAGATCATGACCTAAGCGAAAGTCGGACGCTTAACCGACTAAGCCACCCAGGCGCCCCAGTTCTAACATTTTTTGATAAAATACTTAGGGTTTTCTTTATAGAATATCATGGCTTCTCAAACAGAAGCAATTTTACTTCTCTCTTTTTTTTATTTGTATACCTTTTATTTCTTTTTCTTGCCTAAAGATATGTATATATCAATGGAATATTGTTTAGACATGAGAAAGAATAGAACCCTGCCATTTACAACAAGCATCTAGGACATTATGCTGTGAAATAAATGAAAAAAGCCAGATGGAGAAAAAAATCTTCTGTATGATCTCAACTATCTGTGGAATCTAAAAAAAAAAAAAAATTCAAATTCATAGAAAGAGAGAATTAGTAGGAGCTGAGAGTGTAGAAATAATAGGGATATGCTGGTCAAAGGTAGAGTTATGAAGGATAAATAAATCTAGAGATCTAATGTATAGGTTTGATGACTATACTTAATAATATTGTATTGAATACTGGAAATAT